>CM034302.1:96865718-98065718 GCA_019925795.1 Dendrobium chrysotoxum
ATATATATATATATATATATATATATATATAATATATATATCCGGTGTCTAGACATTAAAAGACTGACTAAGAGGCAATAGGCAGGCAGCCCTTTGAACACCAAAAGGGAGGACAATCTTGGACACTAAAATATGTATCATAAATACCAAACTATCATTTTCTTAATATTTAGATATCTATGGCTTAACTTTTATCAAATAGTTTAATAAACATGTAATATGATTATTAATTGGAAAAACTTTGATACGTCACCAAAAATTGTCTTAATTGAGCACGAATCTTGAGGCATATTTAAGTTAATATCTTTCAAAATTAAATTCAGGATCATTCGAACTCCAATTTCAACAAATATATAGTCAAAATAACCGTCTCAATAAGATGAACCTAACGACACAAAAATCAGTCTGATCCGAGCCCAAATGGGCTCAAATCAAGAGCTTAAAGCATATATGGGGCAAAAGGGACCCCAGAGAGAAAAAAAAGAGAGCTTAAAGCATATTGAGAAGCTTTAGAGAATTAATTGGATGACCAAATGATATCCAAACATGACATGTTTATAGACGGGTCGAGCGGGTCGGCGAGACGAATCCAATGAGCCCAAGATCACTTAATTTGGATATCATTAAAGTAATTAAATGCTGAATGAATGCTCTATGATCGAGGGGATAAATATGAGCCGTCCGATGGAGCACTCCAAATTTGTCCGGGGGTGGGGGGGGGGGGGGGGGGTGGGGTGCGGTTAAGATCTTAGGCTATAGATTAGTGAAAGATTTGAGGTTTCAAGAATCTAGAGCTCCATCCAAGCACTACTCGACCCCGAAAGCCAAAACATATGGGGTAGACTGAGTAGGAGTACGATATGTAGTCCTATAAGCCCATAGTGCTTCGGGAAGTCTATCGTGCCACTCTCATTTATTTGCAACCAAGATTTTTCTTATTAATTGCACGAGAGTTTTATTGAATGCCTCCGCCAAGCCATTGACCTTGGGATAGTAAATTGAAGAGTATCGCTAATTGATGTTATGGTGGCGGGCAAATCTGGCAATTTTGGTGCTTCTAAATGGCGGGCCGTTATCTGAAATGATACGGCGTGGGACACCAAAACGATAGACAATATGATCACGAAAGAAATGCATCACATCTTCTGATTTGACTTCCTTAAGTGGCACAACCTCTGCCCACTTAGAGAAGTAATCAGTGGCAGCTAAAATGAACCTATGACCCTTAGAGGAAGGAGGGTCAATAGGACCCACTACATCCGTGCCCCCAACCCTCAAATGACCAAGATGATACAGTAGGTGCAGCGGATTAGGGGGTTGCTGAATCACCGCGCCATGAATTTGGGACTGGTGGCACCTTCTAGCGTGCTCCATGCAATCGCGGATCATAGTCGGCCAATAGTAGCCAAGGCGTTTAATTCTGCCTTTCATTTTTGGTCCGGACTGATGAGCACCGCAAAGACCTTCATGTATCTCGCCCATGACTTTGCGAGCCTCCTCGTTGTTGAGGCAGCGCAACCACATCTGTCGAAAGAGCGTCGATACAAGGTGTCGTTCACATAGGTGAATGATAGAGCTCTCTTTCTGATCTGAGCAGCAAGGGACCTATCATCTGGAAGCCTGCCATGCTTTAAATACTCTATAAAAGGTACTCTCCAGTCTGACTCTTCCTCAACTGAGAACACTGTGAGGGTCTGATCGGGAGAAGACAGGTCTGCGGGGCATAGGGCTTGACGGCACTGGACAACGATAGACAGTGGGTTGCCAGTTGGGTCAGCCAGTTCATTTGCTAACTTAGCTAATGCATCTGCTTTGCCATTGGCAGATCTAGGGATTTTAGCTAAGGTCACTTCAGGAATCAAACACAAGAGCTTCATTATTTTGTTGTGATAGGGCAAGAGCTCAGGTTTAAGTACTTTGTAGACTCCCGCTACTTGATTTATAATCAGCTGCGAGTCTCCAAAGATTTTCACCCGCATGACATTCATCTGAATGGTCAACTCCAATCCTAAAATCAAAGTTTCATACTCAGCTTCATTATTGGTATGAGGTTCTGAAAGACTGTAGGAATATCTCAGAGTGTGACCTTCAGGGGATACGAAAATGAGGCCCAGACCTACCCTAACTATAGGAGTTTCGTTCGGGCTCAAGGCTCTAACGGATGACGCACCATTAAAGTAAAACTCCCAAGTAAGGGACTCCTGCTCATCCACACTCATGATTAGCTCGTCAGGCAGCTCATCATTGAGTGGGGAGTCTGCAGGGATCGGGTGAGCAGCAAGAAAATCAGCTAGAGCCTGTCCTTTGACGGCCCGCTGAGGGACGAAAGTGATGTCAAACTGCAGTAGGATCATAGAACATCGTGCCAGACGACCTGAGAGGGTCGGACGGGTCATCAGATACTGCAAGGGGTTGACTCGAGAGATTAGGTTGATTTTATGTGAAAGTATATAAAGCCTAAGCTTCTGTACAGCGAAGATCAAAGCTAGACACTGCTTTTCCATCGCGGGGTACTTCAGCTCTGCGGGTATCAACCGTCTACTGAGGTAGTACAAGGCATTCTCATTGCCTTCCTCGTTCTCCTGAGCCAACAATGCACCCAAGGACTCATCCAGGGCCGTAGTGTAGAGAATTAACGGCCTCCCTGGGATGGGTGCAGCTAAAACAGGGGGGTTTGTCAGGTAGCGCTTTATACTCTCAAAGGCCTCATGACAACGCTCATCCCAGTGAAAGTGGACGTCTTTCTTTGCTAGGGTAGCGAAGGGGTGACACCTACCAGACAAATTGGAGATAAATCTCCGCAGGAAGGCTAGCTTTCCTTGAAAAGACCTCAGCTGGGTAAGGCTTTTAGGGGTTTTAGATCTACTATGGCTTTGATCATGGAAGGATCAATCTCAATGCCACGGTAGCAAACTATAAACCCTAGGAACTTTCCTGCACTAACTCCAAATGCGCATTTTAGAGGATTCATTTTCAAATCATATTTGCGCAGGCGTTCAAAAGCGATTCGTAGATCTCGAAGGTGATCTCCACGGACCTTGCTTTTGACTACTAGATCATCCATGTAGCATTCAACTTGCTCGTGTATCATCTCGTCGAAGATAACAGTCATAGCACGCTGATAAGTGGCCCCAGCATTCTTGAGACCAAAGGGCATCACCTTGTAGCAAAATACACCTATAGGTGTACGAAATGCAGTAAACTTCTCCTCCTCGGGGTCCATCTTTATCTGGTTGTAACCAGATGAACCATCCATGAAGGAGAAAATGCTATGGGATGATGTTATATCCACCATAAGCTCGGGGATAAGAAGAAGAAAATCATCCTTAGGACATGCCTTGTTTAAATCACGGAAGTCGATACAGACACGAATCTGCCCGTTCTTCTTCCGGATTGGAACAATATTGGCAAGCCAAGTAGGGTACTTCTCTTCATGAATGAAACCGGCCTCTATGAGCTTCTTAGTTTCAGCGATCACCTGTTGTTCTATATCCAACCTCATCCTACGAGGTGCTTGCTTAACAGGGACTGCATCAGGCTTAATGGCTAGTTTATGGACTGCTACATCAGGGTTTAGACCAGGCATCTCAGTGTAGCTCCAGGCAAAGCAATCTCTAAACTCTGAGAGTAGCTCGATGTATTCTTGAGCCCCTGAGTCAGATAACAAGCCACTATGAAAAATAGGTATAGGATCTGATTCAGTGCCTAAGTTTACCTCACATAGTTCATCCATGGCAGAAGTGATGCCATCTTCAAACTCTTGAGGCGCATCAAGTACTCTATCCTCGTCATCACCCGGGTCTTCTTTATCGGTAAAAGAAACAACTGGATATGAGTGGGAAACCGCTCGAATGTTAGCATGGCTAGGTGAGCTTTGCTCGACATAACCTAAACCTTGCTTAGTCTGAGGCGTATCAGTTCGCCAAACACGAGCCTGTCGTAGAGCTTGTTCATCTGACCAGGTCGAGACAACTGCACCTCGCTCTATACAGTCTTCCACAAAAGGGAAAAAATAGCGAGGAGCAGTTGTGACCTTGTTATCCATAGCGGTCTCCGCTGAACCCTGACTCTCAGGACCCAGTGGGGCACCTACACTATGGGATAACGAGGCACACTCACTAGCTCGTGGTGGCACAAAGGTTTCGTACAGAGGAGGTGGAGGGCGACCTCTAACTTATAGTGCACCACCATCACTAGTGGAGGGGGTAACCAAAGATCTTTGGTGAGACTCCTCAACCCTTATTCCACGTACCTGACGGGAAAGGGGTTGTTGACTAATGGTCTGACGTCGGGGGTCTACTTCCTCGTCTGAACCACTGTCAATAACTAAACCACCCTCGGTATCAGGTACCTACGAAAGGTAGGTAGTGAACTATAATCAGTGACATCCGGGGCTGGTGAGGGAGCTGGGCGATGAGGAATAACAATCATCTCATCGTCAGAGGAGTCAGACTCGACAGTCAAAGGAGAAGCGTAAAGATATGAGGGAGGAGGAATTTGAGTGTCATAGTTTCACGGCGGGCGAGTCAATCCTCTACCTCTACCTCTACCTCGCTCTTCCCTACCTCTACTAGGGGGAACATCGTGCCAACTGCAAATTGGAAAGGAGATCTAACAGGATCTGCAGTGGCGGTATCTGCCTCAATACTAACCTGTGATGGACCTCGCACAGGTAGCTGTACAGGACCCTATACAGTACTGGCAGGTACCACTGGTGACTGGGCAGAAGGAGGTTTACTCTTCTTATGAGGTATGTAATGCTCAGCATCATCGTAAATAGAGACCTCGTGCACGGAAAAGGGTTGGGTATCCCCAAGAATGGAGTACTCGACTTCATTCCTCATATACTTCATACATTGGTGCAGGGTAGAGGGCACCATTCCATACTCATGAATTCAGGGCCTTCCTAAGAGAGCCCTGTATGAAGTATCAGCCTCGATCACATGTCCAAACTTCAGGGGCAGGGTGATAGACCCTAGGGCACGCTGTCCTTGGTCATTGAAGCCTTTCAACATAATCTTATCAGAGGTTAACTTCAAATGACCCAGGGAGAGGCTCTTCAGAGTTTCATGACTCAGGATGTTTACTGAAGCTCCTTGGTCAATGAGGACCCTGTTCAACTCATAACCATTGACTTCAGCGGTGACATACAAAGGACGATTGTGATCAGAGGTACCCAAGAGGAGATCGCGATCTGAAAAGGTAATGCATAGCATCTCTCTCAAAAGACATGCATCTCCAACAGATTCGGAAGCAAAGAAGGCTTGATAGGACTCTGGTTCGAGTAGTGCTTTTTACCAGGGTCTCTCTCAAGTCGGGAGACATCATCAAAGCGTCATAGACACTAAGAAGGGCAGGAATTTTTCTTAAATGGGCCAACACATTATAATCGACCTCCAACTGAGGGCCTTTCCCTTTCTCCTTAGACTGCTCTTGGGAGGAAGGGATAGGATCATCCTGCTGGGTAACAATATTTTTATCTTTTTCTTTTGTATTCTTAGCCATTCTAGGTGGAAGAACCTTCCCTGAACGCAAGTGAACTTCCTGTATCGAGTCATCTTTGATAGGAGATTCACTTGGTTCAGCGGTGATGGCTTGTGTTGGCTCCAAGGTATTGAAATTTAAAAAAAAAATTATTACAACTTGACTAGACATCTAGATGTGTTATCATGGCAAGTTGTTGAGGTTAAAATCAGTTCACTTTGATGAGGAAAATGCCTAACTATAGATGCATAGTCATCTTTTATATATAAAGGTCTTGAAGCAGCTACAGCCAGTAAGTAATAAGCATGCGATTATATAAAGGCTTTGCACAACATCTTCAAGGTCATATAAGTCAAGTGATTCAACCAGATTCTATAAAATAATTATATATAAAAAAAAAAAATAAGAGGGGGGCTATGTGAAGCGTGGAATTCTTATTGACTTGATTCCTAATTTGCAAAGAATCAGTTATAAAATATGGAAGTGGCATTTTAGTCAACATATATATGGAACTAGTGTTTTCCTGTTAGATACAATTTGTTTATAAAGGAAATATAAGTGCCAAATATATGGTGATCTTTAAGCTCTTTTGGGACACTTTCAGATAGCAATATTTGTAAGTTTTGGCTGAATAACCCTCACATCAAGAACAAATCATAAGCTAAGATATTGTTTGGATCCCAACTCCAAGAAGCATTTCATCGAATACCTCATGGGCACTCAAAAGGGAATGAAGAAAGAATCAAACTATTGAAAACAAGTTGAAAGAATGAAAGTTGATATGTGAGTGCTTATACCTAAGAATTCATCTCCCTCACGACAAGTTAAGAGACTTCACATCTTTTATATTTGACTTGTGTCGTAGCTTGCAAAATCAATTGGTTGACAAGATTTCAATAAAAATGTCCAAAATTTAATTCATTAAATTGATATGCCAAGCTTGAGTAGATTTATTTTTCATTCTTGAGGAATAAATCATGAGCTGGAACATTGTTTGGAGCTTGCCAAATTTCAAGAATCATTTCATCAAACACCTTATGGTCACTTTGATAAGTCTTCTCATTCTCAAGCTCTTCAAAGATAATGGCATGGACACATCCCCGCAAGTGTCAGAATAATTCAGCTTTATGAAAATAAGAGTTGAAATTGACATGAAATCAGCCAAATCACCATGGTGCAACAACTCAGTAGCATTTTTTGGGTTGGAAAAAAATATAAACCATTCATAATCTACCAAGAAAAAATAGGAGAGCATGCCAAGCTTTATGTATATGTAGCAATTTAAAAAAAAAAGAGAGAATGTAACATGAATAAAAAAAAATTTATCTGAAATAATAGAGATAACTGAATCTCTTCCTCTAAAAAAAAAATTTCAAAAGCTGCTAGAGCCTCTATTGTTTAAAACATGCAGAAATCAGTCAAGTTGTTATAGCCTGCAACACAAATTGGCTTTGGATATCTTCTCTTTATATGTCAGAATAGCAGGAGTTTATATCATGATAAAAAAAGCATATTCTTCTTATGATTTATGAAATAAAATAATACAGAAGAATCAGTTACAAGGCACTGGCGTTTGATTCAAAAAAAAAAAAATCCAAAAAAAAAACGAGGGCATTGCCAAGGTCGGTAAAACTGCAGCACGTTTTCCCAACCTCCCCCCCTCCACGTCGTAAGACAACTGCTGCTTGGACGCATAAAAAAAAATCATCAACAGGAGGTTTTGATGCTTACGAGGTTGGGGGTTTTCAAGGGCTTCTGCTCTAACGACGAGGATTTTTTTTCCTTTCCGTCTCCGACTGTGTTCTTTTCTCCAACCAGACGAGACTCCAGCCTCCGCCTGGCACCGTCGCTCGTCCACCTCCAACCTTGAGGGCATAAAGCCACCTACTCAAATCACAGAACCAAGCCCCGTCGGCCTCCGCCGCAACCTGTCCTGAACCGAAGTTTCACCGGCAACCCCTCTGATCAAGACAAAGCCACGACCTCGCCTCCAATTGGACCGGCCTTGCGTTCGGACCTCTTCGCCCGACCACAATCCACTGTTCAAGCCCAAGCAATCTACTGATCTTGGCTAGTTCACCTCTTTCCTATCACAGACGGCCTCCGATCAGTCTTGCACGAGCAGATCGCAAGGAGATCTTCCTCTCTGCCGCCCTTCTTCAAGAATTCTGACTCCGCCCAAGAAAATTGCCGAACTCCCACGCCGGATTTTGTGCGTTTAATTCTTCTTGAAGCCGTAAAGAGAAGCAGAAATTTATGGGCATTTTTAATGAAATTATCATTAATAATAGTAATTGCTGTTAAGTACACAATTACTTTAAAGTTATAAGACCTGTGATAAGGTCTTATATTATATTAAATTCTGTACGTGAATGGCCTCTGCTGTCTCGACTTGCGGGGAGGTCTTATTATTATGTGATATAATCAGATAATATCACAATATAAGTATATTTTTAATATACTTATATTAATTTTCTGAATTTAATATATTACGGCTTATGCATACTTTAGTATATTATGCATGTTATAAGACTTATCTGATATATGTTTGTTTAAAAAAAAAAAGAGAGCAAGAGAGCGCATAATATCCCGATCAAACAAATCAAACCGGCATCGTAATCAACAATTGAAGGAAGTCCCAGGGTTTGATTCGGTCCCCCGAAGCCCTCGATCGTCGAGCTAATCCGATCGAGGGATTGAAGACTTGAAGACTCAATCTCCTCGCCGTTGATTCGCTCCGGCCGAGTCGAGCCCTCCCTTACCTCCCGGCGCCGGGGAGGGGACGCCGGGAGGCTGCCGAAATTTACTCAAAAAATTCGGACTTAGAAAAATAAATTTTTTTTTTTGGACTTAGTCGAATTTTTGGAAGATTGAAAAGTGCTCAACTAATTCAATTTTAGAAATAATTATAATATTAATTAACCAACAAATTAAATGATGACATTTCTAATTAAACAATTTAATTTAAAATCAAACCTGACATTTAAACCACTTAATTAACATTAAAAATGAAAATACAAAACCTACTTGACTGTTGATCTAAAATGTTAAGTTAAATCAACCCATTTGAACTTTAAATTTAAATTGAGTTGTTTAATAATTAATCTAAAAAAGAGATGTAATTAAATAACCATTAAAAAAAATATAATAGAATTTTAATTTAACTAATTGATTTAAACTAAATTGAATTAAAACCAAATCAAATCTCTAATAACTGATTAATTTAAATTGAAAACAGAATATATTTAAATATTTTTTTTTAAATGAAATTAAATTCAAATAAAAGAGAAATTGTAATAAGAAACCTTACCAAACAGTTAATTTTAAATTAACTCAAATTCTAATTCAAATTGATTCATTAACCAATCTCATATCAAAACTAAATAATTTATAACATGTGTGAAATCCAAATCTAATTGAATAATTAACTAACCAATTAAATCTCAAATCAAATTAAAATCGTTAATTAATTAATCCAATAACATCAAACTTTAATCAAATAAATGAGCAAATCAACTCAATTTAGATAAACTCAAAATACTCTTTTTAAAACTAACAAATTAAACAAACTAAATTTTAATTAAATTTCAACATTTTAATTAATCAACTTAATTAATTAATGCAATTAATTAATTAAAAATAAAACATAAAAATCAAAAGATACAAAGAAATCAATGTTTCCACTATCCAATCAACCTAAGTACAAACTACTGAACAACTTCCTGAGCAACTAAAACAATTCTCCAAATAATCCCAAACACCTCTCAAATCGAGTATCTCTCCAAGAGCTCTCACAACCGCTAATAAAAGCTCTCCAACTGTGCAGCTCTCACAAACAACTCTCCAACAAAACATAAATCTCAAACAACCCCCTCAAACTACTTCAAACCCAGCCCCTAGTGGGCTCTAGCCTCTGCAATTGCATCCCCTGTGGCTGTAAGCTCCTACTACTGTAATCGCTGGTTACGAACACCTGCAAACAAGCAGACAAAAGTGAGCACAAAAATAACAAAACAAAACACATGCTACTGTAGCAAAAAGAAAACTACAAGTATAATAACAAAACTGCAGTACACTACTGAAAGCTAGGGTAGGAAAATAGCCACTGGCAAGTAAGTGTCAAAACCACTGTCTAGTGTCAAAACTAGCAAATATCTACAACACAATGGGCTACTTCTAAGTGAAACAGTAAGACCCACATGTACTAGGGGACTTCTAAATGAATGACCCTAGAGCCTAAACTCAAACCCCTATGGGCATCTTAGTCTGAAGGACTAAGTTGTAAGACCCGCGTATTAGGGAACTTCTAAATAAAGAACCCTAAATCTAAAACTCTAAACTATTGGGCATCTTAGCCTATAGGGCTAAATTGTAAGACTTACTATTTGGGGCTACTTCTAAGAGAAGCAGTAAGACCAACGCGTTAGGGAACTTCTAAATAAACGACCCTAAATCTAAAACTCAAATCACCTAGGCATCCTAGTCTATAAGGGCTAGGTTGTAAGATCCATCAACGGGCAACTTCTAAGGAAGCCGTAAGCCCTAAACTAAACAAACTAATGGGCAACTTCTAAGGAAGCTATAAGCCCCAACCCAAACTAAACTAAACTAAAATCCACACATCTCCACTTCAGTCTATTCGGGATCCCTGAGAGGAGGCAACCCATGGCTGCTAATCAGATTCCCTGGGCACTACAATCCATGGTTGTTAGTGTTGGTAGATTGAACCGACGGTATACCCAGGACGACAGAACCATGAGATCTTGATCGGGTGTACCTTCATCTCCCCATAACTAAATTTAAAACTCTAAAACTCTGTTGCACATTCCCACATTCCTTATAAGAAGCTAAGTGTATTTTATCCTTAATCGAGAGTGCTCTTCTAATGCGTTAGGAGGGGTAATTAACTATGAGGGCTTGCGCTCATAGGAAGTAGAACCTAGATCTAAATAAACCCTGACACTACTCTCAGGGGAAATCTGGTTAAATATTAAATTCAATCTACCTCCGGAAAAATAAAAAGGGAATCCAAAGTTCATGAGAGCTGGGTTCGTAACCTATTTAGAAGATTTTTCTGGAGCGAACACAAGGAAAGTGACTGGAGTGGGTTCTCGGATTCATCTTCTGAATCCATGTAACAACCACCCTCCGGAATCATAAAGATCGGTTCCTCATCACACTCAGACTCTTCATCACATACAGAATCATCACAAGAAACATGTAAAATATTGAAAGAGCGAGTGCTAGAAGGAATAAAAGCAGGAACAGAATACCAGATGTAGCCAGAATCACCTTCTTCTATTATTTCATCATCAGTTGAAGGGAGAACGAAATCCTTCAGTGTAAGTGCTGGAAGGCGTCCTGTCTTCCCCTCAGAAGTTACAAAAAACTTTTTCTTTTCATACATCTTTTTATTACATAAAATAGGAAAAAAATATGCTCTGTAGGCACTACAACAGAAACAGCATAAGAAAAAGGTGCTGGCGAAGAAACTGGGCTGGCAACTGTCGACTTGGCATGGGTAGGCCTCCTATCAACTGCCTCTGAACTCTGAACTGTCTGCCGGATCATCTGCTTCGTCTTCCGAGAGAGCGCTAGCTGCCACTCTCCCTCAGAACCTCTGGGTGATCTGCTACGACTGCTCTGGCTACCACTCTGGCTATCACTACAACTACTGGAGCCTGAGATAGTCTGAACTATCTGAGGTGTCTTGCCCTTGGGCTGAACTAGGTCGCTGTCCTGTAGGTGGATCTGCCCACTAGCCATGAGCTTCTCAACTCTGTCCTTGAACACATAGCAGTCTTCTATAACATGCCCGATATGTCTGTGAAATGGATAATATAGTGGGTTTTCTGTCTGCCCCTCCTCCTCCACTCTATTGTTGTTCGGGAATATTAAGATGTTTCTCTTAGTAAGGAACTTGAAGATCTTCATCACACTTTCCCTTTTAAAGGGATATTCCTTACTAAGCTTCTCCCATAGGTATTGCTGACTCTTTGGGGTCCGACGGGAGGGTCTAGGCTGCACTGCTGACTGGCCCGGTGTGTGAGACTGCTGAGGTGGTGCTGAACTGACTAAGGGCTTCTTGCCCTTATCTGATGGTCCATAAGTACTGTGTACCTCCCCTCTCCTAGGTGGAGGTGCCCCTGAAGACTCCTGCCGCTGAGGTCTACGTGAAGGTTGACTCTCAACCTTAGGAGGGACTGCATCGGGTATGCTGTCCTGGAAACTGATCACCTTTGTCAACAACTTCTGAAAGGTTTTGATTTTGAAACCCTTCAGATAAGGTGCTATCAGACCATCTATGTTTTTCAACAAAATTTCCACTGCATGCTGCTCCAGTAACTGGGGCTCACACTGTAGACTGAGGTTCCTCCATCTGACTATATAATCTGGGAGAGGCTCTCGGGGCCGCTGTCTAGTCACAACTAGCTCTCCAACTGTGACTCGGTGCTCTGCACTGACAAACCTTTGCACAAACAACTGCTCCGACTCTGCAAAGGTGCGTACTGAATCATTGGGGAGATCGGCGTACCAGGCAAAGGCCACCCCAACTAAACTACTGACAAAAAGTCTCAACATCAGTGCATCGTTCCCTCATATATTGCAACAGATGGCTCGGTACTGAGCCACGTGCTGCCTTGGGTTCCCAAACCCATCAAAGACTCTGAACCTAGGAGGGACAAAACCAGGGGGGTAGGGCTCGTGCTCGTACTCTACTGGATAAGGACGCCCCCTGCTAACTACCTCTCCAGTCTTCCTGGAGGAAATGGCCTGCTCGACCTTCTGGGCAATCAGATCCTGAATCGATCCGGCTGACAACTGAACTGACTGACTCTGGACTGGGGTAGTAAAAGCAACTGCTGTAGGTGCCACTGGAACTGCTCTCTGGGCCCTGTCTACTCCTACAGGACCTGGTGCTAGTACGGGTGGTGCTGTTGGTTTGTCCCTGGACGTAGTAGGAGTGCCTACGCCCGTCATCTGGGGCATCGCCCCCAAGGCTGTCAACTGAGCTGTCATCGCTGCCATGGCCCTAGCCATCTCTGCCATCTGAGTCTGTAACTGTAGCACTGTGGCATCCGTCTCAACTGATCGGGGAGATCCTCCTACCTCAGCTTCTCCCTGCTCATCATCATCATCTGCCTCTATCTACTCATCTGAGTGGCCACGTCTAGTAACCACGCATACTCTGTGCACCGGTATATCTCCATCTAACTCCTCCTCGAGTAAGTCATCCTCAAGTGCATCGTCCTCATAAAGGGTCTGATGGAAATCCTCCGCATATGGACTCAAAGGGGATGAGGTCCCGTATGGGCTAAGGGCTAGCTCTGCCTGAACCTGTGAACCACTAGGAGAAACTGCAACATCATCGTCCGTCGCTGCATCACAGACCATCGGAACTGCCTCTGATCCGGAAGGAACAACTGCCTCTAACTGCTCAACTGCCTGAACTGGCTGTACTGCATCGACAGGGGACTCTGCCTGTCGTCGTCTCCACACCCATCTACTGCGACGGGACCCAGTAGGGGCAACTGACTGCTGCGGGGCTACTACAACTGAAGGGAGCTGGGGTCTGGGAGGCTCCAACTGCTGCCTCTGTCCATGACGACGTGGGCGTCGTCCAACAACTGGAGTAACTGTCTGTGGTCTCGCCAACGGAACTGAACTAACAGGCTGCCTGGGTGGCTGTCCTCTCTGCCACCTGTACCTCTGCCAAGCAGTTTGCCTCTGCAACTGAACGGACGCCTGAGAAATCTGGTGGAGTAACATCTCCCGACTGACAGGGCCTCGACCCCACGCTAAGCGGATAATGCTCCGAATCCTCTGAGAGAGGGTTCGAGCAGCATCATCCCTAGGGACCCTAGTGCGTGGTAAAGTAGTAGTGACAGGAGGGGCCACCGCAATACGAGCAACGTCCTCCTCATCACCACTGTGTGTCAGTGGAGAGAAACGTCCTCCCTGAACCGCTGCTATCTCAGGGGCAACTGTAATGTCCGGGGTAGGGGAAGCTGCAACTGGTCATGGTGCCCGCTGCTTGGGGACCACTCTCCTCTGAACTGGCTCCTGGTGAGCCAACGAATCTGCCATCCGCTGTCTGTCTGCCTCAGATGCAGCCAACCGAAGTCTACGGTTTATATTCCTCCGGGCCCTTCTCCCAAGGCCCGAGGCGGAAGACGAAGCAACATCTGAACCCACTACTTGAGTGATAAGGGGAACAGGGACTACAGGAAGTGTCGGGGTCTGCTCGGGGGTCTCTGGGTGAGACAGCCGAGCGAAAGCTGAAACCCGACGGGAAGAAGGCGAAGGAGCCTCGGTCTGGGCACCCCTCTTCCTGGAGGAAGAAGGAGGGGGAACCCGAACACGAGCTGCCTCTGCCGGAGTAATAACAGGGGTAACTACTGCCCGCCGGCGCTGAGGGGCCGGGGCAGTCTGAACAACAGGTGCGGTAGGCACTGGTCGCCTAACCGCTGGACGAGTGGGCTGAACAGGGAGTGGTCTAGGCATTGGCTGCCTAACCACAGGGTGTGCCGGCTGCACACGAACAGGAGTAGGACGAGAAGGTGCCCGGGCTGTCCGCTGAGCAACTGGACGTCCAAAAGATCGCATGGCTGCGCGAGCTCTCCTCTGGGGAGGAGAGTAGGCAGCAGCCTCAGCAGGGGTCGGCCCGCTAAGAGTGACGAAGGCCGAGTCAGTGAAGGAACCAAAAGTGATTCCTCCAGCGGGAGGACTGGCTAGCAGGGACTCAGGAAGTGTCAACCGCGCGTCAGAACCAAAACTGAAAGTAACGGAAGGCACGAAGGAAGCCATGGCACTGTCTTCCAAGAAGAAGAAAAGAAATTTAAAATGATTAGTAAGAAATAACGAGAAGATGAATGATAGATAAGGGACGGAATGACCTAGAAGGTCAAAAGGAAGGAAACTTAGCTAGGGGGAAACCCTAACTAAGGGAAATGGAAGGAAAGAAACCTAGCTAGGGGGAAACCCTAACTAAGGAAAAGAAGAACAATCATAACTAAGGAAGGACCCTAACTGAGAGTGGGACGGACCTAATCTAAGGAGTACCAATCCCGGAGTACACACAAGAAAGAATAATATAGAATCCAAAAATGGAGAGAGAAACCTGTCCCACCATGGTCGCCAGAAACCTGTGGACCTCCGAAAGGACACAAAAACCATCGCCCCGTGAGGGGAGACAATATCTGGCCAATGGGAGGGCAGATTCGATCACACATATGATTAACTATTGAGGATAGCGGCTCTCACCAGCACACCCTAATGGGTAATAATATATATGATCTGATTGTCACAACAGGTTTCCCCCACCTGAATGGGGTTTATTTGAGAGTGGGATGCGATTTCCCACGGGCGCAAGCCCCCGTGGTTAATTACATCTCAAGCCGGGGCTTGAGAATACTCTCGATTAAGGATTCTACATTATTCTTTCTAAATTGGGATTGGTACATAGGGCGAAGACTAGGAAATCCTACTCGAAGGGAAAGAAATGTTCAACTAGGCTTAGTCAACATACACGACTCAGATCAGCATCCGGAGGGACTAAGGTAGTGAGAAGAAACTAGAGAAAATAAATAAATCGTGCACTCGAAGCATACATGAGAGAAGGATGGGGGTGACGTCATCCGTGTGACGCAGATAAGTACGGTTTATAGTCTTTGAAGGAAAGAAGACTTACCTACTAATGAGGCGTACTACGAAGCAATAGTAGCCTTGAATCCTAAATCTAATGGGTTTAGTGTTCTACGCAACACTAACACCCGTGTCCTAGCTAATGCAATGCAAAATCTGGAATTACCTCGGCCTGGAAGGGGGAGCCAGCTAACCACCTAGTCGCTTCAAAACCATGCTGTCCAATCATTTATGAAAGATGGGTAGGTAGGTTATAGTTCTTGGAGGTAGGGCCAACGTCTAGAGGATTTCCTAATTGGCCCCAGACTGATGTTGGGTGAATGCTCCTAGAGCTAATGCAATTAAAATTTTGATTTAATTGATTTCTAATGCAATGCATGCTGGTTAAAGCTTCCAAATCAGGTATGCATAGAACTTTAAAAATGCTTATAAAATAATTTTTTAGAATTAGACTGGGCTTTCCTAGGTCCGGCACCTCATCCTCATAGGTCAGATTATCCGGACTCTACCCGCAGGCGGGGAAGTGTCTTATAGAAGGAGAGAAGAAATGCATTGATATGCATGCGACCCAGGATGATTCCGGCAATTTCCTAGGTCGTTAAGTTTCTAAATTGCTTAAACCTTAAAATTTTAAATATTAGTTGCGAGTAGAAAAAGTTTTGGTTCTTAGAGAGCCTAACGAAATCCAGGCTAAAACAAAAGTGGCATACAGATTGCCAATAAACTATGAAAAGCATACAACCTATACGCAATCATCATTAAATCAAATATAATACATAATTAAACAAATCAATTAAATGTCCATAGGCCAACTGTCATTAATTACAACCCAGGGTCTGCAGAAAATTAAAGTGGTCGGGCACCACTGCCAACAACCCGGATTTCTAATCCTAAGACTGACGCAAGTTATTTTGAGTGGGATACTGCAAATCTTCATCTTCTTGATCTTTTCTTCCTTGGACTCCTCGGGTCCCAGCTCCATTGGACTCCTTGGATCTCAGCTTTCTTCGATTCTTCAAGTAGTAGAACGATCCAAATTTGGATTTCCAAATAGAAAAGGACCATTCTCATATTGGGTGTCCTTTCCTCTTCGGAATCCAACCTTTGGATCCTAGTATCCCCACTCAAAATGAACTTTTACAACTCTATTTCAGATTACAAATAATTACATTAAATGAAAGCAGTAAATCTAGACTCTCCTGCAAGGTTATCCTAATGAAAATCATCCCAAGCAGTTTATATTATCCCAAGTAATTTATATAGAAATAAAAGTACTCATCACAGCCACACTTGGCCATGCTCTTATTTATTTTGAGGGCTAAGCAAGCTCTGGAGCCCCCCTTATATTTAGCGCTGCATGAGCATGGCCACCTACAGAAAATATCATTAGTATCAAAATCGATCCTAACCTATGGGTAGTCTATCGTGTAATCACATCAAATCCCAGAGTACAGTAAACGTAAGCAAACACATTAATAGTTCAATCACGACATGCAGTGAAATCCAGAAAAGCTCGGCATATAGCAGAGAAGTAAACACCGGCCTAACCTAAGTCTAGAAGTGGTGCCATAGAAAACAATTCTACAGTGTGTGTAGAAGCCTGTGTGGCTGAGGTAGGTCATAAGCTGGGTTGTTAGTTACAATTGCCTATCGTACAGGTTTGTTGTAGGTCTAAAAAGGAATTTTTGTTTAAAGTTCAAATATTGGTGGATTAAGAACCATTTTAAGTAATTTAATGTGTGGGTCTATTTTAATGCTTAGGGTGATGATATTTGAAGTTTAAATTGCCTTAGTGAATTTTAGGAGGTTCGGGGTCCCTACTTACTGAGCTAGGGGGTCCAAAAGGTCACTAGGAGAATTAAGCTGGGTTTGGAATTCCTAACATTTTAGTTAAATGTTAGACCTTAGTATGAGTAATTAGACAGTTAGTTTGCTGGATTTGAAGTGTCCTACACAAAGTTATGAATTTTAGAAGTTTCGGGCCCAATACTATAAGTTGCAGTTGACCGGAAAGTTGACTTTTTATTTTAGGCTGATTTCTGGACACCTAATATTTTTAATAAATACTAGACCTTAATGTGAGTTGAATGCCTTTTAGTTTGCCTATTTTGGAGTTTTCTGTAATTAGTTATGATTTTTAGAAGTTGGGGCAATTAAGTGAATTATCGAAATTGCCTAATTAGGGGTACTTTGGGGGTTTTGGCCCAAATCAGCTCCAAACTTAACCTCCAAAGGTCAGAAATGACCTAAGAAGGTGTTCCCAAGTGTTTGGGGAAAATTTAGGATTTTAAATAATTTTTAATAATTTAATTAAGGCAAAAAGGTGATTTTTGATTAAGGTTGAATTAAAGTCCAGATTAATGTCCAATTAAGGGACCTTAATTATCTAAGGTTGGGGACAGAATTCTGGAGAGTTTGAGATATTATGGGTATTTTTCTGATTTAAAATGAATTTAATAAATTTTTCTGAAGTTTCTAAGGCTTAATTAACGGGTAAATTAGGGTTTGCCAATTAAGTATTTTAAAGACTCCAGAAAATTCCTAAAAAATTCTAGGGGGTTCCAGATGTCACTAAACACTAGTGTTTAATGTTTCATATTAATCCGGGATCTATCCTAGCTCCTAGAAATATTCTAAGTTCGCTAGACAGTCCTTAATTATTGTCCTTAGCGTGTCACTACACTAAGCAGGAATAAAATGAGTTAGCTAACACTTAGGCATAACATAAAGGGTAAATGCAGCAAATATAAACACACCAATCAAGTCCTTAGATCTACGAGAGCCTAGGCTATGTGCTTGTGCAACCTACACATGCAAGGACTACGAAAACACTAAGTAAAGAAGCCTAAAGAAGTGATTAGTGAATGATTGGGACACAATCCTTCACTAATCCTTCTCCCACATGAATGCTGTTCACATATAGGTCCTAGGTTTAAAATTTCACAAGGGGTAGACCTCCCGAAATTGGTGGATATAAATAATATGTAATTCTAAAATTATTTTCAAATACATACAACAACAACAACAATGACAAGCCTTTGTCCCACTAAGGGGGGTTTTAAAAATAATACACAAATATTATAAATATATAATAATATAACTTTGAAAATAAGATAATTGAAAATACTTCAGTTCATAAGCATAGGAGGTCTACCAGCCACCAAGGGGGGTTTTAAAAATATTTTTTTTATTTTAAAATAATTAATTATATTAATTAAATAATATTTAAATAACTAAATAACAAAGTAATATAGAAAACATTCAGAAAAGACAGAATCAGATACAGGAAATAATTTCAAATTAAAATTCACATTTTTCTGAAAAGAACGAGGTATTGTGCGTCAAAATCCGATTTAAAATGAGAAAGTTATGAATTTTTTAAGTTAAATAAGTTTAAAAGTAATTTTTAAATATTTTTTTAAAAAATAATTAATATTTAAAAATAATTAATAATTTTAAAATAAGTCAGATATAATAATATCTGGATTTTAAAATAGATTTAAATAATAATAAATAAAATATTAAATATTAACATCATAATGATAATAATATTAACCTAATAATACTATTATTAAAGATAATAATAATATTAATAATTAATAATATTAATATTATAATAATATTAATAATAATAAATACTCATATTATAATAATATAAATATTAACATAATAATAATATTATTAAAACAATAATAATATTAATAATAATTAAATAATAATATTATAATAATGTGAATATTAACATAATAATAATATTATTAGAATAATAATAATATTATTAACAATAATATCAATTTTATGATAATATTAATAATAATAAGTATTAATATTATAAAAAATATAAATATTAACATAATAATAATATTATTATTAATAATGATATTAATATTATAATAATATTAATAATAATAATAATAGTAATAGGATTCAAAAAAAAAATTTTTTTTTTAATAAAATAATAATAATAATAATAATATAAATAATAAATTTTAAAGGTAATTTTTAAATAAAATAATAATAACAATAATAATAATAATAATAATAATAATAATAATAATAATAATAGTATAAATATAAATAATAATAATAGAATAATTATTTAAAATTTTCTGGATTTTTTTTAAATAATTATTTAAATAATATTATATAAAAAAATAATTAAAAATAATTAATTATTATTAAAATGGCGGCGGCGGCGCGACGGCGGGCCACGTGCCTGGCTCGGATTGGGCCCGCGAACCGCAGGCCAATCATTGCCTGGCGGCACAATGATTGCGCCGCTTGCAATGATTGCCGCAATCATGCGGCAATCAAGCCGCGGACCGCGGCTCACTTAGCCACGTAGGACGAGGCGGGAGGACCGTCTGATCACGCGCTGTTCAAAATGAACGGCTGTGATCACGCTAGACGAAAGCACGGACCGCTGGCTTCGCTGCGCGGTCGAAGATCTGAACCGAACGACGCGATCTGGACCGTTGATCTGCGGATCAACGGTCCAAAAAGCGTACAGTTCAGACGAGTCAAAACCAAAGCCCTAGATCGATGTTTCGTCTCGTTCTCGCAAACGGGACGATCAAATCGCTTGAAATTTTAAACCTAGGCTATAAACATGAACAGAATTCGTGTGGAGTCTTTGGTTTGGCTTAAGAAGCACTTTCCAAAAAGCTATATTAACCTAAGTGTTTTACCCTAGGGTTTGGGTTATACCTTGATCCAATGGATGGATTTGAGAGATTTTTGTTTGGTTGCACTTGTAGACTGTCCACGCTCCTAGTTGTAGAAGAAATCGTGGTCAAATAAGCTTTGGATTGACGGCAAAATCACTTGGAACTTTTCTAGCTTTGGTTCGCCGGAGATCTCGTCGCCGGTGGCCTCTGACCGGTGGATCTTGGTGGGATGAGGTGGGAAGGGACTCAAGAAACTCTCACAAGCGAAGCCTCAGGCTTAGAGAGCTCCGGGAGAGAATAGGAACAAGATCCTCTGCAAGAAAACCCTAGGATTCCTATTTATATGCCCTAGACCTATTATGAACGATCTTGATCGAATCTAGGGAATGATTAGGAGGTAATCAAGTCTCTAGGGCCGTGGGTTGAGTTTTAGACTCAATAGGAAAGTGTTTAGGGCCTTTAAATAGGTTTTAAATGGGTTTGAATGGGTCAATTTGACCTCACAAGACTTGGGTTGACCAAGTCAAAGCTTGACTTGGTCAACCTAGTCAATTGGGTCAAGGGAGAGATGGGCTTGAGCTTTGATTGGGGTTTGAGCTTGAATAGACCCATTCATGCCTAATGGGTCAACCCGGGTTGACCTGGTCAACCAGGTTGACCCAGGACTTAGGTCAGAGCTAAAAAAAAAAATAGGGTCAACAACGATATGCTCAAATAAAAAATTCTCAGTCGCCAGACTGAGTTAGGCAAGTTTTTATTTTTAGAATTTTGGTCTGATCGTCCCGGACGATACGTGTATCATCCTGGACGATCCTTTACAATCATGCCTAAATTAGTCTGGTGATTAAGAAAAGTAATTAATATTTGATAGATACGATCATATCATCCTGGACGATCGAAATATCATCCTGGACGATATATGAAAAATCCTCATAGTCCAAATGACTTCACCTGGACGGCCCGTACAATGTGCTGAACGATATAAGCCTATTTGTAATAATCTCCCAAGACGATAGAAATATCGTCCCAGACGATCAAGTCATTTTCAATCGTATAGTATGTTTATGCAGGATGATCCAAACAATGTGCAGGACAATTTTGGTCATTTTTGAACTAATCATACGGGACGATAGGCATATCGTCCCGGACAATCAAGTCTTTTTCTTTAGATCGTCCAGCATTTTCTCTTGGATGACCCGAACAATCCTCAGGATGATTTTTCTGAGTTGAACTAATCGTCTAGGACGATCGCCGGATCGTCCCGAACGATCTGAATAAAACATGTTTTCTAATCATCCAGAGAAGCCAAATCGTCTAGGCCAATTGGTGAAGATTTACATTGATCGTACAGGACGATCCTTCGATCGTCCTGGATGATCTTTGACGGCAAGTTGAATTTTACGGCATTTTTTGTGCCTTTATATTTAAACATTTTTATTTGTTATTGGAAAAACTATTTGCCAAAATCCTTTCCTGAGAGAGCTTTGAGAGGGAGAGGAAGAGCTTGTAAGAGAGAGAGAGAGAATCTCGTGAGGGGGAGTTTATGAGGTATTCACAAAGGTTACTCTAAGCAAAGATTCGAGTCGTCTTCTCCAGTCGTCGTCTCTTGTCCCGTGGTGTCTCTGTAGGAAGGATCGTCAACAAGAAGTCAAGGTTCTCTGCCTGCTTTAGGAGGAAGCAAAAGGAGGTAAGGTTCTATGCCTACTTCAGGAGAAAGCGAAAGGACCCTTGGTTCTCTGCCTGCTTCAGGAGGAAGCAAAAGGAGTCAGGGTTCTCTGCCTCACCGGGTTGGTCAAAAGGAGTTGTGTAAAGGCTTCTTCGCCTTGTTGTGGGAGCAAAATGAGAGTCACTGATTTGAGTAGTGCAATACTCGGAGGGTGCCTCCGAGGAGTGGACGTAGGTCAAGTTGATCAAACCCCTATAAAATCTGGTGTGTTCTTTCTGATTATTTTTCTGTTGTTATCTGCTTGGGTGAAATCTGTGATTGATCTTTTCATTATTATTTTTATTCATTTTCACTGCAAATTATAAAAAGATCTTTCTTGTGGTTAAAGAAATTTTCAAAACTACCAATTCACCCCCCTCTTGATTAGCCTCGGGACTAGTTTACAAGGGCTTAACATTTCTCACAAACTTTTAAGTGGTATCAGAGCGGGATTCAAAAATTAAGTTTAAAAACTTTTGAATTTTGATCCATGGATAACTTTGGTAATCGTAATACTGCTGAAGGTTATTCAATTACACGACCACCGTTGTTTGATAGCATACATTTTGATTTTTTAGAAAACTCGCATGTCCACTTTTCTTCAATCTATAGATTATTGCATGTGGATGCTTGTTAAAGATGGCTATGAAGCACCCTTTAGACTTGTTAATAATGTTAAAACTGAACTGCCTTTTACTGAATAGATATTTGATGATTGTGATTTAACACAACTGAATACAAAATGCTTGAACTATTTTTTCTGTGCTTTAAAATCTGAAGATTACATGCGTGTCTCTACTTGTACTACTGGTTGAAAAATCTGGGATAGACTATGCATTACTTATGAAGGTACATCTGAAGTTAAACAGTTTAGGTTAAATATACTGCTTCATGACTACAAACTATTTCGCATGAAACCTAGTGAGTCCATATCTGAAATGTACACTAGTTTCACCCAAATTGTCACATCCCTGCATGCCTTAGGAAGAGAGCTAACTAATTATGAGAAAGTTAACAAGATTTTGAGATGTTTACCTTCTTCCTATGATGCCAAGATAACTACGATAACTAAATCTAAGGATTTGAATGCTTATTCTATTGATAACTTACTTGGATCACTCATTGCTTACGAGCAAGGGGTGAACCAAAGACAACTTAATGCATGTGAGAAGAAGAAAGAGAAGACTGTAGCCCTGAAGGCTAATGATTCTGATTCTAGCTCTTCAGGATCTGATGATGATGACGTTGCCTTAATCACTAGGCAATTCAAAAGCTTTCTGAGGAAGAAACACAAGAACTATTAGAAGTGGAACAAATATAAGAATAATAAAAATTTTAAAGGTTCTTCTGATATAATTTGTTTTGAATGCAGGAAGCCAGGGCATATAAAAGTTAATTGTCCTACACTTAAGGCTCACCCAAGCAAGGAGAAGGGTGAGGAGAAACCCAAGTTCAGGAAGGACAAGAAAAAGATTCAAAAGGCTTTCTAGGAGGATTCTACATCTGACTTCTCTAAGACTGAAGCTGAAGAGGAAGTTACAAACTTATGTTTGATGGCTAGTGAGCATCTTGGTCAGTCCGACCAAGAAGAGGTATGTGAACTGACATACGATCAATTGCTTGATATTTCTGAAAAAATTCATTCATCATATAGGAAGCTTAAGAAAACTCATGTTAGCTGGAAATTGGAATTTCTGAATTTACAAAAAGAGCATGAAATTTTGATTAAAGATCATTCTATACTTGATATGATGAGTTGAATAAAAAGTATTCTGATTTGATTATTGAGCATGATTCATTAAAAGCATCGCATGTTGAATTAGAAGCTGCATTTAAGAAATTAGAATCACATGCATCTGATTTAGATAATGATGAGTATTATTTGAAATTTGAAATTGCAAATCTCAAAAAGAAAAATGAATTTCTAAGTGTAAAAATTAGTACTTTTGAGAAAAATAAAATACCTCATACTTTTGTACAATTTTATGCACCTCCATAACTTAAAGAATCTAATTCAAAATCATCAAAGCATGTTTCATTCAAACCTATGAAGAGGCACTATCACCCACGTAGATTAGTTAACCATTTTTCTGGCGTTAGATGTTTTTCTTGTGGCATGCTAGAATATATCTCTCACACATACACTGTTCACCGTAGTATACATTGGGTGTGGAGGCCCAAATTGTATGTTTCACAATACATCACACATGCATTGTATTCTTCTTTTCATAAGAAGGAACCCAAACTTGTTTGGGTTCCTAAATTTGACGTTTGATGATTTTATAGGTGTACTCTCACAAAAGGCCTCGTGAGAGCATGTGGTACCTGGACAGTAGATGTTCAAGACATATGACTGGAGATGCAAATCAATTCATTTTGTTGGAAGCCATGGCTGAAGGTAAGGTTATATTTGGAGACAACACCACCATAAGGGTGGTAGGAGCAAGTATAATTGGTGATTCAAAATTTTTTATTATTGACAATATTTTGCTTGTAGATGGATTGAAACACAACTTGCTCAGCATCAGTCAACTCTATGACAAAGGATACAACATAAAGTTCCTGCCAACTTGCTGCATTATAAGCTTAAATGACAAAATTATTCTGCAGGGAAAAAGGATCAATAATGTCTACATGCTGGATATAAGCTGCTTTAAAGCTGATGTTTCAATTTGCTTAAAAACTGCTGCTGATGAGTCTTGGCTGTGACATAGGAGGTTATGTCATGATAGTATGGAAACCCTTAGAAGAGTCACCCAAAAAGACTTAGTTAGAGGTGTCCTCAAGCTTAAGTTCACTAAGGACCACCTGTGTGATGCCTGTCAACTAGGGAAGCAAGTCCAATCCTCTTTCCACTCCATTAAGGACATCAACACCTCTAGACCTTTAGAAGTCCTTCACATGGATCTCTTTGGACCTATTATCACTGTCAGCTTGGGGGAAAAAGTCTATGGATTTGTGATTATTGACGACTACTCGAGGTTCACTTGGATTAGATTTTTGTCACATAAGTCCGAGTCATTTGATGAATTTAAATCCTTCTCCACTTGGATTCAAAAGAAGTTAGGTTGTGAGATCTTGACCATCCATAGTGATCATTAGGGGGAGTTTAAAAATGAGAAATTTGGAACCTTCTGTGAGGAGCAAGAGATTAGCCACAACTTTTCAGCTCCTAGGACCCCTCAACAGAACGAGGTAGCTGAAAGGAAGAACATGACCTTAGTGGAAGTCGCTAGAGCCATGCTTGCTGAGTATTCACTTCAAAAATACTTTTGGGCTGAAGCGGTGAACACTGCCTGTTATGTGCTGAATAAGATGAATGTTAGATCCAATCTGAATAAGACACCTTATGAGATCATTAAGAGTAGAACTCTAAACATGTCCTACCTCCATGTCTTTGGCTGTAAGGTTTCATTCTAAACAATGAGAAATCATCTTTAGGAAAAAAAATTTGACTCCAAATCTGATGAAGGAGTGTTCTTAGGCTATTCTAGTGTGGGAAAATCCTTTAGGGTGTTTAATAAGAGGACTTTGGTGATAGAGGAGACTATTTATGTGGTGTTTAATGAATCTGATCCCAAGGAGACTAGAGTTGAGAAAGAAGAAGATGTAGGAGAGATTACCCAAGGAGTTGAAAATATAAATCTGGAGGAAAGGGTAGAACCTCAAAACACTTTGCCTAGAGAATGGAGATATTCTTCAAATCATCCTAAAGAACTGATCTTAGGAGACCCTTCTGAAGGTGTTAGAACTAGGCATGTCCTTAGGAAAGAAGTAAACCACTCTGCCTTCATTTCAATGACTGAACCCACCAACCTGAATCAAGCCTTATTTGATGAGTTTTGGATCTTAGCCATGTAGGATAAGTTAAATCAATTTGTAAGGAACGATATTTGGGAGTTAGTAGAAAGACCAAAGAATCAAAGTGTAGTGGGAATCAAATGGGTCTTTAAAAATAAGATGAACGATTCTGGTGTGGTGGTTAGGAATAAGGCAAGATTGGTGGCTAAGGGGTACAACCAAATAGAAGGGATTGATTTTGAGGAGACCTTTGTCCCTATAGCTAGATTGAAAGCCATTAGAGTGTTACTAGCCTTTACATGTTATAAGGGATTTATACTTTTCAAAATGGATGTCAAAAGTGCCTTTTTGAATGGGGTAATAAAAGAGAATGTCTTTGTAGAGCAGCCCCCAGGTTTTGAGAGTTCCCAATATCCAAATCATGTCTATAAATTAAAAAAAGGCATTATATGGATTAAAACATGCACCTAGAGTTTGGTATGAGAGGCTTAGCACATTCCTATTAGAAAGGGAGTTTGTTAAAGGGAGCGTGGACACCACTATTTTTCTGAAGAAAGTAGGAGAGATTTAATCATTGTCCAGATCTATGTTGATGATATACTTTTTGGATATACTGATAAAAACTTATGTGATAATTTTTCTAAAATAATGAGTAAGGAGTTTGAGATGAGTATGATGGAAGAATTATCCTACTTTTTGGGGTTTAGCATAAGGCAGATGGATGATGAAATCTTTCTGAATCAATCAAAATACACTAAGGACATTTTGAAGAAATATGAAATGGACAAAGCCAAGCCAATCAACACTCCTATGAGTTCATCTGTTCAGTTAGATAAGGATTCAAATGAAAAATCTGTTAATCAGAAGAAGTATAGAGGAATTTTAGGATCACTACTTTACCTAACTGCTAGCTAACCTGATATCATGTTTAATGTTTGTCTTTATGCTAGGTTTCAAGCTGATCCTAAAGAGTCTCACCTGACTGTTGTTAAGAGAATTCTTAGATATCTTTTAGAGACCCCAAACTTAGGAATCTGGTATCCTAGGCACATTACTTCTTTTGAGATTATTGGATATTCTGATTCTGATTTTGCAGGATGTAGGGTGGATAGAAAGAGCACTTCTAGAACTTGTCAATTCATAGGATAGTCTTTAGTCTCCTGGTCTAGTAGAAAAAAAAACTCTGTTGCACTTTCCACTACAGAAGTTGAGTATATTGCCTTAGGTAGCTATGTGGCCCAAGTCCTTTGATTGAAGCAATAAATTCTGGATTTAGGATTACCTGTTGGCACAATTTTAGTTCTATGTGATAACATCAGTGCCATCTGTATTTCTAAGAATCCTATCAAACATTCAAGAACCAAACACATTGACATAAGACATCACTTCATTAGAGACCATATTACAAAATGAGATATTGAGCTACACCATATAGCAATTGAAAACCAACTGACTGACATCTTTACTAAACCACTGGCCTTTGACTCATTCAGCATTTTAAGGACCAGATTAAGTGTGATTGACATAAATGTATGAATCTGATGATTGCTGATTTTTAAATTTTCTGGTTTTGATTTTTCATTTAATTTTTATTTGATTTGATTATCTGTTTTATGTTATTTTTTATTCTCTGATGATTTTCCTTTTATTGCTGTTGCTTTCCTGATTTGAGTATTTATTTTGATGCGATTTCCTACTTATTCTTGATTTACTGCTTTTCTTTTAAATCAGATCATTGCTCACTACTGCTGATAAATTGGATTTTCAACTGAGAGTTTTGCCTTATATTTGTTTGGAAGCTGGTAAGCAATGATTGACTCCTCTGAATCTGTTAAATGGAAGAAACATTGATGATTGTTTCTCTTCCTCTAACTTCTTTAATGATGTATTGTTTCTTTTGGATAAAAATCTTCTTCAAAATTAAAAAGTCAGTTTTTGAAATAGAGATATATTTTATCTTCCTACAGTAATCTACCTCATATGAATAGTATTTTCAAAGTTTTGGATCATTGTTATATATTTTTTAATCAAGTGATTGCACTTATCATATGATGTATGATTTTTATTCTATGAATTACTCCTCCTTATTGTAGAGAGTGAGTTTTGTCCTCTCTTATGCCTGGAAGGTAATTTCACAACTGAGATTTTTTAACGATTATAAAAGAAAGCAAGCTTGTAAAAGATGCGCAAAGAGCGCCAAAATGAAAAAAAGGGGGAGGCATAAAATAATCACAAAATAAGCCCAAAGCTAAAAAGATGCGCAATATCGCCAAATTGGAAAGATACACAAATGTATCAAAAATTAAAAGATGCGCAAAGTGCGCCAAATAAATTGAAAAAGAGGCACAAAACGAGCCTACAAAGAAACAAGCTTTCTTCCCTTCCAGATCTTTAAATTTCTTAGAAAAATTCATGCACCACTTAATATTTTTAAAAGCTTAAGATGAAAAGATTTCTTATTCCTTACTTTGTAATACTATTCTATTAGATATGTTTTTGGAACGAGACTTGAAAGGATATCTTTTCAAATCTAATTTCTTTTCTTCTAAATTAGATTTTTGTTTGAAAGGAATTTGAACCTGTAAGGTGTCCGAGGTAAGAGTTACGAAAGCTGATTTTTCAACTTTTTCTAGATTTCAGTGTGGTCGATTTTTTTTTATTGACTTTTGAATTAAAAATCAAGAAAAATTCTGTTTCACTGGAATTGATCGATTAAAAAAAAAGGGGGAGTTGTTTTTTATTTTATTTTTTTGTTTCTCCTTTTTATAATGTCAAAATGGGGAGTTATTTTTTGTGTTACTAGTAGTTTTTTTATTATTTTTTATTGTAGTTATTTCTTTTATTATATTTAGTGTCACTGTTAGTCAATGATTAGTAAAATTTGCAATGCCAAATTTTCTCTCATATGTGCATTGATTATTCATATCTGCTTTATTTGAAACTACTGAATAAATATTTATCATCATAAAAAAGGGGGAGATTATTGCAAATCTGGATTTAAGGATTATAATTTTGATGATAACAAACATTTCGGTGTTCTGTTTTGATTGGCCAACCTCTCAGGTACAAAAGATCAAATGTAATTCAAGCCAACTCAAGATCAGGTTCGCGTGTGTTTAATTATAATTTTTTTCTTTCTTGAGTCAAATATAATATAATTGATCCCCTAGATAAGTAACCTTGCACACATATACTCATGGGGAGATTTTTAGTGAGTTAGAGTTTCTATTTCAAATTTTTTTCAAATCGTCCTAGATGATATTCATATCGTCCTGGGCGATATTCATATCGTCCTGGATGATTCAGTCAAAACAGAAACCCTAATTAGGGCGACCATGCTAAGTCGGTTTAATTAAGCATATCATCCTCAACAATAGATCCATCGTACATGACGATATGCTCAAATAAAAAATTCTCAGCCCCCAGACTGAGTTAAGTAAGTTTTTATTTTTAGAATTTTGATTTGATCATCCTAGACGATCTTTTACAATCATGCCTAAATTAGTCTAGTGATTAAGAAAAGTAATTAATATTTGATCGATACGATCATATCATCTTGGACGATCGAAATATCATCCTGGACGATATATGAAAAATCCTCATCGTCCAAATGACTTCACCTGGACGACCTGTATAATGTGCTGGATGATATAAGCCTATTTGTACTAATCGTCCAGGATGATAGAAATATCGTCTCGGACGATCAAGTCATTTTCAATCGTACAGTATGTTTGTGCAGGACAATCCGAACAATATGCAAGACAATTTTGGTCATTTTTGAACTAATCGTACGGGGCGATAGGCATATCGTCCCGGACGATCAAGTCTTTTTCTTCAGATCGTCCAGCATTTTCTCCTGGATGACCTGAACAATCCTCAGGATGATTTTCCCGAGTTGAACTGATTGTCTAGGACGATCGCTGGATCGTCCCGAACGATCTGAACAAAACATGTCTTCTAATTGTCCAGAGAAATCAGATCGTCCAGGCCAATTGGTGAAGATTTACTCTGATCGTATAGGACAATCCTTCGATTGTCCTGGATGATCTTTGACGGCAAGTTAAATTTTAGGCAATTTTTTGTGCCTTTCTATTTAAACCTTTTTTTGTTATTGGAAAAACTTTTTGCCAAAATCCTTTCCTGAGAGAGCTTTGAGAGGGAGAGTGAGAGCTTGGGAGAGAGAGAGAATCTTGTGAGGGGGAGTTTGTGAGGTGTTTACAAAGGTTACTCCAAGCAAGGATTCGAGTCGTCTTCTCCGGTCGTCGTCTCTTGTCCCGTGATGTCTCTGTGGGAAGGATCGCCAGTAAGAATTCAAGGTTCTCTGCCTGCTTCAGGAGGAAGCAAAAGGAGGTAAGGTTCTCTGCCTGCTTCAGGACGAAACGAAAGGAGTCTGGGTTCTCTGCCTGCTTCAGAAGGAAGCAAAAGGAGTCTGGGTTCTCTGCCTCACTAGGTTGGTGAAAAGGAGTTGTGTAAAGGCTTCTCCGCCTCGCTGTGGGAGCAAAAGGAGAGTCACTGATTTAAGTAGTGCAATACTCGGAGGGTGCCTCCGGGGAGTGGACGTATGTCAAGTTGACCGAACCACTATAAAATCTGGTGTGTTCTTTCTTATTATTTTTTGCACTTTATTTTTTTGTTGTTATTTACTTGGGTGAAATATGTGATTGATCTTTTCATTATTATTTTTATTTATTTTCACTGCAAATTATAAAAAGATCTTTCTTGTGGTTAAAGAAGTTTTTAAAACTATCAATTCACCCACCCTCTTGATTAGCCTAGGGACTAGTTCACAAGGGCTTAACATCCCTCACGAACTTTCACGAATGAGATGAAAATTTTGTCCCAGGTGATAGATTCTATGAAGTATCTCAATCTAAGCCATAATCAATTGACTGGATCCTTGATTGATGGAGGCGAGCTATCAACTTTTGGGAGTTTGAGAGTGTTGGATTTGAGCTACAATGAGTTGTCAGGGCCATTGCTTGGATTTGATTGTGTGCGACCTTGAGATTCTTAGGCTTAGAAACAATGAGTTTACTGGGTTTCTACCGAATGGGCCCCTTAAAGGTGATATCTTGGTGGTGAATGAATTGGATTTAAGTGCAAATAATCTCTCAGTACATATTAGATTGATAATGTCGACAACATCACGGATACTCAATCTATCCTCTAATGCAATCACTGGTGAACTTCCAAGAGGAACCTTTACTCATCCGAATACGCTTGTGGATATGTATCAAAGATGTAGAATTGGATCCAGGGCTCCATGGATCTGATTTTTCCGTCTACCTTCCTTTCGATGGTGCGTCTCGACGGAGTCGAGCTTTTTAAACGCAAGGGGAGTATGATGTGGAACATCTTAGCTAAAATTTTTCTTAAGAATAGCTTATCTAGTTTGTTACATGCTTTCTAGAATGTTCTTGCTAGCTTATATATACAATGCTGTAAGAAGAAGATGGGATGATAAATATTATATGATTTGAAGCCTTGGAGCTTGTGTTTGTTCCCCAAATTGGGTTTTCTTCTAGAAGATCTATTTCGTCCACCGATCCACTACATCAGAAAAATGATGCTGCGTCCGAATACGAATAGCCCAAATAAGAATAGGTGACATGCAATTTAGAAGGTGTTGGCCGGCTTTGATGAAAAATTAAGAGGCCAAACATTTATTAACTATGAATAGTTCGGAATCAACATCTCCTATGTAGTCCATAAGGCTTTGGTGAAGCCAGCTAGCTGATCTTCATTTGGAATGTGATGAACTGTGATTTCATTGGTCTTTGATACAGTTACGAACAAAATGATAGTCAACCTTAATGTATTTACAACCGACTATGGAAAAAAAAAGATGAATCAATGGTAAAAGCTAAAATAGAAATGTTGTCATAGAAAGGTGGAGTGGGGTTGGTGACAGGCATATAAAAGTCTAGCAATAGATGATGTAACCGAATGATGTCCGTTGCGAAGATTGCGAGAGCATGGTATTCAAAATTTGATTTTCGTCAATGATCAGACAATGATTTCTGCTTCTTGAATCGCTAACCCAATCAGAGTAAGAATTAGCATGTAAAGAGGAAATGTCTCTATGAATAGGCAATCCAAGGTAATAGTTTGTAATGAAGGTTTAGAAAGGCCGTGTAGACAAGCCTTGTGGACGAATAGGAGATGTTGAGTCTTATATTTGTCAAATATTTTAGGGATCTAATTAGAGTTCAGGCTGAGAGAATGGGGTAAATAGATGTTGGTGGATGTTGGTTTGGTTGGAAAGGGATTGAGAATGGCTTTGCATTCACTCATACTTGCTCTTTGATGAATTTCCATTGCCTGCTGAGGTTGATTGAGGTGAAGATCTTTTGTTGTTTGTTAGCTTAGATGCCCGAGAAATGTGATATGTTGCCAGGATTCCACATGTTATACGTCTGGTGAAGATTTTGGAGTAGAGCAATGATGTTCGGTTGAACATTACCGGTGAAAAGAATGTCATTGACATATATAAGTAAATATATGAAAATTTTTCTGCGGTGGAATAGAAGAGATGGATAAGTTCTGCTTTGGTGAAGCCCTTAGAGTTGAAGATATGCAGGAATGTTTCAAACCATTAACGAGGGGCTTGTTTGAGATCATAGATGGCTTGATTAGGATGTTAAAGATTCTTAAAGCCAAGACGTTGAGACAATGTGCTAGTTAGGGTGCCATGGAGGAATGCATTTGACATATCAAGCTGATTAATTTGTCAAATAAGGAAGATGGTTGGCAATTTTGCCAATGGATTGAAAGTTTTTAGGTAGTCTAAGCCGTGCTCTTGCTTATATCATTTAATGACAAGTTTAGCTTTGCGACAGAGAACTGAGCTATTGGAGTAGTATTTTGTCTTATAAATCCACTTGCTCCCCAAAGTGTTTTGAGCCGCAGAGGATGGGATGATAATATAGTGTCATGAGATTAGAGAGCTTAAAACTTCTCCGACATAGCTTTACGCCAAACTTCTGCTTTACTGGCATGCCAAAGAGAGAGGTGGGATCAGGTGATAGGCTGTTGTGGTGACCGAGGCTAACAATAGGTTTGAGCTTTAGATGTCATATTTTGATATTTGGTGGCTATGCGGTGTTTATAATGAAGTGGTCGAGGGTCTGGTGGCAGTTGGATAGTTAGAAGATGATGAAGGTTGTGGTTCTCGTGGCAGAGATCTATTGATTGAGGGAACTAAAGTAACTATATGGAATGGAGCAGTGATGTCCCTCTATTAAGTTAGCCTAGGAATGTTTGATGGAGTGAAAATGGTCGGATTGGTGGCAGAAGTTGGAACGAGTGAGAGGAGGGCCAAAAGTGTTGAATGGAATGGGTGCCTGAGTAGTTTGTGTAGTTTTGTATGGGAATTGTTGCTCATAAAAAACATGCCCGATGACATGAATCTTCCCGGTAATTGTATTTAAGCATTTATATCCTTTTGAAGAGGTTACATAACCAAGGAAGACACAGAGAGCAAATTTGGGTGTAAGTTTGTTTGGCAAGCGCAGGGCCGTAACCAAGGATAATAGACATCTGGATGTCTTGAAATGTGTGCATCGTGTTGGTTGTTGGTAAAGTATTTTATAGGGAGGAAGGTTGTTTGTATTTGGGGAAGACAGTTTATTAATGAGATGGACTGCGACGAGAAGGGTATCAATCCAAAGAGTATAAGATAAGTTGGCATCAATCATAAGTGTGTGAATAGTTTTCATAATTTGATGATGAAACAAAGAAGCTGCTTTATTCGGGAGCATAAAATTAGTATATTCACCGCCTCAGACCGAGCAGAATGTTTTGCTAAGTGGATTGATTTGGATAAATTCAATTAAGTTTTTAAATTGGATAAATTTCAATATTATTTTAGATTTCACTTGTATTGAAAAAATAATCCGACTAAAATGAGAAAGTCATCCACAAAGTTAAAAGGATTAAGGATGCAACCCATACATCAAAAAGAACAATTTCAAATGGTTTTAAACTATTTTTGTTGGATATAGGGAAAGAGATGAGACATTTTGGCGGAGAAGATGAGAAACTTTGATTAAGCAATGAGAGATATTGTTGTCGAGGTGGAGGTGATCAGGTATGAAATGCAAAAGAGTGGAATTGGACAAATGTGCAAGTAGAGCATTTAGAGATGAGCTGTAGTGAGCTATAGAGGTGCCATTAGAACGATAGAGTTTGCGTCAATTGGGATGATGGAGGAGAGTTTGGTGGCTCCAATGATCCTTGATGTGGATATTAATGCATATATTATTGCAAGAATTATCAAGTGTGAATTTCTAAATGGATAGAAGGTTGTGAGATTGACTCAGAACATAGAAAACTTGAGGGAGTAGATTTTATCAATTGGTGTGGGAGTAGAATTTTATCAATTGATTCATGATATTCTCTTTTTGTATTTTCTCTTGTAATTTATTTTGTTGAATAACTGTCTCATTCACATCACTAATTTTTCTACTATAAAATTAAATATTTTTCAAATAATCGCTCTTTGTGTAGGTAGAGGACCCCCGCACCCCTCAGCAAATATGACAAATTGAACTGAGGTCTGACGCAATAATACAACCTGATTGATTAACATAATTAGATTCCACACAGAACTAACATCATGGAAGCTGTAATACCTCCGCCTACAAACTCTACGAGGTTGCTTGCTCTGCAAGCTAACTTGGAGCTTAAAAGGTCAAAGACAACAAAAAGAATTATTGAGCTTTAGCATTTTGGAGAATCCGAGAAAATTCTTCTAAGCAATGTTATAGAAAAATTTGTACTCTCTCTAACCGATTTGACACTATTTCAGATTAAGTTGCTATTAGTATTATGTTGGAATTGAACAATTTGAAGAGTGAGATTGTCCTTTTGAGGTGTGTGACTTCTCTACAAATTAGTCAATTCATTAGCGCTAATACTTCACCATTTTATTCACCAAAGTTGGCTTTCTAAAGAAGCTTTCTTTGATATCCTCTTGCGCATGCTTTGCTGGCAGAGGCAACATCATCTCATGCTATCGAGTTTGAGGGCATATCAATAACTTGTACTGGTCATTCATGTTAAAGTAATATATATATATATATATATATATATATATATATATATAACTTTTCTTTGTTGGTTAATTGGTTTCTCTCTTATTTTGATGTTCATATTGCTCCAACTATGCATGTACTCGATTGCAATATGGCAGATTGGTTAGTATGAATTGATTGCATGATGCTTCACCTTCCGTGGGTTTTTCTAAAAGTAACCTTCGACAATTCATTTTCATCTTATTTTTTCTCTTCTCGATCTCCGCTATGAATTCCTTATCTCAATTCAATAATGTTGAAGGTATTGTTGAGTTGTACCCGGAACTTTATGAAGACATAGTTTGAGTTCTCTTCATAGGTAATTATATACAACTAAAGTCACCGCAAAAAGAATTTGAGTGTAGAGATGACGTTATGTTTCAAGTCCTAGAGAAAGGTGGGTTCCCAAATTCGCTCAAAGATAACAAACTATGTTTCTACCGTAACCCCGTTTCCCCTCAGGTTTTGACTACCTTTCGTCTTGGAAGTGTCAGACATCTTGCAATAGTTTTGGATTGGTTCTGGCTCAGTTCTTTACAAATCTTTAGGAAAAAGACTTAGATTGTGTGCATCAAAATCGTCTACCAATGTTGTAATGTTTTAGTTTTCTTTTGCTTTTGTGATTAGTTGCCTTTGAATTTACTAAGATTTCTTTTATTTTATTTTTAGTTTTCAAAATCTCAGGCAAGATCCTTGCTTTATTTGAGTTAGGTTAAGCATGGGAAAAACTTCTTAAATGGCATTCTAGAGAATCTTTATGAGTCCTCTCCAAAGAAAATGAAATAGTGAATAATCATTACAAATGAATAAGAGAAAGTGACTACTGTTGAGCCGAGTTTAATTTGAGATTTTTGGGTGAAGGAGTTTCTGCCGTTGTTCCTGCTATATCTATTATTAGGATTGCTCTCGAGAAGTCATCACAAGCAGAGTAGAGAAAGAAAAGTCAGAGAAAGCTACTCATCCTACCCTTTACGAAGACTCAAGCCCAAGTTTTAAAGATGATGATGGGAGGATAGCCTTTTGCTAGGATAGTAAAGACCGAGTTGTAGTCGATGCTAGTGTGAATATGGTAGAACAAATTGACTATAGCAGCTTTTGATCTTGGCTCTGTCGTTTTTGTCAAGTATCTACCTGGTCATTTAGGGCCTGTTTGGTTAGGAGGTTGTGGGCTTAGAATATTTAAATTGTAGGGATTTCCTAAATATAGGTGTTTGGTTGGATGAAAAATAATTTGAAAGTAAATTATTGAAATATTCAAAACTCACCCTTTTATTTTTGGAGTATTCTAAATTCATCTAATTCATCTAATTTTTGATCACACAATGCATTTTATTCACTGGTTGTTGCTGCACACAACTGGCCCTCGCAATCCATCATCGCCATTGCTCTTTGCACCTAGACCCACCATTGCTAGTTATCAGCACCGCTCCATCTTCAGCTTTTGCTACCCGCTGCCGCCACCGACCAACATTACCAAGCTTTACTCTAAATTTATGTACTTCAGACCATACACAATAAAATGATCTCCTGTATTTGCTTTGCATTCAACTTAATAACTCTAAAGTATTTCAAATATAATGAATTTACTTTCCACTGCATTAAGAATGAAATGAATTCTAAATACTCACAACCAAACAACCCATAAAAAAACATCCTCCTGGTGATCTTCATATCTCAGTTATGATGCGATTTGTGACATCCTAGACCGAAGAGTGATAAACTATGCATGGAAAAACCTCAAATTTATTTACTATAATTCTGAAAATTACTTCAACAATGAGGACTAGGGAGAGAAGGGTTCCAGGTAGACAAGATAGCCAACATTCTTCAAAGAATGATAATTGATATACTTTTTGTGAACTTTTTTGTAAATCCTCTCTGAATGAAATATACCTATTTTACAACTGAATGGTTCTTTAACATTTATGTTTATTTTTCTTTTTAAATTTATGTCAAGTAGAAATTAAGTATAAAGTCGATATTCACCTATTTGATTGTTGTGTTGCTCATAGTACTTGGTTATAGTTATAAGCACACTAATCGCACCTTAGAAGATATTGGATTCAAAATTATCCGTAGAGTATACCATAATCTTACTAACAAGAATAACAAGACAAACATAACAAAAGCAAGGAGAAATAGAATCTAAAACAAGAAACTCTAGATTTCACTAAATAAGGAAAGCACAAGATCTGAATATCAATCATTAGAAGTATTTTTTCTCCCTCTGACCCTCAATTTATAAGTTTGGTTAGTGTTTAATGCTACATAAAAAGGTAAATTCAAGCCAAACAAAATAAGAAATTAGATAGTAAGGTTCAACATTTGTTTGCTATAAAATACGTGAGGCCCTAGCTAAAAACATCTATAAAAAATGCATATGAATTTCTTAGTTGAGCAACACTCTAGGAAAAGTTGTTGACGAGCTTCGACTAACGGTGGTGAGTAGCTATAAAACTTAGAGAGTCGTTCTAAGGTACCAAAGACCTTGAGCGAGTGATCTCGGGTGTGTTCGTAAATGGCTTCATGTACTTGCTCCTTTAAGCTGAGTTCGCTATGAATACTATGAAATTATCATGTACTGATATTTGCTGATAGTCCTTGGCGAGGTTGGTGTACTTATGGCAAGTTCAATGTGATTTGAATAGAATATCAAATCGGGTCAACTTGATTTGAACCAAGTCTTTGAAATATTTGGATATACAAGAAGTATCAGGCTCCCTAAAGACCATATGTTAGATGCCCAAGATGCTAGTGCTCATAGGATGAAGGGAAGTGCTAAATATTTATCATAAATTAGTTATGATCATAAGAAATATTTTAAAAAGCATAAAATAACCATTACATGAAATTATATTGAGCAAAATAATGTTTCTTAAAGTTTATTACATCCAAGTTCCCTAATTTTTCCATTGTTCAATTATCAAAAGTTCCACAAACATCAAGAATTTTCTAATCAAAGGAATCCAAAAAGGAATTCAATAAAGGAAGCCTGAGGAAGATCGACAAAAAGAAGATATATAGCATAAAACCTTTTACACCAGCATCAACTCTCTAATCTCAACTTAGAATCCACAGCCAAGCCACGAGAAAGAAGCAGAACAGTTGTGCAAAAATCTAACACCACTTACCTTCTCCACTGCCACTGCAGACTCAGCCAGCGATCATCGTTCCAGCTCCCTCATCCGTGAGAATCTCAAGCAGCAATGAATGTGCCACTCTCCCATCAATTATACTTGCAGTTCGAACCCCCTGTGTAAGCGACCTCACGCAGCAATTGACTTTAGGGATCATCCCCCCTGCCACCTTCCCCTCTTCGACCAATCTTCTCACCCCATTGATGTCGATTTCTTTCACGAGGCTCCGAGGATCATTGCGATCCGTTAATATTCCTGCCACATCCGTCAGAAGTATTAGCTTCTCAGCCCCAATGGCGGCGGCAATCTCACCCGCGGCAGTATCCGCATTCACATTGTAGCCCTGGCCCTTCTCATCTGCAGCGACAGAAGCAATGACAGGGATGTGGCCGTTGGCAATGATAGGGCGTAGGATCGCTGGGTCGACCCGAGCGATCTCACCGACGAATCCTAGCAAGGAGGCATCGGGTGAAGGCCGGGCAGTGAGAAGTCTGGCATCCTTACCGCAGAGGCCGATGGCTGTGCCGCCTGCGAGATTTATAAGGGAGACGAGCGACTTGTTGACCTTGCCGACAAGGACCATCTCGACGACCTCCATAGTGAGAGCGTCAGTAACACGGAGGCCGTTGTGGAACTCGGGCTGGACTCCGAGACGGAGGAGCCAAGAGTTTATTTCTGGGCCTCCACCATGGACGAGAACTGGCCGGAGACCAACGCAAGCGAGGAGGACGAGGTCATTGATGACGGAAGCCTGCAAGGCGGGAGACTTCATAGCGGCGCCGCCGTACTTTACCACAATGGTCTTGCCGCGGAAGCGCTGGATGAAAGGGAGTGATTCGGATAGGATGTCCACTCGGGTCAGCGCAGGGGTCGCCGCTCTCGCTTCTGGATCGGCGGTGGAGGTGGTAAGAGAAGCGGACATAAGAGCCTGGATCCGGAGGGATTGGGTGGGGGCAAGTCTAGGTTTAGGTTTAGGGTTAGGGAAGCGGGAATTTTTTAAGGGGAAGAAGGTAGTATGACGAGTCGTCAATGGCTTTGCTGATAGCATCTTCGTTTGATCTGCTTGATTTTTCCCTTAGGCCTCAGCTCGCCGTCAAGGTGTTAATTTAAGATTCTCAGCAGAGAAGCGGCGGAAGAAATCAGAGGCTAGCCACCCTAATCACAACGAGAGGGAGGTGAGATTACCGTTTTGGCGGAGTGGTGACGTGGTCTTTTCGAGCAAGCGGCAGGATCATATGCACACCGGAGGAACTGGTAAGTGGCGTCGAGAACTTCCCGCTTTTAGAAACGTGAAAAAAATCTTCAATTCCCTCGCTACTTCGTTTTCCATATGCACACAGGAGCTATTCGAACGAATCCTTTCTATTAGAGTCGATGGACTATCGCCGGCTGCTCATCGCTGCGACTGAGATCGTGCTCTCCAGCGATCACCGCGCCGATGGCAGCGCTCCTCTGAATTCCGCCGAGCTCGGGGTCTCTGGAGTCCTGAAGCCCCACCAGATCGAGGGCGTCTCCTGGCTCATCCGCCGTTACGAGCTTGGCGTCAACGTCTTGCTTGGTTGCCGTCCTACATATCTCTTATCCTTTTCTCAACTTTCGGATTTGCTATTGACCGCTTTGTTTCTTCTACTTGCAGGAGATGAGGTTGGTCCATATGTTGTACCAGAACCATGATACTAGAAGCTGATGATCTTTTTACTCTCTCATTTTACCGTTGTGTTTGGATGAACAGGGAAATCGTTAAATTAAATGTTCTAGGGTTTCTGTTCTGCAGTTTGATCATGAATCTACAACCATAGTTTGAGATTTTAAATTCAATCAGAGCCATTTCTAGGAACAATCTATTCACACCTAGAACTGTATTCTAGAAAGCTAGTTACATTGCAAAGGTTCCTTAAGTCTTCTGTGCTATTCCAGTGATCAACAACAAGACGTAGAAGTTTGAACCTCGAAAAGAATTGGGAAATAGTTTTTCTTCTTACGGGGCTGTTTGGCAACAAGTGGGATTTAACTTTAGTGGGATTTAGTAAATCCGGTAAATCCGGATTTAGTAAATCCGAAATGTGTTAAATCCTAAAAACTGTTTGGTATGTAAAATGTTAAATCCTGTTAAATCTTGAGAAACTGTTTGGTAATATATTTTGAGATTTATGGCAGTTAGGGATTTAAATGTGAATAAGATAATTATAAATTAAAAAATAAATTTATGCACTAATTATTATTTAATTTAGGATTTAACACATTTCGGATTACTATTAATTATATTAAGTTCAAATTACTCATTAATTATTATTTACACTATTAATTATATATTTAATAATACATATTTTAAGTTAAATTAATTAAGTTAATCATATTAATATTTAATTACTAATTATATAATTAAGTTAAATTAGATAATTAATTTATGCACTAATTATTTAATTAATTTACTTAATTATTAGTATTTTAAATTATATTAATTAAGTTATAATAACTTAGAGGCGTCTAGGTTTGCCTTTCATCTTCTCTTTTCGTCGTGCTGTTCGGCTTCGTTGCTTCGCAGGAGGTGTATGGATTGCACGCGTCGCTTCTTCGGCTCCTTCGTGGCTGTTCGACTTCACTCCTTCGACGACTTTCCCTTCCTGTCGGATCGGAAGTTACGACATTTTGATCGGAAGCAAGAACAGGAGCTCGCTGGCTGTGAAGTTAACTTTCTCCCTTCGACCGCTTCTAATCTTAAATCCCGTTAAATCCGGCTACCCCACGGATTTAGTAAATCCCGGATTTAACCGGTAAATCCGTAAATCCGGGATTTACTAAATCCCGGGATTAAACGCGCGCACAAAAACTGTTTGGCTGGATTTCGCGTAAATCCGACTTAAATCCCGCTGTAAATCCGATACCAAACAGCCCCTACATCTTAGCTTAGCCAAGGCTATTATAAACAGTTTGCAGGGCTTGACAGCGTCAGGAAAGTACCATTGTGCCTTTTCAATTTTCATCGCAGTTTCTAAAAACAGATCTTATTACTGTAGTAAAATACTAGTGACGAGGTATATCAATCTTTCTGCTACTAATGCCTGTATTTTATTTTCTCTGTTGCATTGCTATTATGTCCGAGCTCGTAGGAGGAATTATGGTCATTAACACAATCATGTTAATTCCAATGCTAATTATAAAAACTTTGAAATTATGATTCCAAGATTTGATCCAGTTGCTTAAATTAGATATGCATAAGTTTTGTTGGTAGCCAGAGTATTTCTTGAGAAAGATTAACGTCTTATTGCATCTATGGTAAACAACCAACGTTTGGATTGTAGTATTTAAATGTTCCGCCTGTCGGTTTTCTGTAATAGAGTTGTGATGCGATAATCATTTGAATTCATCATCCCGGGATCTCTACTACTCCGCATTGATCCTTGAGCTTGAATGTTTTGTAGGCAAGGCTAACATTTTATTTTGTTGATATATGGCAGCTATGTTCTAATATCTTATTCGCATCAACATTTTTGTTTTTCCAAATGTTGATAGATGGGCCTTGGAAAGACTGTTCAGGCTATTGCTTTCTTGAATTATCTCAAGATGCAGAACATTTCTCCTGGTCCTTTCTGTGAGTGAATTATTTACTTTCAGAATTTTGCACCATTTTATGCTGATTAGTAATATATTCTAGCTGTTTGTAACTTATAATGTAACTTGACAGTGGTACTGTGTCCTCTAAGCATCACAGATGGTTGGTTCTCAGAATTCAATAAATTCTGCCAAAACTTGAAGGTTCTTCAATATGTTGGTGATAAAGAACATCGTCGTGCTCTTCGAAGGATGATGTATGAACACTTGCAAAAGCAGTCTGCACTGTGTAATGTTGGTATCTCCTTAATCACCATGGCCATTTTTTCTTGTTTTAATGATTAAGATGGAATTTCATTTAGCCTGACAATCTATTAGCCCTGTAATTCATGAACCACACACATTCATCTATTATCTAATTGACCTGATCAATTCTTTGAGGTTAAAAAATACATTTTTTTAACCATGAACATGTCAAATATGATTAAAACATTTGTAGGAAATATGCAAGCAAGATGAGTGTGTCAACCCCTGCCCATGCATAAAATGGATCAGGGAAAATTATTTGATACTCACAAGTTAGGAATGAGAATAGCGTTGAACCTTTTCTACTGTATAAATGAATTTGGTCTGGACTATGATCTCTTGGTACTTTTTCATCTGCTTTGTTTAGATCTGGTATATGCAGAGTATTTTTGTATCACATGCTGGTATACTTTCTTGTTTGAGGACATGCATTTGGGCATCTAAAAGAAGTTTATCATCTTGATATCTAAGTTGCACATTTCACCTGAATTTTTTTGTTTCTGTTTTAACAAATTTAATCTCTTTAACAATCTTAAGTATTCTTCATTAATGTTGTCTAGTGTGTTCTCAGGAGAACCTGCTTTAAACTTTGATGTGTTGTTGACAACTTATGAGATGGCTCTATTGGATCAAGATTTCCTCTCACAAATTCCCTGGCATTATGCTGTCATTGATGAGGCTCAGCGACTAAAAAATCCTTCAAGTGTACGTAGCCTTTTTTATTTTCTATTTTAAGAAATTTTTCCTTCTTGTTGTGGATTTTTTCCTTTATTTACAAAGGCTCTTGAGCTTTTATCCTCTTTGTTATCCTTATGAATGGCAAAATAGTAATCTCCAATTTTTTTATATTGTTGAAATTGATTAATTTTCAATGTATGTGTTAGACTGCTCCAGTTGATCCTTACTAGACTGGCTTTGGTGTATAGGAGGTGGAACAAATGTTCCGCCCAAAATCCCGGCCCCCCTCTCTGCAGATCATGCCCACCATTAGTTAAGAAATAATTAAAGGGAGGATTAGGAGGGAAATTTGAAAAGGAGGGCTGTTTTGGGATTTAGAGTATTATTGTATGCTTTAAGTAGGGGAATTTCCTAGGGTTAGGGTTATCTAGTATTTTGCTGAATTTGGGAGAGTTCTTAGGTTGTACTTGGGTTCCAGCTACCGGCTAGAGATTGGGAGAGCCGAATCTTCCTCTCTAATTAGGGATCCATTGTATCTTGTTTGTTTGTCTCCTATTTCATCAATTAAAAGAATTTTTCTTCCGTTATTTCTCTTAATTCTTCTTGGAGTTTGTATCTGGAGTGCCGTAATTTAATTTCAGCAAAAGGGAATTGGATTTCTGCATCCACTTCCTAACAATATGTTTCTACAAATCATATTTTCCTACATCGTAATGGTATGTTTTTGGATGTTGAAAGTTACGAAGCCAGTTTAGCATAATAAGCATGAATCAGATTGTCTTTTCCATTTTGTTGGTAGTTAAGGAGTTGTTGGAGGTCTTAAGATATGATTTCTAGTATAGGTCTATTATGAGAAAAAGAAAATATAACTCTAAATTTGGCTTGAAAATTAGATTAATTTTTTTCTTGGATCAAACTCAATTTGAAGTCAATGTGCCAACTAATTAGCCAAGTCCAACTTTGAGTGAATTTGAATTGTGCTGAGCATGGATCATATTGAGTTAACTTGAGATCTGATCAAAGATCAAAGAGTTTTATATGTATGAATAATATATATTTGTATGTATGTACGTATATGTGTGTGTGTAACAGCCCAAATTTTTAACTATCGAGGTATTTCTCGATTTAGCCTAATGACCTCAGTTTTATCTCATTGGTATAACTTCCCAGGGGGTCACCCATCCCAGGATTGCTCCTGCACAAGCACGCTTATCCTTGGAGATTTTTAATGAAATTCCAATCGTTATACCTAAACGCGTCTCAATGTTTAAAATTAATTTTTTTTTATTTAAGGGGTTTCACAATCTCCCCCACTTAAGTACCTAACATCATTGTTAGTATCTTTTTCCTAGAATCATCCATTAGGTAGATAGGATTCTAGTGGTGGCTCCTATAAGTTTAAGTGGTGGCTTCCACTGTATAGCACTTTGTTCCATATAGAGTTCAAGAGGTGGCTCACTTGATGTAGCACTTTGTTTTGTATGACACTTAGTTCCCATCTTCCAATTAAATTGTTAATTTATACATGTCATTATTTAAAATTGTGCAATGAGGGTAACTCTAGGCCTGCCTCAATGCCATTTTGAAAAAAAATGCCGCTAAGCATACTGCCTCAGTTGCTTGTTGTTTACCGCCTGTTGCTGGAGACAGGCAGGTTGCTTGTTGCTGGAGATAAGTTTTGTGGTGGAGGCAGCAATCAATGATGAATGTGGACTGGTTGCGCCTTTTGTGATTGAAGGATGGCAATGTACGAAGCTATTGTGAAGTTTGCTGGGAGGGAAAACATGAGTAGGAGGGGAATGTCTTGGAATTACTCTGATACCATGAAGAAAGATAGAAATGGCTTGAATTATTGTGTGTTTATTTAGAACCTTACATTCTTATTTATGCAACAGGATTTTGTGCTATACTAAGTAATTCATCAGTGGGAGGTAACTAATTACATAGTGGTTTCACTAGGATATGATATATATAGTATTAATAATTTTTCTATGGATGTTCCTATGGGAATAAGGAAGGGAATAACTATAGCTTGCAATTCATGTGATATTTTTACGGATTGGGAGTCCAGGGCTTGAATCACGCCTGTGAGCCACGAATATCACCAATAGTTATGATATATTTCAATCGAGTTTAAAATGCTTGCTTCAGTTTCATTCAAGTTTAAAACACTCAGAAATTTGGTGACTCAACTTTCAAACTGAAATGGGGTAACTTTTGGCATTTTCAGTCTCCTAGTAATGTTAAACTCAGCATAGATAGCAATATTACCCCTATTTATTTTAGTACTTTTATTTTTAAGTTTGTCAAATCTTGTTTTATAATTTTTAATTTGCCCCTATATTAACTGAAAGCCATAGACTTGCTTGTAGTCTTGGAGTGGTTCGGGTCTGTTCAAATAAGGTTATTTCCTCTAGATACCCTTGACTGAAGTTGTCTCTGCCTTTACCGCAGAGTTCTAATGTTAAGCTTTGATGAGCTACAAGAGTGTATAAAACTTCTGTACATGTGCTCTTGTCTATGTAGCTTAATGCGTTGGAACTTGCAGAGATATTGAAGAAATACCTTCTATATATATATGGCAAGGCTATGGTGGTTCATAGTAGACCACTGACATATTTTCAATCACTTCGTTTCATGCTAATGTGATCCCATGGTCTTGTTTCATAAGCTGCTCTATCACTTTTTTTCTGTGCCCGCCTTTTCTTGTGCTTGCAAGGCATGCAACTGTACTCTAAAACTGTATACTTTAATTGGTAGAATTCATCTGTTTTTAAGTGAGCGTGCTACAAAGTTTCTGAATAATGTAGATATTCATGTCATGGTGCTTGCATACACTTCATTAAGAACCTCCTGTGGATACGTTCCTCTTAACAGAGTACTATAAAATTTACACTAGTCCAAAAATTGCATGAACCGGCTAATCTCTGTCAAAAGAATATGCTTGTTTGTAGGTCGGGATTAACATTTAGTATTTTTCTTCTATCGATTTACCTGCTAGCATGCGATAAAAGAATTCTGTAATGGCTCTTCTCTAGTTATCTAATTATGGTTATCATGCAGCTTTTTTAAGCTAATCTTCAATCTTTCTTATTGGTGCTGAAGGTGACGGACGCGAAATTTTGGTAATTTTTTTTATCAATATTGATTCATAAATTGCAGGTTTTGTATAGGGTACTTGAGCAGGAATATGTTATTCCTAGGTGCTTATTAATGACCGGCACACCAGTACAGAATAATCTCTCTGAACTTTGGGCATTAATGCACTTCTGCATGCCAGCTGTGTTTGGGGCATTGGAAGAATTTGTTTCCACATTCAAGGATGCTGGAGATTCACTAACAGGTCTCTTGCTATAAGTCATGCTCCTGGCTCCTTATTTCTGTGACTTGTTTGGATAAAAGTCTAATATCTTCTTACAGTTGAGCTCTTAATTTAATTCACCGGGTGATTTAATGTGTTTAAAGCTTACAACCATATTGGAAATATAATCATCATCATCATTTTTAGCTTCATCTTGACTATTTAGGGTGGGCTTAATGTGTTGTGGTGGTCTTTGGCATTTAATATAATGGGGTGGAGTTTGGACATATTAAAAAAAAAACAAAATTAAATAAAGTAGATGTTGTATGGCATGATATTTGTAGCTAATGTACCGGTTTACTATAGTGGTGTTGTAGCAAGGTTGAGGAAAAAGAAAAATTTTATCTATATATATATATATATATATATATATATATATATATATATATATATATATATATATATATATAATGTGAGAATGTATAACGTTCTTGCAAGAAAGATTGATGTAGAACATACATGTAAAGATGATTTGATTAAAGATTTTGCACGCTTAATATTTAGAGAATAAAATAGTTAAATCTTTATAATGAATTTAAACGACGAGATAAAACACAAAGAGCGGTAAAACCAGCTTAGGCTAAATCACATGCATAGGAGTTAAGACCGTAAAACAATCAATTAATCTAACGTTGCATACATGGATGATTTTCAACAAGAGATCCCTAGGTTAACAATAAGACTAGTCACTATGCAAGGGTCTCTCACTCAACTCTCTAGTTTACTAAGCTTTAGCGGTGGAGAATCAGCATGATCCTTGTGAATCAAAATATACCTACAATTGAAAGCAACGAAAGAGATATAAGAGTTGGAGGAAGAGTTTACCCAATAGAAAGAAGATACAAAGCTCCGGTGTAGTCGTTGGGAAGTTTGAGAAGGAGTAGACAGCAACCCGAACTTCCTAGTTGCCTTAACCAGCATTCGGAGACCTCCAATCGACGAGACAGCAAGGGGACGGCTGATGCAGGACTACAATGTGTTGTAATGAATAGATAAGAGCTTGCACGATTTTAAAGAGCTTAACAATTAAAACTACTAGTTATTCCAAAACGATCAAATAAAACATAAGAAGGGTCACTTTCGTTTAGGCCAAATTACCTGAAAGACTTGAACTATTACAAGTAATATAGAAATTCAAGACATACGAATTAAGTAAATTTTCAACAAAGATCCCTTCTCTAACAATGAGATTAGTACATAGAAAGTTAACTCAAATCCTACGTTTACTAAGCAGCGGAGATTAGCGAAACACGATCCTTTGCGGTTCCATCATCACCTACAAGGTTAGTGAATTCAAAAGATAAATGAACAAGGGTCGAAGTTCACCCTTATTGAGAACCAGAGGTGATGTACCACTGGGCGTTGCCTAGCTGTTCGTCAATGGCCTCAACAAGAGAATCCAGGATGCGCTCCACGTACTCTTCGACCGTGTGATCGATATTTAGGTTAGTGTCAAAGAAGGTGGAGTGTAGAATGAGAAGGACGCCTTGCTCATCGTAGGCGTAGCCGAAGTCAATTTCTGGATCCATGCATCAGTCTTGCGTGGTTGAGATGAGGAAGTAATGTCCTTGCAGTCCTCGTGGTTTCCTTGAGAGAAGAGAGGGTGGTATGCTGAAGAGAGTCGGCGGGAGTTGATGGAAAGCTGGCTGCCCTTCTTGGACAGCAGGTATGAAGCTTCTAGTTGATGAGATCCCAAGAGTATGGTGCAGGAATTTTCTGGCAGCAGATTTTGAGAGCAGAGAATTTCCACTCAGGTGGGAATTAGTAGGGATTTTAGGAAGGAAAACTCAGCAAAGATGCTGGGGAAGGGGCTGGGTAGAGGGAGACTAGGTTTGAAAGTATTTCCACAAGTGAGGGGCTGATTATTGGAAAGAAATAAGGAGGTGGGGGTCTTGGGATTTTCGGCCAAAGAGAGAGAGGGATTTAAATTGTTTCCAAGAGGGGAGTTAGGGTTTTAGGAAACAATTCCTAATCCAATCCCTAATGAGGCCGGCGGCTTATAGAGGGAAGGAGGCATTTTAGAGAGCAATCAATGCTTACTTAAATTATCAAATTAAGTTTGGAAAGAAATATCTCATCCCTACTTAATTCAAATTTAAATAGGATTGGAATAACTAAGTTTCCTAAAATAAGATTTTAAATTAGGTAACTATTTCAAATTCAATTTGATTTGAATTTAAACATTAATAGTGTTACCAAATTTAAGAAACCTAATTTAGGAAAGGATTAATGGCTAGTGGAGGGAAGATGAGAAGCCAAAGGGGCGGCCGGCGGTGGAGGTTGGCCGTGGGTGGGGGTGGTGGCAAGGGGGAGTTGGCGGATAGTTGGGAGGGGGAAAGGGAGGTGGTGGCCAGCGGTGGTAAGAAGGGGAGGGACCGGCGGCAAGGTGGTGGTGGTTGGGGAATCCGACGGCTAAGAGGATAAAAGATTGGAAGAAACGAACGATAAACAAACCACGAACCCGGCTGTCTCCAAGGTTGGTGGGTGATCCGCTTTCCCTTGTCTAGGGATTTCTCCAAAGCTCTCTCCTAGAACTCTCACAACTCTCCCAAGAACACGTGCAGAAATTTTCTTATTATTCATTCATTCATTACCCTTCAAAGCGAAACATAAGGGCTATAAATAGCCTCGTATAAAGGACTCAAAATAAGAAAGATGAAAATGCCCTCAGGGCTTACATACGACCACCCTTAAGTAAGGAGTAAAATGAAAAACAGCTACAACATAATAAAAGACAGATAAACATAATAATAAAAGAAAACAAATACATGAAATGACTCAAAAATACATCGACTCGATCGTGGCCGTAGATCGTTTGCCACGTCACTGATAAACCTTCCATGATCTGATGTCCCCATCATTCTCTCGGGGTGGGAGAAAGCTCAACTCCGTCAAGTAAGCATCTCGGGTGCTCTCGTGGGATCAATGCGCTACAGCTCCTCACGATCTAGCCACGTGTCCTCAGATTCGGGTTTGCCTTTTCACCTGATCAAATACCTTCGTCGCCTACCTCCCTTTGTAGAGATGAGTTCATCACTCAGAATCGTGTCCACTTTTTTTGCCATGGGTGATTTAGGAATATTTGGAAGTGGGGGTAGGTTAGGGATCTCACATGGTGGGGTCACACAAGGCTGCTGTATGAGTGGGTTTGGCGGATTGAAATCCGGACCTTCATATGCAACTAGATCTTCTATGTTAAAGAAGGGATTGATGTTGAAATCACTGGGAAGACCTATCACATACGCATTATCATTGATTTTCTTAATTATCTTGAATGGCCCAGCACTCTTAGCATGCAACTTCTTAACCGTTCCCTGTGGGAACCGTTCCGGACGAATCCGCACCATCACGGAGTCACTAACTTCAAAAGTTTTAAATTTTCATTTCAGATCAGTATGTAATTTATAATCATTATTGCTCTTTTCAATTTTTCGTGCAATTTCTTTCTGAAGCTCATGCATATGCGATACAAATGATTATGCAGACTCAAAAATTCTATACCTAGAACACATAGGAATGAGATCTAACGGTTGCCTAGGCTTGAACCCATAAACTATCTCAGAAGGACTTAGGCCAGTGGTTCGGTTCACAGAATTATTATAAGCAAACTCAACAGTAGGTAGAACGGAATCCCAATCTTTAACATGCTCGTCGACTAGTGATCGTAGTAGATTTCCCAAACTCCTATTGACTACCTCGGTCTGACCATTAGTCTGTGGATGAAAGGCTTTGAAAAATTACAATTTAGTGCCCATTTTCATCTAGAGGGTCTTCCAAAAATAGCTAGTAAATTTAACATCCCTATCCGATACAATGGTTTTGGGTAAATCATGTAAACGGACGACCTTAGTGAAGTAAAGCTTGGCAATATGGGAGGAATCGGATGTTTTGGCTCAAGGTAAGAAATAAGCCATTTTGGAGAATCGATCTACTACCACACAAATGACGTCATTCCTACGGAGTGTCTTGGGCAGGCCTAAGATAAAATCCATGCTAACATCCTGCCACGGACAACTAGGGACAGGCAGAGGAGTGTAAAATCCATTGTTCTGCTTATATTGTTTGGCTAGCTGACAAGTGTGGCATCTACTGACCATCCTACCGACATCTCTCTTCAGACCAGGCCAATAAAAATAGTATTCTATGGCTTCAATCGTTTTAGCCCTACCGAAGTGCCCAGCGACGCCTCCAGCGTGAAGCTCCCATACGAGAAATTCCCTAAAGGAGGTGCTAAGAATGCAAAGCTTCTGAGCTTTGAAGAGATAACCATCCTCCAGAAGGAAATCATCCACGAGGTGCGTGCTGCCTGTGGATAGGAGTGAGCAGGTCTCCTTAAAGTCGGGGCAATCCAAATAATCTCTCTTTATCTGATCAAAACCCACGACTTCGGCTTTCATCTCGAAAGTAGTCATCATACGGCGACTGAGAGCATCGGCAGCTTTATTTTCCACCACTGCCTTGTGCCTAAGGGTGTATGTATACTCCTGAAGGAACTCAACCCAACGGCCATGACGGGCATTTAACTTCTTTTGAGAATTTATGTATCTCAAGGCCTCGTGATCCGAAAATATAACGAACTCTTGCAGAAGCAAATAGTGTCGCCAATAGCGAAGGGATTGGATCTCGGCATAGAATTCCTTATCATATGTGGAGTAACGCTGCCGGATATCGTTCAGCTTCTCACTGAAATATGCAACAGGGTGACCTTCCTGGGATAGGACGCCTCCAATTCCGACCCCCGAAGCATCCCAAGTCACTTCGAAGACCTTGGAGAAGTCGGGAAGCCTCATCACTGGGGCCTCCACCATTCTTTTCTTAATCTTATCAAAACCTCTAGTGGCAGCCGGGGTCCAGTGGAAATTATCTTTCTTCAAGCAATCAGTGATAGGAGATATAATGGTACTGAAATTTTAAATAAATCTCCTATAGAAGGTGGCCAATCCGTGGAAGCTACAGACTTCCCCGATGTTCTGAGGAATAGGCCAATCAACTATGGCTCTCACCTTCTCGGGATTGACAGAAACCCCTTGAGCTGAAACGATAAATCCTAGAAAGATAACTCGATCTACAAGGAAAGTACATTTCTTAGGATTGGCATAAAGCTGCTCTTTCCTTAAGACCGTGCAGACTTGCCTTAAGTGGTCCAGGTGTTGATCAACAGAATGACTATAGATAAGAATGTCATCAAAGTAGATAACGAAAAACTTACCCACAAAAGGGCGTAACACCTGGGTCATGATTCTCATAAAAGTGGGGGCATTACTCAACCCGAAGGGCATGACCAACCACTCATAAAGACCATCATTCGTCTTGAAAGTCGTTTTTCACTCATCACCGGGTCGGATCCGGATCTAGTGGTATCCACTCTTGAGATCGATCTTGGAGAATAGAGTGGCACCCATCATCATATCGAGCATATCGTCCAACCTCGGAATGAGGAAACGATATTTGACGGTAATCTTATTGATAGTGCGGCTATCAACACACATTCGCCAAGATCCATTCTTCTTAGGGGAAAGAAGGGCTGGCACCGCACATGGACTAAGACTCTCCTTAATGAAACCTCACTGCAGTAACTGATCTACCTGCTTCTTAAGTTCAGCATGTTCCGTGGGGTTCATGCGATAATGTGGCAGGTTAGGGAGGGAGGCTCGAGGGACAAAGTCTATAGCATGCTGAATGTCTCTAAGTGGAGGCAACTGATCTGGGAGATCATCAGGGAAGACATCAACAAATTGCCCCAGAATGGGTTGGACTTCCTGAGGGATAGGTTCGTTAGATTCGGTGGGAATCCCACGACCGACTAAGGCATAAAGAGGAGCTCCTTGAGCGATCTCAAAGTTCAAAACCTTGGTCCTTTTACCCGCATGTTCGAATACGCAAGTGTTCGAACGATCATAGATGTAGACATCATTGTCAAAAATCCAGGATCGACCTAATAGAATTTGTCCAACATCCATAATCAGTACATCGCACCACACATTCTCCTTATAGTTGGCAAAGGAGATAGGTACGATGCTTCGTTCCTTCACTTCCAAGGCAGTGGAGTTGACCCAAGCTATCTTATACGGATTGGGGTGAGGAACGATAGAAAGACCCAACTTGGATACCATGCTGGAGGATACAACATTTATGCAACTACCACTATCCACGATGAATTTACAGTTCTTATCTTTGATTTTAGTATAGGTGTGAAAAATCGCTGTCCTACGTCAATCATCCGTGGGGGCAGGGTGTGATAGTGCGCATCTCACCACGCAGATGGGAGAGATATCCAGTTTTTGAAGGTAATGGAGGACAGGGTTGTCATCATCCTCCTCGAAGAAATCACCTTCATCCTCAACTTGGTGGATCTGATCAACCTCGGGCTCAAGATCGTCCTCAGTGATCTCATCGATGATAGAGACCTTATAGGGACTGGAGCACTGAGAAGCGATATGCCCATACCCCTGGCATCGAAAGCATTTGGTCCCGAGATTGGATCGAGGGGTATCCGGAGTGGGAGGTTTATTTCTAAAATCAGGTCGGGGTGCAGGGGAACTAGTGGGTGGTCGGGCAGTGCTCCTAGGGGTAGGTTGGGCAGTAAAAGTGTGAGGAGTGGAGCTACCTGAAGGTCTGTAGGAAGTCCTAGAGTCTTGGTGACGACTAGGGTGCTGGGACCGACTCTCTTCAAGGTCTAGCACTAAACTATAGGCATTTTTCAGGGTAGTGACGTTCCGGGCGAACAGCTCATTGCGAAGATCCTCTCGCAACCCGGTACGAAACATAGATAAGATCTACGTGGGGGTAGTGGAGGTCTCCCCTTTACAACGGATGAGGTAATCGTCAAAGGATGCGATGTAATCCTTGACCGGTTTACTACCCTGAGTCAACCTATGCCACCTATCCAAGAGTTTAGGGAAGCACGAGGGAGGCAGGTACTTCTGCTTAAGCTCTCGCTTCATCGATAACCAATCAGTGATAGGGTACTCATTTCGGGACTCCCTAAGGCTTTCTAAATTCGACCAAAATTGACTAGCCCTACCAAGGAGTTTCATGCTGGCAAAACTGACCTTCCTAGCCTCGGAGATGTTATACCATTTAAAGAAAGTATCCATACCTTTTGATCCAGTCCAAAAAGAGCTGGGGATCGAGGGTACCATCGAAAGTGGGTGCATCGACCTTGATATTTTTTATCAGTGGGAGATCAGGGTCGTGGTGGTGATTATGTCCATTGTGGGGAACTCGATGAGTGGCACGAGGTGGTCCCTCATCCAAAAAAGGATCGTCCCCGTACATGGAAGGAGGCCTAGATGGGGTATAAGGAATCGGGTGGCTCCTACCACGCTCTATGGTGTCAAATCGGTCAGTGGTGGTCCTACGAAGTTCAGCTAGATCGGCCTGATTTTCCTCGAGTTGCTGACTAATGGTGTTCATTTGACCTACCAAAAGGTCTAAAGTCCTTCAAAGTTGTTCTGGGTCCTTTGCTAGACACAAGGGGACATTTAGGGATGAATCTAGGAAGAAGACATCAAACAAATGCAATGGAAAGACACCCTAAAATGTCACTAAATGATGCAGGAACTTCAAGGACAGCAAACTACACTAAGGTGTTAAGTCACCTAGGCAAGTGGTTAGGTTGATAAGTTAAAATCAGCACCTAGAAACTTAAGAAACAACCTTAATGCTTACTAAATGAGTGCAGAAAATAACTGGACAGCAAACATAAATGAAGATTAAAATGCTTTAAAAGAAGCTATGCATGCAAAACTTAATAGAAACAGTAAAGCAATAACCTAGGGTGAATTCTAGCATGCAAATCCTAGGTTAACCATGCTCTGATACCAGATGATGCAGGATTACAATGTGTTGTAATGAAAAGATAAGAGCTTGCACGATTTTAAAGAGCTTAACAATTAGTTCTACTAGTTATTCCAAAACGACCAAATAAAACATAAGGGTCACTTTTGTTTAGGCAAAATTACATGAAAGACTTGAACTATTACAAGTAATATAAAAATTCAAGACATGCGAATTAAGTAGATTTTCAACAAAGATCCCTTCTCTAATATTGAGATTAGTACATAAAAAGTTAACTCAAATTCTACGTTTACTAAGCAGCGGAGATTAGCAACATACGATCCTTTGCGGTTCCATCATCACCTATTAGGTTAGTGAATTCAAAAGATAAATGAACAAGGGTCGAAGTTCACCCTTATTGAGAACCGGAGGTGATGTACCACTGGGCGTTGCCTAGCTGTTCGTCAATGACTTCAACAAGAGAATCTAGGATGCGCTTAACGTACTGTTCGACCGTGTGATCGATATTTAGGTTAACATCAAAGAAGGTGGAGTGTAGAATGAGAAGGAAGGCTTGCTCGTCGTAGGCATAGCCGAAGTCAATTTCTGGATCCATGCATTAGTCTTGCGTGGTTGAGATGAGGAAGTAATGTCCTTGCAGTCCTCGTGGTTTCCTTGAGAGAAGAGAGGGTGGTATGATGAAGAGAGTCGGCGGGAGTTGATGGACAGCTGGCTGCCCTTCTTGGACAGCAGGTATGAAGTTTCTAGTTGATGAGATCCCAAGAGTATGGTGCAGGAATTTTGTGGAAGCAGATTTTGAGAGCGGAGAACTTCCACTCGGGTGGGAATTAGTAGGGATTTTAGGAAGGAAAACTCAACAAAGATGCTGGGGAAGGGGGCGGGTAGAGGGAGACTAGGTTTGAAAGTATTTCCACAAGTGAGGGGCTGATTATTGGAAAGAAATAAGGTGGGGTCTTGGGATTTTTGGCCAAAGAGAGAGAGAGGGATTTAAATTGTTTCCAAGAGGGGAGTTAGGGTTTTAGGAAACAATTCCTAATCCAATCCCTAATGGGGCCGGCGGCTTATAGAGGGAAGGAGGCATTACAGAGAGCAATCAATGCTTACTTAAATTATCAAATTAAGTTTGGAAAGAAATATCTCATCCCTACTTAATTCAAATTTAAATAGGATTGGAATAACTAAGTTTCCTAAATAAGATTTTAAATTAAGTAACTATTTCAAATTCAATTTGATTTGAATTTAAACATTAATAGAGTTACCAAATTTAAGAAATCTAATTTAGGAAAGGATTTACCAAATTTAATGGCTAGTGGGGGGAAGATGAGAAGCCAAAGAAGCGGCCGGTGGTGGAGGTTGGCCGTGGAAGGGGGTGGTGGCAAGGGGGAGTTGGCGGATAGGTGGGATGGGGAAAGGGAGGTGGTGGCCGGCGGTGGTAAGAAGGGGAGGGACTGGCGGCAAGGTGGTGGTGGTTGGGGAATCCGGTGGCTAAAAGGAAAAGAGATTGGAAGAAATGAACGATAAACAAACCCCGAACTCGGCCGTCTCCAAGGTTAGTGGGTGATCCGCTTTCCCTCGCCTAGGGATTTCTCCAAAGCTCTCTCCTAGAACTCTTACAACTCTCCCAAGAACACGTGTAGAAATTTTCTTATTATTCATTCATTCATTACCCTTCAAAGGGAAACATAAGAGCTATAAATAACCTCATACAAACGACTCAAAATAAGAAAGAAGAAAATGCTCTCAGGGCTTACATACGACCACCCTTAAGGGGTAAATTGGAAAACAACTACAACATAATAAAAGACAGATAAACATAATAATAAAAGAAAACAAATACATGAAATGACTCAAAAATACATCGACTCGATTGTGGCCGTAGATCGTTTGCCACGTCGCTGATAAACCTTCCATGATCTGATGTCCCCATCATTCTCCCGGGGTGGGAGAAAGCTCGACTTCGTCGAGTAGCATCTCGGGTGCTCTCGTGGGATCAATGCGCTACAGCTCCTCACGATCTAGCCACATGTCCTCAGATTCGGGTTTGCCTTTCCACCTGATCAAATACCTTCGTCGCCCATCTCCCTTTGTAGAGATGATTTCATTACTCAGAATCGTGTCCACTTTTTCTGCCATGGGTGATTTAGGAATATTTGGAAGTGGGGGTAGGTTAGGGATCTCACATGGTGGGGTCATACAAAGCTGCTGTATGAGTGGATTTGGCGGATTGAAATCTGGACCTTCATATGCAACTAGATCTTCTATGTTAAAGGAGGGATTGATGTTGAAATCAGTGGGAAGACCTATCACATACGCATTATCGTTGATTTTCTTAATTATCTTGAATGGCCCAGCACTCTTAGAATGCAACTTCTTAACCGTTCCCTGTGGGAACCGTTCCGGATGAATTCGCATCATCACGGAGTCAGCAACCTCAAAAGTTTTAAATTTTCGTTTCAGATCAGCATGTAATTTATAATCATTATTGCTCTTTTCAATTTGTCGTGCAATTTCCTTATGAAGCTCATGCATATGCGATGCAAATGATGATGCAGACTCAGAAATTCTATACCTAGAACGCATAGGAATGAGATCTAACGGTTGTCTAGGCTTGAACCCATAAACAATCTCAGAAAGACTTAGGCCAGTGGTTCGGTTCACAGAATTATTATAAGCAAACTCAGCAGTAGGTAGAACGGAATCCCAATCCTTAACATGCTCGCCGACTAGTGATCGTAGCAGATTTCCCAAACTTCTATTGACTACCTCGGTCTGACCATCAGTCTGTGGATGAAAGGCTGTGAAAAATTGTAATTTAGTGCCCATTTTCATCTAGAGGGTCTTCCAAAAATAGCTAGTAAATTTAACATCCCTATCCGATACAATGGTTTTGGGTAAACCATGTAAACGGATGACCTCAGTGAAGTAAAGCTTGGCAATATGGGAGGTATCGTATGTTTTGGCGCAAGGTAAGAAATGAGCCATTTTGGAGAATCGATCTACTATCACACAAATGGCGTCATTCCTACGGAGTGTCTTGGGCAGGCGTAAGATAAAATTCATGCTAACATCCTGCCACAGACAACTAGGGACAGACAGAGGAGTGTAAAAATCAGTGTTTTGCTTACGTTGCTTGGCCAGCTGACAAGTGTGGCATCTACTGACCATTCTACCGACTTCTCTCTTCAGACCAGGCCAATAAAAATGGTACTCTATGGCTTCAATCGTTTTATCCCTACCGAAGTGCCCAGCAACGCCTCCAGCGTGAAGCTCCCATACTAGAAATTTCCTAAGGCAGGTGCTAGGAATGCAAAGCTTCTGAGCTTTGCTCTTTATCTGATCAAAACCCACGACTTCGGCTTTCATCTCGAAAATAGTCATCATACAGCGACTGAGAGCATCTGCAGCTTTATTTTTTACCCCTACCTTGTGCCTAAGGGTGTATGTATACTCCTGAAGGAACTCTACCCAACGGCCGTGACGGGCATTTAACTTCTTTTGAGAATTGATGTATCTCAAGGTCTCGTGATCCGAAAATATAACAAACTCTTGCAGAAGCAAGTAGTGTCACCAATAGCGAAGGGATTGGATCTCGGCATAGAATTCCTTATCATATGTGGAGTAATGTTGCCGGATATCGTTCAGCTTCTCACTGAAATATGCAACAGGGTGACCTTCTTGGGATATGACTCCTCCAATTCCGACCTCCGAAGCGTCACAAGTCACTTCGAAGACCTTGGAGAAGTCGGGAAGTCTCATCACTGGGGCCTTCACCATTTTTTTTCTTAATCTCATCAAAAGCTCTGGTGGCAGCTGGGGTCCAATGAAAATCACCTTTTTTCAAGCAATCAGTGATAGGAGATACAATGATACTGAAAATTCGAATAAATCTCTTTTAGAAGGTGGCTAATCCGTGGAAGCTACAAACTTCCTGGATGTTCTGAGGAATAGGCCAATCAACTATGGCTCTCACCTTCTCGGGATCGGCAGAAACCCCTTGAGCTGAAACAATAAATCCTAGAAAGATAACTCGATCTACAAGGAAAGTACATTTCTTAGGATTGGCATAAAGCTGCTCTTTCCTTAAGACCGTGCGGACTTGCCTTAAGCAAAGTTTAAAATTGCGCAATTGGGTATTGAGGCGTTTTTCGTTCGTGAGGCGAGGCGTAAGCCTCAAGGCGTTTTGAGGCGTAAGCCTCAAAATCTAAAAATTGCGTAAAGTCAAAATAAAAATTAAAAGTAATTTTTATATAATATCCAAATAATATGTTAAAGGATGACATTAACTTTCTATTGAACTATGAAGTAACAAATTTACGTACATATGAAACAAAAAATTGTATAAGATGTAAAGTGTTAAATGATAAATGATGTGAAATAATTGAAATCCAAATATTACGGGAATAAAACAATATAAAATATATGAATTGTATAAAAATAACATATAATATTAAGTTCAACTCTATTTTTTTCTTTCTCAGTTGCCTACTCATCTACGTTTAATTACTAAAGAAAGCTAAAGTAATTGACAACAACTCAAAAATCATCTATACTATCATTACTAAGGGGATTTTTATTTGAGTCACTATCATAACAAATTGGCCTCTTCTCTGCCTCATCCTGTAGGGTCCAATACCTCTCAATCTGCTTCTTCTTCATTTATTTCAGTCATCTTCATCTGTCATAAATGTTTGTTATCAACAAAAATATAATACTCCAAAATTTTAAGAGGAGATGGTGGTAGCATGCGGCTTTCTAGTGATCCCCTACGGGGACTACAATGGCGGGGGCTACGGTGAAGGCGGTGTGCTGCAGGTTGAGGCAATTGAGAGGAGGTTGTTGTGGCTTGGGGGTGCAAGAAGTCATGATTTTTTTGGGGCTTTTGTATAGGATTTAGGTGAGTTTTAAATAAAAAATTCTTTAATAGAGTGTGGCGTACGCCTCAAGCTAGTGAGGCGAGGCGTGTCTCAAGGCGGGCCTCATCTAAGATAAGGCGTAAGCCTCATAAAAGAAGCTCGAGGCGTAAGCTTTGAGGCGTTTTTTACTGGAATTGCGCTAAGGCGGGCCTCAAGGCGAGCCTCATATTGCGCAATTTTAAACAATGGCCTTAAGTGGTCCAGGTGTTGATCAACAAAATGACTATAGATAAGAATGTCATTAAAGTAGACAATGAAAAACTTACCCACAAAAGGGCGTAACACCTGGGTCATGATTCTCATAAAAGTGGGGGCATTACTCAACCCGAAGGGCATGACCAACCACTCATAAAGACCATCCTTGGTCTTGAAAGTCGTTTTCCACTCATCACCGGGTCGGATCCGGATCTAGTGGTATCCACTCTTGAGATCGATCTTGGAGAATAGAGTGGCACCATCATCATATCGAGCATATCGTCCAACCTTCGGAATGGGAAAACGATATTTGACGGTAATCTTGTTGATAGCGCGGCTATCAATACACATTCGCCAAGATCCTATCTTCTTAGTGGTGAGAAGGGCTGGCACCGCACAGGGACTAAGACTCTCCTTAATGAAACCTCGCTGCAGAAACTCATCTACCTGCTTCTTAAGTTCAGCATGTTTCGTGAAGTTCATGCGATAATGTGGCAGGTTAGGGAGGAAGGCTCGAGGGACAAAGTCTATAGCATGCTGAATGTCTCTAAGTGGAGGCAACTGATCTGGGAGATCATCAGGGAAGACATCAACAAACTGCCCCAGAATGGGTTGGACTTCCTGAGGGATAGGTTCGTTAGATTCGGTGGGAATCTCACGACCGACTAAGGCATAAAGAGGAGCTCCTTGAGCGATCTAAAAGTCCAAAACCTTGGCGGTTACCAGATTTAGTCCTTTCTTGGACTTAATAGGGTTGGATTTGGAGTCATCTGTAACCCGGGGCTGCGAAGGTAAAAGTTTGATCTTTTTACCCGCATGTTCGAATACGCAAGTGTTCGAACGCCCATAGATGTGGACATCATTGTCAAAAATTCAGGATCGACCTAATAGAATTTTTCTAACATCCATAATCAGTACATCGCACCACACATTCTCCTTATAGTTGGCAAAGGAGATAGGTACGATGATTCGTTCCTTCACTTTTAAGGCAGTGGAGTTGACCCAAGCTACCTCATACGGATTGGGGTGAGGAACGACAGAAAGACCCAACTTGGATACCATGCTGGAGGATACAACATTTATGCAACTACCACTATCCACGATGAATTTACAGTTCTTATCTTTGATTTTAGTATAGGTGTGAAAAATCGCTATCCTACGTCAATCATTCGTGGGGGCAGGGTGTGATAGTGCGCATCTCACCACGCAGATGAGAGAGATATCCAGTTTTTGAAGGTAATGGAGGACAGGGTTGTCATCATCCTCCTCGAAGAAATCAGCTTCATCCTCAACTTGGTGGATCTGATCAACCTCGGGCTCAAGATCATCCTTAGTGATCTCCTCGATGATAGAGACCTTATAGGGACTGGAGCACTGAGAAGCGATATGCCCATACCCCTGGCATCGAAAGCATTTGGTCCCGAGATTGGACCGAGGGGTATCCGGAGTGGGAGGTTTATTTCTAAAATCAGGTCGGGGTGCAGGGGAACTAGTGGGTGGTCGGGTAATGCTCCCAGGGTAGGTTGGGCAATAGAAGTGTGAGGCATGGAGCTACCAGAAGGTCTGTAGGAAGTCCTAGAGTCGTGGTGACAACTAGGGTGCTGGGACCGACTCTCCTCAAGGTCTAGCATTAAACTATAGGCATTTTCCAGGGTAGTAACGTTTCGGGAGAACAGCTCATTGCGAAGATCCTCTCGCAACTCGATACGAAACATAGATAAGATCTGCGCGGGGATAGTGGAGGTCTCCCCTTTGCAACGGATGAGGTAATCATCAAAGGATGCGATGTAATCCTTGGCCGGTTTACTACCCTGAGTCAACCTATGCCACCTATCCAAGAGTCTAGGGAAGTACGAGGGAGGCAGGTACTTCTGCTTAAGCTCTCGCTTCATTGATAACCAATCAGTGATAGGGTACTCATTTCGGGACTCCCTAAGGCGTTCTAAATTCGACCAAAACTGACTAGCCCTACCAAGGAGTTTCATGCTAGCAAAACTGATCTTCCTAGCCTCGGAGATGTTATACCACTTAAAGAAACTATCCATACCTTTGATCCAGTCCAAAAAGAGCTGGGGATCGAGGGTACCATCGAAAGTGGGTGCATCGACCTTGATATTTTTCATCAGTGGGAGATCATAGTCGTGGTGGTGATCATGGCCATAGTGGGGAACTCGATGAGTGGCACGAGATGGTCCCTCATCCAAAAAAGGATCGTACCCGTACATGGAAGGAGGCCTAGATGGGGTGTAAGGAATCGGGTGGCTCCTACCACGCTCTATGGTGTCAAATCGGTCAGTGGTGGTCCTACGAAGTTTAGCTAGATCGACCAGATTTTCCTTGAGTTGCTGATTAATGGTGTTCATTTGACCTACCAAAAGGTCTAAAGTCCTTCAAAGTTGTTCTGGGTCCTTTGCTAGACACAAGGGGACACTTAGGGATGAATCTAGGAAGAGGACAACAAACAAATGCAATGGAAAGACTCCCTAAAATGTCACTAAATGATGCAGGAACTTCAAGGACAGCAAACTACACTAAGGTGTTAAGTCACCTAGGCAAGTGGTTAGGTTGATAAGTTAAAATCAGCATCTATAAACTTAAGAAACAACCTTAATGCTCACTAAATGAGTGCAGAAAATAACTGGACAGCAAACATAAATGAAGATTAAAATGCTTTAAAAGAAGCTAGGCATGTAAAACTTAATAGAAACAGTAAAGCAATAACCTAGGGTGAATTCTAGCATGCAAATCCTAGGTTAACCATGCTCTGATACCAGATGATGCAGGACTACAATGTGTTGTAATGAATAGATAAGAGCTTGCATGATTTTAAAGAGCTTAACAATTAAAACTACTAGTTATTCCAAAACGACCAAATAAAACATAAGGGTCACTTTCGTTTAGGCCAAATTACATGAAAGACTTGAACTACTACAAGTAATATAAAAATTCAAGACATGAGAATTAAGTAGATTTTCAACAAAGATCCCTTCTCTAACAATGAGATTAGTACATAAAAAGTTAACTCAAATCCTATGTTTACTAAGCAACGGAGATTAGCGACACACGATCCTTTGCGGTTCCATTATCACCTACAAGGTTTGTGAATTCAAAAGATAAATGAACAAGGGTCGAAGTTCACCATTATTGAGAACCGGATGTGATGTACCACTGGGTGTTGCCTAGCTGTTCGTCAATGGCCTCAACAAGAGAATCCAGGATGCGCTCCACGTACTCTTCGACCGTGTGATCGATATTTAGGTTAACGTCAAAGAAGGTGGAGTGTAGAATGAGAAGGAAGCCTTTCTCGTCGTAGGCGTAGCTGAAGTCAATTTCTGGATCCATGCATCGGTCTTGCGTGGTTGAGATGAGGAAGTAATGTCCTTGTAGTCCTCGTGGTTTCCTTGAGAGAAGAGAGGGTGGTATGATGAAGAGAGTTGGCGGGAGTTGATGGACAGCTGGCTGCCCTTCTTGGACAGCAGGTATGAAGCTTCTAGTTGATGAGATCCCAAGAGTATGGTGCAGGAATTTTCTGGCAGCAGATTTTGAGAGCAGAGAACTTCCACTCGGGTGGGAATTAGTAGGGATTTTAGGAAGGAAAACTCAGCAAAGATGTTGGAGTAGGGGGCGGGTAGAGGGAGACTAGGTTTGAAAGTATTTCCACAAGTGAGGGGCTGATTATTGGAAAGAAATAAGGAGGTGGGGGTCTTGGGATTTTTTACCAAAGAGAGAGAGAGAGGGATTTAAATTGTTTCCAAGAGGGGAGTTATGGTTTTAGGAAACCATTCCTAATCCAATCCTTAATGGGGCCGGCGGCTTATAGAGGGAAGGAGGCATTTTAGAGAGCAATCAATGCTTAAATTATCAAATTAAGTTTGGAAAGAAATATCTCATCCCTACTTAATTCAAATTTAAATAGTATTGGAATAACTAAGTTTCCTAAAATAAGATTTTAAATTAGGTAACTATTTCAAATTCAATTTGATTTCAATTTAAACATTAATAGAGTTACCAAATTTAAGAAATCTAATTTAGGAAAGGATTAATGGCTAGTGGGGGGAAGATGAGAAGCCAAAGGGGCGGCCGGCGGTGGAGGTTGGTCGTGGGTGGGGGTGGTGGCAAGGGGGAGTTGGCGGATAGGTGGGATGGGGAAAGGGAGGTGGTGGCTGGCGGTGGTAAGAAGGGGAGGGACCGACGACAAAGTGGTGGTGGTTGGGGAATCCGGCGGCTAAGAGGAAAAGAGATTGGAAGAAACGAACGATAAACAAACCACGAACCCGGCCGTCTCCAAGGTTTGTGGGTGATCCGCTTTCCCTCGCTTAGGGATTACTCCAAAGCTCTCTTCTAGAACTCTCACAACTCTCCCAAGAACACGTGCAGAAATTTTCTTATTATTCATTCATTCATTATCCTTCAAAGCGAAACATAAGGGCTATAAATAGCCTTGTACAAAGTACTCAAAATAAGAAAACGAAAATGCCCTCAGGGCTTATATACGACCACCCTTAAGTAAGGGGTAAAATGAAAAACATCTACAACATAATAAAAGACAGATAAACATAATAATAAAAGAAAACAAATACATGAAATGACTCAAACATATATCGACTCGATCGTGGCCGTAGATCGTTTGTCACGTCGGTGATAAACCTTCCATGATCTGATGTCCCCATCAACGGCGTAGGATTTTCTGGACAGCAACTACAACAACATGGACAACAGCTTTGGCTCGTAGGATGGCTAGGCAGCAACAAATCTCTGCTGGAACCTTGGGACAGCAAAAGAAAAAACTGGGACAGCAGGTTCTGGACAACAGTTTTTTGGTTCCTTGAAATCTAGACAGCAGTTCCTTGTTCCATGCAAACCTGGACAGCAATGGAGTTGGCTGGAATTCTTAGACAGCACACAGGTTTGGTCCAGAAATCGGGACAACACTTTGAGTGGTGCTGATTTCAGAGTTTTTTTTATTTCTCTGGATGAAGGAAAATTAGATGAACATCATAGGAGAACTTTGGTGACAACAGTAGGAGCAACCTGGGATTGCTTTCCTTCTTAGGCAGTGAACAACATAATTCAAAAATCTCAATTGGAAAGGGGAAGGGGGTGGCAGCCCTTAAGGGGATTGATTGGACAATTACTTGAGGGAACAATTAGGATCTAGCTTTAGAAAGTTAAATTAGGAAAGGGATTTTAATTCTAATCCCAATTATGATTCTAATTGAGATGATTGGTGAATCCTTTCCAAAGATATCTCTCTGATTTTGGGAAAGAGTTTTAAATTAAATATGAGGGCATTTGAATTTAAATAGTTTCTAAACTTAGGGAAGATAATTTAGGAAAGAGGATTAGAGAAGAATCCCTAATTAATTCAAATTTGAAAAGATTGGAGAGTTTCCCAAATTAGATCAATCTTATTTTAGGAAGGGATTCAAATTTAAATAGATTTGAATTTGAAATCCTTCCACATTTAAGATGACCCAAATTAGGTAGGTTTTTCAATTCTCCCCTAGAGTGAAATTTGGAAAGCAAGGAAGGATGGAGGGGAGGGAGGCCGATGGTTTGGTGCTTGGGTAGGGCATCCGTGGGTAGGGAAAGGGAAGGTGGGGGTGTAGGGTCAGCGGTTGAAGGCTTGGGGTTTGTGGCCGGCCGCTAGTGGACTTGGGTTGTTGTGGCTGACGGCTTGGAAAGAAAGGGGATGGTTGGCCGACTTGTGGAGTGTGATGGACGGCGGTGGGAGGAAGAGGAAGGGATGAGAAGGAGAAAAGAAAAAAAAAAAGATAGGAAAAAAAGAACCACGAACCCCGACACTTCCAAGGTTGGTGGGTGATTCGTTGCCCTTCACCAAGGGACTTCCTCAAAGCTCTCTCCAAGAACTCTCAAACTCTCTCAAAACACACAAGTGCAGGAATTTTCATAATATTCATTCATTAACCTCAAAAGAAACGTAAGGGGGCTATATATAGCCTCATACAATGAAAGGAAAAAAAATAAAAGACGACATTGCCCTTTATATAGCCTCATATAACAAAACCCTTAAGTAAGGGTACAACGGGAAATGCTACTAAAACAAATACATAAAGCAAAAAAATAAACTAATACATATGAAGACTAAAAAAATAGATCGGCATGATCGTGGACGTAGATCGTCGGCCACGTCTCTGATATACTTTCCATGATCTGATGTCCTCATTAAAGATTCCCCGATTATTTCCATTGAACATTCATGAACAGAAAAATGTACTACCTCGAGAGGTAAATAAAGCGTTCTCATAAGTCTAATGGAAAGATATATCTCATAAGTCTATTCGAAAGATATATTGATTTTAAAATATTTTTCATAACTTTCCTTAGAATAGTATAAAAAATTAAATAGGATTTATTTTATTTCAGAGGTTGGGTTTCTAATTGGAGCAAGCTCCTATGGTTTATCACATCTTAGTCTTTTAAACCTAAGAACACTCTTGATTAAAGCATTTGAAAATATTTTGGAATATTGACTTTGGTTTTCAAAGAATTAGATTTTAAGAATTTTCAAATGAAAATTATCTTAAACTTAAGTAAAAAAGTTAAAGAATCCAAAGAAGAAAAACTAAGAGCGTTTGGCCCTAACAATTGGGATGATCAAAGAAAAACTATCCTATATTAGGCTTATTATCGTCTATGGAAAATTATTAATGTTTGAATTGTCTCCTTTGTTTAGAATTTTGGATTTACTCTTCCACAAGCTATAATGAAAGACATTCATAGGAAGTAGTTGATGGGGAATTTTTTTATCTTCAACTAATTTAAAATTTTTTGTGATTAAGGCATAAAAAATAATACATTATTTTGAAAGATAAAACTATTATTTTACTATGAACTTAATAATCAAAATTATATTTTATTTTGATATCCCTAGAGATTTTCCCCTATAATTCTAGGGTGCAGGTTCCATATAAAAGTAAGCCCTAATGATAACTTATATCCTATGAGTGTTTGACCCTTGAGAAAATTTTTGATTAAAATAATGGTTTATATTTTTTAAAATGAAAATATTGTCTAAAATTTTATATAATTTCAAGAATTTAAGTTAAAAAATTTGGTCTTTGAAAATTTAAAGATGATTGGATCTACTTAGAATTAATTCTGAATAGAAACCAAAGGAGAAAAGATCGAAGTACTTGATTTTGAGAATCTCAAGGGTGCTCAGTACTATCTTATGTTAGACTTTACATTTATAAAATTGAATTTTTATTTAAGTTGATCAAATTAATTTAAGAAGTTGGGGCTTATATTCTAATAACGCAAGATTAAGGAAATGCTCGTAAAGGTAAGGACTTATATTATAATAAAAAAGAATATCAATCTCGGACCTTAAATTTAAGGTGAGAACCACTGATAGGTAGTTACTCAGACTTAAATCCATTGAAATGTATGGGACTTACAAACTTAAAATCTTACCTAAGATTAAGTCATCCACCTCTATTCTTACAATCCTTCTTATAAAGATGGCAAGTTAAATCCTGCTAAACACTTTTAAAATCATGCATTCTTGATTTCAATGCATATGTAAAATAAGTTTAGCTATTTTAATTTTAGAAAAGAGAGCTTACAGCTTAGCCACTTAAGCTAAGATGTGATAATGAGAGTGTATATAAATGTTGACCACAATGCAATGCTTTAGATATTAATTTTTAATGTGAGGATTTTAATTTTTATATACGACTCACAAAGCTATACATATGATGCATCGAATCTTTGGGTTTGATGCTGATTGATAAGCATACCCTTATGGATTAGCAATCACTCCAATACTAGATTGCATAATTAGATCCAAAAGGAGTTTTTGAAAAATAAACTTAGCTTATTTTTAATAAAATATGCAAGTTTTATTTGAAAATATTATTACGTAGTTGATTTTAAAATTTTTTATGTTTTAACAGGTGAAAAATTTACCCCTAAGAGCCTACCATACAATCTGCAAGCCACCCTAAGCAAAAGCACCAGAAGAAACTTAAGAAAAACATGTATTTCTAGTGCGCTTTCAAAATAAACACAATCATAAAAAATAATCAACCAAAAAAATAATTTAGAGGCCTTTTATATAATTATGAAATATAAAAAGGGCAAATGAGTTGTCTGCCTTATATAATCTAGTTAAACTTACAGACTCAGCCTATGGATCTTCAATTTTAGCTTCTAATTCATCTAGAGCTTCACTTCTAATTCATCTTTTTTGTTCATTATTCCTTTGTTGTATCCCATGGTCTTACATGACTTCCTAAAATTACAAATGAATTATATTTTAAAAAAAACTTTTTTTTTGCAAAACAAATGTTACGAAGCAATGTAATTTTTTGCAAAACTTTTTTTTTCAAACATCATATTATAGATTGTCTGGTACTTATAGTGCCAAGTTAATTTCAGTCCATATTATCCTTGCTTACTCAGGATTTTAGCATATAAAGTAACACATTCAAGTAAATCTTATTTGATGATAACTTTTTAATTGATTTTCTCCTTTTAGGCATGTCTACCTACATATAAGAGTAGATATCTTTTCCATGACACTTAAGAATAGGTTTCCATAACATAAACACTCATCAAACAGTTATTTCTCGTGAAACATTGCAACCACATGCATAAATAAATTCTAATCTTAGGATGCCTAATAGACTATGCATTTATTGTCTGCCAGCTATTGTGCCCGGCTTGTTATTATTTGATGTATTGTTTATTGTAGAATAAGATAAGATTTAATTTATTCTAGGGATGATTTTACTTTACATTGTTTTTGACTTAAAACTTTTTATTTGAACTTCAAAGATATTTTATATTTTTTTATGATAATGAAGAACCCATGAAATGACTATTATTTTGAGACTGTTAGAAACAAGGATTTGAGAGGAATAAGAGGGAAAAAGCTTAAATTTTATTATGACATATGCTTCTTATTTATAGATCTTTACAAGATGCTCAAATAATTACAGAATAATGAGTAATACAATCTTTTCTAAATCAGTTGTCTTGTTATGGAAGGTATTCAACGTGATCTAGGCGGGCTTCCCACGGATTACTGTTCATGGCCGTGGGATTAGTTTCGGAAATGGAAGGCTGAGATTTAACAGACAATTTGTTGTTCTCAGTATCTTGAAACCCAATGAGACAGACATTTCCAGTTATTAGGGTGAAATAATATATTATTGCATCAAAGAGGAATCTAAGTTATTTTTATGTTTTTATAATTTCTCTTAATATTCGGTTAAAAGAGAAGAAATTTGTTTAATTGGGCTTAGGCAAATTTCAAAATAATTGTTTTAAAAGTGACTTGAAGGTTTCAGATTTAATTTTAGGATGAGGGTCACAATCACCTATTTTGACTAAATGATCGAAATCTAGAGTTTTGGTCTAGATAGGAAAATCATCTATTTGATTGGATCAAATAGGTGAGCCTTGACTTTGAGGTAAAAGGGGGGGATATGACTCATTTGATTAGGTTAAATGAGTAACCAATAACTTCAGGACCAAAGGAAAGGGACATCTTATTTAATTTGGGTCAAATGGGAAGGACAATTAGTATTGGGTCCTGGCTACGAGATGTGCTCATCCAATTGATTTTTGGGTTCAAGCAAATGAATACAAATGTTTCAATAGCTTTGGGACCAATGAAACATAAGATGCCCTATAGCTTTGAGGCTAAAAAAAAGAAATTTATGTGATTTTGTGCAACATTATAGATTTGAGCTATTTTTTTGAATTAGGTTCGAGCAAATGCATTGGATTGAACATTTTGGTTTCTAACTTGGGAGTAGAAACTAAAGAGAATACCTCAAAATTTTGGAGTTTCAAGAATGACTAACATCTATTTCACAGGACAAAGCAGTTGAGGAAAGCTAGGCTTGCAGTCCTATACAAATGATTTAGGATCATTTGTTGACTTTGAGGTCAAATACAATGGAGGAAAAATAAAGACTTTGCTTTAGAATACATTTAACACTATTTCATAATCCCTTTGAAATCATTTCGGAGCCTTTATGTGAGATTTAGAAAGAGTGTTACAACAAAAAACCTGAATAGGAGGGAGGTTTAGATTAAATTTTGTTTAATCCAAACCAAAGCAAACATAAGGCTTGTCTAATATTGTTTGACATCACAGAAGGCTCCTAAAGAAATGATAAGGTTCTTTGAAACTCATTTAAAGGTCATAAGATATCTTTAAATAGAGTTATGAACACTAGGCAAGCTGAATTCTTTTGAAGAGTTATGACCACTAGGCAAGCTACATCTCAAAATTTTGTTGATCCTACAGAGTGCTAAGACTTTCTTGAACTTATTAGAAAGTTTTAGGAAGCTTTTGTATGAAGTTAGAGAAAACCAAAGCAAGGAAGATCCATTCAGAGAAGGGCCAAATTAGGTTTGATCCTTACAAACCTCCAATCATCCCAATATGTGCATTTCCTTGCACGTATAATAAAACACTGAGTATAAATGTTCACATGCAAGAAGATCATGAGATGTAGCCAACTGAATGAGCGGCTATGGTCACTTGTATGAATAATATCATGAGGGTCTAACTAGCCTGAACTTACGAGTAACTCACGGATGAGTAAAGGGGTAAGAAGGCATCAAGATGGTAAATGAATGATGCCTAGTATGATACAGGCATGAATTGCATGACAAACATGACTTCTATAAACTCTCTTCGTATGTTTCCTTTATAATGTGTTGTAGTTGAATATGTATCTTGATTCGTTTATGATCATATTGAGCTTTTCCTTGATGCTTTATTTTATTAGTCACTAGTTTCCACTGAATTAACTTACAATTGCTATCCATCTCAAAAGTGATTGGTCAGCTAAGGGAAAGGACAAGAGTAAGGAAGGTGGAGCGAGCCAGGTGTAGGCTGAATAGTTTTTTGAGTTGACTGAGTGGTTCCCAACGGATTTAGCCGGGTTAGTTCCTCCAGTGGTTGTCTAGGAAAGAGACTTAGGATTTCATTTCAGCAAGTCCCTTATTTTTTGCACTTGTTTCGCCTTGAGCCAATAAACTTGTATTAGCATAGTGCTAATGCTTGTATTGAACACTTATTAACTGATAAGCTTCATTTACTTAGTTCTTCGACTCCCTGGTCTTCTTTTACAATCTATGCTTTAGCTCCTTAACCAAGCAGACTTCCACAAATGAACTTGTCATTGTTGGCCGAACATTCCTATCCGAACACTTTCTCAGATGCAACTATGGTAGTTCAATAAGGAGATCAAGGAGTCTCTTCTCATTACAACCATCTCTCTCTCTCTCTCTCTCTCTCTCTCTCTCTCTCTCTCTCTCTCTCTCTCCAGCTTTAAAATAGGTTGGTGAAGGGCTTGATTGTGCATGACCTCCATTGATCATCAAGCAGGATGATTTTGGGTGAGCAAGGCTCAGAATGCTTTTTTTTTTTGGGTGACTATTGCTTTTAAAAGGATTATTGCTTGTCTTGCTGGTAATTTTTCTTTGTTCTTTTTCCAAATTAGGAGGAATAAACTGCTGTTTTCTGAAAATCTTGAAAAATATGCAACTTGGTTAAAACAATATGTCTGAGCTTCAATTTCCTGTTATTTCTATTTCAACCTCTTAAACCGAGAAACTTTCCTCGTCTTATATTAACCAGGTCAAAATTCGGAAAAAGCTAAAGAACAATTTAAAATTTTGAAGCATGTGCTCAAAGCATTTATGCTTCGGAGGACAAAAACAATGCTTATTGAGAGGGGAACCCTGACGCTGCCCCCACTTACAGAGATTACCGTGTTAGTTTCTCCTGACTGAAGGATTACCTTTTGAGTTAATTTTTCTATAATTGCTTTAGTCTTTTACAAGTTTCTTAAAAGTCGATTATCTGTTATTTCATATTTGCAGATTGGTGCCATTTGTGTCCCTGCAAAGAAAGGTCTACATGTCAATACTGAGGAGGGAACTTCCTGCACTGCTTTCACTCTCATCCGGGGCTTACACTCATCAGTCTTTACAAAACATTGTATATTCTCTTACTTTTATATTGTTGAGTGCGTTTTCTATATGATTTTAATTTCATGAGGCTTCAAACGTGATGTGGGAATTTTTTCAGGTCTAAATATCCTAATGTAGATCTACTATGCACTGCAAAATTAAGTCATGACCAGCACTTGCTTTTTAGGAATTTTATAGCTGATGAAATCCTCTACAGGTAAACTTCATGGGAAAGGAAGATCTTGATCATAAATGACTATTTACTACTACTGATGAAATAAAACATATACATTCCGATACTAAAATCTTGAAATTCAAGATCAGTAAAGCCATATAAGTGGTTGAAATTTTGCGCATGAAAAAAGAAACCACAATGTAAAATGTTAATCCCCCCATATGTGTCACACCCTAGGTCCGAAAGTTAATACACCTTGGTAACATGGGATGTGATGAGAGGATAAGAAGACCTTCTTTGCACTTACAAAAAAGAAAGTTCACATACAAGTAATACAAACAGAAGATATCATAGTAAACAACGAAAGATAAAGAAAAGTTTCATTTCATTACCATGAATCCAAATGACAATAAATGAAAATGTAGAACCAACTACATATGCATAGAGAACTGAAAGAAACAACCACTAAATAAAACTACCAAAGCCTTAAAAGAAAATAAAAGAACAACCTACTACAATATATAAAATATCAAATCTATATATATTTTAATGCTGGTAACTTTGCTCCTGTGGTGATGATCCACCATGCACTCTAGTAGGATTTGCTATAAGAAAATTAATAATGAGTGAGTTTGAAAAATTAAACTCAATAAGTAACTTATATCTATTAAATAATAAATGGTAAGGAGATGTGACATGTAGTATGAACAACCAAATAAGTTGGGAGTTATAGTATAGTTACGGATGGTTGATATATCAATGTACCAACGCAATAGGTTATAGTTTCTATGACATGTTCAAATGTTATGATATCATAAAATACATATGTAAAACTGTCACTACAATATCAATCAAATTTTCATACATGCAATCACTATGGGTAATATCTCATTATGATTTATCAGATCTTCATTTTATTCAGCCTGTCTATATATACACACACACACATACACACACACATATATATATATATATATATATATATATATATATATATATATATATACAGTTGATATTGTCAAACACCCTGTATCGGCACTCTGTGAGTTGCTGGCTTGGCTTGGTAATATCAAATAGGGTTCTACCGACTTACACAATGACATACACTTTCTATGTTGTTATAAAAAGGTTTTCAACGGTGTTATATATTAAATATGACAATTGCTATTTTATAAGAAGTTATGATTTGTAAAAGTAACATTCATTACATTCAAACGAAGAGTGTACACAAACATATGTTTTTTACAAGAATTAATATGCAAGAGTTTGTGTAGCAATAAATCAAAATAAATTTTTCTATGCAACTTGTTATTTCATTATGAGCATAGAAAAATTATCTATGAGTATATGTATATAACAACAACAACAACAACATCAAGCCTTTATCCACTGTGGGGTCGGCTATATGAATCTTTTTTCTCCATTGTGACCTGTTAAAAGTTAAATTTTCATTTAAATCTAATAAAGAAAGCTCATTTCTAATATTTTCTAACCAAGTCTTTTTAGGTCTACTTCTACCTTTCTTCACGTAAGTCAAATCTAATACATCTACTTTGTTAACCGGGTCATTGGAAGACTGCTGTTTTCTGTGACCAATCCATCTAAGGAGACTCTCTCTAATCTTATCTTCCACTAGAGCTACTCCAACCTTTTCACGTATATGCTCATTTCGTATGTTGTCTCTAAGAGTAAAGCCACTTATCCACCTCATCTCTGCAACACTTAACTTAATATTATGCTTCTCTTTTAATGGCCAACATTCTTCACCATAAAGCATTGCATGTCTCACCACCATCATATAGAATTTTCCCTTAAGTTTGAGGGGGACTTTTCTATCACACAACAAGCCTGATGCATTCCTCCACCTCAACCATCCAACTTGAATTCTACTAATAATATTCCCATCTATTTCACCATCATTCTGAACAATAGACCCAAGGTATCTAAAACGTGTACTTTTATTAATGACTTGATCACCCAAAGTCATAATCCCCCTACAAGAACTATTATTACTAAAATTACACTTTATATATTCAGTTTAAGATCCACTAAATGAAAGCCTTTAGACTTTAAGGTTGACCTCCATAATTCAAGTTTATCTTTAACTTCCTCTCTAGTCTTATCAATAAGAAGAATATCTTCAGCAAAAAGAATACACTAGGGTACAACCTCTTGCAAATGTTTAGTGAGAATATCCATGACTAAAGCAAAAAGATATGGGCTTAAGGCTGATCGTAGATATAATCCAACTGAAATAGGAAAATACTTGGTCAAATTACTTTGTGTCTGACACAAGTAACTACTCCTGCATACAGTTACTTATAATAAATAGCTATAATCCAACTGCAATCTACGAGTATATGCATATAATAAACAAATTTACAACAAAGATCAGACTGACAATCTAATTAATTATGTAATAATTTAATACAATTAATATGGATTACTCCCCTAACAAAGAAGGATATGTTTATCCTAAAATAAATAACAGTTACTTACAATGAGTTATAGCACTCAAACCTATGTTTTCACAGAATCCAAGGAGACAATGCAAGATGGTATCAAATTGAAGATCCTAAACAATACAAATTTTGCGTAAATTACAATGATGCATAAAAATGTATAAAAATGATCAATTATCGAATTTGGTGTAACCTAATTAATCTAGATCACCCCAAAAAGTATTTTGAATGAATTTATCATTAATATGACACAACCTCTCACTAATAATTTAATCCTAATATGAGAGCTGTAAGTATGCAAAAGTCTATAGTCATCATATAACTTGCCTAATGTGTTGAACAGTAAATAGAACAAGATGCATGGACAATTAGATATACCTTAATGTCTTGTACAGCTTTTGATTATTATAGAAATTTTTATATTTTTTTCAATTAATTGCAAGCATGTTTCTTATTTTTTATATATTGTTTGTGTATTTCATTGAGCTCTAGCTCATTAGCAGTAGTTGTACTGCAGGAAATGGGAGGGAGCTAGTGGGTCACTAGGCAGGAAGGTTAACTGTACTTTTTTGTGTACGTACATTTTGGGTGTACATAGAGATTAAAGTAGAAGCTGTACAAATACTTTTGGGTATATAAATGTTATTTGAAATTTAGTAAAGCTCTGTAGTTTATTTGATGTGTTTTAAATATACTTCAAGTTATGAAATATTGATTCCAATTAAGATGTGAAAACCTTATTGTGTTGGGCTATTTCCTACTCACTTGATCCTGATAGAAGTATTTTAGGATGGGTGTTAGTAAGGGATATTTCTGTTCAGATTCTCCTTCTCTGTTACACTCCATGTTGACTGTAGGAAAAATGGAGTGTGACAGACATAATGTTGTATAAAACTAGGTTAATTGAAAGTCAGGTACTGCATATATTGTACCATTGCAGGGCTTTGTATAGGAAAAAGCTTCTTCCAAAGGTGATGGCTAGTTGAGAGACCTAAAAAAACCCTTAACTTTACTGGATGGACATATCCAATCTGTTATTTATTGTTCTCTTCTCTTAAAGCTTAGCCATTTAATGATTTATTTGTCTCTCACATAGTTATCCATTTTCTGTGATTAAAGGAAATTTAGATTTTCATGAGCTGGAAAATCACATGCTTCTCTTTACTGTTGCATTATCATTACTCTTTTATTGTCCAGGTGATGCAGCTCCGCAAAGTATGTAGTCACCCGTACTTGTTTAATGGAATTGAGCCAGAACCATATTTGGAAGGTGAACACCTAGTTCAGGTTTGTGGTCTTTTATTTCCTCTACCTCATTTTGTCTCTTTTATGGTTTTTAATTTCAGTTTTTTTTTTCCTTTTTTTCTAATGTATGAAAGATGTCTTTGTTGATAGTAACAACTTGTTTCAAACATTCATTGTGCAAATCAGGCAAGTGGTAAACTTATTGCTCTGGATCTACTACTTAAGAAACTTCATGCAGATGGCCACCGTGTTCTTATTTTTGCTCAAATGACTCATACCCTTGACATTTTACAGGTAAACTTTGGTAGGCTGTCAGTTGGCCTGATCATTTTTTTTTTCCTCTCCTTTTCCTAGTTTTTTTGGCTACATAGGATTTTCTGGAACTGCGTAAGTACACCTATGAGCGTCTTGATGGATCCGTCCGTGCGGAGGAGCGTTTTGTTGCAATAAGGAACTTCAGTCTTAACCTCACTGGTGATGTCATGGAACCTCAGGCTAAAAATAATGGTGCTTTTGTTTTCATTATCTCAACGAGAGCAGGTGGTGTTGGACTTAATCTTGTGGCTGCGGATACTGTGAGTTTTCAGACTCTCACTCTGTTTACCCTTTTCCTGTTTTAACTCTTTTTACCCTTTCCTTCTTTTGCTTGTTATATTGGATGGCGGAAGATCACAAATTAAATATGTTAACATTTAACTTTTTTCCTGAAATTTTTCTTCACCATTGTTAAGAGCCGCCTCATAATTTTCTTTATTTTATGAAAATGTCCCAGTAATATTGTGATTTTGTAACATATAATGCAGCTTTCATGTCAGTCTTATTAATGAACAGAGCTGATTATTGATACTAAAAATGATAAAAAAAATATCCTAACTACAATGTACCAGTTGTGTTAACTTCACATTTAAATTCGTAAGTATATTTTGATGATATCTTACGTATATACCATATACTTTCTCAGCATATAATTGCTACTGATTAGAAGCACTTTCATTAGGTTATATTTTATGAGCAAGACTGGAATCCCCAGGTTGACAAACAGGCTTTGCAGCGTTCCCACCGCATTGGTCAAATTAATCATGTGCTATCTATAAATCTTGTAACGCAAAACACAATAGAGGAGGTGAGGGGATAATATACGAATAATGCTTTATTGTTATCTAATATTCTTTTGGCACTTACGGTGGAGAATGATGCATCAGGTCATTATGAGGAGAGCTGGGAAGAAATTGCAGCTCAGCAACAATGTTATGGGGACAGAAGTTGAGTGCAATAAGGCAGGGAACGATGCCTTGATTCAAGCTGGCGATATGCGATCTCTTATTCGTGGTTTACAAGTCTTTGACCCCATAGATAATAATGCCAACAATTTGAATGTGGATAACTTGGTGGAATTGAGTACAATGACCGAAAAAGTAGTTCAGATGCGCAATTATGAGCTGTTAAACAAGGATGATTGCATATTTGAAATTAATCCCTCAGATGTTTTGAGTGGTTGTCATTCTGCTAGGAAAAAGGCCACTTCATTCAATTTTGACGTTGGACTTGATGAAGCCTCTTATCTATCTTGGATTGAGAAATTAAAAAAAGTTGCACCAGCTACCCAGGAAACTAATGAGGAATTTCGAAGGAGGAAACATTTGTCAGAAGAAAGGCTGCTAAAACAAGAAGCGGATCGAAGGAAGGCAGAAGAGAAGAAAGTGGCCAAATGGGAAGCCCTTGGTTACCACTCATTATCTGTTTATGAGCCTGATGTCACAGTCGATAATGACTTAATCTCAGATTCTGGATCTGTTCAATTTGTGTATGGTGATTGTACTAAACCCAGCAATGTTTGTCCCACAGAACCTGCAATGATATTCAGGTTGGCTTTTTTTCCAAGTTCTGTGATAAGATATCTTGATATGTCAAGAATGAAAATGCTAATAAGCACAAGTAATTTAATAAAGGTTATATGCACAAGAGTTCTTATTGCAATTTTCAGGCATGTCTTATGCACATGCAAAAAACACATTTTATTAATCTATGAGCTCCTCAATAACACAAACGTGTTCTGCATTTGAATTTAGAATCGTCCATGTTACATTCTTATAGTTTATAGTCGTGAAATGGGGCAAGAGATTGTCATTTATGCGTTGACCACTAACCCGCTAACCCGTGATCTCTTCCCCACTCATAGCACTCACGCACGCTAAAGACCCCAGCCGAAACCGCACGATCCCGGGGGACTCTCTCGTTTTCTAGGTACCGCAAGCAGGAACCGGCACAGAAGCCCGGACTCTCGATCTCCCTCTATGTCGCACGACCCCAGCCGAAGCCGCACATAGGAACCATACCCAAGCTCTCGTCTCCTTCTCTGTCGCACAAACCCAGACAAAGCCGCATGCAAGAATCACGCTAGCGACTCCCTCTCCTTCGTTTCCTCTGTGCCGCATGCAGGAGCTGCGCCAGCGAGCCTCTCCCTCTCATTTTTTCTGTGCCGCACGCAAGAGCCCGAACAGGCCAAACCTCCTGCGTCCCCATACAACCCGAGCCGCACTCCCTCCAGCCACATTACTCCCAAGCCGAAGCCCCCTCCCCTTCCTTTTTGTTCGTGTGACTCAACCCTAGCCAGCAGCCGCCAGAATCACTCACTTCACCCACATCAACCTTCTCTTCTTATTCTGAACCAACAACCTCTCTCTGTATTATTATTATTATTTTTATTATTATTATTATTATTATTATTATTATTATTATTCTCACTAACACGTCCATCGCCATCATCATCACTCACCATGCATAAAGGTATAAATTTCTTTCTTGCTTGCTCAAACAAAAGGTATCAAAGACCCGCGTCTTTTGATCTTTGATCGGGCCGGTAAGAATGAGAACATTCGAAGATCCCGCGTCCGTTGTATCTTAGGTCCGGCTGGAAAGATTGAAAGACAAATGCCTACCCGATGCCCTAACATGAGGGAAACATCAAAAGGTTGCCGAAATTTTAAAAGACAAAAGACATTCACATAATTAAATTAAAATGAATTTATAAAAAAAAAGAATGAATGACAAAATCATATATATCTAATTTAATATTTTTATCAAATGAAAATGTTTGCCTTCCAAATGATTATTTGCTACCAATGATCTTGGAGGTTTAGATTGAATGATTTATATAAAGCATAATTATGAGTTATGCAAAACAACATCCAACATTCTAGAAAATTAGAACAAAACATGAAATTTTGTTTTTGAGTTCTAATAGTAATAGAAAGTGATGATAAATTGAACATTAGTTCTAAAGCTCATAAGGGATTTGAAGTCATTTAATTTCATAATGAATTGTTACATATTTTTCTAAAAGGACTCCCTTCTTGTGCAAATCATCAAATTCAGATATTTTCAAATAATTCATACATATCACAAAGTAACTTTCAAACTCAAAATATTACACTTTGAAACATAAGGTGCAAAGTGTATCATGCAAGAACAATATGCAAAATGCATTATGCAGATATGCATTAGTATTAATTATTGTATCCAATTCATTATGCAAATGCACTGAAAAGCGTTCCACATGTGCTCTGATCTTTACGTCAAGTTCCTAAATGAGAGAGATGAGAATGCTTTGCGGATTTGCTAAAAGTGCTCAAACACCCCAACGATAATCGTGTTGACAGGAAATTTAAACTGGAGAGAGCTATTTAATTTTCAAAATGCTCTCAAAATTCGAAAGTCATTCATTCAAAACCTAAATTCAAATCTTACTAAGAGTTTAAATTCTTAAAATTAAATTCATCACAAAAAATGAAAAAAAACTTAAAAATCAAAATCCATCCACACTTCACAACTGTTTGACGAGGGTGATGAATTTAAGAAAAAATTTAGCTCACAAAGAATATATGTCTTGTTGAATGTATTACTGTAATTCATTCTCAATGGATTTCTCTCCAGTAGGGACGTGGCACTTTCCTTATCTTCCTCAGTTTCAGTCTCCTCCTGAAGATGATGTTTGGAGAAATAAGATTTTTATTCATCAATGGTAATGTCAATAGATACAAGAGTTTTCTTGGTGGATGGATGATAACACTTATAACATTTCTGGGTGGATGAATATCCAACAAATATAAATTTGAGTGCTTGTGGATCTAATTTTCTTCTATTTGGCTGTGAATATAAACATAGGCAGTGCATCCAAAGATTCTAGATATAAGGTTATTATGGGTTTGAAATTCAGGGTAAAAAGAGGATGGAATATTCATTGGTGTTTTTAGTCTCAAGTTGTTTGAGGATAGTTAGTTTATGAGATATGTGGCAGTTAGAAGGGTTTCCCCCCAGTAGGATTTAGGTACATTATGATGGAATAGAAGTGCATGGGTGGAGGCTATAAGGTGATCATTTTTCCTTTCTGCAATCCCGTTTTATTGTTTGGTGTGAATGTTGGAAGGCTCATGAATGATACATTTTTTTTAAAGTTGGAGGATAGAGTTTGGTTAAAGCATTCTTTAGCAGTGTTAGAACAAAATCTCCTTATTTTTATTCTGAATTGATTCTGGATCATGGTATGAAAAATGGGGAGGATGGTACTAACATCGAATTTGTTTTTGAGTAGAAATATCTAAGAGACTCGAGTGTAATCATCAGTGAAGAATACAAACCATTGGGCCCCTGAGATGTTAGGGATTTTTTATGGGACCCAGATGTAACTATGAATAAGGTAAAATGGAGTATTACATCTCTCATGTTTGTTTAAAAAAGAAACTCATTTATGCTTGGCTTTCTCGCAGGTTTCACAATGGAATGATTCACTTTCCAACTTATAAAAAAGTTTTGGGTATATATTTCTTAAGACATCAAAAGATGAATGTCTTAATCTAATATGGTGAGGCCAAATAGTATATTTTTAATCAAATAGGGATAACATAGAATAGCCATTATTGATAATATTAGATTTGTTCAGCTCTTCCAGTAGTACAGTCTATCTTTCTTCTTAGTAAGTCCAATCTTCTTCCCCGATCCCTGGTCTTGAAATAAGCAACAAGTAGGGTTAAATAAGACTTGACAATTATGGTCACTGATAAGTTTTTATATAGAGATTAGGTTTGTAGATAATTGAGATACGTGGAGCAGATTTTTTAAAGTGAGGGAGGGAGATGAGGATGTCTCATTGGCCTGCTATTGTGTTAAGGGAACCATCAGCAGTGATGATTTTCTTGTCACTTGGGTAAGGAGTATAGTTGATAAAGTGGGTAGTAGAGTGTGTCATATGATATGTGGCTCCTGAGTCAATGATCCATAATTCTTTCAAATGATTTCTAGAGGCACTTAATCCAATAAATATAGGAAACTTACTTGAAAGTGCAAGAGAAGAAGCTGAAGGTGATATTTCAAAGGATACCAAGAGTTATTTTAGTTTATTAATATCTTCTTTATTGAGCTCTCTAAAGCTGGACTATGTTTTTGGGTTGGGTTGACTTATTGTAATATTGGCTTGTGATGTGTTCTTTTACCCTTGATTTCACTTCTTATTTGGGGGGCTTTCCATATATCTTCCAGCGTATCTCCTTTGTGTTTCTTGATTTCTTGTAATAGCTGCACCAAAGGGTGTCTTTGTCTTTAGATTTTGAGGAATCCTTACCTTTTTCCTTCCATGGCGTCTCTTTGGTTGACACCATTGCTGAACTTTCAACTACTTTTGGCTCTACTATTACCCCTCGTCAGCTTTCCTCAGCACAAATGAGAGAAATGATCTCGTTTAATGGAAGTGTCTCCTCTTTGCCAAGGATCTGAACTTTAACTTGATCAAAATCCGCATTTAGTTCTGCAAAAAAGTCACACTCTATTTTTCTTAATAAAGTTTTTCAGGATAACAGCATCTTCCGAACACTTGGTCTTTATGCATATATAGTCATCAAGTTCTTGTTACAAGTTTTAAAGGAGACTGGCATATTCAGTCACAGTCTTGTTTCCTTGTTTTATGCTATCCTCCTTTACTTTAATATCGAAGATTTGTGCAACATCTCGAGCTTTTGAGAAGGTTTGCCTAGCAACATCCCATATGTCTTTTGCAGTAGATAGGAATATGAAAATATCACTAATTTTTAGAGTCATGGAATTCCACAACCATGACATGATCATGGAGTGCTTCATCCCATGCCCAAAAATTAGAATCTTCTTCTTTTGGTCCTATCCCAAGGAGGTGATTCATCTTTTCTTTCCCTTTCAAATATGTTTTCACAAATTGAGACCACTTCAAATAATTCTTCCCATTTAAGCGATAGAGTCCTCTATAGAGCTTTGGGAGGAATTAGCTTCTAACATTTTGCTAAAATCTGTCCATATTTGTTGATCTATACAAGATATTTTAATAAAGAAACAAATAATTACAGAATCATACATAATTGCTCTAATATAATCCTTCCTAAATCAACCATCTAAATATGAAAGAAGATCGACGCAATCCAGGCAAGCCTCCCATGGATCCCCATCCTAGCCGTGGGATCAAAATGCCAAGGGACGATTGGGATTTAACAGTTCCTTCTATCGGGTTGTGTAAAACCCACATTCGATCTAGTGTATGCCACTAGATCCATTTGAAATACCCAAAAATCCCAACTTTCATGAAATTAAGAAAATTTAATATCATTGTGTTCTACTTGTTGAATGAAGCAATTTGACATATATAATTATATGTGGTATTGTGAAGATTTGGAAGTTAGAGAATTAAATCCCATTTGCATTTTTTTCCTATGGTAATAAAAGAGAATTACTGTTTATCAAATTAATTCACAGTTAAGGCACGTATCAAGGCATGCATTGGTTGAGGGCTTGGGCAATTAAGTAAATAGTAATTGTATGGTGCTTTAATTCATTTCCTTCCCAACCGAGGCTACATTCCCTTGACTGGAGTCCTCGAGTGTGTTGGAGCGGAGGCCATATCGTGGGGAGGTGGAGTGGGAAGGAGCTGGGAGCAGATCCTGAGCTAGTTGTGAGAGGTATGTGAATGGGGGTGTTGTTGGGTGAGATGGGTGAGCGCAGAAACTATTTGGTCAGATATTTGGGGCTTGTGGCTGTAGGCGAGGGAGCTGCTGTTAGGTGAGGGAGCTGTTGTTAGATGAGGGAGATATTAGACTAAGAAGAGGAAGAGAAAGAACAAGATAAGGGAATGGAGTGTATTGGCTGTTGTTTGGCTAGTTAGAGTAGAACTGAAAACAATAGAGTGAGAGTGATTATAAGGAATTTATTTGTGTACTCTATTTTATCATAATTGTGTATTTATCATTAGTGGGATTGTATCCAGGACTTTCGTAGTGCAGGAGGAAATTTTGAGGAAACAATTTAAGTTGTATATGCGAAGGGAAAAATGAAAGGTGTCATATAGGAGGTCGCGAAGTATCCGACTGGGTGAGGCATTGCATCGAGAAAGTAAGATATGCAATTTTGTTAAATACCGCATGTAAGTTGATATTGTATGAATGTATATGTGCATCAGCCGTAATAGTAGTGTGACATTCACCTTTGCATTTCACATGTGTAACTAGTCTGAATCATAGTACATAGTTGTTGGATAGGTCATCATTTGGGAGATGGGAGAATGTTTTCATATGTTACTATGTGCTATTGTATTAACTTGAGGCAGGTGAATTACCCAATTAAAATCTCTTACACACTGGTATACTGTATAGTCCTACTAATTTAGTTAAATATTCATATTTATCCCTAGTTAAGGACACATAGCATACATAGGCAAATGCAATAATAAGATAAGCATGAGAAAATGACATGTTAGGAGATAGATGAGTAGGGGCAGTGCAACTCCAATAGGCAATGTGACCCACTGGAAGCTATATATGGAAAAGTCCATGAGCTATGATGTAAATTAAGCCTACGGGCCACAGAGGCAATGCGACCTCAAGAGGGAGTGCGAACTCAAGAGTCTATGAGGTATAAAGCTAGACTTGGACATCTTAACATGACAGCCCCTGAGGTTGACCATAGAAAGTTATGGAAGGAACGAAAATTTCAGTTATGATTGCATATTGTGATTATGTGATTTACATATCATGCACACTGGAATTTGACGCATAATGATGCTACCCACAATTAGATAACATGAAATTGAATGATTAATTCTGGTGAGCCTATTGCTGTCATGTTGTAGTTTATATATATTATGTACCATGTATATTCTTTATTACAGCTACTGTTATATACCCTGTATATTCCTCATTACGTTTATTATAACCTTGAGTAGTTGCATTGGTTTCTTATGCATACATTGAAGTTATTAGTTTTTCTTAAACTAGTTATTACATTAGCTCACCGGATCACCATTCTATACAGGAAAAGGGAAGGATGGGGTTGAACCAAATTAAGATAAGGTTCAGTTGTTATTTTAAGTTTATTTTTGTCTTAGTAAGGATGGCTTGGATCGAGGTTAGTGGTTCATTATTGTACATGTTATGGTTTTTTTTTCTATAGTGGCTCTGCACATGAAAAATATTTTGGAAATGAAATTTTGGGACTGCTTTCGCCCTAGTCTGATGTTTCATGTTATATATATCCTTTTTCAATGCTTCACTTGAAGGGAATGATTTATTTTGAAGGATAGTGGGGTAGTGAAAATGTTTTTCGGTAGGCTCCTCTATTACATCCTATGCCACCTTTTAGGAGTAGGGTTGTCATGGGGCATGATAGTTTGGGTCAACTATCTCTTCTGAAAAAGTAGAATAGGGGCCATGGCAGCCCAGGACAACGGAACTATGGGATCTTGATTGGGCCCGTCATCATTCCCACATCACTCGCTTTAAGAGTACGGTGATAAATTTCAAATCTTAAAAATCCTCAAACATAATTTTCAAACCCTGAAAGTTGTTGCTACTTTATGCTAGGTATTTAATGCTTATTTAATGACTAGTCCTAATCAAAAGCGCTTTCTTATTATCGGGAGGGGTAATTAACCATAGGGGCTTACGCCTATGACAAAGCAGACTTCAGTTCATAAAGTTCTCTCAAAAGGTTTTTGTCTCTATAAATCCACAAGAGAGGGAGACTGGGGGGAGACTGAGAGAGAGAGAGAGAGGAAGAGACGAAGTAAGGGAGACGAAGGACCGACCGTCGTTTAATGCTTCGTCATTCAATCAATTAGTCGTATAAAAAGGAGAGGGGCTTCTTATCTTTATAAGCGAGAGAGTGAGTGGCGATGAACCATGGTGAGGAGATTGAGCAGCCTGAGCAGATCAACATGCTAGCATGACTAAGAGCTGAAGCCATGCAAGAGGAAGAGATCACAACGATTTCACCTTTAATAGATGCCATAAGGGCTAGATCTAAGTTTTGCCTTTAACAATCGTCGAATCGAAAGAATTTCATTTTATAATTTGCGCAATGAAGGAGTTAGAAAGGGAGAGAAGGAACCGAGAACAATCGAGTAAATTCTTTCAGTAAACTTTAATTCTATTTTTAAAAATAAAGAATATTTATATTTCTTTACAAAATTGTCTATAATCTTGGATTAAGATTTTAAACTTATTAGCTAATTAATTTGATGATTGAAATAATTGAATTTAAATGGATATGCTTAAAGGAATTTTATAAATTTAAATCAATAATATTTTCTATCATAAACTTTTTAAGAGAACACATTGTAGCTGACCCCATGTTAGTGGGACGAAGGCTTTATATTGTTGTTGTTGTTGTATTAAGGAAATTTAATTTAAAATTTAATGCCCTTATATTTTGTAAATATTTTAGAAAATATTAGATCTATAAATTAAAGGATAAATTATTATTACATAATAAATACATTTTATTTAAATTTAAAATATATCATGATAAATGGGTAATAACGTATTTTACACTTCTTTTACACTTATATAATGTGTTATGCTTTCTCATTATATTTGCACAATGTATTTTACATTTGCTCACTATATCAAGTGTATCAACGAGCAAAACTATTGATTAACTTGTTAGCTAGTCAAATGAACCTTTTATCGAGCTAATTAATGATTAATTTATCGAGATTAAAAGATGAGACTTTTAATTGAATGACATACTAATTAAACAAACATTTCAATGTGCATAAACAAATAGCTTGTGTTCATGAATAAAAGTGAGTTCATACTCTTTTTGGTGCTAGAAGAGGCAATAAATTATTGAATTTTTTTATTAGAGAGACTTATTCAAAAAGAGAATAATCCTTGAAGATAATGTTTTATCTTGTCTACTTCAACGTGTTTTGAAGAAGTTCATCTACCTCCCTTTAATCAATCAATTTCTATTATCATGGCCACCAAATTGAGAATACTTAAGGTTACTTGTGTTAATGAAAAAATCACATGAAGGCCTAGACAAAAGTAATTTTTGTTTATATCATAATAATGATGATTATCATACAAAGAATTGGTTAGTGCTAAAAGCTATATTGGAAAAGCTCAATGAGGGGCTCCTTAAAAGAAGCTATGCTATTATGAGATTAATTCATCTTATAATTCCACTCCTCTCAATTTGTTTTTTATATAACAATTTGCTGACATATTATAATATTATTTTTTATGATGCTATTTAGTCTCTACCATAATCAATTAATTTCAGGAGTTCAAAATACTGATTGATATTGTAGTCTAGTTAAAGTTTTATTCTTAGGCTCATAGAAAGAATGGGTTTGAGTTCCAAAAACTTTAGATCATCCAAAGATCTATATTTGGTTAAAATATTAAGTTATATATATATATATATATATATATATATATATATATATATATATATATATATATATATATATATATATATGATTTTATCGTTTATTTATTTTTTGTTTGTTTTGTTTAATTATATGAATGTCCTCTGTCCTTTAAAATTTCGACAGCCTTCTAGCATCCCAACCCCCCGTGTAGGGGGTGTCGGGTATGCACTTTCCTTTGTTCATTCCGACCAGATCAAAGATATGATGGATGTGAAGTCTTCGTGTAATTTATTTCTACTGACCGGATCAATGATACAATTGACGTAGGTCTTCATGTGTTCTTGTTTTTCTTTTGGCCGGATCAAAGATACGACATGCGCGGTCTTCTGTACCTATTGTTTAAGCAAGCAAGAAATGAATTTATGCATTTTAGCATAGAAAAAGTGATGACAATGACGACGAGTTGAGCAGCTGGTTTTGTCGAGCAGTGTAGGGGTGGATATAGGTGGTCAAGCTCAAGTGGATGAGGGATCGAGAGATTGGCTGGGGTTCGATCTGGTTCCTGCTTGCGACTGTTGTGTCAGGTCGGAGTCGCAGAAGAAGATGCGGGCGTGGGTCTTGGGTCAGAGTTGCGGGAGTGGGCGCGGGCGTAGGTCTGAGGTCGAAGACGCTGAAGCGGGTCGCATGTGCGGGCCTGGATTCGAACGAATGGACATGAATGGGATAGGATGGGATGAGATTATGTGGGCCTGGGTTCAGGGACGCAGACACTGGAGTGGGGGTCGGAGACAGGACGCGAGTCGAGCGGCACCTGCATGCGGTTTCTGCAAACGAATAGAGAACTCATGAGAGAAGGATAGATCGAGCGGGAGAGAGGATCTTGGGGTTCCTGCGTGGGGCTCCATGAAAAACTAGAGGGAGGGAGTTCGGTTTTGTCTACTGTCGTGTGAGGGAGTTACGTTAGCGGGGGAGGTTATGAGATTATGGGTGGTTGGTTGGTGGTTAGTAGTCAACAAGCATAAATAAAAAAGGCAGACACAACAGCACAAAAAACACAAAAAGGAGAAATAAATGGCCCACATAGATAAGTTTGGTACTATTTGACCATTTTTTGTTAATTTTTTTTGTTAGAAAATATGATTACTTCCCATATTATGCGTCCATGTAAATGTGAGAATATCTATTAATCAGGTAGATAAATTAATGTTGAGCTATTAGGAATAAGTGGGATAGACCTAAGATAATATATAGAAGTTAAAAGTGATTTAATATAACTCTTCGTGCAACACTCTAACAAGAATAAATGGAGAATGAGTGCTCATAAAGTCAACCACAAATAGTTAGATAAAGTTGTTGCTGCTGCAAATGATGACGATGCAATTGTGAGAGCAAAGGTTTTCATTGTAGGTCGTATCAACATAGTAGAAAACAGCTTCCTGATCATTAAGGTTTTAATGAACATTTGATGGTTAGGAAAAAAATATTGGGAGCTCCTTAATATGAGATGAGGGGTGAAAATTAACAAGGAAGAAACAGCACCAGAGGAGTGGATTTATGACAAGTTTTATGAATTGGAATGCTACTATAAGTTCTGCAAAATCATGCATTGGCACAATTGAGATTATATTTCATAATCGTGTTGAACATTTCAAGTGTAGCTACAAAGAAATAATTTTGAGCTATAGGAATTGTCTTGGTAATGATACTTCTGCATCGAGAGCACCATCATTTGCAATTTTAGTAGTTACAGTTACTCATGAATTAGCTTCATGTGTCCTAGCTGATAAGGAAATATTTTCATCTCTCTCATAATGAGTCGTTCCATTTCTGCTAGAGTTAAACATGTGCATCCTTATATATCATGTGCACTTGGAAATTGTACAGCTTAGAATAGTTTTTTTCCTTAAAAAATGTGTGTCCATGCATGGGGCTTGTCAGTGCCAACTTGTTGATTCCATTTTAAAAACTGAGCAGTCACAAGAGTTATTAGCTTCTAAAAGCTACAAGAAAGCAATAAAGACGAGGGACTTGCAGAAACATTTTCTTCTTTTTTTTTTTCCGTTTCCTTATGGTTTATGCATTTGAGTTGACATTAGAAAATTTATATACCAAAGATCCATAAATCGTTTTGAAGGATTTCATTAGCCTATTCTCTTGGCAAGTTTAATTCCTATCTGAAATTTAAAGTTGTCAACCTATTCGAAGAAATCTATGTTGATCATATCTGTTCCTCCCAATGGTATTTTTTTTAAACCTATTTTCTATCATATTGGATATGCAGTAAAACTTCTTTGGGGATTCTTTCTTTTGTACAAGTGATTATTGTGATGCAAGTGTAACTGTCACATTTTATTTTCAGCTGTGTGGATAATTCGGGGAACTGGGGTCATGGAGGCATGTTTACTGCATTGGCAAATCTCTCAGCAAGCATTCCAGATGCTTATCATCGGGCATTTGAATTTGGAGATCTTCATATGGGTGATCTGCATTTAATGAAGTTGAACGGTTATTCCTTGCTCATTCTGTTGTTTTGATATTTAAGAACTTACTGTTTTTCTTTTGTTGGTAATATGACCAATCAGCTAGAGAAATACCTTGAAATCAATACAACGTCAAGTGTTTATTTCTTGTGCTTATCCCTTTAGGCTTCTTAATCGAAGCATGCTTAAATATACTTTGCGTGAATGTGCATTGTCTTCTGAATCAATTGAGAAAAAATGCACGTCCATGTGAACCGTTTTTTTCTCGAGAAATATTTAGTAACATAGGATGCTTATATGCATGTGTATAGTTTGTGTGCATGTATTGATGACAAATTCAGGTCTTTGTTTTGTCGTTCTTATATTGAGGACGGTTTAGAGGGATTGAATTTCTTGTCAGGACAGCAAAGCGTGTAGGACTGTGCTTATCCCCTTAGGCTTCCGAAGAGACACGTGATTAAATATACTTGAGTACATGTGCATTGTCTTCTAAATCATTTGAGAATAAGTGCTCTTCTTTGTAAACCTTTTTTCTTTTCTGGAGAGGTATTTATTAACATAGGATGCTTACATGCATGCGTATTAGTTTATGTGTATGCATTGATTACAAATTTAATTCTTTGTGTGTCGTTCTTATATTGAGGGTGGTTTAGAGGGCTTGAGCTATCACCCCCCATATTTACCCCTCTTCTAGTCAATCATGAGGTATAAAGAAGCGGACAATTTAAACGGGCATAATTCTCACCATGCCCATCTTTATTTATTTCATCAAGATCAAATGAGTGAAATTTAATCCGACTCTATTATCCAAATTGCACATAAAGCTTAACATTATTTTATAAACCAATACAAGCATTGAAATAGAAGCGTTCATCAATAAAATCATCTAATCAAATACAAAACTTCTAATATGAGAAACCAACTCTCCATTATCAATGGTGAAAACTTTTTTTATTGTCTTGATAAAAGTTGGCTTGACCAACTCTTCAATAACAAGAGTTAGAAATTTTTTTATTCATCTTTTCTTGATAAATGTTTGGATAACTAATTCTCAAGTATCACATGATATGACGTTTCATAGGATCCTGAATTTCATTAATCATTTTCATCTGTTGGCATTGACATAAACATTTATTCATTTCATAATGATATAGATACATAATGAAACATGAGGCATGTAAAAATATCCTTTTATACATCGTATATCATTTAGCATTCTTATACTTACAATTAATGATAATTATTTTAAATCATATAATTTATATATAATGTACAAATATATAATATGCATTAATCTCTTTGATGCTCTTGGATGTTTTTGGATTGCTTGTTATGGAAAATTTTCTATAAATGTGATTATATGCATTCATTGTAGTTCAGAGGAATCATAAAATGTACAAACTTAAATTTTAGGAATCATTCGACATTATATTAGAAGTGTATCTCACCTTAACAATTAGGTCTTCTCTTTGACGAATGTCCTTATTTCTCTCTCACTAAAGCTTCAATTTTTTGTAAAATAACTAAATTTTTTCCTATTTATTTTTCCTTCATTTACTTGCTTTCTTCTTTTTTCTTTTTACTTCCTTTCTTTGATTTTTCTCCCATCACTACGATGCTTGAGCTTTTCCTTCTGCTACAAGCCAACAGCTACAGGACCTGAGCTTTTTCTTCTTTTGACGACCCAGCTGCTACAGAAACCCCAAGCTTTGCTACGATATCCAAGCCGACCCCTTCGCTGGTTGTTGCTCACGGCTTGCTTTCAACGAGCTGGCATTAGGATTAAGTAGATTAAGAAGTATATAAATGTTTAGTTATATATTAGTTTTGATTGCTTTGAATTCCACCGCCGACCTAAGCCACCTCAATTCCGTCGCCTGAAGAATGGAGAACTACTTAGAATTCTCAAGATAAAACTTCAGCTACAACACATTAATTTTAACTACCGTAATATTAAAATGTAAACCTTAGAAAAATTAATTATATGCACAACTTGATATATATATATATATATATATATATATATATATATATATATATATATATATATATATATATATTTTATCTTGATATGTTCCTTGGCTCTTATATATTAAAATGATCGAAATGTAGTATATTATAATAAAAATGATCTTGATAAATTTTTGGTTATGCGAAAAATGGGGTATAATTTTTTAGGGAAATTATATCTCACTTTTTTGAAATATCGACTGTTAACATTTTCCTTTTTTTTTTTTAATTTTGTCCTTGAAATTTTTTCACTTTGTTAAAATATCAAGCATCCCTAATAAAGAGAAAAGCTTTTAGGAGGAGGGAGAGATTATGAGAACCATATGAAAAGATTAAAAGGCCAAGCAGGAGATGTTGAATAAAAAAAAGAAAGAGAAAAAATAAAGTTATTCAATTCTACAGCTCAATCTGAAATCTAGAAATTTTAATAGAGCTTAGTTCTTTGAATGTTAAGTGCAGCAAATAAATTTACTATCATGTTGTGATGAAGATGAGAGGAGATAGATTCACCATAATGAATTGTAGGAAGGAATCAAATTGCAAGTTAAACAGTGTCTATTTCATAGATGCAGACGACAACTACAATAAATCAACAAATGTGGAAAAAGGGAATTAAATGAGTAAAGTTGATGGTTCATGAAGCAATGCATCCATCTGATATAATACAGTTATCCCCGATTTGGCCCCACCTCTCCAAAAAGACGCATTGCTTCACTGCCATAACTCCCTTTCAGTGATTTCAATCAATAAAAGGAGAAGAAAAAGCTTACAGGAATGGAATTGGGAATCCTGCTCTCTGTCTTCTTCATGTCGTGCTCTTGACCGTGAGCAGCCTCTGATTGAGTACCAAGGCTGCTCGTGTAAACCACCTCCCGTCCGTGAATCCTCTGTCCGCTCCAAACCCGACTTCACACTCTGGCCAACCTTCCCACAGCCGCCGCTTCCTTCCACTTCAAACACCACACAGGCCATTCCAAGCAAGCCCCTCGCCTTAAACCTCTGCCTTCTTCCCCACTGCCACACAAACCCAGCTAGCCTCGGTCTTGACACTCCTGCTCCGTCTTCCATGTGGAGCACGCAGGCCGAACTAGCCCGACCTTTGTTCGCCTCCACCAGACGACCCAGCCCCCGACTTCGAAGCCCTCAGCCCACCTTACAGACCTAGCCTTGTCCGATCTCACCCAGAATAAGCAAACATCTCACACTGATCGCATACCTCCCATGTGCCCTTTCTTGTTCATGCATAAGTCATGACACTTACAACTTGTCATTCGGTTGTTTTTGATCTCTCCTACAAGTTCAATTCTCTAATTCGTTTCGTGAAGTATTGTCAATTACAGCAATTTAAATTGCTCGTCTCCAAATATTCACGATTACTCCAACCAAATTATATCTATTCATATAATTATCATATAATTAGATATAAATCTTTTATTCTTGAAAAATAAATATACAGACATTTCAATCTGAGGCCTCGCATTGTGATTTTAAACCTGGCCGAGATAATTTTAAATTCAAGACCCTAAGCCATCGATCTTAGATTTGGCTAGGAAAAAATCAAATCCAAGACCTCGTGCCATTGATTTTAAATCCGACCTGGATGATTTTAAATTAAAGACCCTAAGCCATCGATCTTAAATCAAGCTAGGAGAAAATCAAATCCAAGACCTAACGCCATCGACCTTAGGTCCGACCGAGAAGAAAATAAATGCAAGTGTTGTCTCGACCTCCCCGCGAGGGGAGGGGATGCCGAGAGGCTACTGAAATTGTCTCAGAAATTATTCAATTTAAGAGCAATTAAAATTGAATTTTAATTTATTAATTAACCAATTCAATTTAATTAAAATTAACTAATTAAAATAAGTTTAATTAATGAAAATTAGTTGATTAATTAAAATTAATTAATTAAAACCAAATTAATTGATTGAAATTAATTAATTAAAGTTTATTAATTAATTGAAATTAATTCATCAAAATTAATTAATTAGTTAAAATTAATCAATTGCAATTAATTACTTAATTGAAATTAATTAATTAATTGATATTAATTAAAATTTATTGGTTGGTTGGTTAAATTCAAGAGCATTTACCAATCCGAGAGCAAATTTAAAATTTAAAAGCAATAGAATTTAAGATAATTAATTGGTTAATTAAATTTTAATTAATTAAATTTATCAATTAATTATTTAATGTGGAGAGAGCCACTTTAATAGATGAGAGTTTTTCTGTTTAAATAATATAAGAAAAGAGAGAAAAAAAGGACGATAAATCTAGCATCAATTTCATAACATTTCCATAAGAAACTTTTTCATAAAAACTTTATCATGTCTTTTCCTCAATCATAAGCTTTCATTTAACCTTTCCTCAAACATCAATGTCAGTAATGCAAAGAAAACATGTATAAATGATATTATGCATAATGAATGTTTATCACCCGTCTCGGAGGTACCCATAAATTATGTACTGATCAGGTACATATTTTCATATCATTTGGCCATTCCTTTACCATTGCCTCTTTCGAGTCCTTTGGCTCTTTCAAGCCCCTTTACCATTTGGCTCTTTCGAATCCCTTTATCATTTGGGCACTCCACATCAACATGCACAATCTTAAATCATCATTTATAATCTATGTTCAGTCAATCATATGCATAATGAAAACCATCATGATTCATTTCATTGGCTTAAAACATGAAAACTACGAATTAAATCATAACAAGAAAGTTTACTGACACCTTGAAAGAATATCTTGAAAGAAATAAATTTTTCTAACATGATATTTGCAAAACTGAATTCAAACCCTATAAACTTTAAAAGCTTTAAACATTAGCAATTGTAGTTGAACAAAACGAAAGCAAAGTGATATATGAAATTCTTATGATAAATATGAATACCTACATTAACGATTTCCAAGTGAACTTCTATGACGCCACTCAGTCACTTAGTGCCCCTTTATCGAGCAACACCTAACATTATACATAAATCCAAAGTAAATTTTACTTTTCTAAATTGGATAGACATTCTCAAAACTTAATTAAAATTATTTAAAATTTAATTAACATTTTCGGATTTATTAAAATCCAATATTTTTTGAAAACCTTAAATCCTCAATTTCATCAAATTAGCATACTAAAGTTATTCCTAAACATGTCTTAATAATTACTTTGTTTATTTTCGAATTTATTTAATTAGAAAATTATGAAAAATGAAATTTCTTACAAAACTTCATAATTTTGCTTTAGGAACATTCCTAGGACCCATAGAAATCACTTTAAGAAATTTTGATTTTTAGGAAAAATCCTAATTTTTCAAAACTCAATAAAATTTAGGGAAATTCATTTTCTACCGTTAAAACGTCATTATAAACCTACCCTATTGATTTCGTAAGGAAATTTGAAGTTTTGGCAAAACCTTAAAATCTTTCTTTCCAAATAACTAGAGAATGAGATGGATTTGTTTCAAAATTTTCATACCTTAAGACTCCCCTCGTCGTCCTCTTAGATTTCCACTAATTTCCTTGCCGAAAACCGTCGCCGGAGCCGCCGTCGAGAACCTCCCTGTGCGCCTCACCCGTCCGCTCCTCCCCTTCTTGCGTTCGGTTTGGCCGAAATAATGAGGGAGGGGTTCGGTTTAGTCATTTTAGGGAGAAAGGGAATCTAAAAGACCTCCTTGCCCTCTCACTTAAACCACATTCTCTTTAGTACTTATGAGGAGTAAAATAAGCATTTTTGAACTTCTAATTTTTATATCTCTCAAAATAATCAAAATTAAATATAAGATTTATATATCAAATTTCTCAGAATTTTGCGTAGAATTTTATAAAATTATTTTCATTAAATTCCGTTAACTTTGATTTCTCACTTAAGTTTCGTCGCGACGCATCGAGAAGCGTGCGATGACCTACGATCGTCGTTTTCAGGTTTTACATGAAGTCTCTTGGGTATCTTGGGCTCTAGACTTATTGTTTAGAGATTTGGAGAGAACGATCCTCCTCTCAAATTGAGGATCAATTGTATCTTTGCTTTATGTTGGCTTTGCTTTGAATTATCTAATAAAATTTACTATTTTGAGTTAATTCTATTGGTCTTTTTGTTCTTTCTCGATGTCCTTTTACCAATTCATTGCCAGGGTTGCTTGGGAACTCAAGTATTTTTGATAGGATTACTTGCGAACTCAAGTATTTCCTATCAAATTGGTATCAGAGCATTGTTCCTAGACCTTTGTGGGCTGAATTTTACAGAAATTCAGCAGTGATTTTGCTGAATTTTGGATCTAAAATCCAGAATTCTCTATGGCGGCTAAGAAAATTGATACATTGGAAGAAATATTCGAAAGAGAAATGAGTCAAATCAAAGCCACGATGGAAGATCGACTCTCATCCGTGGAAGGCAAGGTTTCATCAATGGAAGATAAAGTTTACGATCTTCATCTGATGATAAAGAAGATCTTCGAGAATCAAATTCAGATGGCGGCATCGGAGGCAAAGGGACTAGTGGGGAGAACTATGAATTTTGATGTTCGTAGGAGGGAAAGCGATGGAGAAATCATGGAGGAAAACAGGGAAAAGTATGGAGAGAGGCGTGAGAATAGGGAATTTGGAGAAAAAGAGGCTGGTTGGGAGGGAAAAGAAGGAAATTATGGAAGGAGGGGTGCTAATTTTTTAGAGAAGAGGGAAGAAAGTTAAGAAGGGTTTGAAGATGAATATGCAAAGGAAACTATGGCGGGATAAGGGAAAACGGGGGAGATCCGAAGGTGAGAAAGTTGAAGATGCCAATATTTGAAGGGGAATATGCCTATGGGTGGATCTACAAGGTGGAGAGATATTTTGCCATCAATGGATTAACAGATGGGGAAAAACTGACAGCAGCAGGCTTATGTTTGGAAGGGAAGGCGCTGTCATGGTTCCAGTGGAGGGACCAAAGGAGGCCTATACGAAGCTGGAAGGCATTCAAAGACTGCTGCTTGGAACGTTTCCAAACTAACGGGGGAGGGGACTTCTATGAGTAGTTTTTTGCACTAGTGCAGAACGGATTCGTGGCAGACTACCGGGAGCAGTTCGAGCACTTAGCCAGTCGAGTAGAGCAATTATCAGAATCTGCTTTGGAGGAAAATTTCATGAAGGGACTCAAGGCAGATATCAGAGCAGTGGTGAAATTCATGATGCCTTGTGACTTGGGAGAAGCCATGAAGTTAGCTCAACTGGTAGAGAATCAGAAGAATCTAGAAAGGGGAGCCAGGACCAGTAGTTTAGGAGGCACATACCGGATGACGACCACTCACTTAGCACCCAAGGGTCGTACAGCAGGAAGGGTTTGTGAAACCCCCAGGGAGAAGACAGTTGGAAGAGGAAATGGGGGCAATTTCAAGAGGCTGACGGAGAAGGAGATGTAGAAGAAGAGGGCTAAGGGGTTGTGTTTCAGGTGTGATGAGAGGTACACTCCATGGTATAAGTATAAAGACCGAACTCTTCAGGTTCGCACCGTCTGTGATGACGAGGAAACTAAGGAGGGAGGCGAAGGAAGGTTAGAGGAGGAAGAGGAGGAGAAGATGCACTTAGAGCTGACAGAGGTTTCCCTAAATTCTGTGGTAGGATTCACTATGAATCATACCATGAAAGTGAAGGAGGAGATAGAGGGCACAGAGGTGGTGGTTCTGATCGATAGTGGGGCTACCCACAATTTCCTTTCCACTCAGGTCGTTGACCAACTGGGATTGAAATTGGTGGACACTAGTTATTATGGGGTGATGATGGGCACTAGGAAGGTGGAAAAATGCCAGTGGATCTGTAGAGGAGTGATGTTGACCATCTAGGGCATTTAGGTGAGGGAAGACTTTCTCCCACTGGAGCTCGGGAGTACAGATGTCATCCTGGGGATGAAATGGCTGCAGACCTTAGGGGACACCAAGATCAATTGGGGAGCCCTCACGATGGAGTTGATGGTAGATGGAAGGAAGGTGATGATCAGGGGAGATGCAGGGTTGTCCAAATCTATGGTGTCTCTCAAAACCATGGTGTGGAATATCAAAGAGATAGGAGAAGGCTATTTGGTAGAGCTACACAAGTGGAGGGAGTAAGATTTGAACAAGAAGGGGAGATACCCCTCTTTATATAGCCGTTGATACAACAATTCCAGGAGGTATTTCAGCCACCTCAAGGATTACCATCACTCAAGGAGCAGGAGCATGCTATTACTCTGAAGGAGGGTGTGTCACTCATCAGCGTCAGGCCCTACCGATATCCTCAATTTCAAAAGGATGAAATTGAGAAGTTGATTAGAGAAATGCTAGAGGCAGGTATTATTAGACCCAATATCAGTCCTTTTTCCAGCCCTGTATTGCTAGTAAAGAAAAAAGATGGCAGTTGGAGGTTCTGTGTGGATTACAGGGCAATCAACAAGGAAACTGTGCCAGACAAGTTTTATATACCAGTGATTGATGAACTGTTGGATGAATTGAGTGGGCCGGTGATGTTCACCAAGATAGATCTGAAATCAGGATATCATCAGATCAGAATGAAAAAGGAAGATGTGCCGAAAACAGCCTTCAGAACTCACGAGGGCCATTATGAATTCCTAGTGATGCCTTTTGGCCTCACTAACGCTCCAGGCACATTCCAGTCACTTATGAATAAGGTCTTCAAACCTTATCTTCAGCGATTTGTTTTGGTATTTTTTGATGATATCTTAGTTTACAGCCGGACAGAGGAGGAGCACTGGGAGCATTTGAGATGGGTGTTAGAGCTATTACAGGAGCATCAGCTAAAGGTCAACCTAAAGAAGTGCTGCTTTGCCTAGATGAGTGTGGAGTATTTGTGTCACATTATTTCTAAAGAAGGGGTGACAGCTGATCAGTCAAAGATTGAGGCCATGTTGAGGTGGCCCTTACCTAAGAATCTGAAGGAGTTAAGAGGATTCTTAGGACTGACATGATACTATAGGAGATTTGTAAAAGGGTACAACACTATAGCCTGGCCACTGACAGAGCAGCTGAAGAAAGATGGGTTTTTATGGGGAGAGGCGGCCACAGTAGCATTTGATAGACTGAAGAAGGCTATGACTATTGTACCAGTCTTAGCTCTACCAGACTTCACTCAGGCCTTCATAGTGGAGACAGATGCTTCAGGGTACGGACTGGGGGCAATACTCATGCAGAATTGCCAACCCATTGCCTACTTCAGCTAAGTGTTAACATGCAGAGCCAGGCTGAAATCATTCTATGAGAGGGAGTTGATGGCCATAGTATTAGCTATCCAGAAGTGGCGACCCTACCTGTTAGGTAGGCACTTTATCGTCAGAACCGATCAGAGGAGCCTGAAGTACTTATTGGAGCATCGAATGGTGACTGAGGAGCATCAGAGGTGGCTGTCCAAATTGTTGGGATATGATTTTGAGATCCATTACAGGCCAGGAGTGGAGAAGAAGGCATCAGATGCTTTGTCTAGATGTGTGGGGGAGCTGCAGGCGATGGCGGTATCGAATCCTTTGATGCTAGATTGGGAGGCCATCAGGGAGGAAAGTGCTCAGGATGAGGAGTTGGGAAAAATTAGGGCAGATGTATTGAGTGAAGGGGGTAGCCATCCAGGGTACTCACTGGATGGGGAGAGACTTTTGTATCAGGGAAGATTTGTGATGCCGAGGACATCAGTCCACATTCTACACTTACTGCAGGAGTTTCACGGGAGTGCAGTTGGGGATCACTCATGGGTGCAGAAGACTTACAAGAGGCTAGCTTCGGAGCTGTACTGGACAAGGATGCATAAAAATGTGAAGGATATGGTGGCCATGTGTGAAGTCTGTCAGAGGAACAAGTACCTGGCCATATCACTAGGAGGTCTACTACAGCCTTTGGCTCTACCGGGCAGAGTATGGGAGGAGATATCTATGGACTTCATAGATGGGCTGCCCTGTTCTGAAGGGTTCACGGTGATTATGGTGGTGGTTGACCAATTGAGTAAGTACGCCCACTTCATCCCTCTTCGACACCCAAACACAACGGTGACAGTAGCTTCAGCTTTCATCCGAGAGGTGATTAGATTGCATGAAATGCCAGAAGCGATAGTATCAGATAGAGATAAAGTGTTCCTCAGCCATTTTTTTAGGGAGTTATCTAGATCGCAGGAGACAGTTCTGAAGAGAAGCACAGCCTACCACCTATAGATAGATGACCAAACCGAAGTGGTTAACCAGAGCTTAGAGATCTACCTTATGTGCTTTGTGTCAAAGACACCCAGGTTTTGGGTCAAGTGGCTCTCATGGGCTGAGTACTGGTACAACACCTCTTATCATTCTGCTTCCCAGATGACCCTATTCAAGGTGTTGTATGGAAGAGATCCACCTCACTTGGTGCACTTCGGGAGCAGTAGTACTCCAGTTTTTTCAGTAGAGAAATATCTGGAGGAGAGGGACATGGTGTTAGAAGGGTTAAAGACGAATCTGCTGAGAGCCCAGCAGATTATGAAGAAGCAAGCGGATGGCCATAGGAAGGATGTCCAGTTTGACATAGGGGAGAAAATGTTCTTGAAGCTCCGACCATACAGGAAGAAGACAATCGCAAATAGGAGGAATGAGAAGCTGAGCCCAAGGTACTTTGGACCTTACGAGATATTGGTGAAAATGTGAGCGGTAGCGTACCGCCTGAAATTACCACCAACGGCGACTATACACCCGATTTTTCATGTATCCCAGTTGAGAAGGGACATTGGAGATTATACAGCCAGCCCGGAGTTACCTGTGACACTCACTGAGGATTTAGAGATGATTCTGGAACCCTTAGAATTGATGGGGGTTCGCCAGACAAGAGATGGAGCTAAATATCTTCCGGACTACGATGCCACATGGGAACCCTATGAGAGGGTGAAACAATAGTTTCCCAATTTTCACCTTGAGGACAAAGTGATTCTTTGGGAAGGGGGTATTGTTACGGTTCAGACATACAGGAGGCGGACTAAGCCCCCTCCTCTAAACCCCACCGCCTAAGCATGTGGGCCCCATCTCCTTGGGCGTCAATAAGAGGGAGAGAGAGAGAGAGAGAGGGTGGTTTAAGCAATTTGAAATTAATTTATATTAGGAAGCTTTTTATTAGGAAGGATTGTAAGTTTGGCAAGGAGGTTGGGTGGGTCCCCTATTTGAATTAATCTATTATCGGTAAGGAGGTTATGTTATAAATAGGGATGAGAGGTCAGGGTTAGGCATGCTTGATTATTGTTCTCTTGGAGTCTCTTGGGTGTCTTGGGCTCTAGACTTATTGTCTAGAGATTGGGAGAGAACGATCCTCCTCTCGAATTGAGGATCAATTGTATCTTAGCTTTATGTTGGCTTTGCTTTGAATTATCTAATAAAATCTACTGTTTTGAGTTAATTCTATTGGTCTTTTTGTTCTTTCTCGCTGTCCTTTTACCAATTCATTACTAGGGTTGCTTGCGAACTTAAGTATTTCCGATAGGATTACTTGCGAATTCAAGTATTTCCTATCACGCTCATGGTGGCTATGAGTTTGGACTGACTAATGAAGTTGCTAGGACCATATTAGATCTTGCTCTAGCTCAAGATTTTATAATTGCTAATATTTTATTTAAGAAAAGAGATGAAATCTCATCATTTATAAAAGTGGATATAACAAATTCAAATTGATTATTTTTTATAAGAAAAATATAACATTTCGATTGCAAATGTTATAAAGTTATTTCAAATAAAAGTTTATTTTACCAACATTGCTTATTAATTTTGGACTGAAAAGCGAAATTTGAAAAATAAAGTAGAATGTTATCCTAAGATTAGATGAGGGCATTTAAAGAACACAAATAAAAATATTTTTAAGAGTAAGATTCAAGATCTTAAGATTTTGACTATGCATAAGGAAGTCAATATTATGTAGAATAAATTGCTAGTAGTATTGAATATTGCAAAGGATGTGTTTCGAATATCAAAAAGGAAAACTTCTGATAGTAAAAATAGTTGGCAATGGAATCAAAATATGTAAAAAAAAATTAAAGAGCGAAAGATGTATGTATATGTTAGCCAAAAAAATAGATAAAAGAAGTAAGGATTTAGTTCAAATAAAGTGCATTAAGGATGAAGTTCAAAAAGTGTTTTTAGTATAAGAGGATATTCAACAAAGATGGATGAGATATTTTGATAAGCTTTTCAATTAATATTGTGAGAATACGATTACTTTAGAGACCTTAGCACACTCTAAATGAAAATAGAGATTTTTAATTTTATCGTTGTATGAGTAAATCCGATGTTAGAGAGGCATTAAAGAAAATGAAGTGTGGAAAAGATTTTGAACCTAATGATATTCTAATAGAGGTGTGAAAATGCTTAGGAGATGAAATTTTTTAGCTTATGAAATTTTTCAATAGTATTTTGAAGACTAAAAAAATGATAGATGTATGGATGAGAGTGTAGATTTCTAGTTTTAAGAATGAAGGTGATGCACGAGAGTATACGAATTATAGAGGAATTAAGATAATATGTCATACATTAGAATCATGGGAGAGAGTTATTGAGCATATGTTACAATGTAATCTCTCAAAATCAAATTGGATTCATGCTAGGTAGATCCACTATAGAAGCTATACATTTATTGAGAGGTTTCATGGAGAAGTATAGAGAGAATAAAGAGGATCTACATATTTATTGATTTAGAGAAAGCATGTGATAAAGTTTCAAGAGAAGTGCTCTGTAAAGTTTTAGAAAAGAGAGTTAATAATGCTTATATTCAAGTAATTAAGGATATATATGAATTATGAAATAGTTGTTACTTTTGTTCAAACATAAGGTGCATTGACCAAATATTTTCCTATTTTTGTTGGATTACATTAAGGATCGACTTTTAGCTCATATCTTTTTTCTTTAGTCATGGATGTTCTTACTAGACAATTACAAGACGATGTACCCTGGTGTATGTTTTTTGCTGATGATATTCTTCTTATTAATAAGATTATAATGGAAGTTGAAAGAAAACGTAAATTATGGAGGTCAACCTTAAAGTCTAAAGCTTTTTGTTTGAGTAGATCTAAAAGCAAATATATAGAGTGTAATATTTGTAGTAATAGATGAAGTGGGGGGATTGTTATTTTGGGTGATCAATTCATTAATAAGAGTACACGTTTTAGTTATATTGGGTCTATTGTTCAAATTGATGGTGAAATAGATAAGGATATTATAAGTAGAATTCAAGTTGGATTGTTGAAAGGGAGAAATGCATCAGACCTACTATGTGATTGAAAAGTTCCCGTCAAACTTGATGGAAAATTCTATAAGATGATGGTCAGACCTGCAATGCTTTATGGCATAGAATTTTAGCCATTACAAGAGAAGCATAAAATTAAGTTAATTGTTGTAGAGATGAGAATGTTCAGGTGGATGGGCTTCACTCTTAGAGACAGAATGCAAAATGAGTATATACGTGAAAAGGTTAGAGTGGCTCTAGTGGCATATAAGATTAGAGAGAATCGCCTTAGATGGTTTGGACACATAAAATGTCGGCCTTCTGATGACTCGGTTAGGAGAGTAGATGTATTGGATTTGGCCTATGTTAAAAAAGGTAGGCTAGAAAATATTAGAAATAACTTTTTTTATTAAATTTAATTGAGAATCTGACTCTTAACATGACAAGATAGAAAAAAATGATTCATATAGTCAATCGCACAGAGTGGGATAAAGGCTTGATGTTGTTGTCATTGTTGTGTAATTAATAAATAGTTAATTATGATGATATATTAAATATTAAATTAAAGATTTTAAAAGTAAATTATAATTTATTCATTTAAAAAGAACAAGAAAAAAAGAAAGAAAGTAGATAATAATATATTCAAGAATTTACTAGATATAATTTACATATTTGAATCGAAGATGAATATAATTAAATAAAGAGATTGAATTCTAATAAAAATTAGAAATAGTGATTTAATAATAATGTTATATCAAGTATAAATTTGATTCATTTAATGATAAAAGAATAAAATATTATTAAAGAGAGGTTAAGTTATATATAATTAAAAGAAAATGTATAGAAATTAATCAAAATTTTTTATATAAATATATATGTTTTTGTAGGTGTCAAGTTCAAGGAGGTGACATTGAAGGACTAAGTGATAAGAAAATCTTCAAAAATTAAGATAGGTATTTATATTTTTTCTTTTATAGTAATTATGTTTAATTTTCATAATTTTGAATGAATTCACTATTATACACTTTGTGCATTTAATATTGCAAGTTTATTAATGAAAATGTTTAAAATGATTTTTTGATCCATGCATCAAACATTCTTCATATTGCTATGAATATTAATTAGAAATTATATCATTTAAATTGCCAAAAGAAAACTATATATTGGATTGCCTTGCAAAAATCATAAAGATTATGATAATTTGAAATATATGCATGTGTAATTTGAAAGATGGAGTTTGCATCAATATAGTACTGGTTGAGGATGTTTGTACTTATGAAAAAAATTATTACCTACCCTCATTTCAATGTTAATATAGGTATGAAAAAAAGTTGTTTATATCATTGTGCCTATATTTGTATAAAAATAGATGATGTTCATGTGATGGGTGTATTATATTATGTCACGACTCAGCTTGGAAGCTCGAATTAACAAGGCGGGTACAGACAGTCGGACACTTAATACATTTCTTTCAATAACATAAAAAAATTAGCAAACTAACATTCCATATATAACTAAAGAGCTACTAAAATAAATTTTCAAATTGAACTTATACATAAACTAGTTTTTACCTATTTTCATTTGATCACCTTATTTTGTAGACGAATTATTTTCTTTCAGCCATTTATTTCTTAGAAAATTTTATCTAAAATTTAAGTTTATATAGTAAACTCAATGGATAATCAGAGCTTGTAGTATAACAGTTAACTATACATAGGGGTGTCAATAACTGACACGACCCGAAAGCCCGACACGAACTCGACCTAGAAAATTTGGGTTCGGGTCAACCCGTTAAAGAAACAGGTCGGGTTCGTGTCTAATTTATGGACCCGTATAGAATTCGGGTCGGATTTGGGTCAACCTGTTAACCCGAAGGCGACCCGAACCCGACCCGCGTTAAGCGGCATTAATATGACTCAGTCACTCAGCGGCATTTTATCTAACCCCCGCGGCTTTGCGCCTTTGCCTGATTGAGTTATGGGCTCGTTCTCGTTTTAGGGATTTTTGGAATTTAGGGTTTCACTTTCAGTCTTTCACCTACAGTCGTAGGCTCATAGCTCGCTGGCGTTCTCAATCTCGACTTCTCATCATCTCGTGATTCTTATTTTCTTCAGCACCAGCAGTCGGGCTGTTCACCTTCACCTACGGTCTGTAATCAGTAATCTCATGAATAACTTTGATTTCGGTATTTCAGATATTGCCATTTTCTGTTGAACCATTTGAACGTGTCAACAGATTTTTGATCCAAGATCTACTCTTTTGTTTTGCCACACTTTATCCATCTGGATTTTGGGCTTTGAAAGTGAAGCTGAAATGCATTTGGAGAATAGGTTTTTTCGATTTTACTGTTTTAGATGTTTCAGAGTTTCAGATTTTACTTATTTTGTTATTAGGGAGTTTCCTTGTTTGATGTCTTGCACTCTTGTTGTTTAACATGTTCTTGACATGTAATATGTCGATATGCCGTCTGCGGGTTCGGAGATTAGGGTTTACTGTTGTGACCTTTTTATGTGGTCTGGACTCTGGAGAATATGGTTTTCTGTCAAGGCACAAAGTTGTTGTGATTTGTGAAGTTGTTATGTTGGTCTGAACTCTGGAACGCAGATTAGGGTTTGGCCGTTTGCTAGCTTGCTCTTGTAGTCTTATGAACTTGTTTTGTTATTCCGGAATTTGGAGATTAGGGTGTGCTGTTAAATTGTATTGGCACTTTGCCACTTTCCCTGTTGTGAAACTGTGATGGCTATGTTATGTACTTATATGTGTACTGAGCTGCAGCTACTCTGTTAGACTGTTAGTATGTTATTTAGGCATATGATATTTCATGTTTCTGAGGATGATTTTCTTTCATGGTATAACAAATGCATAGTAGCTTTAACCTTTAAACAACTTAGGAAAAAAATTCCTATTTGATAGAGGATTATATATATTTAAAACACCAAGAGTGCAAGATAACAAACAATTATTTATTTATTATCATTGAACATTAAACTCATGAAGATGGGGTGAGACACTGAGACCTGCAATATTTTTTTATGCACAATATTGGCCATTAAAAGAGAGGATAAATGTATGTTGTAGTGTTGTTGTACTAATACTAATGGTGGTGAGACTTGTAATATGTTTTGATGCACAACATTGGCCATTAAAAGCGAAGGATAAACGTATGTTGTTTTGTTTACTTGTTTAGTTACTATACTAATACTAATGCTTGTTTAGTAGATTAAATTTTTAAATTCATTATTGTGTATGTTAATTTGGTAAAAATGTACATTCTTTGTGTTTAGATGGAGGATTTTAATACAGTTGTTGCAAGTAATCCTTCTGAGCATAATGAGCAAGACCCTATTGAAAATGATGTAGAATTTGATAGTGATGAGTATAATACTGCTGATGCGGGGGAAATTGGTGATAATACAGTTAGAAATGAAGAAAGAAACAAAAAAAAAGAGGAGGTTGACCTCTACTATCTGGGGACATTATGAAATGTTGCCACTCACAAAGGATGGCAAACAACATTGCAAATGTAAGAAATGTGGGGCAACTTACCTATTTGATAGTTAAAATGGTATAAGTAATCTAAGACGCGCCTTTAAAACTGTAAGAAACGGGACTCCATGATATTGGACAGCTTATTCTTCAAAGTAACTCAAGCATATCTATTTCTATGACTGAAAATAAGTTTGATTATCATGAATTTCGTAGCTTATTACTGCATGCATAGTTATGCATGATCTACCCTTTCAGTGTGTAGAATGGGCAGGTGTTAGAGCATTACTTCCGTACTTGCGTCCTAATTTATAAATGATTTCTAGAAATACTGCACGAAATGATTGTAAAAAATTGTTTATTAAAGAAAAAGTACAAATACAAGCCCTTCTATCTAGTTGTAAGAGTAGAATTTCCTTAACTTTTGATTTGTGGATTTTCATCAACATTGATGGTTTTATTTGCTTAACTGCACTTTTTATTGACAATAATTGGTGGTTACAAGAAGAAGATTATAAATTTTGGTTTCATGCCCCCCCCCCCCTTATAATGGCTTAGCGTTGTTTGAGAAACTCCAACAGCTTTTGATTGACTGAAAAATTGATACAAGCTTTTTAGCATTACTCTAGATAATGCTTCAGCTAATATTGTTTCTGTTGATTTTTTGCGATATCATTTGAATTTGCAAAATGGTATTCTATGCAAAGGTGAATTCTTCTGTATGAGATGTTGCGCACATAAAGTAAGTTTTATTGTTCAGAAAGGTTTGAAGGAGATTGATTCAGCTGTTGTGAAGGTTCGTGAGAGCATAAAATATGTTAAAGGCTCTCAATCAAAAAAACAAAAGTTTTTAGAATGTGTCCGATAAAGATTGTTTGAAACTAGCAGAGGCTTGAGGCTAGACGTACCAAGTAGATGGAATTCTACTTATGTTATGCTAGACATTGCAACATACTTCAGATGTGCTTTTATGCATATGGAGCTGAGTGATTGCAACTACAAGTCTTGCCCTTCAAATTCTGAGTGGAAAAAATGGTTAACATTTACAAGTTTTTAGTACCCTTTTATGAAATTACTTGTGCTTTCTCTGGATCAAAGTACCCAACTACAAATCCTTATTTCCCATGTGTCTCCACTGCATATGACAAAACAGCCCTTTTTGACAGTACGAACTGCATTGTCCTGTACGATCAGTTCAAGAGTTTGTACTGCTCGTCCAAGACGATTCTGTGATTGTCCAGTACAATTAGTTTAGAGATTATGGTATTTCGTCTTGCACGATAGGCGACGATTAATTATCCTCCCATGCAATGATCGGATCGTCCAGTATGATCGTCACCAATCGTCCCGTACGATCTAATTGAGCAAATTTATCATAATTACTCCCCTAATCACAAGATCAATTTAAGTATGATTGTTATAGAACGTCTAGTATGATGTATATCGTCCTAGACGATTAGAACAAAATTTCAATATTAAAATCTTACTTAAATTATGATTGGTGGCTATTTTTCATGATCATAACTGATCGTCCTGGATGATCTAAACCGTCCAGTACGATTAGTTCAATTTGTAGTACACACCAAAATTAGTTGTTTTGATGAGCTAATCGTACAGTACGATAAAAATCGTACAATATGATTAGTTCAAAATTTGAACTTCTTGTTTAGACTCAATCTCACTCCCTCTGAGTGTGTGTGTGCATGATCACCGAGCTAGCATACACCCATACAGGACTTGACTCAAGAAATTAAAAATACATTAATGAATATTACAAAAATCTTTATAGCATAACCTATTTTACCCAATCTTGAGCCTTGAATCTTCGTTGGATGGTGCATCATGTTCCTGAAATATTAGTACTTAGTACACACAAATAAATATACATTGCAAATACAAGTAGACATAAGGATGTGAGCCAAAATATTTGTTATCATCAAAAATATAAACTCATGAGCTCGAGTTGCAACAAGTTAGATATTCTGCAATTTTGGAAAGTAAATTAGTACAGATTTCCTCAAGTCTCAAGAATGGCTCATGATGTCTTGTGCATTCCAATCTTTACTATCGCATTCGAAAGTACTTTTTCTGCGCCTATTATTTATTTCTACTTATTTTTTCTTTATGTTTCCTATAATTATGTTGAGTTGTGGGCTTTTTGTTTCTGTCGTGTGACTGCTTGTTGTCTTCAGGCTTTCTGGACGTGCAACTGTTGTGCGTGTGCAACATCTGCTGGCTGCTAGCCTGCTTCTATTTTTTCTGCTTTCTGTAACTCTATTGATTAGTAGGATGTTCTAGTTTGGGGCTATGCGTGTTCCTTGATGGGTTTCTGGTTGGGTTTCATCTGTTCTACATGGTTTCTGGTATGCTGAGCTTATTGCCTTATTTGGTTGGGTAGACTGGATTTCAAATGGTTTTTTTTGGACTTATTTAGCTGGGTGGATTTGATTTTTTTATTATTCTTCCTATCAACTGGTTGGAGAATTGGAGATGATCTGTCGATGGGGTTATACTGGTTGTATGATTGGGTTTTATTGTGTGATATTGTGATTGGTTGGAACTTGGTATGGTGTGTCTGTTGGGAGTTGGGATATCTGTTATTATGTAGTTTTTGTGGCCTTGTCTTCTATTGATGGCAATTTTGTTATATGGCTGTGATGAAGAATCTAGTGAAGTTATATAACAGTAGCAATATAGAAACATAGATGCAATCAGGTTACAAAATAGGGAAAGGGGATTTATTTGGCATGAGCAGATACTATTTAATTGAATAAATACTAAATTTAATAAATTCATATTCCTAATTTGTAATCTTGGAGGGCTCATTTCTTGAAATTGTTGCAGATGATAGTTCTTTGCTAGGTTCATCTTGAGCCTGAGCCTAACGAATTGAGGATGTCGCTTTTATTTATTTATTTGTGCCAGGTTCACCGTTCATTGATGAGATGTTCAGATGAATGACTACACATGCAATTATTCAAAATCATAAGCAATGCAATTTACCAGTTGTATACTTGTATTTGTAAATTGTAAAGTATTCTTGTATTTTCAATTTCAAAAAGTTATAATGATTTTGTAATTTGTAATGTATTTTTAAAGTGTAAAGAATTAATAAAATTTTAATTTTATTTATTTTTTCATTAAAATTTGAATTTTAGAATTTACACAATTTTTGTATTTTTATTTTTTAATTTCAAAAAAATTGCAAAAAAAATGTTGGGTTGGCGGGTCGAGTTGGGGTGTAGGAAGTGGACCCGTATAGCTAAACAGGTCGGGTTCGGGTCAACCCGTTTAGCCCCGGGTCAGTTCGTGTTCGACCCGAACCCGACCCGTTGACCTGAATTGACACCCCTAACCATACATAAAAATAATCATGTTCCTTTGTCTTTTTTTTATGGTTAACATATACATAACATTTCATATAATATAGATTCTTGTTATATTTCTTTTTAAATAACTTAGTTCTTTTTCTATTTCATTTATTCTTTTTTTTTCATTTTTATTTATTCATTTTCATTTAACACGCACGAGTACATTGTGTCCTCAACCAATAATATAAGAGGGTGAACTCTTGTATTTGTGTGCATGCACATTTTTCCTTTTTATACTTTTTATTTTTCATATTAATATTCATTTAGTTTCTTTCATTTTTTTCATCAAATGTCATAGAAAATATATATATATATATATATGTGTGTGTTATGAACTTCAGTTATTCAGTCATTCTCAAATTTGTTGCATATTAAATATTTAACTATAGCAAATAGGTGAGCATGATATAATATTTAGTAATAAAATAAAGAAAATAAATTTGATATAACTAATTTAATCATTCGCTTTACTTTTCTCAATTGATTCATTTTATACATTTAATATTCATACAACATATATACTACGACATATAAAAATTGCAATAAAAATAAGAGAAAATTGCTATAAAACAATTATAATTATCCACTATGATTAATTTTGTGTGTTAGATCCTTCCAAATCCTCACTTTGAAATAAACTTCTTTACTGTAACACCTAACTTCCTCCAAGAACTTTTACTGAATTTCAATATTCAACTCAATTCAAGTATTTAATTCCCCCTCTGTTCGAACATAATATTAATTGATATTAAATATTATTAGACCAAATTCTGAAGGAATTATCAAAGCAATAATAAATGTCAAATTCCTCTAATTTAACAAACTATATTTCTAATTACATTGCATATAGAATTTTCTAAAATGGATTGAAATTTTCAATTATATAATTTGAATCTTTTACCTCAAATTTGCTTCTTCCTTGTCGAATCAAAACTTCCACCAACTTGATTTATTGTTATTAAACATTCGTATGCTATTATTTTAGTAACAACACATATTAAGTATTTATATTATACTTAAATTGGAATAGGAAAAATATAAAATTAAAATGACTTCCTAGTTTCCCGTCAACAAAAATGAAATCCAAAGAACTCTCACCCAACTTCCTTCTTTTGCCTTTAATTAAGACATTGATCTTTTCTTTTATTAAAATCACAGAAAAATTTGCACATAATTGAAAATTTTAACGGACAAACCTCTCTTCTCCTTCTCCCTCTCGGTCACTGCCTTCTCGGTTCCTTTCATTCGTTTGTTTAATTGGACGAACCGATTCAATAAAATCTTATGTGAGGAGTCGCATTTATATGCTCATGAATGCTCCCAAACCCGTGCTTGTATGAATCGCAGCCGTCCGCTTGCCTTATTGCTCAATTGGCCGCCCACTCGCACTGCTGCTCACCCGCTCTTTGGTTTGGGCTGGTTTAGCTAAACCGGTTCAACCGGTTATTACATATTATAAGTTAAATCATTTATTTATCATGATAAAGTGAGTTTTGTTCCACCATTTATCAAGTTATAAATATATTTATACTTATTGTTCTTGATGAAGCAATATATTATGAATAACATGCAATTATCTGCTTGCATATTAAATTCTAATTTTTGAATTATTATAATTTAAAAATATAATCAACCACTGAGTTGCTATTAAACCCACCTTAATAGTTGATAATTATTTTTCAGAAAAGTCTACATTACTTTAGCTAGGTGAAAGAAGAAAGCATATCTATAGCAGGAGAGTAACAACTACAGATAGATAGGTATTGTTAACGCAAACATATATGTTAGTTTTTATTTTGTAAGATTATGTATTAGCATAATGGTTTGTCTTCGTGAAATGTTTATAAAAAAAATCATCTTGAGAGATGAAAAAATTATGTTAAAAAAGTTTTTGAATATTTTAGAAAGATTAGTAATGGGATAGAGATTGTAATTGTTATAATTTTCTGTCGGATCTTTTGTTTCCACCTTGATATTCCAAACTTCCAGGCCGGTTTGTGATATTTATGATCCATTGTGAAGTAAATTTCAACCCTATTGTTTACTCATAATTGTTTAGACCTGATAGCGGCACAAGTATTTTACTAGCGATTAGGCATTGTAAAGTGCAATTCGCATCATAATTGTATAAATAGACCTACTAAGTTTTGATGGAATATATTGAAAAAAGTTTGATATATACTATGCTCTTAATGATATCATGTGGAAGCATTTAACATATCATTTTCATTGATAATTGATTTAGTTAAAAGTCCAATTAAAGCCAATGGCACCTAAAAGGAATGAATGGAAAAGAATGTACAGTAGAGCTAATACCAAATAAGTAAAATGAATACACCACAGTTAAGCCACATCGAGATGTCCACACCATGTTGATGCCTCCAGTTCTTTGTCTTTTCATTCTTCATTTTCTTGCATTTATTTTCTCTCTTCTTGTTCATCATTGATTGTTAAGCTATCTCACTCTTCTGCGGGATCAGATGGTGACAACGGTATCATGGCTCAGGCTCCTCTATGGGTGGCCTTAGCTGTTGTGCAGTCATATAGTTCAAGACGTAAGGTTCCAAGGAGCAATATCTCTACAGTTGATCTGGAAAAAAGCCTTTCAAAGGCCTCCGCAGCTGCTTCTCAAAATTCTGGTAGTTGTTTCACTAGACTCGGATCTCTAATTGTTTTACTATTAGTTTCTAATTTTCTGGCTTTCTTATTAAGTGACATTGAACATTTTCATTTAAATACACCACCTGGGTAACAGTGATTCCCATATTTCATCTTGAACTGCATGATTTTTTTTCTGCTTCATGGCTCTTATCTTTTTTTTTTTGTTAACACAAAATTCTTAACTTAATTACTCTCGTACAGTGCGTACTCCTTAGAGAGTGATATAGCTTATTTAGTGTGCGTGGAAAAGTTATTCCGTAGGTAGGTTGTAGCAAATTACATGGTAACATGTTAAAAACAAATGTCACGATCATGAAACCTAATGATGTAATACTGTTATAAGAGGCATTTGAGAAGCATTCTTTACTGCATCTGTGGTAAAGGATATAATACGCTAAGATTGAAGATTATTCCTGCATTAAGTGCTTGTCAACCATGTAATGCCTGCTTTTAAGATGCATGATGGATGTGAATAAAAGGTAGAAACGATAACATTCAAGAAGGAAAAGAAGAAATGATTGAAGTTAGTGACGTGATCAGCAAGTCGCATGCTTGAACAAGGAGATTGTCAGTCCAATAAGGGTTTCTAATCTCACACTTGATCAAGGATCAAATCCTAGAATAGATGAAGGAGAAGAGACTTCACATCCAAAATAAAAATTTTATTGGAACTTTCAAAATGTGGAAGAGATTGTCTAAAGAATACCATATTATGAATCAAGCAGTTTACTGCGGGTATGGTAACTGCATGCCAGCCAAGCCGTTTTGTTACAGATAGGAGCAAGTAGAAAAAAAAAAAAAAAAAAAACTTGAAGGTTTATGCCAAGTAATCTTAATAAAATTTTAAGAACTCGGCCCTAAGTAGTGATTAAATTTGTGATAGGCTTGAAGTTATAGAAATCTAACATAGGAAATGGAAGAGACTAGCAACAAAATCTTTGGAAACAATTCTTACGCTACCAAATTCAATAATCTAAATGTATGTAAGGCATGCTTGAGTATTTTGGGAACTACCTAACTTGTTTGGTGGTTCTGTTCAAGTGATAAGACTAGGTCGGCTAATAAATCAAAATGATAGTCATTAAATGCATCTGACTGCTCTATATCTAACTCCATGAATTATAAAGTTAGAAGCGCGTCCTACACGTTTTCTTGAACTGTGTGATGATTTCACAAATTTGGATAGATCATCTAAATAAGACATCTTGAATTTGTTGAGAGTCTCGTTCATCTTTCACATCAAAAAAAAATTTTCCAACTTCAAACAACCAAATGAGCAAGTAGAAGCGTTTCGTTGGAAACATCTTTATGGCCGCATTAAAGTTCCTCATGGCATGTTTTTCTTTTTCTGAAGCATCTATTCATATGCCAAGGATTGGTTATCAAGATGGATCTCAGCGATCAGAATGGTACACAATCGAGCGTCTCCTGCGTAAATATGCCTCAATATATGGCATTAGCATCTTTGTGTAAGTCTGGCTATTTAAATAAATTTGTTTCTCTTTGACTTCATTAATTTCCTCAATTTACATGTGCAGTTATTATTATCGGCGTACTCAACAATGAGAGAAGCGAGATGACGCCAGTCGTGTGTGCATAAGATGTCCCTGCCCTTGCTTAGTGCAAGTAACTAGTTTTCATATTTTTCTTCTCAGACTTAGAAAGATTTTTACAAAATTTACTTATGAATTAAAGCTAATAGTTGGTGCAGAAGAAACACCAATGTTACCTCTTATGTATCAATCTGATGGTGCTGCTTAAGGCCATCAAACTGGATTTTGTGTTTTTGAAGCTCTCCTGTTTGGCTCGATAATTAGAGTTTGAATGGTTTTTATTCTCCTTTATTTGGTTAGCATGAATGTCTTAGCCCGACCATATTCTGCTTAAAAACATTTTGATCATGTGTCAATGCACATAAAAATATGCATATTAGTATGTTGTGTGCTACAAAATTCATGAGAGTAGAGATTGAAATTTGCATGTTATTTTGTAGAAAAGATGACGTACACAAATTAAAAGAAAAAAAGTTGTGCACTTAGAGGATTCAAAGCTTTTTAAGCATAGCTTAGTTGAAATTCCACTAGTTTAAGTTTGTGGTTACAAAAATTTGCCCTTGCTGGAGAAGGCTGAAGTACAATGTGAGAATTCATATTGTTACGTAATATCTTTTGAGGTTGTGGTTGAGAGAGTTGAAGGCTAATGTCATTGATGTTATGTATGGAATCTGATTGTGTTGATCAATCTGGTTATTCTGATGTCTTGGACCTCAAAGCTTGTCATGTACGATGGGGATACAGGGGGTTTACCCCCTGCTTGGGTTTGGGTGCAAATTTTTGTTCTCGTGCAATGCCTCGGTGCTGCGTACCTGAGCTCCCCGGCACTAAATGACAAAGAGCAGATCGCCGTAGCGGTATAGATACGGCGCTGCAACGGTGCAAGACAGAGATTTAAGCGCTACAGTGCTGCGAAACGGACTGGACAATTTTCTTTCTCGTTTTTCTAAGGGGTTGCATCCCTTGGGGTTATTTTTCTTGGCTATCTCTTGTATTTTGAGTGTGTAGACATTGAAAATTGTGTATGTGAGAAGAGAAGCATGGAGAGAGTGAGAGTGAAGAAAGATCTATACTTGTTTCTCTTAATTTTCATAGTGAATTTCTTGGTGTGGTGTGGCTCCGTGGTTTTTTCTCCTATTTTGGATTTTTCTACGTTAAATTCTGGTGTTCTTTAATTTTTCGCTGCTTTTACTTTCTTGCTTATTTCGCATTGTGGTGTTTACTCCTCATCCTCCCCCAACAACTGGTATCATAGTGAGGTTGTTCAGTTCGAGTGAGAGTAATGGCGGACGAAGCAAGGTACAAGATTGAGAAGTTTAACGTTTGAACTTCTCATTTTGGAGGATGCAAATTGAAGATTTGTTGTATCAGAAGAAGTTGTATTTACCGTTAGAAGGAATCATCAAGAAGCTAGATTCTATGACTATAGAGAAATGGGATGTTCTTGACTGGATTGCCCTAGGTTTGATGCGACTTTCACTTTCCTCATATGCTGCATTCAACATTGTGAATGAGAAGATTACAGTCGATCTCATGGCTGCACTGACCAAAATGTATGAGAAGCCATTGGCCTCAAACAAAGTGTTCCTGATGAAGAAAATATTAAATATGAAGATGTTGGACAATACTCCAATGGCAGAACACCTGAATAATCTGAATAATGTGATGAGTCAATTGTGTTTAGTTGACATCAATTTTGATGATGAGGTGAGGATTTTTTTGTTGTTATCTTCATTTACAGAAAGCTGGGATGGGCTTGTTACTGTTGTGAGTAACTTTTCTGGAAGTTCAAAGTTGAACTTTGAGGGCATTATGGGGTTAGTGCTTAATAATAAGGTTCGCAAGAGGGCGAACGTCTTGCGAACGGTGAATCTTCAAATTCTGCTCTGAATGTTGAAGCAAGAGGAAGGGGTTTAGAGAGAAATCCAAATAAAGGGAGATGAATCCAAGAGAGAAAAGTCTATTTCAGGTAGAGGAAAAGTTGTGTGCTAGAGTTGTGGAAAGACAGTCACTTAAAGAAGGATTGTATAGTTCCAAAGAAGGGCATTAGTGAAGGTCAAAACAAAAATCATTTTGCAAATGTATATGCAGAAGAATGTCAGTCGGATTCTCTAATTCTATCTTTGGACAATTCTGAATCTTGAGTGATATATTCAGGTGCTTCTTTTCATGCAAGTCCTAATAAGGAGGCATTCAAGAACTAGACTCAAGGTGATTTGGGTAAAGTGTATTTCGGGGATAACAAGCCTTACAACATTGTTGGACAGGAGATGTTGATATTAGAATGTCGGATGGGTCAATTTGGAGACTCAAGAATGTTAGGCGCGTTCCTTGTATGAAGAGGAGTTTAGTTACTGTGAGTCAACTGCTGACTCATGCCATGTGACATCATTCACAGGAGATACGTGGAAGGTGACAAAAGGGGCTATAGTTTGTTTGATTGAAAAATATTGTAGTTTGTTTTGAAAAAGGATTAATTATATTTGGGAAGTTTAATTTCTGGAATTTGATTTTAAAATCGAACACTTATTGTGAATGATATATCACCTCGAAATATGAACATATCGTTCCCTAATAGGTTCAGATTACAAATCTTTAAATTTATTTGATTATCGTAGTCAAACTCAAGGAGAAACAACATATGATCTCGAAGGATCAGAATGATGTTTAATCAAATATTTGACTGCATCAATCTAGATAATAGATCATTAATTTCATAATCAAATTAATAATAGAACGACATATCTTCCCGGAGAAAGAGGATATCGCTTATTATTAATTATTTGAAAATGATAATAATGATCATCGAGTTGATTTTCCCAAAGATAATCAATTGGAGGTTTTTGAAAAATTGGATTTTGAAAATCAGGTCTAGGTTTCTAAATCTCCTACGAGCGCAAGCCTTCATAGTTAATTACATCATAGGAAACCAGAAATTTCCTATGAAAACTCTCGATTAAAATAGCGATACGAATTTCATTTGGAATTCAAAGCTTGATATCAAAGAAGGTTCAGTGACTGAAAATTCAACAGAGATTGGTTAAGAAATGAACACTTATTTTTGGAGTCAAAGGAAGAAGAGTAGGAGGTGTTTTGAGATTCTAAATTACTTCAGAAACACCTCAAACTATCCTAAGTGTTGGGCTTAAATTAGATTGAAAGATATTTTAAAGTTTGAGTGATCAATTTTATTAGAAAATGAGAATTAGATTCCCGGAAGTTGAGGTCTTAAGATTGAACATCTGCTTCAGAACCTAAGTCTAAAATTGGGTACTGAAAATCAGTGACCCGGATCCTAGCTAATGCAATGCAATCCAGGACTTATCCCGGCCTGGATTGGGGAGCCAGCTAAACCATCTAAACGTTTCAAAACCATGTGTCTGGTCTTTTATGAAAGATAGTTAGGGGATATTATTTAAGACTGGTTTAAGGAGAGTGGGGCCGACATCTAGAGAAAATTCCTAATTAGCCCCTCAACATATGTTGGGTGAAATGCTTAAGCTAAGAATGCAGTTAAAGATTTAGACTCAATTTTTAATTTATATCTAATACAATGCATGCTAGTTGACTCGATTAAATGCGTGAAATCAGAATGAAGCAGTTTAAAAATTAGGCTTAAAAATAGATTTTATCCTAGAGATTGCACAACATCCCCTTGGACAGAACTGCACCCTAATAGGTCAGGTGGTCTGCCAAAACCCGCAGGCGGGGAGGTGCCTAACACGGAAGAGAAGTTTCAATATGTATGCATGAAAAACCCCCGGGGGTCCCGGGCTTACTTCTTAAAAGCGTTAGAGTTACTATCTGAGCCTAAAGTTTTTCAATTTTGTTTAAGTAGAAATAGTTTTTAACATGTCCTCACGAGCCTCCGATCGAATTCCAGGCTAAATCAAATACGACATGCAAGATCGTAAAAAAAAAACTAATAAAAGCAAGCAAATCCTAATCGCAATCAACACATAAATCAAATCAATCAAATAATTAAATCAATTAAATAAATATTCAAAATGAAAGTCCATAGGCAAGTACCTTTTAATTATACAACCCAGGGTCTGCAGGAAAAGTAAAGTGGCCGGGCACCACTGACAACAACCCAGATTTCTAATCCTAAAACTCAAGTGACTTTGAGAATGAGTGTTTCTCGTTCTTCACTTCTTCGTCGTCTTGGAACTCCTTGGATCGTCGGGTCCGGATATCCAAATGAAAAGAAACTCCCCCTGAATAAGGGTGTTATCTTTTCTCTTTAGATACTTTGAAAATATCCTAACTTAAGCTTCCAAATGGTGGAGGACTCTCCCCTAAGGGATGTCTTCTCCTCTTTGGAATCTAAGTAGGATATATAATCTCATCTCAAAGTACTTAATACATTACAACTCAATTTGAATCAAATTACATTAATCAAAATTTAAAAAATCTAGACTCGATCCTGCAAGGTTATCCTAATAATCAGCAGTTAATAAATATCTCAAGTAGTTATAATTAATGTCAAGCAATTAATATTTGAAATAATGCTCAAATCACAGCCACACTTAGTCATGCTCTTTTAATTTTAAAGAGGGACTTAGCATGCTTAGCACCTGCACAAAACATGTCAATTTTTAAAGCTTAATTATTTGCCCCCTTTAGTTTTAAATGCCCTCTGCGAGCATGGCCATCTGCATAAGATTGCATTTATACAAATCGTCCCTAGCCTAAGGGTAGATCTAACGTATAATCAAATCAACATAGAGTGCAGTAAATAAATAAACAATCACATCAACATCAATTATTTAAATCTAGCAACCAGCATGTAATGAAAACCACGGAAAACCCGGCACACACAAGTAGCAGAAAAGTAAACACTGGCCTAGCCTAAGACTAGAGTTGGTTGTCCTAGTAAATCATCTAAAATGTGTGAGGTAGGCTGTGTGGTTTGGATATGTCCTAAGTAGGATCATTTGATTGAAGTTGTTAAAGATTCTGGTTGGTTGAAAAGGCTTCAAGGAAATTTTAATTAAAGTTTAAATCTTAATGATTTGAATTTAATTTCAGACTTAATTATGATTGTTTGTTGGATACCACTTTTGTTAAACACCGAGGCTGTGAAGTTTATTTCACCTTCCTTGGGGCTAATTTAATAGCCTCATAGGCCTGGGTTACCCAATGGTACCCGGGATAATTAAGTGATTTGAGTTTGATTAAATTTGAGGGTTAATTAAATTTTAATTAAAGTTGATTGGTTGTTGGTTTTAATATTTTAATTTATTTAGATTTGTCATTAACCAGTTCGTGGCGTTGTGCCACCAGGCTCAAGGAACAAAGCCTCCTTAGGACACGTAGCCCCGCAGCCCAGAGTAGTCCAGCCGATAAACCAAGTTAATGTATTTGAATTAAGGATTTTAAATTTTGTTAAATTATTAAGAATCAATTCATTTTCAGTTTAACACTCCTTAGAATCCATTCGTGGCGTTGTGCCATCAGGCTCGAGGAACAAAGCCTTCTTAGGACACGTAGCCCTGTAGCCCGGAGTAGTTCAGCCTAAAAACTTCATTTCAGGAGTGGTTGTTATGTATTAAGGGGTTAGTTGAGTGTTTTAAACATCAATTTAATATTTTCTGGAATTTGAAATTAATTATTAAATTAATTGATTTTTTTTATTTAAAGTGTTTTCTGGAAAGTTAATATTTTATTAAAATACTAGATCTTAATACGATCCGTTAGACAGTAAGTACGCTGAAATTTGATTTTTCTAGATTTTGTTAGGAAGGTTTGAAGTTTTGACTTGATTTTGAACTAAGTTTAATCAAAAGTTGACTTTTTCAAAATTGATTTATTTCTGGAAACTTAATATTTTTGATAAATATTAGACCTTAAGATGAGTCATATGCCTTTGGGTTTGACTGATTTGGAGTTTATTTGAATTAGTTATGAATTTTTAAAGTTTTGAGTATTTATTGAATTTTTAAAAATTATTTAATTAAAGACCTTTTTATGATTTGAATCCAAATGACCTCCAAAGTCCTTGGAATCAACTCCAAGGGTCGGGAATGACCTAAGGAGAGATTTCTAAGCGTTTGAGAGAGTTTTGGAATTTTTAATTATTTTTAATTAATTAATTTAATTTAATATTAAATTTTAATTAAACTTAAATTAAATTTAATTTTGAAGTCTAGTCAAAAGGCTTTTATTTTTCATTGACTAAGGGTTCAATTCTGGTCAGTTTAAGGTATTATTTTTATTTTTTGGATTTAAATTTGATTTATTATAATTTCTGGAAAGTTTTAAGGCTTAATTAAGGTTCAATTTTGATTAAATTAATTAAGGAGCTTAATGACTTCAAAATTCAGTGGAAAATTTTCCTAAGGTTTAGAATGTCACTATGTTTAAGTGTTCAAAGTTTCAAGTCAATAGGAGGTGAATCCTAATTATTGAAATATTCTAAGTTTTCTACTCAAGGTCCTTAATTATTGTCCTTAACGATGTCATTAGGTTTTATGGGTTTAAATCAATGTTTACACTAGCCCTTAGACTCAACACTAATATTATGCACACATATGAGCACAAGCAATCCTTAGATCTATGAGAGTCTTAAGCTAAGTGGTGTGTGTACCCTAAGCATGCAAGGATTAATACTTAATTAATCATAAATAACTATTAGATTAATGAATGATTAGAATATAATCATTCACTAATACTCCCACATGATTTCTATTTAAACATGTCAAGTCGATGTTTGAAATTTCAAAATAGATCTCTCAATCCTAAAAGATTTAAATATATATATATATATTATTTTAAAGTAATTTCAAATATATGTGTAATATACATAGAACTATATATATATATATATATATATATATATATATATATATATATATATATATATAAACATAAATTTTAAATTTAAAATACTTGAAAATATGGTTTGAGTAAATTTAATATCTAAATGAGAGATCTACTGATCTACAAAAGTTATTTGAAAATAGATTTTTAATTTTCAAAATATTTTAGTATAATATTTAATTAAATATTAAAATAATTAAATAATTAATATTAGTCAAAATAAATCAATTTTTTAGTCTTTGAAATTGGTTTCAACTTAAAATATTCAATTTCCTGAAAATTTCGATATATTACATTGATTTTTCTGATTTAAATTGAATATCTTATGAATTTTTAAAGTTAGGGTTCATCAATTGAATTTAAATAATTTAAAATTAATTAGAGTTCATGGTGATTTTTAAATTCAATTTAATTAAATATTAAAATATTTCTAGAATTTTAAAATTATTTAGAATAATTTTTCTTTAATTTAATTTTTTTAAAATTATTTAACTTTAATCATAATTAATGATTAATAAAATATTTAAACATTTAAATAAAAAAATTTTAAATATTTAATTATTTAATTATTAATTAATTACTTAATTATTCAAATTATATTGAATATTAAATTTTAATTTCAAAATGCTTAAAATATGTTTTATAATTTAATTAAGATATTTTAAATAATACTTTAAAGTTTTAGAATAATTTAATTAATATTAAATGTTAATATTAATTAAATATTAATATATATTTTAAAATTATTTAAAGTATTTAAATAAAATATTTTAAATTAGAAGATTTAAAAATTTTAAAAATTTAAAATATATTTTAAAAAAAAATTATTATTATATAATATATTTTGATTATTATTAAATAAGTAAATAAATATTTAATAATCAAAATATTTAATAATATAATTAATATTTTAAATTAATATTAATTTTAAATTTAAGATATTCAAATTTCTAAAATATTAATGTAATAAATATCTATTTTTTTAATATTAAATGGTCAATATATATTAATTAGAATAATTTAAAATATAACTAATATTTTAATTCAATTTTATTTTTAAATCAAACTATTTGATTATCTGGAAATTATAATATAAAATATTAAAATTTTATTTATTTATTTATATTTAATTATATATATATATATTAAAAAAATGAATTAAAATGATTTAAAAATAAATTTTAAATTAAAAACGTGTTTTGGCGGCGCGGAGGACACGTGGCGCGGTCAGATTGGCGGGATCCGACCGCGGGCCAATCATCAGGTTGCGGCGCAAACCGAAATGATTAGCCAATCATCAGCCGCAGACACGGCTCTACTTATCCACGTCAGCCCTCGATTCCAACCGTCTGATCGCCCGCTGTTTCGAGTGAATGGCTCTAATCAAGCCAAATGATGAAACGAAACGGCGAGCGTATACAAAGACGAGATCAGAACCGTTGATCAGAGAAATCAACGGTCCAGATGTTGTCCCAACACGTGGGCTATCGTTAACGCCCTAAAAACGATTAAACGCCTCGTTCTCTCAATCGAATCAATTATTCTCAATGAAATTTTAAATATAAGAAGCATATATGAAAAGAAATTATGTGGGTATGGTTTTAAGGCTTGAAAAGTGCTTTTAAAAAAGCTAATTAACTCTAAGTGTATGAACTAGGGTTTGAATTATCGAGAGATCTAACCGTTCGATTTTGGATTTTTTGATTTCTCTGAATTTGTAGTCTGTCCACGCAACTTTTCCTAGTTGAACCCACGGTCTGAAACGCTACAGATTGAGTTGGAGATGCCTTGGACGGAATTTGAACTTGAGTTCGTCGGGAAGCTCGTCGCCGGCGACTTCTAGCGGCTGGATTTGACTTAGGAAGTGAGGAAGGAGGTCTGGAGATTCAAAACGAATCGAGATATGGGCTTGAGAGGGCTGGGATAGTGAGAGAATATTAGGGATTGAATGGGGGCTCTCTAAGAGGTTTTTGCCCTATTCAATTCATTCCAGGCTGCATAAAGGGCTGAGATTGCTTGAGTGAGCCCTTGGATGGTTGCCACCTGTCCAGGGAGTTGTTGGGGGGCAGAGGGGTCAAGGACAAGAGGACATCCTATGTGGAAAGTCCTTTTTGTCTTATGTGAGCATGTGGAATTGATTTAGACCATTAGATCTTAATCCAAAGGTCTAGAGTAGTTCTAGGAATATTCCAGAAATTATTTGAACATCTGGAATGAAAAGGGATTGAAAAGAATGCCATGTCATTGAGGATTTAAACTATTTAATGAATTCCTTGACCATTTGTTGACTCGTTTGACCAGTCAACAGGTCAAGGCTTGATGAGGTGGAGGTTGGGGAGCTGTTTGAGCTAGTAGGATGCACTCCAAGGGATTTAATATTAAGAGGCTAGGACTTGAGTGCATATTCATGAATTAAGAAAGATTTGACCAACTAATAATAAGTTGACTTGGTCAAATCAACAACAACTTGAGTCAGATGAGCTTAGGCATACTCAAGCCATGTTATGAAATTGGGTTAGAAGCTTGGTGGGAGTTTAATTGGATGCATGGATGGATTTGACTAAGATCCACAAATTTGACCAAATCCAAGGTATTGACTTGGTCAAACCTCCCATGGATGTGTTTCAAGTTAGGTTTGAATGGATTCAATATATATTATTGAGTGTATTTGAAGGTTTAATAATTTACTTGAATGAGATTTTAATATATGTGGTGAATGGAGTTTATGTTGACTGGATTTGACCATACATAGGTACGGTTGACCAAGTCAACTGGTTATTGGGTCAAGGGGTCCAGTCAAGTCCAAATCACTAAGAGAGGTGATCAAGGGAGTTTGAATAAGTTTGAAATTGACCTAAAGCTTGATTGGGTGTAAATGGGCTTAAGGGTTTAAATTGGTCAACCTAAGTTGACCTAGTCAACCAAGTTGACCTAGTCAACCAAGTTGACCCATGGCTAGGGTCTGGATTGAATTAATTTGATTTGATGTTTGGAGTCTAGTGGAGATATTTTAAAGGATCAGAATGGTCACCTAGGTCAAATGATCTATTTAGGCCCTTAATGGGTCTAATGGGTCAACAAGGTTGACTTGGTCAATTAGGTTGACCCAGGGTCAGGGATTGGATCCAACCAGTTCAGAATGACATTCTGAGTCCACTGGTGGTGATTTCAAGGTCTGGGGAGGTCATTTGGTCAAAATGACCTGTTTAGGCCCTTAAGGGGCCTTTAGGTCAACCCTGGTTGACTTGGTCAACCAGGTGGGTCCAGGGTCTGGGAATGGGATCAATAGATTTAAAATGATATTTGGAGACCAATGGAGGTGGTCCCAAGATCTGAGGAGGTCATTTGGTCAAAATGACCTATTTTGACCCTAAAGGGCCTTCTTGGTCAACCTAGGTTGACTTGGTCAACCAGGTTGACCCAAGGGCTGGTTTTTGGTCCAATAGGTCGGGTTTGACATTTGAAAATTGTTGGAAGTGGTTCTAAGCAATTTGGAGGTCATTTGATTTGAAATGTGCATTTGAACCCCAAAGGGGTATTTTGGTCATTTTGACCCTTGGTCAACTGGGGGTCAAAGTGAGTCCAACCAAATGCAGTTTATTGCTCAATGGGTCATAATCAAGGGTTTTAAAGTGATTTGAGGGTTTGGAGAAGGCTCCAAGGTCAGGATCCACTGGGTGGCAGGTCTAGTGGCATAGACTGTAAATATTTGAAGGTTTTATAGCCTTTGGATTTCAATTCAGTTTCTGGGGTTAGAGACCTCAGAATGAGCTCAAATTTGGAGGGTTGCCTCTAGAGACATGTCACATCAGTGTGGAACTGATAGACCTTGAATCAGAGGTCATTTGATAGGGTTTTGAAATGTTCAAAGATTTACTCGAAAAGGCTTTCAGGACTTAGACCTTTGGCCTTGGAATTTGATCTAGATTTCTGGTTTTGAGCTGGATTTTGAGTTTGAATGATAGGGTTTGAACTATATAAATCATTTATAATTATTTGGGTGATTTTAGATGATTAGATAGAATTAAAGTCAGGTCAGAGGCTATGACAGCTGGATATGAATTATTTAAAGGTCAGGATTGATCAGGGGTTTGAATTGAGTTAAACTCTAGATTGATTTGAGTCTTGAATAGATTGATTTAGAGTCTGTGTTGGTCTGGAGTTTGAATGGATTTGAGGTCTGGATAAATCTAAGGTCTAGGAGGATCTTAAGACCTAGATTGATCTAGAGTCTGGGTAAATCTAGGACACGGGTAGACCCTAAGACCTGAAGTCTGGAAGAATCCTAAGGTCTAGAATCTAGGAGATCTCTAGAATCTAAGAAATCCTAGGTTCTAGGATCTAGAAGATTCTTAGGATCTAGAGTAGATCCTAAAGTATGAATTCTAGGAAAATCCTAGGGTTTGGGAATCCTAGGGTCTGGAGTCTAGAATGATCTTAGGATCTAGGTAGATCTAAGATATAGAATCTATGAAGAATCCTAGGGGCTAGAATAATCCTAAGATTTAGATGGATCTAGAAGAATCCTAGGGTCTAGAATAGACCCTAGGGTCTAAGAAGATTATATGATCTAGAGTCTGGCAGAATCCTAGGGTCTAGAATAGATCATAGGGTCTGAAGTCTAGGAGGATCCTAGAGTCTAGGTTAGTCTGGAGTTTGATTAAGTTGAATTTTAAAATTAATATGGGATTAAATCAATTTGAGTCTGGATTGATATTTGAAAGTTTGGATTAATCTAAGATCAGCTTGATCCTAGGGTCAAGATTAATCTTAAGGACTGAAAAGATCCTAAGGTCTGGATTGGTCTTAATGTCCTCATACAAAAATGAAGTCAACATGGTTATAGCTCGTGGCAAAATTGAAGGCACCCTATATGTTATGAATAGAAGAGCAGATTCTATTGCAGTAGCAGATTCAGATGTCGATGGAGGACTTTAGCATTGAAGGTTTGGCCATATGAGTAAGAAAACTATGCATTCACTTCTTACTAAGAAAAGCTTCATGGTTTAAAATCTATAGATTTGGATTTTTGTGAAGACTATGTATATGATAAGCAACATAGGATGAGTTTTTCAAATATTGGTTTAAAGGCCAAGTCAAAGAAGTTGGAGTTAGTGCATATAGATGTATGTTGTCCTACTCTAGTTACTTCTATAGGAGGATCATTATATTTTGTTTCATTTATTGATAATCACAGTAGGAAGGTATGTATGTATTTTTTAAAACACAAGTCAGGTGTGATATTTCCAAGAAGTTGAAGGCTATGGTTGAGCTTGAGACAGGTCTGAAGCTCAAGTGTCTCGGATCAAATAATGATTACGAGTATCGTGATAAAGAGTTCAAGGAGTATTGTGTTTTGAATAGGATTAGGCATGAGTTCGCTGTTCCAAGAACACCACAACAGAATCGTGTTGTAGAGCGCATGAATAGAATTATCACTGAGCGTGTCAGGAACATGTGGTTACATGCAGGTCTACCCAAACAGTTCTGAGGAGAGGTAGTGAATACTGCAGTTTATCTAAAAAATCGAAATACTTCAGTTCCTCTAAATGAGGGATTACTTGAGGAATCTTGGAGTTGAAAGGAGGTTAGTATATCCCACCTCAAAGTTTTTAATTGTTCATACTATGTTCATATCGATCCAAGATTTAGGAGTAAGCTTGATCCAAGATCTATCAAGTGTACATTCATTGGATATGGCTCAGATGAATTTGACTACAAATTCTAGGATTATCAGAATCAGAAGTTCATCAGGAGTAAATATGTTAAATTTAATGAAAGTGAAATGTACAAGGATAAAAATGGGACTCCTAAAAATTCTTCCAAATATATTGAGATAGAGGATGATGATGATCAAGAAGACATAGTTGATGAAGTACAGAGAGTATATCAGACTTTTGCTACTAAAATTAGGAGATCTAGTAGAATCTCAAGGCCAGTACAAATATATTCTCCTTCCTTGTACTATCTATTGCTGATAGATAGTGATGAACCAGAGTGCTAGGATGAAGCCATTCAAGTTGATGATTCAAAGAAGTGGAAGCAAGCCATGGATGATGAGATGCATTCACTTGAATTGAATCAGACTTGAGAGTTGACAGAGGTATGAGATGGCAAGAGAGCACTGCAGAACAAGTGGGTTTATAGGCTGAAAGAAGAACCTGATGGTAGCAAGCGCTACAAGGCCAGGCTTGTAGTTAAAGATTTTCAGCAGAAGGAAGGAGTGAACTTCACTGATTTTCTCTCCAGTGGTGAAGGTGATTAAATCAGAGTTATACTGAGCATGGTAACAGTTGAGGATTTACATCTAGAGTAGATGGATGTAAAGACGGCATTTCTTCATGATGACCTTGACGAAGAGTTCTCAAGGATATGTGATCACAGGTAATGGAGATTTGGTGTGTAGGCTCAGGAGAAGCTTATACGGGCTAAAGCAGGCACCAAGATAATGGTACAGGAGATTTAATAGGTTTATGTCAAATAATGGGTATACAAAATACCAGGCAGATCATTATTATTTTTTTAAACATTTTGATAACTATTATATTATTCTTCTTTTGTAAATGAATGACATGCTGGTTGTAGGTTCAGATATGGAGAAGATAAGATGTCTGAAAGAACAGTTATCAAATGAGTTTGAAATGAAAGATTTGGGTTCAACAAAGAAAATTCTTAGTATGAGAATCAATAGAGATAGAAGTGCATGTATACTAAAGTTGTCTCAGGCATAGTATGTTAAAAATGTGCTTCAGAGATTCAACATGTGTGAGACAAAGCTATTTTGCACTTCCTTGGATAGTCACTTTCAGTTATTTAAGGAACATTCGCCTAAATCTGAAGCTGAGGAAGAACAGATGAAGAAGACTCCGCATACTTCTCACTACAGGAAAACAGCCCATTACCGTCGGAATTTTCGGTGGATAATAGACGCCGGAAACAACGTCGACCATACCGGCGGATATTCCGACGGTACGTGTGCGGCAAAAATTTCCGGCGGATGTACCATCGCTAAATTTACCGATGCACATTACGTCGGAAACATTTTATTTTCTGACGCATCTCTCGCCGGAAACGACCGGCGGAATTATCGGCAGAATTTACGCCGGCTTAAAGTCGACGAAATATTACTGGCGCAATATCCGCCGGTAATATTACTGACGGATTACCCATCGAAAAATCCGCTGGTTAAGGCCCTATTTCATGCTTTCTGCGCCTGGTTGCTCATTTCGTTCGGCTTCTTCTCTTTATTCGACGACGCTCCGATGACGACGTTTTCTCGCTGTTCGACGACATTCGTGTTCGACTTCGCTCCTTCGACGACGACATTCCTTCACTCCATCGGGTGACGTTCCCTCGCGCCTGTTCGAGGTCTGTTGTTCGACTTTGCTTCTTCAACGACGTTCGCTTGGTGTGAAGGTAACTTTCTCCCTTTTGCTTTAGTCATGGATGTTCTCACTAGACATTTTGCAAGAGATTGTACCTTGGTGTATGCCTAAATTTTAATGATGATATTCTTTTTATTGATAAGACTAGAGAGGAGTTGAAGGAAAACTTGAATTATAGAGATCAACCTTAGAGTTTAAAGGCTTTTGTTTGTGTAAATCTAAAATTATTAGTAGAATTCAAGTTGGATTGTTGAAGTGGAGGAATGCATTGGGTATGTTGTGTGATAGAAAAGCCCCCCTCAAACTTAAGAGGAAATTCTATAAGATGGTGGTTAGACTTACAATGCTTTATGGTGCAGAATATTGCCCATTAAAAGAGAAGCATAATATTAAGTTAAGTGTTGCAGAGATAAAGATGCTCAAGTGAATGAGTGCTTTACTCTAAGAGACAAGATATGAAATGATCATATACGTGACAAGGTTGGAGTAGCTCCAGTGGAAGATAAGATTAGAGAGAGTCGCCTTAGATGGTTTTATCACATAAAACTGCAGCCTTTCGACGACCAGGTTAGCAAAGGAAGAAATTGGTGGTCGATACACTCGAAGCTATGTGCTGCAGTGAGAGTTTGCACAAAGTGTTAAATGTCATCCTAGATGGAGCCTTAGTCTAGTTTATTTTGCTCACTTAATTAAAACGATGGCCTTACGAGCAGGCTAAGAGTCTTTGTATTTTTCTTCAATAAATGTTATAACATTATGTCATATATTCATATTATATGTAGGTTATATTATGGATATTAGAACTCAAAGAAGTTGGATGTATAATCGATTGGCGCAAGGGCAAAAGACATTAACCAATGAGTTTATTAGAGGGGTGAATATTTTCATTCAGACAGTTTCTCAACTGTCCAGCTTCATCTTACATGGAAAGATTCATTGCCCATGTTCTAAACATAAAAATCAGGTGCACCTAAGCCTAAATGACGTAACTATTGATCTATATCGTCGAGGCTTCATGCCAAAATATTGGTATTGGACTTCTCATTGTGAGTATGAACCACATTTCGATTCTCGATGTGGCCCAACGACAAGTGCTACTATAGATGAGGAAGAACATATCCTACCTAATCTTGAGGACTTAATTTATGATGCAAGTGGAGCACAATTTGAACAATATATAGAAGGATGTTGTTTTGGACATGTTTTATAATATACGCTTGTGGATTCTTTTCTACTTCTATTGTTTATATTTATTGTGTACATGTTTATTTATTTGTTATTTGCACATGTTTTATAATGTAATTGAGGATATTATTGATCAGAAGTGGCACATATTATTGTATCTTCTGTTTGCAGGTGTGGAAATCTGATTTTAAAGGTAAGTAGATTTTTTTTTGTTTATGCTACAGGTTTCCGGCGGATTTACCGCCGGAAACTGTGTCGGTAATATGATATTTCGTAAGTTCCGATGGATACGCCGCCGGTAATATTCGACGGTAAGTGGGTCGTCATTTTTCTTGCGACGTATTTCCGCCAGTATTTGCCGGTGGAGAATCCGATGGAACATACCGGCGGACAATACGCCGGAAATCATGAACAAAGCGGATGTTGTTTTCCATAAAATTTTTGCCGGAAGTACGCCGGAAAGTCCGCAGGAAATATTACTGGCGGAATTACGCCGCCGGTAATGTTTTCCCGACGCGTGAATTACCGTCGGAGGGATTTGAGTCGGAACTCCGCCGGAAATCTGTATTTTCCGGTGGATTTTTATTGTTACCGACGGATTCCGTCCGCCGGTAACACTGAATTTTTTTGTAGTGTCTGCAGTTGGAAGTTTGATGTATGCTATGATCTGCACAAGATTTGATATAGCATATGCAGTGAGAGTTGTTAGTAGATTTATGAGTAACCCAGGCAAACTTTATTGGGAGGCAGTTAAGTGGATTCTCAAGTACTTTAGAGGATCAATTAACAAAGCTCTTTGCTTTGGTGGTGCAGGGATTGATCTACAGGGTTATGTAGATTTTGATCTTGCTGGAGATCTTGATGGTAGAAGAAGCACAACAGTTTATGTCTTCATTTTGGGAATAACTGTAGTCACTTGGGTTTTTAAGTTATAGAAGATTGTTGCACTCTCAACCACAGATATTGAGTATATTGCTATTACTGAGGCTGGCAAAAAGATGATTTGGTTGCAAAGTTTCTTGACAAAACTTGGCAAGGGGCAAAGGAATGGGAAGCTACATTGCTACGGTATGAGTGTTATACATCTAGCCAAGAATACTGCATTTTATGCCTGGATGAAGCATATCCAACTTCAATATCATTTAATCAGGTTGCTTTTGGAAGATGATTAGTTATCTTTGGAGAAGATAAACACGATCGAGAATCCTGCAGACATGCTGACAAAGACGGTGATAGTTGATAAATTGAAGCTATGTGTAGCTTCAGTTGGTCTTCATGGAGGATGAGAGCAGGGCTGAGCTACACTACCGGTACTATGATTGGTGTTACAGACGAGGAGAAGGATTGATTGCAATTAGTTCCAAGTGGGAGATTGTTATGTGTGGAATCTAATTGTGTTGATCAATCTAGTTATTCTGTTGTCTCGGACATCAAAGCTTGTCGTATACTATGGGGGGGTGCCGGGGGTTTACCCAAAAAATTTTTTTTCGTACAACGCCTCGACGTTGTGTACCCGAGCGTCACGACACTATGTTCCCGAGCGCCCCAGCGTTAAATGACAGAGAGCAGAGCGTCACAGTGTAAGTTGGTACGTCGAAGAAGATATTAAATCTAATAGCAGGAGCTAGTTAATTATAGGTCTACTGCAATGTTGGCTAATGAGTATTTGATGAGATTGAAGAGTATCATGGAAAGGGCGGCATCATAAGTTGTTCATTGCAAGTTTTGTTTTGACAAGAGGATTGGATGGTTTGGCAAGCAAGAGAGAAATTCAAACAAGTGAAATACCAATGATAGTTAACTAGAGGTTCTGAATTATGTCAAAACTCTTGAATTTTCTGTGAGTTTTGAATGTTAAAAAAAAAAAAAAAAGTTATGTGCAATCCATTTGCAGTTTTTTGAGGGTGCAAATTGATCTCTTTTAAAATATACATGTAACATTCTTTTTTCTTATCAACAAAACACACATCAGATCGTTCCCAATGGACCTATTTCAATTACAATTAAAGCAGGCAGTCGACTGGTAGTCGGTGAAGATGTGGCGGTAGACATTGAGTTGATGTTTCTAATCAACATTTATTCATCTTTTTCAGAGGAAGCCAAAACCACTAATTGCTCATAAATCAGAAGTTAATGTGAATTGTAATGATTTCAATGTGTAGGGACCAAATTAGGATAATCTAACATTTTCAGATTTATATTCTGATCTTTTAAATAACATAAAATTTTGTTTGTTGCACTTTTGATTGAATAACTTACGATCTATAAACTGAAGCCTTTTTTTTTTTTTTTGAAACGGGTTATCTATCCGCTGTTACTCCAAAGGGAGCGCTTGGCGGCGTAACTTATCCCTCAGCGGAACCTAGCGAGACCATCCATCGGCATTGGGCTCACACTTGCTTTGCCCACTGAAGAGGCAATGCCGTAGTAGAGGGGATTCGAACTCGGGATGAGGGGTTTCCAACCGTGCTCGCCCACCAACCACCCTAAGCCTCGGTGGGTGAAGCTTTGATAAATGGAATAATATTAGAATGATGTGATGAGGTAGACTCATTTTCAATATTATAATATATACTTTAATGATAAATTTTTGTGAATAGCAAGCAATGCAAACGGATGGCTAGCTCGGTAATTAATTGGTGATGGAGATGGCATACGGATTTTGGCCTGGGTGATGGGGATATAATATATAAATTTTTTTAATTAATTTATAATAATTGAAAGTTTGGTATATATATATATATATATATATATATATATATATATATATATATATATATATATATGTAGTTTTTAATATTTTATTTTTGCTAAAATAAATAAAATAAGCTTTAATTAATATATCTGATTTTTATGTATTTTATTTATATGTAAGAGAAGATTGATTGATCTAGAAGTTACAAGATTTTGATGGTGTCAAATGATGATTATATCACTTGCATGTATAATCAATGACACTTGAGAGTGATTTATGTGATCATTTAGCCGTGTTATGATACTAAATGATCTATTCATGTATAATATATCTGATTTTTATGTGCATTGCGAAAGTCAACAACAACAATAATAAGTCGTTATTCCACTATGTGGGGTCAACTACATCACTATATTCAAGTCATACAGCACGTAACTTTCAAGAAATACCCCTAACATAGTATAATTTATTAAATAATTCATGTCATAATTATTCGATAAATTTTATACTAGCTGTCAACTATCTAATATAATTGTCTCCTGTTTTTTCATCTAAGACTTGGGACTCAAAAAAAATAGTGTTATGATTTGTAGTTCAACACCAATTATAAATGAATAGATCATATAGTATCATAACATGGCTTAATGATAATCACATGCATGATCATCCATATATCAAAATACATTTCTTTTTTGAAAAATACTATGCTAATATTAAAAATTATGTTTACATTCAAAATGCAGCTGCTTCGAACATTTCGCTGCGCGTCACCCATATTTCCGATATTCCGTCGAGTTCTTCGTCGCCCAGCTCAGTCGCGTCTAAGAGGACCAAGTCAGACATGTACGTGTTAACCACGCCGCCATATAAGGTCCCATGGCTTTTGGAGAACGTAACTGACTCCCGCATTCTCGTCGCTTCCTCGGCGAGGCTTTGGAGGCCGGCATTTTACAGCGTGGAGATGTAATATTTGAAGATTGCTTGCTCCTCCAATCAACATCCCTATTCCGTTCTATTGTTTCTTTTTTTTTCCTGTTTTGCTGATTTGGGTATACGGTGCCTCTGCGCAGAGAAACGTAAGGAGCGAGGAATACTTTAGCCTTTGGGTAAGGCAGATTAGAAGATTGGTTTTAGTCTTGGCCACTGAGGTTTGTAGTATTTCCTATGAGGAATAACTTCTTGCTGGCGGCAGCATTTGATGTTAGCAGGTGACGTGGGATGTGGTGCAGAAGAGCAGCAAGAAGTTCGAACCGGATGCGGCGGCCAAGAGTTCCAAGCAGCCTCTTAGCAGGCTCGAAAGAGGTTAGAATCACCTTAAATATGTTTTTCAACGAATATAATAAATGTTTTTTTTTTTTTTTTTGTTGGTGGCTTGGTGGTATTTTAGTTCGAAAATTAATTGGAAAGATATTAAATCAAATGAAAATAGGGGGGGATTTACATACATACCATTTTATATCATATTATTTAAATATCTAACGTAAAAAATTTTAATATTTCATGACTATCATTCATAGATAATTTTAATATCAAATATGTCACTCTTATATTTCATTTCTATTATCCATAACATCCTATAAATTTTAATATTTTATTTATTGCACGCATATTTGATCTATGGCTGATAGACATAAAATATTAAAATTTTAGATATTGGATGTGTAAATAATATGATATAAAGTGATATGTATGTAAATTGAATAGAAATTTAAAATTTTCTCATGGAGGATTTATATATATACTTTTTTTTTTAAAACTCACTCACACACGCAAAAAAAAAATTGTGAATGTCATTAAGAATCATGTTAGGAGAAGGCATAAAAACTCTCAATAATAAAGAAGAGGAGAGAACGTCATATATGGGAGGAGGGCTTCATAGAAATTGAGAATAAGTAGTCTCGATACTTTCAAGGATGAAGAAGTGTTGAGGAATTTAGGAAGGGAATTTGATAGGATAAATATAGAAGGCAAGAGGAAGACATGTTGAAGGAGGGCTTTGTAAGAATCAATAATATATTGTCTCGATACCTTTGAGGATGAAAAATGATATATCATCAAAAATTTATCTTGATTGGGCACGAATCTCGAGATAATTTGAGTTGAAAACTATCAAAATTAAATTCGAGACCATCTGAACTCTGATTTCAACAAACTTATAGTTGAACTGAACATCTCGTAAAGACGAACCCAACGACATCAAATTTAACCCAATCTGAGCCCAAATGGGCACAAATCGAATTGAAGACCCGAAGAGTGTTTGAGAAGTTCAAATTATAAATTGGATGACCAAACGATTTATAAATGTGACATGCTTATAATCAAATCGAGCGGCTCGACGAGACAAATTCAACGAGATCAGGATCTCAAATTATGATATCATTAAGATATTCAAATACTTAATAAACAGTCTACGATCAAGGGAATCAATATCGGTCGTATATTCAAAATACTCACTACATGCCCTTAGACCTCCTTCCTATTTACTGACCATGTTACTCCCTAAAAACTATAAATAGACCTCTCATTCTTCATTGAGGGAGGATCAAGCAAGGAAGAGAAGGAAGAGAAGAAAGGAAGAGAAATCAGAGTTATCCTACCACCCAACTCCTCCTCGGCCACCGACCGTCGCTAGACTATCATCGGACTTCTGCCCAGCCATCATCTGTTGGCAGACTTCTGCCCGATCACAAGCTGTCATCGGACTTTCACCTGACCACTTGCTGTTGCGGGACTTCCACCTGACCACCAGCTACCGCTAGACTTCAGCTCGGCCACCAACTAATGCCGGACTACTATCGTTGGACTTTGGTTTTATCCCTGTTCTTTGCTAGATTTCAACCCGACAGTTGATTATTGTAATATGATCGTCTTGAACTTCAAAGACGAATCAATCATTTGTAATCTATTCAAACACTAATCGAATCATTTCAACTGGGTGTACCCCGTGGTTTTAACTTTAAGGTTTTCCACGTAAAAAATCTTAGTTTTTCTTTTTTCTCTATTTTTGTATTGGATACTCGTGCAATACTAAGATGAAAGATTTTAATACTTTACCACCACGAATATTCTAGCCCGTAATAGTTTGATGCCATTTATGGGAATCTCTAATCCCACTATCCTAAGCATTAATACTTCAACTATTAACAGGTATAACATTCACAATATAGGAGCCTCCAGCTCAAATATATATCAATCCAGAAATCAGTCTATAAATCAGGGATGTTAAACATATATCTCTTTTATCCTGGTGGGAAAATTTTCTCTCTCTATTATCCAATCCACCATCTCTCAGCCTCTCCTTCAAATAGGAACACAACTAATTGTACCTTTCAGCTCTCCGGACACTCTTCGGACAATACATGTTGTCAAAAATTTTCTTTATCCTTAGTAACCAATCTTTTGTAGCTTGAGGTCCTACAGCTCCTTTGAACAGTGGAGGCTTTAACTTATGGAATGTCTGTAAGTGTTTGTCTCCCACTTCTTTACTTCCAGTTGATTTAGTATGCGCATCTCCCATTACTTGTGTTATAACAGTAGTCAGCTGCATCATACTTTTTGATGGCACCAGAGTTGTACTGTGTTGCTTATTTGGTACATTTGACTCTGGATAATCCATTCAACTTTTCACCTATACAGTTTAGTATGATCTGAATAACACACACATGTAACTATGCATGCAAAATAATGTACCTTAAACGACCCATTCTACCCAACTCTCAATTAAATCCTATAGCTCTGATAACAATTTAATTATTTCAACAACTATGCCCTAATACTAATTGTAATGCCCCAGAATATTATTTGGAAGAATTATTCTTTTATTTTTTAATAAATAATAATCAGAGCTGTCTAATTTCTTTTATCAATATCAATAGCAACAGAAATAAAATTATTGATCAAAACATCAATATATACATCTATATTTAATTCCCAAAATTTATATACACTACTCAAAAAATATACAATCATCACATATCTATTTTGTCCTGAGTACAAAAAAATAGTTAAAATAAAAAGAACTTTAACCTAAAGGAATCATGACCAGCCTCACACTCTTGATCCTCTATCCTGAGCTGAAATTATTTAACCACATATAATGAGCTAAAAGTCCAGCATGTCACAAAATATACGACTGAATTTAAAGCATAGTAAATGAGCAATATGATGTCAAGGAAGCAGTAACATTTATACAATCATTGAATTAGTGCAGAAATAATAAAATTCACATACAGTAGTAGTAGAATCTATAAACAGTAAAACACTACGTATTGAAGCGAGCAAAGCAGTAAACTAGTAAAAGTGTCAAATTTATAAAGCAATCGTCATATCCGTAATACCATCATATTAAAATATCAATAAAGACTGTTAAAATCAAATCAACATAGTAAAATTATAAAGGTATGCACATATGTTATCTAGTTATTCTATAATATTATTAAATTAATATATTAATCACATGCTCAATATATATTATATATCATGTGCTCAATGAATATATCATACTTTTATTTATCAATAAATTAGTAACAATGTTAATAATAAATCCATATAATAATATGAATAATTTCTCAATAACATTCATTTCAATAGTCACATTAAACAAGTAAGAATTCTGGTTATCATGATATTTTTCAGTATTATATCAATGTCAAAATCATTGGCTTAGTAAATAGAGTTGTCACTCTTTGCCCGTCAACACAGTAATTATCTCCTTATAACTCCCAATCAGTGTATCACATGAATCAATAGAGGATAACACCAAATCATAATATTTAAAGGAAAGCATGTCGGCCCATCATCATGTATAGGTCAATCAGTCTCCAACTAACGGGTTAACCAGTCTTTACTTATCTTTTATACACACATTATTATTACAGTACTATAACAGTAATCTCAATCATATATCTACATTCATTTTTAATGTATTGTAGTAAATAAAGTAAAATTGAGCTTAATTCAGAAAGTGCTAAAATGTCATAATGACAGACAACAAAAATCATACTAAGCAAAAATTTACATTTTTAGAATTTAACTAAATTACCAAAAAGTGCATGAAAAAAATATTCTAGAGCTTTAGTTGAACTAAATAATTATTTTTAGATGTTAAAATAAATTTCTAAGTATGTAAAAATTTTTATATTTTCAAAACACTCAGTGAAAAATCTCAAATAAATATTCAAAACATTAATAATCTTAGTCTCCATAATATATTAAGTTATGCAGTGAAAGTTTTATCAATACAAAATTATTCTCATTTTTAGATAATAGAAACATAAATTTGATTAGAAAAATACCAAAAATATTGAAATCAGAAATAGAGTAAATGTTCCTTAGAACGAGATGAGAAAATCTCCCAATAGCATCGACAATCAAAAATTGCTTTACAGCCTTCAAATCTCAAGTTTCATTTTCTCTCTCCTCACTTTCTCTCTTATTTTCTCTAAAATTTTTTGTGTTATCGAAAATGAATAGGGATAAGGAATTCTTAAATAATGCATTAAGATATTTTAATATAACATAATATAATTATTTAATATAACTATTTAATTTAATTAATTTTAATATAAAACTTATATAAATTATTTTGGGCTTTAAAAATTATAAAAAAATATTCATAAAATAAATCATTTTATTTATTAAATATTAGAAAAATCAGTTTGCAAAACGGACACCTAACGGTCCCGAAATCCTCACTTATACCGATAGGTGTCAATTTCTTAAGGATTTTCACCAGTGCTCAAAAATTATAAAAAAATTTCGTGCAAGTAAAATACTACAATAATAATGCTATGACGAAGACGATTTATGATTTGGACTTATATTGACTTAAAAAAAATTTGGCAGACTCAATATACGGGTTATTACATATCCTGAGTTACTAAGAGGAGTTTTTTCTTAGAGGCCTCCATCCTAGTCCCTTTTACTCGTCGCTTGTACGAGACAAGTCATTCATATGCTGATTTAATTCATCGTGTAGAGGAGCAAATATCAGTAGATGAAGCTATTAATACTCATAAGAAATAATTCGAGCAAACTTTTAGCAAGCGTAAGAATATGCCTATAATAGATAATTCATTATTACACCGAAAGAAATAAGGGAACAATAACCTGCCTCCTCGACCTCCATTACCACGATGAGAGCCTCGACAAGAGAAGGAATATACACCACTTAACGCATCAAGAGCAAATGTACTAATTGCCGTGCAAGATAAAGAAAATGTTAAGTGGCCTAATCTTTTGAAACCAAATACAAGAAATTATGAGCAATATTATCATTTTCACCATAATCGTGGACACACCACTAAATCCTGTAAGCAACTCAAGGATGAAATTAAAAGACGTATTCGATAAGGTTACCTTCTATGGCTTATTTAAAATCTACCTACTCATAGGGATACTCCTTTAACTGGGGGGCAACATGCACAAAGGCAAATATATAATAATTATCAAATGATTGGCAAAATTAAAATTATCATCAGAGTCCCCTTGCTACCTAATTAAATCTTATTTGCAGCAGATAAAAAACCAACACCAAATAAGTCTCGTATTGATCGCTCCATTAATTTTGATGACTCTAATTTAGAGGGAGTAAATACTGCTCATCAAGATTTCCTCATGATTAGTGCGGGGATAGGTGACCCGTGTTATAATGTTAATAGAATTTTAGTGGATGATGGGAGCTCTATGGATGTCTTGTTCTACTCTACTTTTCTCAATATGGTCCTTTCTAGAGAAAAACTTCATCCCTTTCGCAGGACCCTTGTATATATTTGATAATTGACCCGTTCAAGTAGAAGGGATGATTAGCCTCCCGGTTGTACTTAGAGAATTTCCTTGATAAGCTACCCACACAATTCAATTTATTATGATAAAATTAGAGTCAGCTTATAATGTTATCTTTAAAGATCCCTCAATCAATTTTTGAAATTGTCACCTCTATTTCACATCTCAAATTGAAATTTTTTACCCCTACTAGGATCAATATGGTGAGAGGAGACTAACAAATAATGAAATCTTGCTATTTTAGGCAGGTACAACCACACCTTTCAATCACTTTAAGTATTGAGGACTTCAACCTTAGGAATGAAGATATTCTTTAGAGGGTTTCTCCTATAGAAGACCTCGCTTATGCATCTATATCAAATGAGTATCCTTCAAGAATTGTGCAAATTGGATCTTTGCTCTTAGATGAAGTGAAGAAAAAGTATGTAAATTTTCTACATAAAATCAAGATATTTTTGCATGGAGTTCAGTCAACATGCTTGGAATCGACTCTGAAGTAATCGTGCACTCCCTTAAAGTGAACCCAACATGCAAGCCAGTTATCCAAAAGAAAAGAAACTTTGCATCAGATTGCCAGCAAGTAATCAAGCAGGAGGTTGATAAACTCTTGGAAGCTGAGTTTATGCAGGAAGTGCACTATCCCACGTTGCTATCAAATATTATAATAGTGTGGAAAGCTAGTGGAGTATGGAGAATGTGTGTGGACTATACATAATTTAATAAAAGCCTGATAAATGATTATTTTTCACTTCCTCGTATTGACCAATGGATTGATACCACATCCGGACACCAGATGATGAGCTTCATGGACTCTTACTCCAGTTACAATTAGATAGAGATGGATCCAATGTATGAGGAGGCAACAGCTTTTTAAATAGATAAAGAGTTGTACTGTTATCTAGTTATGTCATTCGTGCTCAAGAATGCTAGCCACATATCAGCATCTCATGAATAATCTTTTTAAAGATCTTATTGGGTGTATTATACAATATATTGGTAAAAAGTCTTAAAAAATTATAATATATCTCTAACTTGGAACAATGCTTTCACATTTTGCGATTTTATAATATGCGACTCAACCCGACCAAGTGTGCTTTTGGAGTCGCTTCGAGAAAGTTTTTGGGTTTTATGGTAACTTACAGTGGGATTGAGGCTAATCCCAAAAAAATCAGGGCACTAAGAGATATGGTGCCCTCGAGAAATATCAAAGAAGTTCATAGACTGAATGAAAGAATTACAACATTGTCTCATTTACTAGCCCACTCAGGGGATGCCCTTTTTCAAGATACTCAGAGGTGCTCGTAGTGTGGGGTTCCAATGGATGGATGAATATCAATAGTCTTTCGAGCAACTACGAAAGTATTTGGCCTTACCACCACTACTTTCAAAATTAATACAAGGAGAAAAGTTATATTTGTTCCTGACTATTTCTACTTATACTATCAGCTCGGTCTTGGTGTGAGAGGAGAATATTGTACAATATTTCATCTATTATGTTAGTAAGATTTTAAAGGGATGTTATCCATTGACATATTAAATAATATTAACATTAGTCTGCTCAGCCAAAAAATTATGCTTATACTTTCAGGCCCATACAATTGGGGTCTATACGAATCTCCCATTAAAAAATATCCTTCAGAAGCCATAAGTGTCTGGTTGATTAATCAAGTGATCGGTAGATCTAAGAGAGTTTGACATCCATTATTTACTTAGGTCCAACATCAAATCTCAAACATGTATAGATTTTGTAGTAGAATGTACAATCCCCACATTTGATGAGCCACCGACTACTTCACCTTCTCCCCCATGCTGGACATTATATGTCGATGGAGTTTTTGAAAGTTCTGGTGCTAGGGCAATAATTTTATTAATTTGCCTACAGCAAGTTACTCTTGAATACGGGCTCAGACTAAAATTTTATGTAATAAATAACGATATAGAGTACGAGGCCCTCATCGCTGGGTTAAGACTGGCAATAAACTGTAAAGTACTAAACTTAGTGATTCACACTAATTCATAATTGGTCGTCTCCCAAGTGGAGGGAGAATTTGACACCCATAATCCTTGACTAGCCTAGTACTGCAGTATAGTAAAGTCACTCTTGGCCCATATAAAAGAGCATCAAATCGTCTATATTCTCCAAGAGCAAAATACATGAGCAGATGCTCTCTCCAAATTTGTTACATCAACAACTAGAGATATATTCAAGAGAAAGTGTATCGAGGAGATTCACATCCCAAGTATCCAAGGTCCATAGGTCATATAATCAATCGACGAACCAAGAGAGGCTTATTGGATTGATCCCTTATTGTCCTTTTTACAAGATGGTATACTGCTGGAAGATCCAATAATTGCAACACGACTTTAGAGGCAAATAACAAACTTCACTATTATTGATGGAGAGTTATACAAATGAGTCTTCACTAACCATACCTCAAGTGCCTTACACATTTAGAATCAGATTACGCACTTTAAGAAGTTCAATCAAGAGTATGTGGAGAACATCTGAGAGGAAGAATATTAGCTTACAAGATCATGTGATAGGTATTTTATTGGCCCACAATGAAATATGACACACTTGAATTCACTCAAAAATATGAAAATTGTCAATTGCATTCCAACCTCACCCATATACCCACTGCAAAGCTTTCATCGCTCTAAAGCTTATAACCTTTCACCTAATGGAGAATTGATATCATGGGACCTTTTGCTATAACCACTGGACAATAAGAATTCATTATCTTAGTTATAGACTACTTCACCAAATGAGTAGAGATAGAACTTCTAGCAAGGATTACAAAAGTAAATGCCAAACAATTCTTATGAAAAAATATAATATATCGCTTTGGCATTCTTGCAAGGGTCATCACCGATAATGGAACTCAATTCACTAGTAAAATCTTTACATTTTTTGTAAGGATTTTCACATTCAACTAGTGTATACAGCCGTAGCTCATCCTCAGGAAAATGTCAAATGGATGTTACAAATCGAATAATACTTAAAGGGCTGAAGATACACCTAGGAAATGCTGAGGGCAATAGGCTGAAGAACTCCCAAATATTCTCTAGGCTTATCGTACCACAGCCAGAACTTTAACAAGGGAAACCCCGAATAACCTTTGCTTTGGTACAAAAGCAGTCATACCGGTCGATATTGGAGTCCCAATCCAGAGGGTTCAAACTTTTAACTTTAATAATAATAAGGAGAAGCTTAGAAATAATTTGAATATCCTCTTAGAAGTAAGTGGTGTGGCCTCAATCAGAGTTATTGTGTACCACCAAAGAATTGCCTGTCACTATAGTTAGAGGGTGAAACCTCGATGTATCTCAATTGGAGACCTAGTTTTGCGCAGCATTGAAGCAGCAGGAAAGGGCCCCCAATGCAATAAACTCTCTCCTCTCTGGAAAAGACCTTATTTGGTGGTAGTCATGGTTAAGCCCGACACCTTTAAGCTAAAGGATGCCGGTGAAAAAATGCTCCATCGAACTTGGAATATAGGAAATCTTCACAATTATTAATAAGTGATGATAGTACTGCTTGTCTTGTATATTGTATTCCTTCCTAATCGAATGTCGTGTAATCTTCGTACATATGTATCTCTTTTATGTTGAGTGTTGTGTAACTCTTTATATCCTTAAGTTATAATAGGGAAGCTGTTATATTATCTTATATAATATAGTGATATATTATTTGCTCTCTACTGACATTATCTTCTTCTTCAAAAATATCATAATAACAATCAAAATCAAATAACAAAATATAATCTTTTATCATTGATTTGAGAAATAATAATCTTCATTGTATCTTAACCACTGGATGATCAATCCTAGGGGGATTTGATGTGATCTCTTTTATACAGGTTAATGTTATCAAGCAATACTTTGACTAATAATCTCGGATAGGTCAAACATCATAGGAGGATGTCTATCACATTCGCTCAGGCTAAGTAAGTTCATTGAAATATTTTTCACCATCCAACTTAAAAAAAATCATATATAAAAGAAAAGAAATATCAATAACTCCTTGTTATATCATAAAAAAGATCACATACATCATATATGAACACAAACATATGATAGAGTGATATAACTGGTGGTACAGAAATACTACACAATCTCAATAATCTCATCATCATTGGAAAAGACTTTCTGAAGCTCGCTTCCAATATCATCATCATCGCCTGAATCTGAAGGGGGATCATCAGAAGCTTGACTAAGTGTCAACCCTTCGACTTCCACTATGATTTTGTGCTGTACTAGGCGAACTCCTTTCAAAAAAATCTCTAATAAAGTCTTCTTCAATACACTCATGCTCTAGAGCCTTCACTTCTATAACATATATATGATCATGAGCCTCTTAAACGTGATCATGAATTATGCTTTTAAATGCTATAGACTTCTTAAAATATTCTATGACTTTTAGAGAACCTAATCTAGATTGGGCTTTCATAGAGCATTTTTGTTCTCAACTATGAGACTTTGAAATCTCTTGTTTTCATCTTCGAGGCCTGCTATCTTCTCTCTAGAGATTTGCTGATACTTGAGATGCTGGTTGATCATCATTTGCGCATCCACCAAATCAACATGGTGCTGATTTAATAGCCCGTGTTTTGACTGTGCTAAATTTTTCTTGAGTCATTATAACTCCAAATCATAAATTATCTTTGCCATAGTATTTTGATTTTACTATTTTACTGGCATCAATTTTTTGATAATTTTTAGGCACCGGTGAAAATCCTTAAGAAATTGGTACCTATATGTACATGTGAGGATTTCAGGACCTTCAGGTGTCCGGTGTGCAAATTAATTTTACTGATATTTTTTAAATAATATTATTTATTTAATTTTACTACATTAATTTATTTTCAACAATTTTTACTGATGTTTTGATTCGATGCTTTATCCAATTTTTATATTAAATGGTATTACAAATACGATGAATGATTTATAGATTTAACATTTATACTGATTTATCGCTTTACTGGCTTCTGTACTGTAGTGTTTTATTGTTCATAGATTCTACTACTACTGCATATGAATTTTATTATTTTTGCACTGATTCAATGATTATATTAATGTAACTGCTATGAATTAACTGTTGACATGCATATTGCTCATTTATCATGCTTTGAATTTAGCTATAGATTTTGGTGACCTGTTGGGCTTTTTAGCTCATTATATGTAATTAATTAATTTCAGGCTAGGACAGGGGAGCAGGAGTGTGAGGTTAGTCAGGATTCTTTATGTTATGTTTCTTTTTATTGAGTAAACAGTTGGTTGGAAACTGATTGACCTATACAGGATGGTGGGCCGACGGGCTTTCTTTTAAATACTGTGGTGTTATCCTCCACTGATTCACGTAATACACCGATTGAGAGTTATAAGGAGGTAATTACTATGCTGATGGGTAAACGGTGACGACTCTTTTTACCGAGCCAACGATTTATTGATACTGATACATTACTAAAAAACACCATGATAGTCAGGACTTCTTACTTGTTTAATGTGACTATTAAAATACATGTTCTTGAGGTATTATTCTTATTTTATTGTTACTGCATGGATTTATTGTTATTGCATTATTCTACTACTCCTGCCACTAGATTGTTATTGTTACTGATTTAGATACTGATGCTAAGCATGTGATATAGTGAGCACGTGATATACATAATATATTGAGCATGTGATCGAGATACTAATTTAATACTGATATAGAATAATTGGATAGCATGTGTATATGCCTATATAATTTTACTGTATTGATTTAATTTAACAATATTTATTGATATTTTGATTTAATGCTTTATCCAATTTTTATAGTTATTGATATTATGGATATGATGATTGTTTTATAGATTTGACACTCTTACTAGTTTACTACTTTACTAGCTTCGGTACTATAGTATTTTATTATTTATAGATTATACTATTACTATATATAAATTTTACTATTTCTACACTGATTCAATGATCATATGAATGTAACTTCTATGATTTAACTACTGACATGTATATTTCTCATTTGTCGTGCTTTAAATTCAGTTATAGGTTTTGGTGGTCTACTGGGCTTTTTAGCTTATTATTTGCAGTTAAATAATTTTAGGTCAGTGTAGGAGAGCAGGAGTATGAGGCTGGTCAGAATTCCTTCAGGTCTGGGTTCTTTTTGTTTTAGCAATTCTTTTATACTTAGGATATGATAGATATGTGATTATTATGTAGATCATGAGTAGTGTATATGATTTTTGAGAATGAATATAGATGTATTCATTAATATTTTGAATTATAGAGTTTATTTATTATTATTTATTATTGATAGATGATATTAGATAGCTCTGATTGTTATTTATTAAAAGAATAATTCTCCCAATTTAGTTTATAAGATATCAAAAATATAATATACATGAATGCACACATACTATCCGTAATAAATAACAAAAATATATCCTATAATTCAAAACATTAATGTATACATCTGTATTCATTCTCAAAAAGTATATACACTACTCAGGATCTACACAATCATATCACAACTACTCTGACCTGAGTACAAAAGAATAACTGGAACAAAAAGAAATAGAACCTAAAGAATTTTTACCAGCCTCACACTCCTGCTCTCTTGCCCTGACCTGAAATTATTTAACCACATATAATGAGTTAAAAAGCCCAGCAGGTCACCAAAATCTATAACTAAATTCAAAGCACAACAAATGAGTAATATATATGTCAACAGTCAATTCATAGCAGCTACATTCATATGATCATTGAATTAGTACAGAAATAGTAAAATTCACATGCAGTAGTAGTAGAATCTATGAGCAGTAAAATATAACGGTACGGAAGACAGTAAAATGGTAAATAAGCTGTTACTCAAGCACGTATCTACATTCATTTATAATATATTGCAGTAAATAAAGAATAATTGAGCATAATTCAAAAAATGCAAAATTGTTCTAATGGTAGACAATAAAATATATACTGAGTAAAATTTTACATTTTTTAAATTTGACCAAATTATCAAATATTGCATAAAATAATATTCTAAAGCTTTTGTTGAACTGAATCACTATTTTTAGATATCAAAATAAATTTTTGAGTAGACAAAAATTACTATATTTTCAAAATCACCTCGAAAAAAATCTTAAATAAATACTCAAAATATTTATAATCTCGATCTCTATAATATATAAAAAGTTATGCAATGAAAGTTTTGTCAATATAAAGTTATTCATGTTTCTTGATAACGAAAATACAAATTTGATCAGAAAAATATCAAAAATATAAAATCTTTAAAATCAAAAATAGGGTAAAGGTTTCTTACAGCGAGACAAGCAAATCTCTCAACAGGCTCGACTGACAAAAATCGCTTTGCGGCCTTCAAATCCAAAATTTTCTTTTCTCTCTCCTCACATTTCTCTCATTTTCTCTCTAAAATGTCTCTGTTGCCGAAATCAATGGGGGAAAAGGATTTTATAAAAAATTTCTTTAATGCTTTAAGATATTTTATAATAAAATAATATATAATACTAATCTAATATTTAATTTAATAAATTCTTTAGTATAAAATTTAAATAAATTATTTTAGAACTTCAAAAAAAAAAATCATTAAAATAAATCATTTTATTTAAAAAAATATCGATGAAATGGGTTTGCAAAATGAACAGCTAACAGTCTAAAAATTCCTACTTGTACCAATAGGTGCCAATTTCTTAAGAAATTTCATCAGTGTCCAAAAATTATAAAAAAGTTCGTATAAGTAAATTACTACAATAACAACACTATGATAAAGATAATTTACAACATGGAGTTATAATAACTCCAAAAAAATATTTTGCTAGGTCAAAATACGGGTTATTACAATCTGATCTATCTATTGATTCTGCAAGGAAGCATAAGTCACCATGATAGCCAATTCAATTCTGTATTTTGCTAACTGTTCTTCTACTGCCTTTATCTCCTTGATCTTGCTATCATATTTTCGCTCATACTCACCTTGAAGGTATTTGACCTTCACAAATTCATCATTCTAATCATTCAAGATCTGAGTTAGCTCAATTTTAAGATACTTATGCCACAACAATGGAAATAATAAAAGGATATTTGTAAGGGACATATCCTTATAAATATGCAAAAAAGGAGAACAAAGAAGAAGTGGATACTCACCAGTCGTCAATTCATCGACATCCAACACATCGGTGTTTTAAAATATCTTCTAGAATGTGTAACTTAGATGGAGAAGAATTGTGACCTTTGCCAGCACCTGCTAAAATCTTCTCCACCTTCTTCTTGGAAAAAGTCTGTAGATCAACATCATTTACTAATCATTTAGGAGGAACCTTTGAAGTGTGGGTAAACGCTTCTTGAACTATGGATGACTTTTTCAACATAATTGCATGAACCTCCCCACCTGAAATTCTAATCCAACCCTGAATAATTACTCTTCCTCTACATACTTGCCCAAATAGCATACCTCATAGTGAAGAGTGTCCACATTAGGAATATTGAGTATCTTCAGTATATCTTCTACTCCAACATGAAGGGGAATAGGTAAATCTTTCAACTTTTCCCATTTCTCTAGAAGATTCCAGTCGTTCTACACAAAGAAAAATCCACTAGCCCTGCTCTTTGATGAATCTCGGTGTGAATGTCTAGCCATTTGGTTGTGAAAGTGATACGATCCTGCATATTCATAGGTGAAACGACCCATCCGAGAAATGCACTCTAGAGTCAACACAGCTCCATGATATCTAAAAAAGAAAATCAATCCCACCACAATTGATATGGCTTTATAGGAGAAATGGGATAAACTCACTCCACATGTTACTAAAATGTCAATTAACTCTATGGGAGGTGGAAACCATAGCCTCACTTGCAAACTAAACTCATAGACAATCATATATATCCTGAAGGAGGAGAATAAGCCCAATTAAACTTCTCGAGTACCTTCACCACTAGATCATTGAGAAAATGAAACTTCTATTGAAAAATGATCAAGGAATCACTAGTTATGGTGGAAACCACATCATCAGTCTTGGCTACCTTGTGAGATTTCTTCAAACCATCATTCTGGGCAGCAATTCATTAATCTCCTTGAGCTAAGAGAATTCTAGTGGAGGCATGGTCACCTATTTGAACTTCTACACTAATAGAGGGGAAATGAATTTTGATAGGGAATAACACTTGTAAAAAATAATGGAATGCCTATAAAGTGAGAAGAAATATATGGGAAAATGAAAGAAGGAGTTTGAAAACTCTATATTCTACACAGAGAGGGGTACTTGTACTTGATAGAGGATGCTACCTATTTAAGACAGTGAAATGCCTCAATTATAGAAAAGTTAGAGGAAGTGAGGAGAAGAAAAAGAGAAGCATTTTCCCTCCTGCCCAGGGGGTATTTATAGGAGTAAATTGGGGGTGAGGAGAGGAGGTTTGTAGAAAATTTGCAAATTTTTTAAAAATTTTTTGAACTTTTTTTAAAAATAAAAAATAATAACATATATATATATATATATATATATATATATATATATATATATATATATATATATATAGCCAACCGGCTGAGGTTGGCGCGCCAACTAGCGCTCGGGGGTGAAATGGCTCCAACCGGACCACGTTAGCAGCCCCGGGCAACCGCACGGTGGCAGCAACGGGCGCCGACAGGTCGACGACTCTGTTCGGTTCAGTTTGGCTGCCACGTCATGCCTGGGCTCGATTTTTGGCATAAATAGCCCGATTCATATGTTTTTGGGGTCTCCGAGACTATTTTTTTGACATTCTAGCCTCAAATTAACATTTTTAGAGCAAATTGGGAGCTTTACATCCACGATCGGGTCATTTTAAAATTCTTGACCACATCAGGAAATTCTTAAAAGTTGTAACTCATTTTTTGGACTTCGAGAGCTTCGACATCCAAAAATAGCAGGGGTAATTGATATATCATCAAAATATATCTTGATCAGGCATGAATGGCAAGGCAAATTTGAGTTGGGAACTTCCAAAATTAAATTCGAGACCATCCAAACTCTGGTTTCAACAAATTTATGGTCGAATTGAACATCTCGAAAAGACGAACCTAACGACACCAAATTCAAGCCAATCCGATTCCAAATGGGACGAAGTCGGAGACCCAAAGCGCATTTGGAAAGTTCAAATCATAAGTTGGATGATGAAATGATTTTTAAATGTGACATGTTTATAGTTGAATCGAGCCGCTCGACGAGACGAATCCAATTAGTTTGAGATCGTCGAATTTTAATATCATTAAAACATTCAAATACTTAATAAATAGCCTATGATCAAGGGAATCGATATCACCCGCCCAGTTAAAATACTCCTAACATGCCCTTGATCTCATCCTTATTGATTGGCCATGCTATTCCGTGAAAACTATAAATAGACCCCTCATTCTTCATTGAGGGAGGACCAAGTAAGGAAAAGAAGGAAGATAGGTAAGGAAGAGAAATCGGATTTTTCTTACCACCAAACTCCTCCTCGACCACCGCTCATCGCTAGGCTATCGCCGGACTTCTGCCCGGCCATCGATTGTCGTCGGACTTCTGCCCGATCACAAGCTGTCGCCAGACTTCCACCCGACCACTAGCTGTTGCCGGACTTCTACTTGACCACCTACCATCGTCGGACTTCGGTCTGATCCCTATTCGTCGCTAGATTTTAACCCGACGGTTGATTATTGTAATATGATCGTCTTCAACTTTAATGACGAATCAATCATTTGTAATCTATTTAAACACTAGTGGAATTATTTAACTGGGCGTGACACCGTGGTTATTCCCTTCAGGGTTTTCCACATAAAAAATCTAGGTGTTTCTTTTTCTTACTGTTTGTATACTGGATACTTATGCAACGCTAAGATGAAAAAATTTTCTACTTTACCGCCGCAAATATTTTAGACCGCAACAAAAAAGTATTGAGAAATTCATGATTGGAACTTGATAGAAGAAGAGTATCCATGGTAAGGGTAATGGATAATATTTCATATCTTGGTTTGAAAATTAAGTGTTATATATATTAAATATATTAATAAAATAATTTAAATGCTATACATAAAATCATAAATATATATGCTATGTATTTTAAGTTGTTGACATCATAAATATATATGCTATGTATTTTAAGTTGTTGACATCTTATATATATGCTTTCATACTATAATTAGGCCCAAGTTGTCTGTGCCATAACGGGCAGTTACCCGACCGCCCCTTCGCGCAGGAAGACAAATAATGCCTTCTAGTTCAGAATCATCCTCTTGTTCGAATAATCCTCTTACGTCCATTTTTCCGCTCCTTTTACTCTGTCTTCATTTCGCTCGTGTCTCCACCCTCTTCTGCCCGCCTAAGAACCATAAAGTTCAACGTCGGAGCTTCACTCTTCAATGCCTTTTTATTCTCTCTGGTTTCTTCCTTTCTTGTTCATTTATGAGGAAGAAGATCCCAGATCCTTGTAGTGATTAAAGATCTCTATTGGCCCGAGGCTTTCCAATACTTGTCTGTCTGGTGTTTCTGTGTCAATTTGTTTGATCCTTCTATCTTTAGGGTATATGATTTCCCCTACTTGCTTTTGGGTGGTTGCGGGGTTCTGTGAACGGATATGCTTATATATTAGAGTAATGCTTCCTCGTCCGGTTTCCATGGAAGTTTTGCTAGTCTTTTGAGTTTCTTTATTGTGGATTATGATGGGGAGTACTGGAGAACCGGACAGGAAGGGGCGCCACTTCAGTTCCATATTGCCTACGGCCGCTCCTGCTGTTAAGAATCACCTGCTGGCTCCTTGTGCCGATGATAAGAAGGTATGATCTCTTTGGTCTCTGACTCTCTTTATTGATTGATTGGGTCATTTTGGCTTTTATTTGTTTGGAATAGCGCTTCCGTTGTTATGGATTTAGGCGTCGTGAAGGTCTTACTGTTATTTTGTTCCAAGGGAATTGTTAAAAGGGGAAGTTTACCTTTTATTTTGTATCCTATCTTTCGCTGAAGTTTTGGAAGTTGGCGACCTATTGAGATATTCGAGGCATTGGTTTTCTTTAAACACTCCCGATATGTGCTAGTCATAAGGAAAGTTTTCTGAGGTATTGGCTCTTCCTATATCTTTTTAGTACTGGGACTCTCTCCACATGGTTAGGGCTCACAGATTTGGCTTGTAAGCATGTGGTGTGTTACTTTTTTGGCTTTTGGTGATGCAACCAGTATTATTTCCTTGAGAATAGCAGGTTCCTGTCGAAGTACTTGTTAACTTTACATGAACCAGCTTTGTATTTTTCATAGAGAGTTGTGTCTTCCATCACTTTGTGCATACTGAGTTGAAAGTTTATTCATTTTTCTTCTTGAATATTGAGTTGGAAGCTCATTTTAGAATTGTTTTTTTGGAGCAGGTAAGTTCTATATATCCATGCTGGTGATTATTGGTTAATAGCAGTGTAACTTTTATAATTGCCCTGAAGATCATCTAATCTTCTTCAATGTTTGTTAAATGAAAATGAAATATCTTTGAACATAATGGATGCAAGTTTTTCTTGAAGGCAATGATGGTCTCTTATGAAATCATTTTTCTAAGAGGTCTGATAACTATCTCCTCAGAAGCTACAAAACAAAGTTTTCTCATTTCTTGAGGGTTAAACCTTTTCAGCAGCTAATTTAGTGATATCACATACATATTTTTTATAAGGATGTGCTATTCCATTGACCATCATCGTTTAAGGATTAATTTTTTTCTCTGTATTATATTCTACTAGTTTGCACTCTACTTAAAGAAAAAAAAGACATAATTTTGTTGGAGGCTTGGTGTATTTTAGCTTTGTAGTTATTATAATCACTGGAGCTAAAAAGTAAGAAGTTTGAAATTCCTTGCATTGCATGAGTATGTAGTATGCTTTTAGTTCGCACCATTATTTTTATTGTTCAATAGTCTATAGTTGCACTTTTAGTATGCATATCTACTAAATATTTTAATGGCAGAGATTGCTATCGAGCTGGCCTTTGTGCTTGTCTAGCTTTATTTATTTATTTTTTGTCAAAATAAAGATTTAATGAAATTTTATATTTATGCAGATGATTTTTTTTGTAGTTGAACCTATTCTCTCAGAAAATTTATTCATATATTCTTTGATTTTGAACTGTATATGAACTTGTGCTTGAGAATAATAGAAATGCTTTTCCTATCACTTCATGATGTGTTAACTAAGGATTTGATTAATCTTTCCCTCATAATTTCTAGTAAAAATAATATGTTTTGGCACACAATGCATGCAAGAAAAAGGGAAGTGTGTTTATCATTCTTACGTCAAATTGAAAGTTACCAATTAATTTATTAAATAAATTCCACTTGAAAATATATATTAATTTAAGTTGTAAAATAGGTAAAATGTGATTAAATTACCTTAATATTCTCTCTCTTTAAATTCGTTAATCCACCTAGGGAATAGGAAAGTGGCATGGGGTTACTTTGGAGCCATAATGAAGGATGACTGTCTAGAAGGCATGATAATAGCTATCATGTTTCCTACGCCTCATGCTAGAAGATTGGTGATTGAATTCCATTTAAACATGACCATATAGTATGGAAAAATTCATCATCAGAGTATAATTCCTGTAAGCACTACAGTCCAGAAAATTCTATTTGCTGTTGTGTTAGAAGGACTGGCCGCCTACTCAATGCATCAGCTACTCGATTTTGTGTTCCGCTCTTGTGCTTTGATACAAAAGTAAACTTTTGTAAAAATATAATCTAGCGAGCATGCATCCTGTTAATGCTCTTTTGAGTGTTAATATATTGGAGGGCCTTATGATCACTACAAAGAACAAAATCCTGATGTAACAAATAGTGTTCCCACAGTACTGTTTCAATGCTCTAATAACAGCATACAATTCCTGCTTATAAACAATCCATTTTTGTCTGGATTGGCACAGTTTTTCACCGAAGAATTCCATGAGCTTGTTGTCTTGGGACAGAACTGCACCGTTTCCCATGATAGAGGCATTTGTGTCCACTATAAATGGTTTATCAAAGTTAGGTAATGCTAGTACGGGTGCTTTAGATAATGCGACTTTGATGGATTCAAAACTCCTTTGCTGTTCGGCTGACCAGGAAAGCTGAGTTTGTTTTAATACATCAGTTATAGGTGACATAATCACACTGAATCCTTTGATAAAACCCCGATAAAAATGGACCAACCCATGAAAGCTGTGAATATCAAAGAAATTACAGGGAATTGGCCATTCAACTATGGCTGCTACTTTTTGTGGATCTACCTTTACCCCTTCAGCCGAAATTATGAAGCCAAGGAATGATACCTGCTCGGTTGCAAATTCACACTTGAGAAGGTTTAAATAAAGCTTGTTTTGTCTCAGAATGTCAAAAATTGCTGTTAGGTGTTGTATATGGTCTTCCAAGGTGGCACTGAAGACTAATATATCATCAAAATACACAACACAACACTTGTTAAGGAACGACTTCAGCACTTCATTCATTAGTCTCATAAACGTTGCCGGGGCATTGCACAAGCCAAATGGCATGACTTTCCACTTGTATAACCCTTGGCGAGTTTTGAATGCTGTCTTCCACTCGTCACCTGGCCGAATCCTAATTTGGTGATATCCGCTCTGAAGATCTAATTTAGAAAATATCTGTGCTCCCGACAATTTATCCAACATAACTTCCATCCTCGGCATAGGAGAGCGGAATTTAACTGTAATTTTATTTTTGGAACGACTATCCATACACATCCTCCAGCTATCATCTTTTTGGTACCAATAAAGCTAGTACGGCACAGGGACTAAGACTCGGCTGAATTAATTATTTGTCTAACAATTCATCTACAATTTGCTGTAGTATCTTATGCTCATTTGGACTCATCCTGTAATGAGGCAGGTTAGCTAATGAAGCTCCAGGTGTTAATTCAATTTGGTGTTGAATTGCTCTAACTGGAGAAAGTTCAGCTAGCAATTCAGAAGGAGTAATATCAGAAAAATGTTGCAACAAAGTGCTAACACCAGCTGGTAGTGACTTCGCCTCTATTGTATTGTTCTGTTCCTTGACAACTAATGCCATAATACAAGTAGATTCCTTACATGCATTTAACAACGCCTTTTTGGTTACAACAAATAATGCCATTTTGGCATTTAAAGTGCTTGATTCTTGGTCCGGCAAGTGAGGCAGCAACCTCAACCTTTTACCCTTCCATTCAAAAGCATACGTGCTGGCTCGACAATCATAAATTGCTCCCACATCGAATTGCCACGGCCTTCCCAAAATCAAATGACATACATCCATGTCCACCACATCACATAAAATTTCACTCACATAGTGATGACCAATTGAAAACGATACCTTGCACATGTCGGTCATAGATATCTCCATCCCCTTTTTGACCCAACTTATCTTATACGGGTTGGGATTCTTCGTCGTCTTAAGTTGTAATGCTTGTACCACCGCGCGAGAAATAACGTTCTCAGTGTATCCACTATCAATTAATAGATCACAAACCTTTCCCTTGATAGTGCATTTTGTTTTGAACAGAGCATTGCGCTGGGTTTTGGCTGGTCGTCGTGGAGCTAGAAGCAATTTTTGTAACACACTAATTAAAGGATCCCCCTCGTCACCGGCTACATCTTCTGCTTCTTCAATTTCATTATTATTATTGACCACTTCTTCCTCATCTTCGCCATCCAGCATTTGTAACTGAGCTCTGGTTGGACATTCATTAGACTTATGCCCTTGTTGAAAGCATCTGAAACATTTGATACCTGATGGTTTGGCATAAGGATTTTCCTTCAATGGTGCCTTGCCTTTCTGAATTCCCCTTGGTTCTGCTACTCTCGGTCCGAGTGCTTTAGGTAGACTAGTGGTGGATGGTGTTGCCAATTGCTTGCTGTTTAAAGTGGGATTCTGCATTGAGTGCTTATTGATTTCTACTGGATGCTCTAGGACTCTCCTGCCTTGCTTGCTATGGGCATGCCGTTGTAACCGTGTCTCCACCTTAAGGGCATAATTTACTGCTTGCGATAACGACCAAACATTATTTAATTCGAGTCTATCTTGAATTACATCTCTCAATCCCCCAATGTATCTTGCGACCAGTTGGTTATAGGATTCGTTAAGATTGTTTCCCGCACTCAGTTGATAAAATTCTTCCGTATACTCGTTCACCGATCTCGAGCCTTGCGAATAATGTTGGTACTGCACTTACAACATTTGTTCAAAATCAGTTGGTAAGAAATGACCCCTTAATAGTTGTTTCATTCGGACCCAGCTCCGAACTGATCCCTTGCCTTCAACGTCTCGTGGATTGAATTACTTGTTGCCACCACGCATTGGCGCCTCCTTTCAGCCTACATGCCACATATTTTACTTGTTTCTCCGGCTCAATCTCCATACACTCAAAGAACGTTTCAACTGCCCTTTCCCAATCCAGGTAATCCTCAATATGTAATTTACCATCAAAAAAAGGTATATCCAGTTTGACACGAAATTCACCTTGATACCTGTCTCTTACGGTCATGCGACGTCTGCGATTCAGCACCTGCTCTTCCTCCGAATACGACAGCTCCAAAGACTGAAATCGATCCAGTTCCTCTTCTGAGTCCGAAGCCTCTTGCGCCCGAGTATCTTGTTGCCGCTCTCTATCTGTCACGAATCCCCGTCTCGCTGTCGGAGCTATCGTTCGAGCGATTTGATTCCGATCTAGACGAGCGTTGCTCAACCTCAATTCTCGGCGCATTTCCCCGAAAAAATGATCCAAGTTGGCGGAGATTTCCGTTGTTTGCCTCGCCAAATTGTTGTGCTCTGATCGCAGAGCTTCAAGGCTTTGATCTTCTCTGGAAGCCACCCGATTGCTTGCTTCAGCCATCCTTGCTCTGATACCAATATGATGAAGGTAACACCTGCAAGAAATGAAAAACAAGCAAGCAGCAATCTGCAATAGAACAGTAAGGATGATTTCTGTATAATATGTCTAAAAAACTGGCTTTCTTCTATAGCCCGTGGTGTATATACTATTCCCTTCCTCCTATACTCAAAGAGGGACTGAAAAGTAAAAAGTGTCAAGTAGTACTGCCTAACTAACTAAGGAAATAAGGTAGTGGAGCACATGCTCAATAATAGAAATAGATAATAAGTAGCTAATAGTAAATAATATACTCCTTAGGCCCATGCTAAGTAAAGATGCTCCGCATCAATATGCTTCATTCAAAATAATATGAATGATCATTTGCAAGAGGAATAATCATTTTAGGCTAGTTGAGATGCAGTATTATAGCAATATTACTCGTCTTAAATTTGTAAAATACTATGAATCATAAGTATATCTATTAAATGCATCAGACTTAGAAGAAAGGAACTTTGCTCCAATCTAGAAATAAGATCATCCACATTGAGATGTATAAGTACTATTCATCAACCTTCCCCTTGCCTCCTCAGGTATCAATCCTTAAAAAAAAAACACTCAATATCCAAGTATTAGTAGACACATGAAAAATAAAAATAATTGACATGACACATCCTAATATTCCTTCATAACTTAGTAACTTAATTATTATTAACTTGCATCTATGCATATGCAATTATTTACAACCTATTTGACTATTTTATTCTTTAAGAAATATTTAAATTATTCTTTATACAGTGGAATTAATATATTGATTTACCTCAAGCATCTTGATTGTTTTTATAAATAATATGTTATTAGATTACTTATATTGATTAGTTATAATCTGATGGAGCTGTTTAGGAAGGAATTAGAAAGTTTCCTAATCAAGAGGGAGCTATTTAAGAAGGTTCTTTATCAAAGGGAAATTAATTAGGAAAGTTTTAATTGCATTTGGGAGGGAATTATTTAGGGTAAGAAATCTAATTTGAATTAAAAAATGTAAAAGGGAATTATTTAGGAAAAGGGAGGAGGAATCAAGGGAGAATTATTTAGGAAAGTTTTAATTATAATTGGGAAGGAATTATTTAGGGCAAAAGATTTGATTTGAATTCAAATATGAGAGAGAGAGTTGTTTAGGGAAAGAGGGCTGATTTAGGAGGGAATTAGGAGAGCTTATTTAAGGCTAACAATAGGGTGATTTCAGGATTATGTTTTGAGTTTACTGAAATTAAAATTTTTTAGGTTGTGAGGGCTCTAATTGCCGGCTAGGGATTTGGGAGATTCAGATCTTCCTCTCCAATTGAAGATCCAACTGTATCTTGCTATTTTCTTTTATATATCTTGCAATAAAAAGAGTTTTGGTGTGTTATTCTTCTTAATTTCTTATTGTTATTCACTAATTTTGAGGAAATTGTATCAACCTCCTATCAAATTGGTATCGGGGCACTTTTTTGTGACCTATGATGGCAAAGAAAGTTGATGCCTTGGAAGAGCGTCTTAAAGGAAAAGTTGGCCAACTCAAATCGGCGATTGAGGACAGAATGTCATCAGTAGAGGAAAAGTTTTCCAACCTAGAGGGGATGATAAAGAAGGTGTTGGATCTTCACGTCAAAGGACATTATCAGCATTAATGACATTCAATTCCTGTCAAGCAAAACTGTCAACAAATCATGAACAAATTTGCTAGAGTAATTGAGTCTGATACAAAGTTTTGCTTAATAAATTCTTCTTATACCGGACAAGATTCCAAAGCCTCTGTGATGGGGACATCAGCACATGGAAAGTCTATCAAAGACGTGGCCGTCGATCTACGGCCACGATCGAGTCATTATATTTCTGAGATTATTTTATGTATTTTCTATTTTTCATGTCATATGGTATTTTGCTTTATTAGTTCCTGTTGTACCCTTTTATTAAGGGATGTCGTATTTAAGCCCTAGGGGCATTGTCGTCCTTTATTTTGAGTCTTTTGTATGAGACTATTTATAGCCCTAGTGTGATCCTTTTCAAGTTAATGATTGAATGAAAAGAAATTTCTGCATTGTGAGTTCTTGTGAGAGCTTGAGAGAGGTTAGAGAGATCCCTTGGAGAGGGACATGAATCACCCACCAATCTTGGAAGAGTCCGGATTCATGGTTAGTTTCGTAGTACTCTTCTTCCTCCTTCCTCCCTCCTCTTCTAAGCCACGGCCCAAATCTCCCACCCTAAAGCCGTCGGCCACCACCTCAAAGCCCCACCACCGGCCACCAAACATCCCACCCGAGCCCTTGACCCGCCGGTCCTCCTCACCGTCTCCTTCCCTCCTCCCAACCAATGGCATCACCACTACACCAAGCCGCCGGCCCCAACCTATAGGTCAAAGCCGCCGGCCCCTTCCTTTGGGTTCTCCTCCATTAGTGCTAGCAATTACTTTTCCTAATTGGGTTTTGTTATTTTAGGTAACTCAATCAATTTAAATTCAAATCTATTTGAATTTGAAATGTTACTTAAAATACTAATCCTATTTTAGGAAAGTTTTCAAATTTCAGCCCTTTGAATTTCAAATTAATGAGGAATTAATTAAAACCTTCCTAATTTGATAATCCAATTGAAGAAGGCTTGAATTAATTTCCCAAATCCCTCCCTCTCTTCATTGATGCCGCCGGCCCCTATTGGGTCCCCACCTCCTTATTTCTTTCCAAACTTAATTTCCCCCCTTAGGAATTAAATACCAAATCCCTCAACCTTACCTGCCCCCTCTCTCTTCCCCTTAGGCTATTTAAATTCTTTCCAAAGCAAAGGACTTTGAATAGGAAAGTAATTTCAGCCTTCCCTCTCAAAATTCCCCTCCCAATCTTAAACCTAAGTCGCAAAATCTGAACCTAATTTCCCAAGTCTTCCCCTCTTGGCCGGCCACCTTCTCCTGCCACTTCCTACTTGGATTCTTGGGAGAAAACCCCCATTCTTTCAAGAAAATAGCAAGGACAGCAAAGATCATGACAATCAACACATCAACATTTGGAGGAAACTTCTTTCTCTCCAATTGAACCTTCAAGGGAGGCCACGATGGATTTCTTCCACATTGTACTTCCGGACTTGGATAAAGGTGAACCACTTCCCCCTTTTTATTACTTTCCTAATCCCCTAATCTTGTAGGTGATGACAAATCATAAGGAACCGTGCTCCACCGTTGCCTAAGCTTAGTAAATGTAGGATTGAGCATGCTTTCTATGTTACTAATCTCATTGTTAGATTAGGGATTTTGTTGAAAGCTATTTACTTTGCATGTTGTTGAGCTTCTAACCTGTTTTGATAATCCAAGTGCTTAGCATGTGATTTAGCCTAAACGATTGTGACCGCTCTTACGTTTTCTCTTTTCGTTTAAATCGCTAATAGCCTAATCATAATTGTTTTATCAAAATCGTGCAAATTCTTATGCATTCATTTACCAACATCTTAGTCCTGCATCATCTGGTATCAGAGCATGGTATGCTCTAGTTTTGCATGCTAGACATCATCCTAGGAGTTGTTTTAACTAGTTCTTTACTTTGTTACATGCATGCTATCATTTAAATTAGTTTAGTTACATGTTATTCTTGCTGTCCACTACATTCCTGCACACATTTAGAGGTTGTTAAGCTTGTTATTTCAATTGTTTAAGTGCTGTCCTTAACCTAGCCACCTCACTAGTTGTCTAGGTTGCTTAGCCCCTCCTTGTAGTTTGCTGTCCAAGCAATTTCTACAGTGTTTCGTGTCTTTTTAGTGAGTCTATCCTTACATCTAGGTGCTGTCCTCCTTCTAGATTCATCCCCTAGTGTGCCCTAGTACCTAGCTATGGACCCGGAACAACTTAGTAGGACTTTAGACTTGTTGGTAGGTCAAATGAACAACATTAGCCAGCAACTCAAAGAGAACCAAGCCGACCTAGCCGAGCTTTGTAGAGACACCACTGAGCGTTTTGATACACTTGAGCGAGCTAGAGATCATTCTACCCCCTACACCCCTTCTAGACCACCTTCTATGTATGGGGATGACACCTACCCGGATGAGAGGCAACATCGTGCCAATCATCGAGTTCCTCATTATGGACATGATCACCACCACAACCCTGATCTCCCACTGATGAAAAATATCAAGGTCGATGCACCCACTTTCGATGGTACCCTCGATCCCCGGCTCTTTCTGGATTGGATCAAATGTATGGATAGTTTCTTTAAGCGGTATAACATCTCCGAGGCTAGGAAGGTCAGTTTTGCCATCATGAAACTCATTGGTAGGACTAGTTAGTTTTGGTCGAACTTAGAAAGCCTTAGGGAGTCCCGGAATGAGTATCACATCACTGATTGGTTATCGATGAAGCGAGAGCTTAAGCAGAAGTACCTACCTCCCTCGTACTTCCCTAGGCTCTTAGATAGGTGGCATAGGTTGACTCAGGGTAGTAAATCGGTCAAGGATTGAATCGCATCCTTTGACGATTACCTTATCCGTTGTAAGGGGGAGACCTCTACTACCCCCGCGCAGATTTTATCTATGTTTCGTACCGGATTGCGAGAGGATCTTCGCAATGAGCTTTTTGCCCGGAACATCACTACCCTGGAAAATGCCTATAGTTTAGTGCTAGACCTTGAGGAGAGTCGGTCCCAGCACCCTAGTTGTCACCCCGACTCTAAGACTTCCTATAGACCGTCTGGTAGCTCCACTCTGCACACCTCTACTGTCCGACCTACCCCAGGGAACACTACCCGACCACCTACTGGCACCCCTGCACTCCGACCTGACTTTAGAAACAAACCTCCCACCCCGGATACCCCTCGGTCCAATCCCGAGACCAAGTGCTTTCGATGCCAGGGGTATGGGAATATCGCTTCTCAGTGCTCCAGTCCCTACAAAGTCTCCGTCATTGAGGAGATTACTGAGGAGGATTTTGAGCCCGAGGTTGATCAGGTCCATCAAGTGGAAGATGAAGGCGATTTCTTTGAGGAGGACGATGACTCCGCTGTCCTCCACTGCCTTCAGAAGTTGGACACTTCTCCCATCTGCGTGGTGAGATGTGCACTGTCACACCTTGTTACCACCGATGATTGGCGTAGGACGTCGATCTTTCACACAACAACAACAACAACAACAACAACAACATCAAGCCTTTGTCCCACTACGTGGGGTCGGCAACATGAATCCTTTTTCTCCATTGTGTCCGGTTCAAAGTCAAATTCTCGTTTAAATCTAATAAAGAAAGATCATTTCTAATATTTTCTAACCAAATCTTTTTAGGTCTACCTCTATCTTTCTTAACATAAGTCAAATCTAATACCTCTACTTTTCTAACAGGGTCATCGGAAGGCCGCCGTTTTATGTGACCAAACCATCTAAGACGACTCTCTCTAATCTTATCCTCCACTGGAGCTACTCCAACCTTTTCACGTATATGCTCATTTCGTATCCTGTCTCTAAGAGTAAATCCACTCATCCACCTGAGCATCCTCATCTCCGCAACACATAACTTAGTATTGTGCTTCTCTTTTAATGGCCAACATTCTGCACCATAAAGCATTGTAGGTCTCACCACCATCTTATAGAATTTTCCCTTAAGTTTGAGGGGGACTTTTCTATCACACAACAAGCCCGATGCATTCCTCCACTTCAACCATCCAACTTGAATTCTACTGATTAAAGTCATCGTGGATAGTGGCAGTTGCATCAATGCTGTTTCCTTCAGCATGGTGTTTAAACTGGGTCTGTCTGTCGTTCCTCACCCCAACCCCTATAAGGTAGCTTGGGTCAACTCCACTGCCTTGGAGGTGAAGGAACGAAGCTTCATACCGATCTCCTTCGCTGATTATAAGGAGAATGTTTGGTGTGATGTGTTGATGATGGATGTTGGACAAATCCTTTTGGGGCGTCCCTGAATTTTTAATAATGATGTCCACATCTATGGGCGTACGAACACCTGTGTGTTCGAATATGCGGGCAAAAAGATTAAGCTTTTGCCAACGCAGCCCCGGGTTAGGGATGATTCCAAATCCTACCCTATTAAGTCAAAGAAAGGACTGAACTTGGTCACCGCCAAGGTTTTGGACTCTGAGATTACTCGAGGCGCACCTCTGTACGCATTAGTAGGTCGTGAGATTCCCACTGAATCTGATGATCCTATCCCTCAAGAAGTCCAACCCATTTTAGGGCAGTTTGCTGATGTCTTCCCTGATGATCTCCCAGATCAGCTCCCTCCGCTTAGAGACATTCAGCATGCCATAGACTTTATCCTTGGAGCCTCCCTCCCTAACCTACCACACTATCGCATGAACCCCATGGAACATGCTGAACTTAAGAAGCAGGTAAATGAGTTACTGCAGCGAGGTTTCATTAAAGAAAGTCTGAGTCCCTGCGCGGTGCCCGCCCTTCTCACTCCTAAGAAGGACGGATCTTGAAGAATGTGTGTTGATAGTCGTGCTATCAACAAAATCACCGTCAAATATCATTTTCTTATTCCGAGATTGGATGATATGCTGGATATGATGATGGAAGCCACTCTATTCTCCAAAATTGATCTCAAGAGTGGATACCACCAGATCCGAATTCGACCCGGTGATGAGTGAAAAACTGCCTTTAAGACCAAGGATGGTCTCTATGAGTGGTTAGTCATGCCTTTCAGGTTGAGTAACGCCCCGAGTACTTTCATGAGGATCATAACTCAAGTGCTGTGCCCTTTTATGGGAAAGTTTGTCGTCGTCTACTCTGACGACATTCTTATTTATAGCCAGTCTGAAAGTCAGCACTTAGACCACTTGAGGTAAGTTTGCGAGGTTTTAAGGAACAACTTTATGCGAATCCCAAGAAATGTACCTTCCTTGTAGATCGCGTTATCTTTCTGGGTTTTATCGTTTCAGCCCATAGGGTCTCTGCAGATCCCGAGAAGGTGAGGGCCATCGTAGAATGGTCAGTTCCCCAGAACATCCGGGAAGTCCGCAGCTTCCACGGACTAGCCACCTTCTATAGGAGATTTTTTTTCGTAATTTCAGCACTATTGTATCTTCTATCACCGACTGTCTTAAGAAGGGTGATTTTCACTGGACCCCGGCCGCCACCAGAGCTTTTGATGAGATTAAGAAAAGAATGGTGGAAGTCCTAGTGATGAGACTTCTTGATTTCTCCAAAGTCTTCGAAGTGACTTGCGACACTTCGGGGGTCGGAATTGGAGAAGTCCTATCCCAGGAAGGTCACCCAGTAGCTTATTTCAGTGAGAAGCTGAATGACATTCGACAGCGATATTCTACTTATGACAAAGAGTTTTACGCTGTGATCAAATCTCTTCGCTATTGGCGACACTACTTACTCCCGCAAGAGTTCGTCATCTTCTAAGATCACGAAGCTCTGCGTTATATCAACTCCCAAAAGAAGTTGAATGCACGCCACGGTTGTTGGGTAGAGTTCCTTCAGGAGTATACTTATACCCTTAGACATAAGGCGGGAGTTGAGAATAAAGCTGCTGATGCTCTCAGTCGTCGTATGATGACTACCACTGAAATGAGAGCTGAAGTCGTGGGTTTTGATCAAATAAAAAGGGACTATTTGGAATGCCCCGACTTCAAGGAGACCTATTCTCTCTTGTCCACAGGCAGCACGCGTCTTGTGGACGATTTTCTTCTGGAGGATGATTATCTTTTCAAAGCTCAAACGATTTGCATTCCGAGCACCTCCCTTAGGGAATTTCTTGTATGGGAACTCCACGCCGGAGGCCTCGCTGGGCACTTCGAAAGAGATAAAACCGATAGAAGCCGTGGAGTATCGTTTCTTTTGGCCCAGTCTGAAGAGAGATGTCGGTAAGATGGTTAGCCGGTGTCACACTTGTTAGTTAGCCAAACAGCGTAAGCAGAAAACTGGCCTTTACACTCCTTTACTTGTCCCTAGTTGTCCTTGGCAGGATGTTAGTATGGATTTTATTTTAGGCCTGCCCAAGACACTCCGTAGAAATGATGCCATCTGTTGGTAGTAGATAGATTTTTCAAAATGGCTCATTTCATACCTTGCTCCAAAACATCCGACGCCTCCCACATTGCCAAGCTGTATTTCAATGAGGTTGTCCTCTTGCATGGTTTACCCAAAACCATCGTGTCGGACAGGAATGTCAAATTCACCAGTTACTTTTGGAAGACCCTTTGGATGAAATTGGGCACCAAATTACAATTCTCCACAGCCTTTCATCCACAGACTGATGGTCAGACCGAGGTAGTTAATATGAGCTTAGGAAATCTGTTACGGTCTCTGGTCGGTGAGCATATTAAGGATTGGGACTCTGTTTTACCTACCGCTGAGTTTGCATATAATAATTCTGTGAACCGAACTACTGGCCTAAGTCCTTCTGAGATTGTTTATGGGTTTAAACCTAGACAGCCATTAGATCTCATACCCATGTGCCCTAGGTATAGGATTTCTGAGTCTGCATTATCATTTGCATCACATTTGCATGAACTTCATAAAGAAATTGCACGAAAAATTGAGAAGAGCAATAATGATTACAAACTATACGCTGATCTGAAACGAAAATTTAAAACTTTTGAGGTTTGTGACTCCGTGATGGTGCGGATTCGTCAGGAACGGTTCCCGCAGGGAATGTTTAAGAAGTTGCTTGCTAAGAGTGCTGGACCATTCAAGATAATGAAGAAAATCAATGATAATGCTTATGTAGTAGATCTGCCTGCAGAATTCAACATCAATCCCTCCTTTAATATAGAAGATATAGTTGCATATGAAGGTCCTGATTTCAACCCACCAAATTCACTCATACAACAGCCTTGTGTGAACCCACCATGTGAGAATCCAAACCTACCTCCACTCCCAAATATTCCCAAATCACCCATGGCAGAAAAGGTGGACACGATTCTGAGTGATGATATCATCTCCACAAGAGAAGGTGGACGACGGAGGTATTTGATTAGGTGGAAGGGCAAATTCGAGTCAAAGGATATTTGGCTGGATCGCGAGGAGCTGCAGCAGATTGACCCCGACGCACTGGAGATCTACGAGAGTGCCAGAGACACTTACTCAACGGAGTCGAGCTTTCTTCCACCCCAGGAGAATGATGGGGACATCAGCACATGGAAAGTCTATCAAAGACGTGGCCGTTGATCTACGGCTACGATCGAGTCATTATATTTCTGAGATTGTTTTATGTATTTTCTATTTTTCATGTCATATGGTATTTTGTTTTATTAGTTCCTGTTGTACCCTTTTATTAAGGGATGTTGTGTGTAAGCTCTAGGGGCATTGTCATCCTTTATTTTAAGAGTCTTTTATATGAGGCTATTTATAGCCCTAGTGTGATCCTTTTCAAGTTAATGATTGAATGAAAAGAAATTTCTGCATTGTGAGTTCTTGTGAGAGCTTGAGAGAGGATGGAGAGATCCCTTGGAGAGGGACGTGGATCACCCACCAATCTTGGAAGAGTCCGGATTCATGGTTAGTTTCGTAGTACTCTTCTTCCTCCTTCCTCCCTCCTCTTCTAGCCCACGGCCCAAATCTCCCACCCTAAAGCCGCCGGCCACCACCTCAAAGCCCAACCACCGGCCACCAAACATCCCACCCGAGCCCTTGATCCGCCGGTCCTCCGCACCGTCTCCTTCCCTCCTCCCCACCAACGGTGTCACCACTACACCAAGCTACCGGCCCCAACCTATATGCCAAAGCCGCCGGCCCCTTCCTTTGGGCTCTCCTCCATTAGTGCTAGCAATTACTTTTCCTAATTGGGTTTTGTTATTTTAGGTAACTCAATCAATTTAAATTCAAATCTATTTGAATTTGAAATGTGACTTAAAATACTAATCCTATTTTAGAAAAGTTTTCAAATTTCAGCCCTTTGAATTTCAAATTAATGAGGAATTAATTAAAACCTTCCTAATTTGATAATCCAATTGAAGAAGGCTAGAATTAATTTCCCAAATCCCTCCCTCTCTTCATTGATGCTGCCGGCCCCTATTGGGCCCCCACCTCCTTATTTCTTTCCAAACTTAATTTCCCCCCTTAGGAATTAAATACCAAATCCCTCAACCTTACCTGCCCCCTCTCTCTTCCCCTTAGGCTATTTAAATTCTTTCCAAAGCAAAGGACTTTGAATAGGAAAGTAATTTCAGCCTTCCCTCTCAAAATTCCCCTCCCAATCTTAAACCTAAGTCACAAAATCTGAACCTAATTTCCCAAGTCTTCCCCTCTTGGCCGACCACCTTCTCCTGCCACTTCCTACTTGAATTCTTGGGAGAAAACCCCCATTCTTTCAAGAAAATGGCAAGGACAGCAAAGATCATGACCATCAACACATCAACATTTGGAGGAAACTTCTTTCTCTCCAATTGAACCTTCAAGGGAGGCCACGATGGATTTCTTCCACATTGTACTTCCGGACTTGGATAAAGGTGAACCACTTCCCCCTTTTTATTACTTTCCTAATCCCCTAATCTTGTAGGTGATGACAAATCATAAGGAACCGTGCTCCACCGTTGCCTAAGCTTAGTAAATGTAGGATTGAGCATGCTTTCTATGTTACTAATCTCATTGTTAGATTAGGAATTTTGTTGAAAGCTATTTACTTTGCATGTTGTTGAGCTTCTAACCTGTTTTGATAATCCAAGTGCTTAGCATGTGATTTAGCCTAAACGATTGTGACCGCTCTTACGTTTTCTCTTTTCGTTTAAATCGCTAATAGCCTAATCGTAATTGTTTTATCAAAATCGTGCAATTTCGTACGCATTCATTTTCCAACATCTTAGTCCTGCATCACTCTGTAGTTTCTCAATCTCAAGTGAAAAAGAATTCAATGACCTCACCTATGGAGAATCTAGTTCCTGTCAGCTCAACATTACCCCTTTGGAGCCACTTCCAATGAGGGGAAATGGTGAAGGAATGAGATTTTTTGTGGAGCTGTAGAGTTTGGAAGCCGAAGAAGATGGAGAGAAGATAGAAGCACCAGACATGGTTCAGCCACTCCTACAATAATATCGAGAGGTATTCCAGCCAATTTAGGGGTTGCCTCTTTTGAGAGAACACAAGCATGCTATCATCTTGAAGGAAGTAAGTATCGCTATGCCCAAATCTAGAAGGATGAGATTGAGAAATTGATCAGGGAGATGCTTGAGGCAAGGATCATTTGATCTAGTGTCAGTCCATTTTTCAGTCCAATGATATTAGTCAAGTGCTTCAACAACATTTTCTTCATTCCATCTTGAGGACAATGTGACACTTTGGGAGGGGAGTATTGATGGACGGGCCGATTTGATTGGGAAGGAATTAGGAAATTTTTTAATCAAGAGGGAGTTGTTTAGGAAGGTTCTTAATCAAAATTAATTAATTAGGAGATGTTTCCTAATTGAAGAGGGCATATTTGGGGGCTGATTTAGAGGGGATTAATTAGGAAATATTTTCTAATTGAAGAGGGCAGCTTTGGGGCTTGATTTGAGGGCTGATTTGGAGGGGATTAATTTGAAAATATTTTTTAATTGAAGAGGACTGATTTGGGGGCTAATTTGGAGGGGATTAATTAAGAAATATTTCCTAGTTAAAGATGACAGATTTGAGGGTTGATTTGGGAGTAAAATAATTAAAGAAATAGGAGGGAATTGGGGCATGGCTGTTTTGGTATTTGTTGTTTATTGTTTGCTTTAAATAGGTGATTTTCCTAGGGTTAGGGGTGTGTGTTGGTTGCTAAAATTAGATTGTTCTTAGGGTGTTTGATCTTTAGCTAGCGGCTAGCGATTTGGGAGAGCCGGATCTTCCTCTCCAATTGAAGATCCACTTGTATCTTGTCTTTTCTTTCAAAAAACTTTCAATAAAAAAGTGTTCTTGTGTGTTTTATTCCCGATTTTCTTGTCGTTGGTTTTTTAAAATTGCTTAAATCAGATTTCAGCCAAGGTTTTTCCTATATTTCTGCAAGCACTTCCTATCATAATCCTTGTAATCATTTTATGAATTCTAGACTTTATGTTGATTAGTTACAATTAGATTACTTATATTTTATCTTCTTAAACATAAATCCAATAAAATAAGCCCTTCTTACCTTGAACTAACAAACTGACATCTAATGACAAAACCATATAATATCAGCCCACAATTATTGAACTTATTTTTTAAATGGTTAATTACTTAAGGAATCTAATATGAATGCTATTAATTTGTATAGAATATTATTTTTCGTGAACACAACTATCCTTGAGTTGTAGAAAACTCCAAAATAATTCTTAAAGCTTCCTATATAGTTATCTTTAGAACTTTTCTCTTGTATTAGACGTTACAGTTGTAATGAATTTCTTAATAATTAATCATAAGAGAAAATCTAGGATTTTATCTTGATTAGAAAACATGATAGGAAGAATAATCTAGTCATGCATCCATTATACTTCATCATCTTAAAATAATTAGCATTTAACAATTTAACTTAAATTCAATAAACCTTGATTTGAATTTATTACAATAAAAGACCATAAAATGCCCATAAGAAAATCTACCCCATAAGAAAATCTACCCTTTTATTATTTGTGGTCATAAATTAGCTAACAAGTCTCAAAGCTTAACCCAGGATTGCATTCAAGTTGAGAACCCTAACTAGTTCTTCACAAATTGCATGCATTGATCTAAACATCATAAAATCTTGGATAGGATGCCCAATTTCACCTCAAATATAACATTGGCAAGCATAATCTTTATTTTCTATATAAGAAGAGGAAATGAAACTTGTAGGAGTTTCTTCCTCCTTCCCAAAATCGATCTTGCTTGGTGTTAGCCTTCTTGGGTCTACTCCTAACGCAATTCCAGCCTTTGAGCCTGATTGTCCATGAGTCTCAGGTGTAGCTTTACTTGCATGGTAGTTTGGTCTTCCTTGTTCGACCGACCCCTTGCTTTCTCTCTCTCTCTCTCTTGTTTTTCTCCCCCGCTCCAACTCTTGCACTCTCTTCCTCTCCTGGACCATTCTCCCAGTTTCTTTTTCTCCCTCTTTCCATCTCTCTCTCTCTCTCTCTCTCTCTTTCTCTCTCTCTCTCTCTCTCTCTCTCTTTCTCTCTCTCTCTCCTGCTTCCCCTTCTTACAGTCTTGCCTAAGGGTTGCTATTGACCCCCTGGGTTTGTTTAATTGAATTGACCCCTACTGTTTTTTAATTGTTACTTATTTTCTTATAATTACACTCACATTCCATTAAAATTTTTTGAACAAATAATTTCTATATAAAAGTTAAATTATTTACTTAAATAAAATAAGAAATTATTTATTTTGAACAAGTAAATTATTTTAAGGATCTCAGCAACATAATTAAGTCTTATGTTATTCATAATAATTTATATAAGTACAATTTTAATTTTAACATTTTTAATTAAAATAATTAGGATATTATGATAGTTCATGAAACTAAAATTAGGATAAAAATTTGGAACACCCTTACAAGCAAATTAATGGAATCAATAGATATTATGATTCATAGAAAAATAAATATTCTATACATTCAGAAAACTAAATGGTTGGAGAGAAGGCTAAAGAGATTGATAGTTTAGGATTTAAACTATGATATTTTGGTAAGAGTCGTATTAGAAATGGTATAGGTGTGATTATAGATAAGAGTTTGAAGGATAATATTGTAAAAATAAATAGAATTAGAGATAGAATTATAATCATAAAGATTGTTGTTGATGCTATGATTATTAATATTATAAGTGTATATGTTCCTCAAGTAGGTTTGAATATGTGTTTAAAATTAAAATTTTGAAATGACTAAGAAGAGTTATTACAAAAGATATTTTTTGAAGAAAAAAGTTTTTATTGAAGGAGATTTAAATGGACATGTTGATAGAGAAATAGATTTTAAAAGCATTCATGATGGCTATGAGTTTGGAGTGACTAATGAAGGTGGTAAGACCATATTAAATTATTTTATAGCTTATGCTTTGCAATTGTTAATATTTTATTTAAGAAAAGAAAATGAATATAATAAAACTCAGATTGATTACTTTTTTATAAGAAAAAGATATTATTTAGATTGTAAAGATTGTAAAGTTATTCTGAGTGAAAGTTTATGTATCCAACATCGTTTGTTAAGTTTGAACGTTAAGATAAAGGGGCAGAATATAAAAAATAATGTAAAATATTGTTTTAGGATTAGATATGAGCTTTTAAAGAATATTAACAAAAATATTTTTGAAAGTACGATTCTAGATCTTAAGATTTTGTCTGTGGCATTAAGAAACTAATGTTATATGGGAAAAAGTAGATAGTGGTATTAAGGCCTCGTTTGGTTGGTCAATGTTCTAGAAAAAGTTTGTTTTAAAATTATTGTGTAGAAAATGGAGTTTCACAAATAACGTTTTATATAATGGAGTTATTACATAATATTGTTTGGTTAAATTGCTTTTTATGTGCTTATTTAAACTTTAAAATATATAATTAGTGTTTGATATAATTAACAATTTTAGCTTTTTCATCATAAATGATGAAATTACCCATATAATAAACTCTAATATACTTATTTTTTTACTACTTACATAAATGAAAATATACATAGAATTTTAAGAAATTTTATAAAATAAACAATTGTAAATTCGAGTACATTTAAAATGAACAACTTCTTGATTAATATAAATTTAATTTTTATTATTTTATCTCTTTATAACCTCACATATTTATTAAAAATAATAGTGTCAAAATTTTGTGCTTGAACTTACGTTGCTTATTAAACAAAACAATATGAATCCAAATTTTTTTAGTCGAGTCATTTTTTACACCCATATTATTTTGTTCCGTTCACCAAATTTATATTAGAGGCGGATTCAATTTTGTATAAAAAAAATTTGTTGCTGATTATATTAGAAGCGGATTCAGTCGAGTCATTTTTTACAAACTAATGTTATGATTATTATAAAATATATTTTTTAAAGATCATCTATATCTAACAAATTTGTTTACATAAAATCAGGTAAATATAATAAGTTTTGCAAAATACTAAAAAAAAATTATAATCAAACGTGCTATATATTAGAGCAAATCTACAGCAAATCAATTAGTAGGAAAAAAATGTCCCTTGACTAGTTGTAGAGCAGACACAGCCTCGGGGTCCGCCACGAACTTTTCCTTCTCATCGCAAAAAACAAGCCTAAGAAGCCTCGTCGGCCCGATGGCCACCAATTTAGTGCCAAGATTACTACTAGGGATCTCGGCGATACCTCCCTTTCCTTAGCCGCCGACCCTCTACGGAATCTCAGCCTCTCCATCAGCTTCCTCTCTTACTTCCCTTAGTCTTTTACTCTTCTCGGCGAAAGACTTCTCCGATTCTTTCGGTAAGTTTCTGCCGCTCGGTTTCTGCTACAAATGATGGCTTTAGATTTTTGAAATGGAGGTATTCTTGCCCGGTCCTATAATATTATGATCTTTTTCTAATTGGCGTATTTCTGAAGCATCCTGGTGAAGAAGACGAGTCACGGTGGGGGTAAAATAGGCTTCTCGCAAGTATTAAACGGGGAACGCGTGTAGAAAGGAGTTGCAAAGGAGCAGTGACGTTTCGTCTCAAAACAATGTTATTAACGTCTTTGAGAGAAGCCGTTTCACCAAACGATTAAAATTTATTTATTTTTCCGTTGTAAAATGGAAAACGCCTTAGAAACGCCCAACCAAACCATGCCTAAGAATGTTGCAAAAGATGTGCTTGGAGTATCAAAGGGAAAAGCTCCTAATAGTAAAAATAGTTGGTGGTGGAGTCAAAATGTGCCAGAAAAGATAAAAAATAAAAAGAATTATAAAAATTTGTTTAGATGTAAAAACTCTAATAATTGGGAAAGATATAAACATGCCCATAATGAGTCTAAGATAGCAATATGTGATGCAAAGATTTTAGCTTTTAATGATTTATATAATAAATTAGATACTATGGATGATGAATGATATATGTATAAGTTAGCCAAACAAAGATATATGAGTAGTAAGAATTTAGTGCAAGTGAAATGCATTAAGGATGAAAATAAAAAAGTACTTTTATTTGAAGAAGATATTCAACAAAGGTATATGACATATCTTGCTAAACTTTTCCATAAAGATTGTGAGAATACAATTGACTTTAGTGACTTTAACATTCTAAATGAAAATAAAGATTTTTATTTTTATCGGCTTATTAGTAAAATCGAAGTTAGAGAGGCTTTAAAGAAAATGAAGTGTGGAAAAGCTGTTGTACTTGATGATATTCCAATAGAGGTGTCAAAATGCTTATGAGATGAAGGAATTTCTTGGCTTACTAAACTTTTTAATATTATTTTGAAGGCTAAAAAGATGCCAGATTAGTGGAGAATGAGTATGTTGATTCCTATTTTTAAGAATAATGGTGATGTACAAGATTGTGCGAATTATAGAGGAATTAAGTTAATATGTCATCCTTTAAAACTTTGGGAGAGAGTTATGGAGCATAGGTTACGACATGATACTAATGTTTCTCATAATCAATTTAGATTCATTCCAAGTAAGTTTACTATGGAAGCTATACATTTATTGAGAGGTTTTATGGAGAAGCATAGAAAGAATAAGGAGGATCTTCATATGATATTTATTGATTTAGAGAAAGCATATAATAAAGTTCCAAGAGAAGTACTATTGGAAAACTCTAGGAAAGAAAGGAGTTAATAATGCTTATATTCAAGTCATTAGGGATATGCATATAGTGTTGTTACTTGTGTTCAAACACAAGTTGGTTTGACCAAGTACTTTTCTATTTTTATTGGATTACATCAAGGATCAGCCTTAAGTCCAAATCTTTTTTTGCTTTAGTCATGGATGTTCTCACTAGACATTTGCAAGAGGTTGTACCATGGTGTATGCTTTTTGCTGATGATATATGCTTCTTGTTGATAAGACTAGAGAGGAAGTTGAAGGTAAACTTGAATTATGGAGGAATGCATCTGGCTTATTGTGTGATAGAAAAGTCCCCCTCAAATATAAGAGAGAATTCTATAAGATGGTGGTGAGACTTGCAATGCTTTATGGTGAAGAATGTTGGCCATTAAAAGAGAAGCATAATATTAAGTTAAGTGTTGCAGAGATGAGGATGCTTAGGTGGATGAGTGGCTTTACCCATAGAGACCAGATATGAAATGAGCATATACGTGAAAAGGTTGGAGTAGCTCTACTGGAAGATAAGATTAGAGAGTCGCCTTAGATGGTTTGGTCACATAAAACAACGATCTTCTGATGACCCGATTAGGAAGGTAGATATATTAGATTGGGCTTATGTTAAGAAAGATAGAGGTAGACCTAAAAAGACTTGGTTAGAAAATATTAGAAATGACCTTTCTTTTTTAGATTTAAATGAGAATTTAACTCTTAACAGGACACAATGGAGAAAAAAGATTCATGTAGCCGGCCGCAGTAGTGGGATAAAGGCTTGATGTTGTTGTTGTTGTAATTAAAATAATAGTATATTTTTTGTTTTTATAATCTCAAGTCCTTAGAAAAATTTCATCCTTAAAATTTGTGTACTATCACTCGCTATAATTATATAGCTTAAGCTTATTCACCATAGTAGGTCATCATGAATTAAACCTGTCCGGTAATAATCACTAAAATAGCATAAATTTTAACTTAAATGCATTAGGCATAAGTGGATAACAATGAAAAGCATATATCTAAGGTACGACAACAAGACCTTAACTCAGTACTTATTAACAGCAGATTAATATACACTTGTAATAACAATGCTTAAAAAATTTTAATCTTTTATAGAAAATTTGTTCATTTATTTACATTGGTAGGTTCCTTAGACTCATGTTGAGAGATTCGTGGCTGTACATTTTGCCTTGGTTGATCCTTACCAATAGTCAATGCACCAAACGTAGACGCTCTTTGCTATCCACCTCTGCTATCATACCCTTCATCAAAACTTTTGTGAGGTAGAGCCCATATAGCCTAAACTTTTACGTAGAGTTGGGGCAATTCCTATCCGGTGTCCTATTTGGTGACATACATAACATATATTGAAATTTGAAACCAACAAGACATTCTTGTTTATGCAACTTTCCACACTTAATACAAGTTTCCACAGTATTACTGGCAACACATTGGTTAATTTCAAATATTGGAGTTGGACTTCTTCCATTAGAGCCTCTTATCTTGCTCTTCCTCTTGTGTGAACTTTTGTGCTTCAATGTGGTTTGAAAATTAGTTTGAACTCTTCTAGCCCACTCTATAGAGTAATCTTCAATCCCTAAGGGAATCAAGGGCTGCCTAATTTTTCCCCTTTGTTCATATGAGAATAGATAACACTTTTTCTCTGCATTAGGGAGAAACTAAGTGCATATTTTGAAATCATAGTAAATTCTATCTCATATTACATAACCGATCGACCCTCTGGCACTAGCCATATAAACTTGTTCTACATTTTCCTTCTTGTTGAGTAAGGCACTATCCAATCATGAAGTATCTTCACAAACTCTTCCTACTTAATATGTTGCAGTGCTACTACCCCACTTGATTGAGACTTACAATCTTGAATTACTTGGGTTATTGCTGTCATTATCTGGGTGAAAGCATAATTGAAAACATTAATTGTACTAGATTGTGAGCCAATGGTTACTTCTTGTAGTCCCACAACTAGTGATTCATCAATCCTGGCTTTATTTGTATTCTTGTCGATAGCTTTCCTACAAAATCCATGGGCTTGATATGCAAATGACAGTACTATTTAATAGACCATTGAAAATGCATAAACATAATAAACATCCAAAGCTATCAAGGCTCTCATAATATTTTCAATGATTATTTTAATGGCTCTTTTGTCACAATCAATATCTTTTAAATTAAACTTTTGCTTTGATACCACTTTTGTCAGGATGTAACTCGGGAGCTCAGAGTATTGAGACGGGAATAGACGATCAGACTAAAGGTTGAAGCTCAACATATTAAATAAATAGCATAAAAAAAAAATCTTCCTTTACATTCATATAAAACTTCCAATACCACAAAAGACCCACTAAACCGAAAATTTCATTTATCTTGAAGGTGTTCACAAATATCTTGAAACAATGCAATTGATGAAATATAAAACTTCCAATACCACAAAATACCCACTAAACCAAAAATTTCATTTATCTTGAAGGTGTTCACAAATATCTTGAAACAATGCAATTGATGAATAAGATATTTGAAAAAAAAGATTTAAACTTCTCTACACATTAAACAAAACTATACAAGGACTTAACATTAGTTGACTCATGCGCTGTACAAAACCCATTTTTTAATCCAAATCTAAACTTCTCTACACATTTAAAGGTTTTTCTTGAAATTTTTTTTTCCAACTAATGGGATAAGTTATAGATATATATCTCAGTGAGTATCACAGTTCTAAACTATAGTAATTCAGAGTAAAAGAAGCAATATACAGAGGTGTCAAAGAATGACCCGACTTGCCAACCTGACCTGAAATCGACCCGAAAAATTTGGGTTCGAGTTGACCTGTTTAATAAACATGTCGGGTTCGGGTTGACCTGCGAACTCTTTTTTAACAAAAAAATAGCCTGTTTAATTTTTTTTCTTGAAATTTTTTTACTTGTGGGTATAATCTTTTTATTTTTGATAAAATATTTTAAACTTTATTGTTAATAAGTTATAAACAAAATTTTGAAGTTACAATTTTTTTAACCTAAATGGGTTAACAGGTCGGGTTTCAGTCATTTGGGTTGCTAGCGGATCGGGTTCGGGTTGGATTTTTTACCTGTTTATTAAACTGGTCGAGTTCAGGTTGACTAGATTCGTGTAAAGCTAATTTTAGGTCAGGCCTGTACCTGACATGTCAACCCATTTTGGCACCCTAGCAATATGCATGCTAGTCAGCAAATCTAAATTATAAGTTAATTTATGTACAATTAACGAATACTAAATCTGGGTTTTATCTTTGATTATAAAATTTGATAGGAAGAATAATCTAGTCATGCATTCATTATAATTTTTCATCTTAAAATACTTAGCATTTAACAATTTAATCTAAATTCAATTAGTCTTAATTTGAATTGGTAATGATAAAATTCCTTAAAATGTTCATAAAAAAAATCTATTCGTTGATTATTTTTGGTTATAAATTTTCTAATGTATTTCAAAATTATTTAGGATCGCACGCATGTAGAGAACCCTAACTAATTATTGAGAGTTTGTATGAATTGATCTAATTGTCATAGGATCTAGGATATGACACCTAATTTCACCTCAAATACAAAATTGATAAACTTAGGATTTCCTTTCAATAGTAGAAAAAAAAAAAAAAAGGAAATCCAGAGGAGTTTCTTCTGCCTTCCCATAATTGATCTTGTTTGGTGTCAAAGTGTTCTCTACTCTACTCTTAATATAAGTTCAATACTTTGAGTGTGATTGAACTTGAGTCTGTATACGAGTTTACTCACACGGTCGTTGGTCTCCCTTGTTCGATTAGCCTTCTTTCCCTCTCTCGCATGCTCTTTCTTAGGCTCTCCCATTCACACTCTCTCCCTCTCTCGGTCCATTCTCCTACTATTTTTATTTCGCTCTTTCTGTCACTCTCATAAAAGGGCACAACCACTCCCATAAGTTGATTCAATTGAATGAATTCCTCCCATTTTTTTATTATTTCTTATAAGTATACACTCCCATTCCATTAAACTTTTTGAACAAATTATTTCTATATAAGAGTTTTTATGATTTTAATAAATTATTCATTGAGAGAGTTATCCATTTTTAATTAAATTTGTCCTAAGTGATTTAATTAAGTTTTAATAACTTTTTGACTACACTTTTAATTTCAATATTTATTCAACATCAACATCAACATCAAGCCTTTGTCCCACTACGTGGGGTCGGCTACGTGAATCCTTTTTCTCCAATGTGTCCTATTAAAAGTCAAATTCTTGTTTAAATCTAATAAAGAAAGATCTTTTATAATATTTTTTAACAAAGTCTTTTTAGGTCTACCTCTACCTTTATAATATTCCACTCATCCACCTGAGCATCCTCATCTCTGCAACACTTAACTTAGTATTATGCTTCTCTTTTAATGGCCAACATTCTGCACCATAGAGCATTGTAGGTCTTACCACCATCTTATAGAATTTTCCCTTAAGTTTGAGGGGGACTTTTCTATTACACAACAAACCAGATGCATTTCTCTACTTCAACCATCCAACTTGAATTCTACTGATAATATCCCCATCTATTTCACCATCACTCTGAACAATAGATCCAAGATATCTAAAACGTGTACTCTTATTAATGACTTGATTGCCCAAAGTCACAATCCCCCCACTAGGTCTATTACTACTAAAATTACATTTCATATATTCAGTTTTAGACTACTCAAGCGAAAACCTTTAGACTCTAAGGTTGACCTCCATAATTCAAGTTTACCTTCAACTCTCTCTCTAGTCTTATCAACAAGAAGAATATCATCAACAAATAGCATACACCAAGGTACATCCTCTTGCAAATATCTAGTGAGAACATCCATGACTAAAGCAAAAAGATATGGGCTTAAGGCTGATCTTTGATGTAATCCAACTAAAATAGGAAAATACTTGGTCAAACTACCTTGTGTTTGGACACAAATAATAGATTCTGCATACATATCTTTAATGATTTGAATAAAAGCATTATTAACTCCTTTCTTTTCAAGAACTCTCCATAGCACTTCTCTTGGAACTTTATCATATGCTTTCTCTAAATCAATAAATATCATATGTAGATCCTCCTTGTTCTCTCTATATTTCTCCATCAAACCTCTCAATAAATGTATGACTTCGATAGTAGACCTACCAGGCATGAATCCAAACTGATTTTGAGAAATATTAGTATCACGCAACCTATGCTCCATAATTTGCTCCCATAGTTTTGAAGTATGACACATTAACTTAATTTCTCTATAATTCGCACAATCTTGTGCATCACCTTTATTCTTAAAAATAGGAATCAATACACTCATTCTTCACTCATCTGGCATGTTTTTAGTCTTCAAAATAGTATTAAAAAGTTTAGTAAGCCAAGAAATTGCTTCATCTCCTAAACATTTCCACACCTCTATTAGCATATCATCAGGTCCAACAGCTTTTCCACACTTCATTTTCTTCAAAGCCTCTCTAACTTCGATTTTACTAATGCGCCGATAAAAATAAAAATCTTTATTTTCATTTAGGGTGCTAAGGTCAGTAAAGTCAATCATATTCTCACAATCTTTATTAAAAAGTTTAGCAAAATATCTCATCTACATTTGTTGAATATCTTCTTCTAAAAAAAGTACTTTTTGATTTTTATCCTTAATACACTTCACTTGAACTAAATCCTTACTACTCCTATCTCTTTGTTTGGCTAACTTATACATATATCTTTCTCCCTCCTTGGTATTTAATCTACTATATAAATCATTAAAAACTAAAATCTTTGCATCGCATATTGCTTTCTTAGATTCCTTATGTGCCTCTTTATATCTTTCCCAATTATCAATTTTTTTACATCTAAACCAATTTTTATAACAAATCTTCTTATTTTTAATCTTTTCTTGCATATTTGGATTCCACCACCAACTAATTTAAATATTTATTAATTAGTCTAATTTTATATTTTGAATATTTTTCAACACCCTAAATAATTCTTGAGAGTTTGCATGCATTGATCTAAATGCAATAAAATTTATGGCATAACACCCAATTTCACCTCAATTATGAAATTTTGATAAGCTTAGGATATACCTTTCAATTGAAGAAGAAAAAAGGAAAGTCCCGTGAGTTTCTTCTTCTCCCTTCCCAAAATAGATCTTATTCAGTGAAAGCCTTCTCTGCTTTAACTAAGAAAAATCATCTAAATCATTGACTTGTTTTGAACATCAGAAGCTATACATTCTTACACTGACTACTGAATTGAATAATGAATAGTTGAGTTTAGGGAAAAGAAGTGTGTAGCTTAAATTATAAAGATCATTATAAACTTAACTATGGAATTAGCAATCTTATTATATCCTTACATAAAATGAATTAGGGTTGCTAAAGGGATAAAGGCTAAATTGATATTCAAAATTATTAATATATAGTCCAAGTATGAAAAAGGGACAGATATTAAAAATCAAAAGAGAAAGTTGAAAAAGAAATAAAAGATGAGTACATTCAAAAATAGGTATATGTTGAAGCTCAATTCCAAAAAACATCCTAATACCTAAATTAAATTATACAAGGTAAGAGAACTAATACATAGGATAGTGCACTAATGAAATCCTAATTTAACAATAAGCACAACAAATCTCTAACTGATATATTATTCATTTTTAAAATTAGAAGTCAAAATCTGCACACACACTCATAATGGATAAGCTTACTTCAAGCAATAACAAGGATGATTACTTACGCTAAGTATTTATAATTTTTTAAATTAGTATTACAACTTTGACCATTCTAAATTACTTCTAAATTTTTATGCATTATCTTACATTTTAGTAATTTTAAATTACCAATTTTTATTTGGGTAATTAAGCTATTAATAGGTGATTGCACCATTGCTTGAGGACAAGCAGGTGCATAAGGTAGGGGGGAATTCATTCAGTGTAAACTTTGTACTATTTATTGTAATTAAATTCAGTGAAAACATGTTATTTTAGCTATGTTTGTGTAGAAAATCTTAGGAAAAGGCAAAAATTCATAAGTGTTGAACTAGCACCATAGTACCCACAGATTAAGTGATGCAGTGTCGTTATCCACAATGCCTTAATGCCTAATTCAAACATTACAATGTTAGCTGCTCTGGAATTTAGGAAGATTAGTGTCCCTATTGAGCCAAGATTAGTGTTATAGAGCTCAGCAGTGTTGTTGCACTAGAAAATAGTGCCACAGTACTGGAGTGTCTAGAAATTGAGCGCTGGAGCTCCAAGCTTCACTATAGCGCAGTGCTGAATTATACATTCAAGTGCTGTAGTGCTCATCTTTTACAACACCACGATAGAAAACTTAAAAACTAAGGAGCCATGCTGATTCAGTCAAAATCCATGCCAGTTTAACCAATAGATGCGCCGAATCAGCACAGCATCACAGCAAAGCAAGGAAAATAGCACCGAGGTGTTAGTTCATCTCATAACACCACGACACCACCATGTTGAGTGTTGCAGTGTCTGAGGCTATTTTTGTACCAATTATAAATAGTTTTTTAGTTCTTTTGTTTAGGAGTTCTGCCACTTTCAGTAGATTTTGTAATTTTTAGTGACCCCTTAGAGTAAAGTCTAAGGGAGGCTAAAAAAGTCCAAGATACTTTCATTGGAGATCTTAGCATGTCTTGTGCAAGTAATTCAAACATTAGAGGAGGAAGGAGTGCGGAGAAGTCACTTGTACTTTCTCAGTAATTTTTTTTCCTTATTGTTTCTCCTTTATCTTTCCATCTATGAGTGAAATAAAGATATGTTTACTTTCTAATTTATCTATGTCTAGCTAATTTTTGAGTTTTGGGCTAATAATATGAACATAATGTAATTACTAACATAGACTCTCTTTCCTTGAATGAAATTATCGGATGTTTTTTTTTGGTGTTAAATATGTAATATAGATGTAATAAAGTGGCATGCATGTAAATCCCCCTAAAATAAACTCTATTCAAGCAAATATTAAATAGGGGAAAATCTATATTAAACATACAAATTGTGGGTTTTGTTATTGAGTCTATAGCGAAATAATATTTGTCCTTCGGGAGAATATATTATTTTCTAATGTCATACTCGATCACAAAATATTCCAATCTGTTGAGGATGACAAAATTTCTTCAATACGCTGCCGCCAATCTCCCATCACCTTTGCGTGCTACCCATTAGCACTGTCGCCAACTACAGGTTCTCGCCACTTTCCACCATCGACAGCCATTGCCAATGTCGGTCGCCCTTGCTGCCAGCAGTCGATGCCGCCGCGCTGCCACCAATGGTTGCCGCCACTTGCTTCCCCACCGCAGCTTTGCCGACCATTGTCATTGGGTTTTACGTTGAATTCATTTTTTTCTTTCAATCCAAACACTAAAAAATTATCTCTGCATTTGTACATTCAATCAAGCATCTCTAAAATATTTTAAATACGCCACAGTTATTCTATATTGTATTCTTTTTACTTGTATTTATTTTTCCTATCATCTATGTTTAAGGAACATCTGCGTCATATAAAATTAGCAGTGTTTTTGGAGGTTTGCTTGACTCTAGCTTCATTTAGTCTTGTATTCTATTGTGTCCATGTTAACTTTTCTGCCGCTCTTGAGCAACTTGTTAAGCAGTGATGAGATATCCTCAAGTATGTTATTGGAAGTTTCAGTTGAACTAAATGATTTTTTCCCTTTATTTTCTAGATTATTTGAGAGGGACATATGATTCTGCTTTCTACATATAATTTATTCTAGCTTCTTCTTGGTAACGTTTCCTGTAGCTTGATGTTGCGGTTCTTCAATATCAAAATCAAAAGCTTTTTCAACAACTGGAAGCTCAGAAGGTTGAGTACATTCTTTGTGAGGATAAGTATAACAGGCTTAAAAAACAACAAGAGACTTATGAGGGCATGGTAGCAGTTGTTAATAATTCCTGGAAGCAGGTATTGAGTACTTATTCTAACCTGTCTGTCCTATTGTAATGTACGCCTAATTAAGGAGGTTTCTTATGTTTCAACAGCTAGTTACTGATTTGGAATCATGCTTTATTAGCACCAATGAATCTGCAAATACCCGACGTGATTTACAAGGTTCCCAAAAGCTGAAGGGTATGCCCCCGATTTACTTGGTGCTTATCGTTTATAGATTCACCGTACTATTAACATCTAATATTATTGCTTATAATTGTCTCTCATTCGTGAACTGTTTCTACAAAATATTTCTTAACAAGTTTTGCATCTCCTTGCCAAATATCTGGTAGCTTAATTTGTATGCAAGCTTAACTCTCTACATCCTTTTATTGACTTGTGCTTTGATCCATTAATCCGGGCATGTGTGTTATATTTGCTTCTGCATTTATTGGCAGTCCATCTGAATATTCTGTTATGCTAGATTTATTACTCAGCTTGATATTGAAATTAACTTCTAAAGTTTCCTTCCACTATGTCAACTTATTCTCTTTTCTGAGTGGGTATTTGATGTTTATTGCATATTTTAACTTCAGATGGAGCATTCATCCCCATTCAGGATGATTTTTTGAGCAGACTATTTGAAATTGGTGCAACAGAATGCTGCTCTTATAGTGATTCTGCTGGTCAAATGGAGTCTCATACACAACTAACAAGCGAAACAACAAAAAACATTTTACAGAACATAGTATCTTCTATTAATTTGACGTGGCATGTAAGGGAGGATGCTACTTCTTCGCTTCAAGCTACTTGCTCTGAAGATGGTATGACTTCTGCTGATTTTTTTAATCGTTGTCTGATATCTTTAATATATGAAATATTTCTCATATTTATTTTCTTTAAAATATGAAATATTTCTTATTTTACTTTCTTTAAACTTCTTTTCCGTTTGTTTTGTTTCCCTGAATGATATAGGAGTGCAACTACGGAAATCTGTTCATGATCACAGGATGGAAGTTAGGAGCCTTGTATTGGGAGTAAATGACCTGCACTTGAAGCATAGACTATTAACAAATAGAACTCATAATCTTAGAGACATGGATGCTGTACTTAAAGCAGATCAAAAGTGCTTAGCAGGTATCTATCTGATAGATACTGATGCATCATCAAATCTACTACTCATGTATAGCTGGTGTTATATCTTACTTGTTTACGATAACTGATGTGAATACATATGCTTTTAGCTAGCATAAACAATTACACTGGGAAATTTTGTAGGTGAATTGGCAAGTACTATGTCAGAATTGGAAGAAAGTAACTCCAAACTGGCTTCTCTCAAGGCACAAAGTGATGGATCAAATGTTGCACCAATTCTTTATTCAAAATTAGGAAGTAAGAAATCTGGTATAGATGTGGCGAGAAATGAAAAGGAAATACAAGACATGGAGGCTTTCCTTAAGGAGATTCAGGTAATGCATTTTTTGATGTATATCATATTATACTTTACCTTTTAGCCTGATTCAATTTGAGCTCCTTTGCAGGATTTAGTTACAAGTAGGATGGAGGAAATTGGTAATCTGCAGGAAAGAAGAATAGAAAATTTAAAGAAGCTGGTGAACTTACAGGTTTGTTTACTTTTAAAATTCCATCTTTCGACTGTTCATGTGCGTATGAATTAAAAAACATGGAAATGCCTTTGCATAAATGGGCATTGGCTTACGTGTTCAATTCATACATGTGTTTTCTCAGCTTGTTCAATATATTATTCAAATAATTGATGACGCATTTGGAAAATGGACTGTCAGAATGTTTTGGTGGATATCAAGAGCATCTCTTCTTCCGGAGTATTTCTAATGCTAAAAGAACAACTGGATAAATCAAAAATGGAAATGAATCAGTTTCGAATTTCCTTGAAGAAACTGCAGGTGGTAACTGGTCGGTAGATGTATGTAGCCTGCTTGTTTATCCCATTTTAGTAAATTATCTCTTATTGTGTTAAGGTTTACTTCCAATCACGTTTGATAGGTTGAAAAGGACAACTTCCTTTGGCATGAAAAGGAAGTGAACATGGAAGCTAATGTAGCTGTTATTTCTGGGAAGATTTGTGAATTTTCAAAATCTCGAATTGCTGAACTAGAAGAAGAATTGCCAAAGTTTATTCAGGATCTGATTGCAATGGAGACCAAGGTTGAAGAAACTTTGAGAGAACTCGGTACATATTAGTATTTTTGTGTTGCATTTTTTTTTCTTCTTCCAAATCTCCTGTAATGTATTTTCTACTAGGGATTTTTCTTAGCTGCTGCATTCTAATTTTTTTGTTCAGGTAGGAAAGAGATCATTGCAGGTTTCAAAGAACTTGTATCTTCACTTCCTAAGGAGATGGTAGCCATGCAAAGTGAGTTGGAAAAATTAAAAGATTCTTCTTCTGAAATTCATTGCTTGCGAGCTCAAGTGCAGTCTTTATCTGCATTATTGCAACGGGAGGTAATGCTTCCTGATAGAATGCCACATGATTTGGTGATATCATGTATCTCTAAGTTCAATTTTTTGACAACTGAACCGTATTTGATGAAATAGGTTGACAAGTTGCAATCTATGTTTGATAAATCTGCTGGCCAGCTTCACGAGATAAAAAATCTGCATTTGGTGGTATAATCCCTCTTATACATGTATTTTTCCTTAAATGCTGATTAGATCTCGACAGTTTGCTTTATTGTCCATCTAGTCAAAGAGGTGTGTGCCAAAAAGCACTAAGCACTAATATGAGATTAATTATCTCCATTTCCTTATAGCTGGTTGCTGGCACCTTATAACTAACTATTTATGAGATATGCCCTAAATAATTTTGCTTGTTTTACTTTGTTTGTAATATGCTTATTTTTAACTGTTTAACTTGTAGGTGAGTTTTTAAGATTTTAGCATTCTTCTTTCATACTTCTTGCCTCATATTTTTTGCTTTTGTTGAAAAGCTATGGTCATCATTATCACCACCATAGTTTCTGATGCTTCTGGTTGGTTTATTGTGTCATCTTTACTGTGTTCATTCATTCAGAGCTAAAGAACTAAGTGGGCTTTTGTGATGTCGGAATGTGCACCTAACTTTATCTTATTGGTGATCAGCTTGTTAGTTTTGTTGATCACACTTGATCTCCCTTTTCCATTTTGTCATCTCATGAATGTGGTGCTGAACCTTCCATTTGCTGAGAGGGCAATTTTTTGCAATTTTTTAATTAGCTAACTCCTTTTCTAGAACTCCAAAGCATTTTTGCTAATCTTCCATCCTTGCAATTTCAGAAAATTTCAACCTTGTGTTATTTGTGCTTCCGTGGCTCGTCTTTGAACTTGATTTTATTTATGCTTGCATATTTAGAAAAACTCTCATACTTGTTAGGTCCATTATTTGCAAAAAGAGCTGAGGTTTTATTTATTTGAAAGAACCTTCAATGATGTAGCATACAAAAAATATTTTAGATTAATTTTGTATTTATTTTAGTTTATTTTTTAAATGTGACTCAACACAAATTTGGAAATGGGAATCACAACCGCATTCCGCCTTTTGCAATCGACGGCTTGGAGTTGTTGTCTTGTCTTGTGATTTGCAGGCTCTTGGAAATTAAGTCAGGTTCAAAAACAGGACTGTTTTAGATTGCATATGCATCTCTAAGCTTTCTTTGATGGCATGCAGAGGTGATAATAAATATGAGATGCTTGCTTATGATTTTTTAAGCCATTTTTTGGAGGCTTACACTATATACATGTATCTGACCAAGTAATTGTAGATCTCTCTTATGACTTGGATTACCTCTAGACAACTAAGTTCTTGGATGATTTTTGATATCACAAATCCTGCCTTTATATTTTGGTAGTCCTTCTCCATCAATTACAAAATTCTTTAACTGTCCTGCTTGCACTTTCTTTATGACTCCTTCAAAGTAGATTGGATCACCAGCTGATTTAATATCATATCTTTTGTATTTTTCTGATTGATCACTGAAAGCTCTAGTCTTTCCATGTCTCTAATTATCTGTTCCTGTTGGGTGATTAGCCAATTTGTATTTCTAAGAGCTTTTATGCTTAAGTGCATTTGTGACCACATTTGCCTTTCCAGGATGATACTGTATGTCCAAGTCATAATCTTTGATGAACTCTAACCACCTTCTCTATCTCAAATTAAGTTCTTTTTGATTGAAAATATACTTGAGACTCTTATAATCTATAAACACTTTACATCTGACTCCATATAATTAGTGTCTCCATATTTTGAGGGTGAATACTACAACAACTGATTCCAAATCATGAGTGGGGTAGTTTCTTTCATGAATTTTCAATTGCCTTGAAGCATAGGCCACCACTCTACCATGCTGCATTAGTACACATCCAAGTCCCCTTAATGAAGCATCACAGAAAATTTGGAATCCTTCTGAACCTGATGGAATTGTTAAAACTGGGGCAATCATTAAACAATTCTTTAACTTCTGAAAAGCTCCTTCACACTGATCATTCCATTCAAATTTTACTGCTTTCTGAGTTAATCTGGATAACGACATTACAATATGAGAAAATCTTTCTACAAACCTCCTGTAATAACCAGTAAGACCCAGAAAACTCCTCACCTCTAAAACTGTTGTTGGCCTTGGCCATTTAGTAATGGCTTGAATTTTATTCTTATCCACAGAAATTCCTTCACTATTAATCACATGCCTAAGGAAGTTTACACTGTTCAACCAAAATTTACACTTTAAAAATTTGACATATAACTTGTTCTCCTTAAGTGTTTGTAACACTGCCTGCAAATGACTGGAATGGCTCTCTTCATCTCTTAAATAAATCAAGATATCATCTATAAACACAATTGCAAATATATCCAAGAATGACTTAAAAATTTTGTTAATCAAATACATAAATACAATTGATGCATTTGTCACTCCAAATGGCATTACTACAAACTCATAATGGTCATATTTGATTTTGAAAGCTGTCTTTGCTATATTCTCCTCAATGCGTAGCTGATGGTATCCAGAACACAAATCAATTTTAGAGAAAACTGTAGCCCCTTACAGTTTATCAAAAAGATCATCTATTCTGGGTAAATGATATTTATTCTTAACAGTAAGCTTATTCAATTCTCTGTAATCTATGCACATTCTGAAGCTCCCATCTTTCTTCTTTACAAACAATACTAGAGCTCCCCATGGTGAGGAACTTGGCCTGATAAATCTTTTATCTAGCAATTCCTGCAATTGACTTTTCAGCTCATGTAACTCCTTACCTGTCATTCTGTAAGATGCCCTTGCCATTGGTTCTGAACCTGGTATCAACTCAATAGTGAAATCTATTTCTCTTTCTGGTGGTAATCCTGACAAATCATCTAAAAACACCTATGGATATTCTTTGATTAAAGGTATATCTTTCAACTCCTTAACTTCTTTATCTGTATCCTTTACTTGAGCAAGAAAACGTTGACACCCTTTTGATACAAATTTGCATGCTTTCATATAAGTGATTATCGTTGAAGAAATTTCTCTCTCCATAGAATTTCAACTCTCTTTCTCTCAGAAAATTAAATTTGATAATTTTTCTATTGCAATCAATAATCACAAAATGCTTTGATAACCAATCTATTCCCAATATCATGTCAAACTCTTGCAATGATAAAACATTCACTATTGCTTCAAACTCTCTTTCATTTATTTTGAAAGTCATTTGACATACACCATTTATATTCACAACAGACCCATTTGGCATCAAAACTTTCAAAATTGTCATTTATTTCATAAATATTCAATCCCATTGATTTAATAAATGTCTCTGAAATGAAAGAGTGTGAAGCTCCTATATCAAAAAGGATCTTCACAGACTTTCCTTAAATTGCTATCATACCTATAAAATTTACATAAAAATTAACATAAACATATATTATTTCTTTAACAATATTTTTATAATACATATTTATTCATTTTTCATTTTTATCACCTGTAATCACTTCAGGTGAATCTTTAGCATCCTTCTGAGTCAGTGCATATACTCTAGGCAGAGTATTCTATCGACCTTGACTTGGTCCTAGAGTAGAAGCAGCTGATTCTATTGTTCTTGGTCTCCCAACATTTCTCTGAGATCCAGTGTTTATCCTTGACTCTTCCGCTGGTCTTTGCCCCAAAGTAGGACAGTTCTTGGCTATGTGACCTGATTGATGACAGTAGAAGCAAGTATTTGTACCAGATAAACATTCTCCTTTATGTTGCCTTCCATACTTGTTACAACTGTTCAGACTTGAACTGTCACTGCTATTAGATTTAGACTTCTTCTAATTAAACTTCCTAGCTTGTGAAAGGGGTTTACTATGTGAATCCTGAGAAGTTCCCATAACTTCACCACTTTTTCTCTTCTGAAAGTCACGACTCTTTTGAGTGTTTTGCAGGTCCATTTCTATCCTCTTAGCCCTTTCCATCAATACTGAATAATCTTCAATTCCAAATGGAACAAGAGGCTGCCTAATTACATCCTTCAATCCAGATAAGAATCAATGACACTGTTTCTCTGCAGTATGTATTAATTGAGGAGCATATTTGGATAATGTTGTAAATTCAATTTCATACAGCATAACTGATTTATCTCCCTGTACTAGTTTCATAAATTTATCCTGCATCTGCCTCCTTACAGAAAGAGGCACGAATCAATCTCTGAACTTTTGTATTAAATCATCCCATTTAATTTGCATATCAGAAATTTCTCCCGTTTCATTTTTATGCTGACCTCTCCACCACCTTTCTGCTTCTCCATCAAGTGCAAAGACTGGCAAAGAAATTTTTCTCTTCTGGACAAAACATTCATTCTAAAATCTTTTCAATCCTTAGTAACCAGCTTTCAGCTTCAATTTGCCCATCAACTCCCTTGAATAATGGTGGTCACATATCTTGAAACAGTTTAAGATATTTGTCCATAGGCATTCCACTACCACTGCTACTTCTTGATGTTTGATTCCTTGAGTCTTAAATTAACTGAGTCATAGCTGTCATCATTTGTGTCAGTGCATCAGGGTTAACATTAATATTAGGCACTGGCCTTTCCACTTTCTCCTCTTCTCCAAGATCATTTTGGTTCCTGTTTATAATAAGATATTCATTTTACATTAAAATTTTAAATCATTAATAGCCATCCTAATGGCTCTTCCAGTTTGATTCATATCTTAATTGGGGGCTCTGATACCACTTTTGTCACATCCTGGTCATGATGCTCGACTTAACGAGACGGGAACAAAAATCGGATGATATTAATATTCAATTCTTTTTAATGATCACATCAATATAAAATCTCTCAAAGCAACTGAAGAGCCACTGTAACAAAGATATTCCATAAAATCTGTTCATTTTACTTTTCAAAGCTAATAATTACAACAGGCACAATTTACCTGTTTTCATTGTTGCACCGTCTTCTATAGACGTATTCTTCTCTTTTAGCCATTTTTAAATTCTTTGGAGAATCTTATCTGAAAACATTTATTTAATGGAATGAGTTTACAAAGTAAACTCAGTGGATAACTTCTATAACAATTAATATGTATAAGTATAATACAATCAATATTTAATATAAGTCTATTCATTTAACATTGATATACATTTCCTTTCTTTGTTCATTTCATTCTATTCATTTCTTTATTCATATCCTATCATACTCATTTATAACCTTTATAATACTTTAACATATATTCCTTTTCTAATTAAATTAGTACAGGAGCATCGTCTAAATGTATCAAAGGTACAACCATTTCCATTTCATTTTCCTTTTCCATAACCTTTTCCTTTTACTTGCGCGGGTACGTTGCTTCCCCAGCCAGTACCATACGGGTTTGAACTACTGTAAATTTTGCATGTATTTCCTTTTCTCTTTTTATTTATTTTTCATTCATTCATGTATTATTCATTCATATACTTTCTTAATACATGTACGTATCATATATATATATATATATATATGTATAATTGCTTTCTAACTTTACTTCTATTTCTTTAATGTATTCTTTTTACATATATTTTCTTTCACATATTCGTACTTGTACATACATTTGCTTATTTCATGTAATAGTTTCCAAAAATATAAATCATAAGTCTTAAACAATTATATACATGCTTCTTTCAAAATGAAATAGAAAATACAATAAAGAAAATTTTATAAATACCCACTTTGATTCTTTCAAATCCTCGCTCCTTGGCACAACCTAAAGAAATTCATAATCATGAAAATTTGCCATTTAACTTTCATTAATTTTTCATAAATATTCGTTTTATTAATAATTACCTCAATTCTTAATTTCCTTTTCTTGTTGAATCCTTGATAGACCGAACTCCTACAACTTGATCGCTCCTTTCTAAAATCCCTAAATTCATATAATATAACTTTCATAAAAATGTGATTAAATAACAAAATTTAAATAAAGTTATATAATAGAGAATTCACTTACAAATAGGAATTTTCTCAAAATCCCTAAATCCTTCTCTCTCCCAAAATCCTTTCTCTTTGCTTTCAATCCCTTCTTTTTCCCTTTATGAAATATCATTTGCTTTAGATGAAGTAAAACAAGGAAATTTATGCAAAAATGGAAAGAAAAATTCAACAAACCTTCTTTCCTCTTCCTCTCGGTCGTTCTTCTCATCCATAGAAATTTCTTTCCAATTTAACACTTCGTTAGCTATAGAAATGATAAGGAATTATTAATTCTTATCATTGAAGACAATCGTTTGCTAAAATTGGAAAAACGAAACGTCCCCAAACCTATTCGAGCGAGTTCGGCCGTCCGCCCCTGTCCGCTCTTCTGTTTCGCGAACTGCTCTGTTCGTGGGATTATAAGGGGCCGGCCGGTTCAATTGAACTAGCCGGGTGAACCGGTTATAACACACAATCTTTACGGCTATAATTCTATCTCTAATTATATTAATTTTTACAACATTATCCTTCAAACTCTAATTTATAATCACACCTACACCATTTCTAATACGACTCTTATCAGAGTACTATAGTTTAAAACCTAAACTATTAATCTCCTTAGCCTTCTGTCCAACCCATTTAGTTTTCCAAATGCATAGAATATTTATTTTCTTATGAATCATAATATCTATTAATTCCATTAATTTGCCTATAATGGTACCTATATCCAAGTTCATATCCTAATTTTAGTTTCATGGACTAGCTTCTTTAAATACATTCGTCCATGATGTGGAAATTCTTGTCTATTTAACACTGCACCCGAGCGCCGATGCAGCGGCTCTTGCACACTTGTCGATGTATTCAGGCCATACAGCACTTCGCTTTCAGGGAACGCCCTAGCATCAACACAATGTATTAAAGGACTCATGTCATGATTATTCGACAAGTTTTATGTTAGCTGTCGACTATCTAATGTAATCCTTCACTTTTCTCATCCAAAACCTCCTTGAATAGTGGTAAAAAATCCTACTGTGTTGCTTGAATTGTGGAGATTACTATGACTTAATCAAATCTTGAAATAAACTCCATTTTTCGGCCTCATTGCTATTTTGGATAAAAATCATGTGTGAACTTCTTATTTTGGACCTATTCAACATGTATTAAGTTTACAATTTGATATCATATGCTGGTTTGTCTATTTAAGCTTGTATGGAACATGTTCTTGATTTGACATGATTTAACTTTAATTTTATTGGAGTATAAAATTTAGTTTTAAATTTGATTGAATTAGCATTTTGAGAATCTCCTAGATTATACTAAAGACACACTGATACAAAAATCATATACAATAAAATATAGTTTTATTGAAGAAACTAAAGTTCTTGAATATTCGTTGAAGATGCATTAAATTGATATGGATTGGAGAAATGTGATCATTACAGGGCCTATTTTCGGCTTTTTCATATATATATATATAGCTTTATTACATTTAATTGAGGCCAGCATTGTGAATCCAACTGATCCCTTCATTATTGTTGAATGTTGATTAGGTTTTTCATAATAATATTTATTTTATTTTATTATATTGTTATAATTTCATAATAATATTTACTTTACTTATTCAATTACTTGTTAGTGTTTTAACAATTTTTTTCTAACAGCCATAACCTTTACAAATCTTATTACAGTAGTCTTGCCAAACAGTAAATAATACCAAATATTCAACACCTAATCACAATGCAACATAATAAGACATCCATATCAAACAGAACCTTAATTTGGCCATCCATGTTTTTTTTTGGCTCAACATCCATATTAATTCAATGCACTCGTTCTATGTTTGATTTTATTGTACTTATTCATTGTCCTTTATATTCTCTTAGGAAAAAAAATGTGTTAGGATATGCCGATACAATTTATATCAAGAAGGGGCCTGAGCACTATTCAATTTTCTTTGAGATTAGTGTTGCGTGAGTATAGTTTGTATTGTACTAATTTCAAAATAAATTCAATGATATTTAAGACTATCTATCTTGATACAAACTATATCAAGATATCTTGACACAAATTTTTTTTTCATTATTTTATCTCATCAGAACCTAATTCCTCTTTTTAAGTATACAATCTTAATTCTTGAACTGAAATCCTTGTTTATGTCTTCATTCTTGCATATAATATATCTAAGACACGTAATCCTATCCTATCGTACTTGGGTATTAGTTTATCTTCTAACAATGCTAATTGAAAATATTTGACACTCGCTAGAATTGCGTGTTACACGTTTTATTTTTATCCCACTAATCCTATGGCTATTGTCGTCTAAAACTTCCAACATTATTATAAATTGTTCACTTGTTTGTACAAACCTCTCTACTATTAAAATTGCAAGTATGCCAGTTCTAAGTAGTTTATACCATGAAATCTAGCGCTGAATATGTTTAGCAAGCTTTTATAACCAATTAAAAAATATAAACGTAATGTTGATCTTTGATGTGATTTTACTGTGATGTGATTTGAAATCCTTTACTTAACAAATATTTCTGATGGTGGTAAAATTTTTCTATATCTCTATTAAAGCACACTATATCAACTCGTAGGGGCTGTTTGGTAGAATCTAGGATTTCATTTAAGTAGGATTTTGTAAATCCTCCAAATCCGGATTTACGAAATCCGGGGGGGTTAAATCCTGAAAAACTGTTTGGTAACCTTCATGTTAAATCTTATATGACTGTTTGGCTATTCCATTCAGGATTTAAGGAGGTTGAAAGATTTGGGCAGAATTTCTTCCTTCTCGCGCCAATAGAGCCAGAGGATTTCGGAAATCCACCGAAACGAGAAGATTTCGGAAATCCGGGATATACGACGAAATGGTGGAATTTTTCGTTACGGAGGCTTTCATTTTCCGTGAGATTTGGTTTTGCATTTTAAGCCGTATGGCTGGATTTCGCCTCAAATCCGGCCTAAATCCGCATACCAAACAACCCCGTAGTATTTAGTCTTCTACTTATTAATTTAAACAATATGGAGATATTTTTTTCCCTGTCCTTTTTAATAATTTCTTTAGGATGGCATAGCTTTCAGCATTAAAAGCAGCACATGTATAATATGTAGTTTTCATTCAGGAACTTATTTTCTATGTTACAATGCTGGTGCACTTCCCAAAGGCGAATAAGTTTGAAAGAAGAATCATTCTTTTTTTTTCCAGTTTGGTTTGTAATTAGTTGTGAAATATTTTGCATGCTGGGAAAATGATGTGATCCAATGCAATGTGTAATTGATCTTAACAACAACAAGCCTTTATCCCACTATATGGGGTCGGCTATATGAATCATTTTTCTCCCTTGTGTCCTGTTTAGAGTCAATGTGTAATTGATCTCGTTAAAATAATAATGAAAATAAAATTTATTTGCAAACTGAAGTGAAGGCCTTACTTTGAAGCTATTTGGTTGTGACTAAATGCAGACTATTTTTCTAATGATGATGGATATGGATATTGCCTATTTGTTTGAACTGATGCCAGCATGCTTTTTTGAGGCTCACCTGAAATAAGCAATCTGTTTTTAATTTCTAAAGCATGATTGATATCTTAACATGCTTTTCTGAGGCTCACCTGAAATGAGCTATCTGTTTTTAGTTTCTAAAGCATGATTGATGTCTTACGTATTTTTCTTTTAATGTTTCTAATTCGGTTTGTATTTTCTTGTTTTCTTGAAGTTTTACAGAGATGCTTTCATTAAAGCTCTTACTCATGTTTTGTATTGTTGAAATTTATTCATTAAATTGTATAATATTTGTTTAAATTTTATTTAATGTAGTTTTCTCTGTGTATGAAGCACATGGTCTTTCACTAAAATGATGCTAACATAATTATCTATTTCATATTGTAGGTTGTAGATTTAAGAGAGAGTGAGCAAGAGTTGAAGCTTTTTTTGGATATGTATCGGCGTGAATCCACAGATTCTTGGTAGGAATTTATTTCTCATTAAGTTAACCCTTTAATAGTTGTAGCTTATATATTTTTCCTTTCTGAGAGCATTAAATATTTCGTTTCCTTGGATGTGTCTGACTGATATATCTGAACTGTGTTTGGTTTAATGATTTAGTATTGAGTTGCCACCTTCTCATATTACCTAATAATTTAGTAATTGTTGGATGTGGGCTCCGAAAATTCGGCCCCGGCCTCCGCCCGACTTGTGCTTTCTTCGGGGGGAGTTTTAAACGATTTAAGTTCCGGGGTAAATTTTGGAAGGCAGATGAAGTTTGTAGATAAGACACTACCCAGAGATTTCACCCTCATTTTGCGAGGACTTTATGATCTAAGTTCTGGTTTCCTATAGGCATAAGCCCCTATAGTTAATTACCCCTCCCGATCACGAGAGAGAACTTTCGATTAAGGCTAGTCGTCAATCAAATACGTAAGGATACGTGCATCTGGCATATAGTAGCAGCATGGATATGAGTTGTGGAAATTAGAGAGTTTGGAAGGCTGATATTTAAAATTGAGAATTTCACCATCTTGCACTTAAAGTGGCTAGTGGGGGAATGGATGATGGACCCGATCAAGATCCCATGGTTCCGTCGTCCCGGGCCATCGTGGTCCCTGGTCTACTTAGCCAGAGCAGGTAGTCGACCCAACCTGACAAAAGGATCCTTGTCGGCAGCCATGGGTTGCTTCATCCAAGGGTACCTTGTAGACCTGGGATGGGTATTTGCCTAAGGAGACAAATTTGAATCCACCTTAGCTAACAGAGGGCTTTGTGCCCTATCGATTATATCCTATTGATTCATATCTCAAGGATTTGATGCCATTGGGGAGCATACGGGCTCTGGCCATAACCATAATATAATGGTGCCATTTGGCGGCGACCACCTGATTCAGAGGGCCCCGAGTCATAACCGTTTATCCTGCAGTGCCATTTGGCGGCGAAACTGCCGGTTAGAGGACTCGTACCACGTCCTTGCTGGCAGGAGATTGTTTGAGAATGGATCCTAGTGATATTTTCGACCAGACATTAGCTCTTTGTGAGCTGAAGTATTTTTAAATTTGTCCACCTCGGCAAACTGTTGCGGAGGGTGGATGGATTTTTGCTTTAAGTTTTTGATGGTTTGATTTCAGTTTTAAATATTTTTGGGATTTTGATGATTTTTGGATTTTGAATTTTACGGGTGTTTGGACATTTGGAGTTTTGGATTTTGTGGGAGTTTGGGTGGTATTTTAAAATATTTATGAACCCCTCCGGTTGAGATTTACATTCAACGCGGCCATCATCGGGGTGTACGAGATCATTTATATTTTATTGATTGGACCCTGCCGACTCTATCTACTGGTCGATAGAGGATCGAGTTTCGTAGGCTTTTGACCTTTGTTAGTGAATTTTCTTGATTATAGGCATTGAAGGCTTAATATGAACGTATAAAATAAATATTTCGGTCGGCCTCGCGACCGTACATTTATTTAATAGTTCGAGTCGTGTCAACTCCTATCTACCCGTATAGGAGGATCGGGCTCGAACTGGAATTCATTTATTGACCCGCGCAGCGTCCCTAGACGTCACGTGTGTACCAATAACACGCTCGCCGGGGCCCATGCGGGTTATGATTGTACTTACCCCTTTTGTGTTCCTATGTGTATACAAATCAAGGTGCATATGTGCAGGGGAACATTGAAATATTTATAAACGTCTTCTGTCCGCTTGCATGAATGTCGCGGATCCGGTGGCGTGGCGTCATACGGGTTTCATTTGGGGATTTATACGCCTTCTGTCTGCTTGCATAGATGTTGCAGATCCGGTGGCGTGGCGTTGTAGCTTGTGGACGCCTTCTGTCTGCTTGTATGAGTGTTGCAGATCCGGTGGCGTATTGTAGTAGCTCCTAAACTGAGTTATTCGCTGCTTTGTACAGGTAGATTGTCGTGCACTACTTGCTTGATTTAAGCAAATAGATTGTAGTGCACTAACGAATCTCCTGTTTTTGCCTGTGAGTATATTGTTGTATGAATGAGAACTCTTCTACATTTCATTGTGGACAAAATATTAGTCGTACGCCGTAACAAGCTTTTGTGGTAGTTCGTGGGAGCTTGCATGTGTAACCTATTCTCCACCTTTGCTTTTAGGAGGGGCTAGGGTTCTTGTTGCATATTTGTCATTTTGGTTTGTGGACAGTATGATGCATCCACATAAAGGAATCATCATAACCCTTGCATATCAGTCTTCATTGTTCACAACGACCTGTTGCATTATTCCACGGGTGGTTGATATTGATTGTAAGGAACTTCCACATCCTCTTTCATGACTCTTGTAAATTCCACACACATTAAGATCAAGTGACGTTGGTTGCATGAGAATTATATTTGCTTTGACCTTTCGAATACACCTTTCATCAACAATTTATCATATGTTGAATCCCTCTGCTGCTTGTGAATGTTGGCTAGCGAGGTATCATAATGCTCGTTACATATCAACTTCCTTCACCTGCGAGGGACTTGTGTATTTACTGAATACTTGTTGGCTAGGACGTCTTTACAGTCACTGTATGCCTGCTGTGTTCATTTGCCAGGGCTTGGTGCACTTGTATGTAGCTGAGAGGCGTCCTCTATTTGTGGACTACTATATTTGCTACACATCTTTTACATTGCATACGTAAGTATATCGCTAGGTATTTCCTTGTTACAACTCACATGTAGCTCGTTATGTATATCACAGGTCTTTTGTCTTCACATATGATATTTGTAGTATGCATAATGAATTTGATGATCTTCCTTGTTAGTACTTGTATCTCAAACAACATGAAGACTTTCAGTATTTGCGGGAAAGTTCATGTTATTGCTCGTCGTTACTTGCAAGAGTCAAGAGCATTTTTTTACACCTAAGCAATGTTAGTTGTCTACGAGCCTCTGTGTTCTATTCATGAACACAATATGACATTATTGTGATCAAGTTGGTTCCCCTCGATGTCTGCAAGCGAAGTTGTATACTCATCACAAGTCTTCCTTTTCATACAAGTGCATTGTAGTACTTATGCAAACATTGTATTCTTGCTCATAATCACATGTAGGCAGTTGTAGTTCCTGTGCACATATTATTCCTTGCATAAAATAAGTTCCTTATTTGTTCACATTCATTTGAGCTTATCACTTAATATTTGTATTTTTAACTTGATTGTATGTTCATTGATTTAAAGTCCAGTCCCCTGTAGTTCGTTGTTCGAATCAAGTCCTTGTTCAATTCAAAGTTCAAAGTCTTCTGAGGTCCCACTCAAATTCTTTGTATCCAAAGTTTTGTTCAAGTCTTTTGAAGTCTTAAGATTGGTTCAAGCTTTTGTGATCAATCAAGTCCAACCTTTTTTTGATTTAAGACTTTTGTTCATTTATTCAACTTTGAGCTTAGTTCATTCCATGTTCAAATTCAATGTCCAAATGAGGTCCACGTCCTTTTGTTCTTTTGAGTTCAAACAAGTCCAAGTACAGTCATATGATCACCCGAAATTTCGGCATCATTCCGGCATCTCCCCCGTTTAGGGGAAATTACGGAAAACTGGGCCTTTCCCACCACGCTAAGAAAAATGTGTATGGTAGGTGCCCTCTTTCGAGGACACCGCGGCCGTGTAAAGTCTTTGTCCCCACCACGCTAAGAAAAGCGTGTATGGGTCTTCGATAGGTACCTGCATTGAAAGAGCACAGTTTGCTTTCCCCGCAAGTACAGAGCTGCGTACGGGTACTTAAGAGTTGTCCCGGCCACGCTAAGAAAAGCGTGCACCAGGCTTACCCACCTCGTCGTAGGTGTCGCACCGGGTTTCCTTCCCACCACGCTAAGAAAAGCGTGTATAGGCGGTTTGCCGGCCTGACACGAACGCCGAGGATAGGATTTTAGGTGATTACCCGCTCGTTGTAGGTACCGCACCGTGGTCCCATCCCACCACGCTAAGAAAAGCGTGTATAGGCGGTTTTCCGGTCCGCTGCAAACAACGAATTAGGCTCTCGGAGTTTTAATTTCAGAAATTTATACCTAACGACCGACGAGGTGATGTTTGCACGAAAATCGAGGCAAGAGAAGAGCCTCTTTTGTTGTTTTGATTAGTTATAACTAATTTTAAATAATAATAATTAGTTATAAATAATAATAATTAATTACTATTAAAATACTAATTATAAATAATCATATTTAATTATAATTACTTTATAATTAATTAATAATTAATTACAAATTAAAAATAAATAATCATAATTAAATTCAATTAATCATGATTAATTTATAATTAATTAGTAACTAATTTTAATTAAAAATAATGAATCATAACTAAATTTAATTAATTATAATTAAATTATAATATTAATTAATTAAAATTAAAATAACTAATTATAATTAAATTTAATTAATTATAATTAATTCAAATAGAAATTCAACATAATTTTATACATGATTTGAACTGGATTAATATGGGATTTGAGCAGAATTTACACTAACAGGATTTAGGAGATGGCTAAATCTCACAACAGTTAAATCCCTAATCTTCCTCTACTCGGCTTAGTGATTTAGGAGATTTAGCCAAAGTAGCTCGTGGAAGGGGAGAAGGATCGTCACCTTCGCTGCAAACAAGCTCCCATTCTGGCTTCCGATCAAAATGACGTAACTTCCGATCCGTCAGGTAGGGAACGTCATAGATGGAGCGAAGTCGGTCGGCCACGTAGGGCTTTGGCTAGGCTTGATTGGAGGAAGATGGATGCAGCTGCTTCGGGAGTTCGTGGATTGAAGAGAAAGAGGTCGGGATACAGGCGCTTCGGCACAGGTAGGGCTCCGATCGGCTCAGGATCTTGTTCGGTTATGGCTTGGAGGAGAGTAGACGGGTCGGAAGCTTCAGTCGGCTGAGAGTCGTATGAGGTTCGACACTGGGGGTCTCGACGGGAGTGGGGAGGAGTTTCGACTCTGTTGGAGGATCGGAGCAGATGACGGGTGGGAGGTTTGTGTCGGAGAGGAGATGGGGTTCGAGATGCTTGCAGCCTCTTTTGCTCGAGTATTTAACGACGCTGGGGGAGCGGGGTCGAGGTGAGCGGGAAGTCATGCGAAGCGACAGTTCGGCGCTACAGGGTATGGGGTGCGACTGTAGATGCGGCTTCGACAGAGATACGACTGGATTTGGGCATGGGTGATGGCAGGTAATCATTTTTTAGCCATTTTTTTTGTTTCCTTTTGGCTGTATAGCTTAGGGGTCAACATTGGAGAAATTTTGTCATCCTCAATGGATTGCATATTTTGTGATCGAGCACGACATAGAAAATGATACATTGTCCCGAAGGCCAAAAATACTATTTTCCTATGGACTCAATAACAAAATTTACAATTTGAATTTTAAATAGAAATTTTCACTCATTTAATATTTGGTTGAATGGGGTTTATTTTAGCCCTTATGGTTAATTATATCTCAAATGTTTGTTATTTAAGAAATTTTTTTATTAAACTAGTAGTTTCCTTTCTTTTGAAAATCATCAAAATATTAATTAAAGATTTTTATTTTGAAAATTATGAAATTCTTATTTAAAGCTCTTTAGGAACTTCAAGGATGAATGTATCAACTTTAAATTAGATTTCTTGGATGGGAGCCAAAGGTGCAAAGTGTAGGAGTACTTGATTCTGAGGAGAAACTCAGAGGTACTTAAACTATTCTATGTTGGACTTTACATTTTAGAATCAAATTTTGTTTAAGGTGATCATTTTTTTATTTAGAATGCTGAGGCTTATATTCCAACGACACGTGCTGGAGGAAATGCCCGGAAGATGAGGGCTTATGAATTGACTAAAGTCAACATCTTTTTAGGACCCTAGAACTAAGATGAGGGTTACTAAGGGATAGTGCCTTTAACCTAAGTCTAACCGAGTGCAAAGGGACTTATAAACTACACCTCACCTGACGCATAGCTAGCCCGACCTCTGAATTTATTGCTTTGCTTAGAAAGAGTTGCCAGCTAACCCACCTAAATGCTTTTAAAATCATGAAATCTGGTCTCAATGCATATGAAGAGTAGAAAAGATTGTTTTGTTTAGAGGATAGAACTTACAACTTGGCTTTGAGGCCAAGACCGCTGACCATGTGGGTATCCACAATGCTGACTCATAATGAAAACAAATTATTAGTATCTAGTCCTTAACTGAGGGCTTTCTATATGTGATACACTGGGTTATGTATGATTGTTTTTCAATTTTGAAAAACTTGGCTCCTTGAAAGGAATCATGCAAATTTTCTTTTTATTAAAAAAATATGATTTCCTATAATTGATTTTAAAATTTTTTATATTTAAATGGGTAAAAAAATTAGTTTTATCCTAAGAGCCTTTGCATCAAACATGTTCAGGCCACCCCCAAACAAAGCAGAAGAAGAAACCTAGGAAAAATTATGCAGTTCTATTACATAATCAAGTAAACGATCAACGCATGTTTTGTATATAAAATCAATCAAGACTAAAATGTAAATAATATCCCAATTATTACAACTTTGATTGGCAGTTGAGTTGTCTGTCATTATACTACCCAATTAAATTTATTACAGACTCTACTTATAGGGGTCTTCAAGCTTTGGCTTCTGGGTAGGTCTTAGGCTTCACCTTTGGTAGGCTCATCCTCTTGATCGACATTTCCTTTAACTAAATCCCACAAGTTCAGATATACATCTTAAGTCTAATCAAATCAATTTTGAAAAGAAAAGACTCAAGCTTGCAAAATAAGGGATTAGCAAAATAGTTTATATGACAGAAATATCACATCCAGCATTGCCTAGCACTTGAAGTGCTAAGCCCTATTTCCATCCTATTGGATACATCTCCTTGGGGGGGTTTAAGACGCACCTATTAGCAAGCATTTTTATTTATTATTTATTGCACCCTCTCTTGGACATGGCCACCTGCAGAAAAGTGTATGTATATTTTTACACTGACCATTTAAGAGAAAGTACCCACAATGCAAACAATCTAATATTCATCACACCACAACATTAAACATATGCACGAAAAAAAAAATTATAATCCTAGCATGCCTAGGGGATGTGCACCTAAGTGTGTGCAGGCTGTGTGGTATGTCATTACAATATGTGTTTTTATTTTATTGAGGAAGGTAGACATTTAATCTTAATCCAGGAGTGATTTTTCTTTAAGTTGCTTGTGACTTAACTATTTTATTTAGTTTTTAAGTATTTCATATTTAAGAGGGTTATGAAGAATCCATAAAGTAGCAACTGCTTGCTTTGAAGCAAGTGTGCTACTTATGAAGTCCTGAGACATAATGATACAGGCATTCCACCTTTTGGGTGGAATGATTGATCATTATATCAAAGAAGCCTAGGTAATTTTTAAGGATTTTTAGGGTTCTCTTAATGTTTGAAAGAGAGATGAATGTTCACCTAATGGTGTAAGGTGAAAATGTATAAGGGTTATACTTAGGACTTTATAAAGTTCATCTAATAGAGTAAGATGAACTCCAACAGATAGAAAACTCCTAAAAGACATCCAAAGATTATGTATTTTAAATGTTATGAGGAGAGGTCAATGTTATGTTAAGTGAAAATGTTTACTTAGATTTTTGATCTAAGGAGAACATCTACTTGATTGGGGATCAAAGTAGATGAGAATGAAAGACCTCAAAGCTTTGGAGCTAAGGGATTGGAAAATTCTCTTTAACTTTTAGAGTTAAAGAGAGGAAAATCTCTTACAACTTAGAGGTTGGATGAGATGAAATAAGGCTTGTAGCTTTGAGGCTAAGAGAACGGGTGAAGAGATCCAACATATAGCTTTTGTGCTAAGGGTTGGAGAGTTCTCCTTAGCTTTGGAGCTAAGAAGAGAGAAATGAAACTCATAGCTTTGTGGTTAAGAGTTAGAAATTCTCTAAGATTTTTGGAGCCTAAGAGAGGGGAAATCTCCCTCAACTTTGAGGTTGGGGGAGAAAGAGAGATAACCCATGGCTTTTGAGCTAAGGTTAGAAATCTTCTAAGACTTTTAGAGCTTATAGAAGTGAGGAAATATTTGTAGCTTTGAGGCTACAAATCAATAGAAGGTCTCCTTGAATCTTTGTATTCAAAGAGAGGGATACATTTTCTTAGTTTGGATTAAGCAAATGAGAGATGGCTCACCAATTTTGGCTCAATAGAGTGATGGCGAAATGGATGGGGATTTTATTAGTAGAATTCAAGTTGGATGGTTGAAGTGGAGGAATGCATCAGGCTTGTTGTGTGATAGAAAAGTCCCTCTCAAACTTAAGGAAAAATTCTATAAGATGGTAGTGAGACCTGCAATGCTTTATGGTGCAGAATGTTGGTCATTAAAGAGAAGCATAATATTAAGTTAAGTGTTGCAGATATGAGGATGCTCAGGTGGATGAGTAGCTTTACTCATAGAAACATGATACGAAATGAGCATATACGTGAAACGGTTGGAGTAGCTCCAATGGAAGATAAGATTAGAGAGAGTTGCTTTAGATTATTTGGTCACATAAAATGACGGCCTTTCGATGACCCAATTAGGAAAGTAGATGTATTAGATTTGACTTATGTTAAGAAAGGTAGATGTAGACCTAAAAAGACTTGGTTTTAAAATATTAGAAATGACCTTTCTTTATTAGATTTAGATGAGAATTTGACTCTTAATAGGATACAATGGAGAAAAAGGATTCATGTAGTTGACCCCACATAATGAGATAAAGGCTTGTTATTGTTGTTGTTGTAGGTGAGGAAGATTTGCAACTTTGAGGTTGCAAATTGTAGGGTTTTTCATTGAACTTGGTGTTCAATGATGAAAGCTTGTTTGTTGAATGTAGATAAAACAAACATGAGAAGATGATGTGTAGATTTGAACTACAATCAAGAGTTCTTTGGACTTTTAGGTGCTCAAAGAGAGAAACTCATTCACCTAACTTGAGTTAGGAGAATGAAAGAAAGATAAGATTTGAATTCTTGTGCTAGAGGTGGAGTTATTTATTGATTTCGATTCAACAAATAAATGATTTGGGTGTAGATTTGATTCACTTAATATGAGTTAAGTGAATAACAGAATCTCCTACAACTTTTGAGTTGTAGAAGGAATTTGCAACTTGTGAGTTGCAAATCAAAAAGAGTTATCATTGAATTTTATGTTCAATAATGGGTGTTTGATTTACTTCATTATTGGAGTGAAGCAAATACAAAGGGATGATATGTAGATTTGAACTACAAATCAAGAGGGGTTCTTTGGACTTTTGGGTGTCCAAAAGGATGGTTCATTCACCTAACTTGGGTTAAGCGAATGAAGGGGGAAGCTAAGGCTTTAGATTCCTATGCTTGATAAATTTTTTTGTTGATTTTGACTTAACAAATAAATTATTGTTTGATCTACACGGGGATTTCCCTACAACTTTTAAGTTATAGGGGAAAGATATGTAGTATACAATTTGGAGGTTGCAAACCAAGAATGATGAAAAATGATATTTTCCAAATTTTGTATTAAGTAAATATGGTATAAGAATCAGATTGCTGGTTCAACTGAACCGGCCTTATTTTATCAGGCGAGCGGATGTAACTAGCAGATTAAAGCGAGTAGGAGAGCATATGCACAAAGCAGACAAACCGAACGCAGGCGCATACAAGGCTGGCAGGTTCAGATCATGTATTCGAGCAAAGAATCATGTGCACAAGTGAAAGGAAGCGACTCCTCGTAGGAGATATATTCGTTTCACTCACTTCAGTGGAAGTAAAATGCGTGAAAAGCTCTGTGCGAGAGGAAGAACATGGAGAAAGGAAGGGAGGGGACCTGTGATCGAGCCAACAGGGAGAGGTCGAGAGAAAGGGAGAGGGATCGTGCTTTAACGACGTGTATGAATGAGATCGAAGGAAGGCTTGAGCGACCAGTGTGGGGGCAAGTTCGGGCAAGGCTAGTTCGACACTTTGCAAAGGTATGATTAACGTAAGGTATGATTAACTTTAATAAATAGGGATATATTTATAAATAGTAAATAAAAATAATTTATTATAATATAATTTTAAATAAAATTTAAAATGATTAAAGAGAAAATATTTAATTAACATGTTGATAAATTTTCTAAAATAAACATAATATTTAATCTAATGCCTAATTATTTATACTTTGTTATTTAATTTTAAAATATTAAAGTTGAAATTTACGTTAGAAATTAGTTAATAAGTAAATATATTTAAAAAGTATATTATATTTTAATAAATTTTAATGTATGTTATAAAATAGATATGTAAGAATAACATATTTATAAGTTAATGATAATTTGTAAAGAAAATGAGAGGTTAGTGAAAAAATTAATTAAAATTAATAAGTTAATTAAAGAAAGATTTACTGAATATAAATAAATTATAATAATATAGAAAACTCATTTTTTAAATAATAATATTAATCAATAAATTTATAAAGCAAGGAGAGTTAAATTTATCTTTGATTTTGGGAGTTATTTAAATGAATTAATTAGTTAATTAGAAAGAGAGAGGGAGAGATTTTAACCAAAGAAATTTAAAATAACAAGTTAGAGAAATTAAGAATAGATTATAAATTAATTTTTAACAATGGGATCTTTTTATAGGTGTTAAGTCCATTGACTTAAAAGTAAGGAGTAAAAGTGAAGCAACACAATTCCTAAGTTAATTAAAGAAAGGTTTACTGAATATAAATAAATTATAATAATATAGAAAACTCATTTTTTAAATAATAATATTAATCAATAAATTTATAAAGCAAGGAGAGTTAAATTTATCTTTGATTTTGGGAGTTATTTAAATGAATTAATTAGTTAATTAGAAAGAGAGAGGGAGAGATTTTAACCAAAGAAATTTAAAATAACAAGTTAGAGAAATTAAGAATAGATTATAAATTAATTTTTAACAATGGGATCTTTTTATAGGTGTTAAGTCCATTGACTTAAAAGTAAGGAGTAAAAGTGAAGCAACACAATTCCTAAGTTCAAGTTGAGTATTCATGTCCTAATTTATAGTAATGATATTTACTTTTTCTACACATGATACATCAAATGTAGTTATCATTTAATTTTTTTTACTGTTAATGTTTTATGATTTTTTTATTAAAGATAATTGATCATTCTGAATTAGAAGCGTTGAATTTTTATATCATAGAGAGGTCACTCATCCTATGTCATGATGTTTAATATATGTCAATATGAAATGATATGAAAATATAAATGATATGATTTATGCTTGCATGTATATATTAATTGATGGAGTACACCCCCTTATGGTATTGGCCGGGGACACAAAGTATCCGTGCACGTAAATGACAAAAGTTATGGAAAAGAAAAAAAATGAAAAATGAGTACCTTTATTAGTACTATTTTAGACGATAGCTCCTCTAACGAGAAAGGATAAAGATATGATTAAAGATATGATATATGCATAACATTGAAAGTCTTGAAATGCAATAATTAAATAGAATTACTTTATGTTTTGAAAATGATTATACATATTGTTCCTAATGCCTTGAATTACTTTAATTTAGAAGCATGATTTACTTAGTTATTCTATGACTTACCCTTTTTATTGAAAATATTTTTAGGTATTATTTGATTAATTAAAATGAATAGAATAGGTGAAAATGTGTACCGTAGGCGAGACACTCCGAATGAAAGGTGTTTATATGATTTTATTTCAAATTATATTGAAGTTTTAGTAACTCTTTTAGTTTATGGGAGACACTTTTGGCAAATAAAAATTTAATTAACCATCCGATCGTCTATTTCCGCCTCGTTAATTCGAGCCTCTGTGCTGAGTTGTGACATGTGGGAAATGATATGCAACTTAGAGGTTGCAAGTTGAAGGAAATTCTTTGAACTTTTGGTATTCAAATAAAGATATACACTCTCCTAATTTGAGTTTTAGGAGAATGAAAGGGTTTCCTACACCTTTTGAGTTATAGGAAAGGGGAGGCAATGTGCAACTTATGGGTTGCAAACTAGAGAAAATCCCTTAAATATTTGGTGTTCAAAGAGAGGTAATCATTCACTTAGTTTAGTTAAGTGAATCGGGAAGGAAGACTAGGATTTGGATCCTAAGTCTAAGGGAAAAATTCATTTGTTGATTTTGTGTTCTAACAATGTGAGAACTTAGAATTGGGTTCTAAGTTCAAGAGCCTCACGCAATAATGTTGTTGAAGTTTTGGAGGACTTAAAGTTATCATGCATGAAGATGATTGGTGATAGCTCCTAGGGTATGCTAAGAGTCATGCAATGAAGCATTTAGAGCCTTGAGGAGGCTCCAAAAGTCATGCATTAAGGAGGGATAGATGATTGTTTGTTGACTTTGTGTCTCAACAAACAAGGGATGGATGACTTAGAATTTGATCAAAAGACTCGTGTAATATAACATTTGGAACCTTGAGGAGGCTTTAAATGTCATGCATGAGGAAGGAGAGATGATTGTTCGTTGTCTTGTGTTTCAACAAACAAGGGGTGGAATGAAACTATGATTTTGATCCTAAGGTTAAATGATTCATGCAATGAAATATTTGAAGCGTTGGGGTACTCCAAATCATTCATGCATGAAAGGGAGGAGGCTCTACAAAGGAACTCCTAATGCAAGCTAGAACCCATGTAACATAACACTCGGAGCCTTGAGTAAGCTCCAAGCACCACACATGAAGGAAATAGAGATGATTGTTTGTTGATCTTGTGTCTCAACAAACAAAGGGTGGATGATTGTTCGTTGATTTTGTGTATCAACAAACAAATCATGCGAATCTAAGTTTTTGACCTTAGGATTTAATAGTGCTCTTTTGTGCTCTCTAGAGGTCATTTGGCAACCCCCATGTGGGCTTAGAAAGCAATAGGCAAGGATATCTTTTGTTGGTTTTATGTTCCAACAAATGAAATGAACTTAGAATTATACTCTAAGTTCAGAAGCTTGTGAGATGGTATATTGAGTATTTTGAGAAAATCCACAACACCATACACAAGGAGATCAATGAAAGCTCCTAAGGGATGCTAAGATTCATGCAATAAAACTTTTGGAACCTTGAGGAGGTTCCAAACATCATGCATGAGAGGGAAGATTGATTTTCCAACCTTTTGAAAGGGTTTCTAAATCACTTTTGACATGATTAGAAGACTTGAGAATTTAGACATGCATTGATTGAACTACAAGTTTAAGGACTCTTTATATGTTTAGGTTGCTTGTTGCTTTATGTGGCCATTTCAATTGGAAAGTTGGATGAATAAACTTACATAATTTCAAAAGACAAAGGATGGAGTTTCACATATGGACCTTTGAGGGTCCGTGGTATACCCCTAACTTAGCTTTACAAGCATTTGGAATTAAGTGAGCGTATTCATGAACTTTACAATTTCACACTCTATTTTTGACAAAGATATCAATCATGAAACATTATGGGATTTGCAGTGTAGGTCTTTGAAGCGTGTGAGAAATCTCACAATGCTTTGATATCATATGCATAACTTTCAGTCAATCATACCCATCATGATGTTCACCAAGTCATAGAGACTATTTATTCTTTTGTATGCAAATTATCCTAGATTTCTTTCAATTTTGTCATGATGCTTTAATTTGGAAACTTCATAAATATGTTCAAACAAATTTAAGGTAGGATAATGCATAGCTCGTTGACCTTTAGCGGTTTTGAAAACATCATGAGTCACTGACACATAGAATCATATTGAACATATTCATAAAATTTATAAATTTTGAAGAGTGAAGAAACTAGCAAGAGGCCCACAATTCTCTTTTAGATTAATTTTGACATAATCTAATCCCTAAACAACCATATGATCCATTTGTTCAAATGCATAGCCACCAAATTTGGATGTGATGACAACGAAGCCTAGGTTTGTTGCAGGCGACGGTTTGGACACAATATGAATGCTTTTACATGCAGTTGGAGGTTGCTGAACACCAATTCGGCGACCATACGTACATCGATGTCCTTCTCGAGCTCTCACATGAGAGCAAACAAACGGAAATTGCCAGATTTCCGTTGCTTTATGGAGAGGATAGCAGACATAAGGCTTTATTTGGGTTTTGGGGAAGCAGAAATCAAGGTTTCTAAGGGATCTATGCTTGAGGAGCATCATACACACAACCAAAGGGCTTGAAGGCCTAGGTTTTGCTATATTTTTGAGAGATTTGCCTTGCCGGGTTGTCACGGCGACAACCACAATCCACTCGCCTTATAAAAGGAGAGATTGAGGGGGCAAAGAAGTGACGAATTGTTGTCCAAATGCTCCAGACATCACGAACTTGCCAGAGACCAGGTACGGGAGGGAGGAAGCCTTCTACCTTCTCTTGATTGGATGAAATCAGCACTTGGAGAAGGTCAGCCTTTGAATGGGGTCAGCAAATAGATGGCTTGGCAGGCGGATGGAGCTGGTCGCGGACAGGCTAGTCGCGGGTGAAGCGAGTTGCCGATGGGTCGGTCTCGAGCAGGGCTGGTCGCGAGCAGGTCGTGGGCGGACAGGGCATGTCACAAGCGGGGAGATCGCGGTTGCTGGTCATGGGCGAAGCTGTTGCAGACTCAGTTGTTGCGGAAGAAGCTGTTGCGGACGGAGCGTTCTACGTAGACAGAGGTGGTCGCGGACAGAGCAGTTGCAAGGGCATGTAAGACATGCAAAGTTAATTTAACCTATTTGGGATTAAATTGAATCAGAATTGGGTTAATTGGATTGAAATTGAGCCCAAATCAGACTCGATTCGCATCGGCGCCGAATTACATCGAATTTGGTTCGACGAGGCTGGATGAGGCTCCCTTGGGTTTGAATTAGACCGATTTGATTTAATTTCGATTTATTTGACTTTAATTTGATTAAATTGTGGCTTGATTTGGGTCAATTTTAGTTCGATGGTGCTTGATCAAGTTGATCGAGCGCGATCAAGCCCAGTCGGCTCGAATATGCTTGATTGGGGTCGGGTCGATGCGAAAAGCACGTCAATAGTAATTAGAAGTGAATGCATGGTACTTGGATAAGAATATCTTTTAATTTTCTTGCTTTCCATGATCTCTCGCATATTGATGTGTGATTTTTCTAAAATCTAAGTTTACTGCTCGTTTTGTTTCAGTATTCTCAATGAAAGGGCATGTAAGACCTGCATAAAATATATATGCCAAATTTGAAATGATAAGAGATAATCTTGTTTTGTTGCTTCGTTAATAACTATATTCTTGTAACAGAAGATAACAGATGCTTGATGTTAATAGGGGGTACAAAAAAGATCTATGATAAACTTTGAGTATGTTTTTCTATTGTAGCTCGCTTAACTTGTTAGTCCACTTCAACTTATTATTTTTTGGTGATCTAATTGTCTCATGATGATTTGCATATGTTTCGTAATTGCTTTCTGCAAAACCTTTGAAGCTTACTTCCTTTTTCCAAAATACACAGCTATCTCAAATTCTGGTCAGGCCCTTTAAAAAATTCACCAGTGGGTTCTTTAAATGTTTATCTATACTCATATAGGTTATATAGGTCCTTTATTTTGAGGATGTATATGTGTTCATAATAACTTGAGGGTCATTTGGTGAAATGTTGAAATTACTGAACCTAATTTTTTTGCGTGGTCCAAATTTGGTGGATCTATATTTAATTTCATCTCGTCTCTTTCATAAAGCATGCCCTTTTGTCTCGTTTACCTTAGCTTTTGACCTTGCCATTGAAGTGCTTTTGATTTTACGAAATCCCTTTTTTGTTTGTTTGTATTTTTCAAAATTCTTACTGAATTATGCGATATTTTTGGATATATATTTATTTGTTATTTTCTTTTTAAGGATTTATTCATCTCACAGCTTCTAGCTTCTCATGCATAGTCTACACAGGTTTCTGTTTTGATTGAAGAACTTTGCAGGCATTTTATGTGCCTGATTTGAGCAGCATTGCATTGTGGTATTCACCCAGCATTGCATAAATTCTTTTGCATAGTCACAGACATTGCATAGTGGTGTTCACCCAGTTGAACCTTTTTCGTTATTTAGGGATATTATGGAGTCTCGAGGCATGGAATACAAGGCATGGGCTTATGTTCAAAGTCTTAAATCTTCCCTTGACGAGCATAATTTGGAGTCTCGTGTAAAAGCTGCTATTGAAGCTGATGCGAGAACACAACAGAGGCTTGCAACTGCTGAAGCTAAAATTGCCGATTTAAGACAGAACTTGGAATTATCTGTAAGGTATAGGGCTGAAGGCTACCAAATTTATGTCTTTCGAAAACATGATATTTGGTCACTCAATGCTGTTATTTTATTAAAACTTTGTTTTCTTGTTGTGGGTGATTTTTTGGATGGAGATATATGTATTTTTTTACTTGTTCATTGTTAAACACAGGCAAATAGTAAAGTCATCAGAAAATCTGACATCTAAGCATGAAGAGGGTCTAGTCTATCTTTCTGAGATTGAGGTTACTTTTACGATCCCAATCAAATGTCCTGTTCCTACTGTGTATATCCATTGAACTTATTATCTAGCTTTAAATTCTTGCAGAGTATTGGGCAAGCATATGAGGATTTACGAACTCAGAATCAACAACTGTTGCAGGAAATCTCAGAGAGGGATGAGTACAATATTAAGGTGATTATCCTTAAAATCAGTAAAGCTATATTCCACTTTTTGCTTCTGCTAATTGCCTATCCTTTATAATTAGAATCAGCTTAAATAGTCTTCAATTGGACCTCGTGGAAAGAACTGTTTTCTGAAGGAGAAAGCAGTTGTGTCGATTCTGAATGCCAGCAGTTTTGCTATTTACTAGATCGTTTAACATGCCTTGAGTTGTGTTAGTTTTGACATCAGTATTCCAAGGTTCTATTATTTTAGTTAGTACTTCGGAAGAATTACAAAGTTTAAAATTTCTTGGGGCATTTTGCAACTAGTTCTTTAGTTTATTTTGTCTGGGGTGAAGAGGCCCTTGTTGAGCTAGATTTCACTGTGTTTGTGTTCCGCTGATGTGGAAATGAAAGTGGCATCATAAGGAGGTAATGATATCTGTTCTTCTTATCAGGCTACATATATCTCTTATTAGGCTATAGACATCTCTTCTACTTATCCGGTACATAATCTAGTGTAAGATGAAAGAACCTTGCTAACTCATTTATTCAACAAAATTTTAGTGCCTTTGATTTCTGGTGTTCGAACATCTAGATGATAATGCTTTTCTTTCTTTCTTTTTTTTTTCGTTTTGTACCTAGATATGCTTTTCCTTAAGGGTTAGTTTTTTGAGTAGCAGTTCCTTAGCATATCCACAATATTTTCTTGAACATGTACGTCTTGTTCATGATCCAGACCATGTTGGATTGTTGTGCCCTTGAAACCCTTATTTATTTGAGCCTCCCACATCAACATTTACACAATAAGGAATTGTTGGTATTCATATAGAAATAAAGTTCTTTGAGGAGGTTTCCATGGATAGCATTGCACGAATGGCCTAGCCTAGAAGATGAGTGATGATAGTGTTCAATGCGGCGACAGGTGCGACAAGGAGCTTACAGTTGACAAAATGATGAAGGGGATCAAAGTGGTGCTTAATCTTCTAGCTAAACTCGTATCAACTTGCGAAAAGGATCCGTGTCTGTTTTTGAGCTTAGTTTGTCGACTTTACACAATAGTGCAGTGGTAGTGGCTTGATTGCTCATATCCTTAACAAATGGGCTATTTCTACACAGAAAAATGTTCCTCTTTCTGTTGTCTTGGAGGTTTGTGGGTTATCATTGCCCAGCACAACATGATCTATGTTATTTTATCACCTAGCTATCACAATGATGCTGAATCATAATGTTCCATTGATCGTCAAGATGTAGGGAGTAATGTGAGAAACTTGGTTTCTACATGACTTTTTTTAGTACATCTTTTAGTGTCAAGAGGGAAAGTAGGTATCAGGGCTTGTGTAAGTAAATTCCTTTTTGATATCTATTTGATAGCTTTCTTTGGGTCTTTGGGTATGGTGTATTGCATAGGAAGCAGCCCATGAATATGTTCTGATTCATCTTTGGATGAGACCTATGTTTTGATGAATCTTCCCATTTAATATGTTTAGAATCTCATTTCTATTCAGCTTCTCAGCCATTTCAAATTAGGGATCATGCTTGGTATTCTTTGTTCATCTGAACTCATTGCCTTTTCCTGTTTCAGCTTTTAATGGAGGGTGTCAAAGCAAGACAGCTGCATGATGTTGTTTATAGGGAAGTAGGAACCATGGATAAAAAGCTTCAAGAAGCAGATTCGTTGATGCATCTCTATGGTCTGAAAGCTTTGAGGTTTGATGAGGAGGTAATTTTCTGGAAAAGAAATTGCAAAACTAATAATCTACAGAAGTTACGTAGGGCTCTGACTTGCATTCTTCTGTAGTTGAAAGTCTGTTCAGATCAGGTTGCAGAACTAGCTGATGATGGGCGGCAAAGTTCTGTTGCCTTGGGTAATGCACAAAGAAGACTATCTGATGTTTACACAGAATCTCAGAAGTTGAGGAATTCTCTGAATGAAGTGCAAGTACAAGTGGAGAGAAGTAGATTGGAGGTCACCAAGATTCTAGTAGAGTTTGAGTGGGAGAGGTAATCGAGTTTTCTTGTATTGTATAGTTGATGAACGTTGCCAGATTCTCATTGAATGCATGCTAACTTGAGTAGGTTCAACAAAAGGAGGATAGATGAGGGGTTAGAAGCGATGACAATTAAAGCTGCATCACTTAGATCACAAACAGAAGGCTCGGTCGTGTTGGAAGAGCTTCAACAAGAGATAAGTGAATATAGGGGAATCCTGAAATGTTATATTTGCCATGAACGTCAGAAAGAGGTAATTCTCATCATGTGCTGTTGCTAATTGTTTGAACTCCACTTCTTTATGTTTTCTTATACACTTATCAAGGCACTAGAACCTAAGGGAATTTAGCAATTTGAAGAGCCGCCTCATCATTATCAACAACAGCTTGGTGGTGCCACCTGAACGCCTTATCTGTCTAGGAGATTCATTTTTAGAATATAAGCATTTAGCCTTTGTTTAATTTAGACAATTCAGGCGAGCCTTTTTTTAATGTGGACAGTTGAGGCTAGTACATTCTTAATCACAAAATTCACTAAATTCTTGTCCCTTCTGTTGCCGTTTGTCTTCCACTTTGTCGTATTTGTTATTAGTTCTTTTTATGCGTTGTTAATTTATCATAGCTTTTGTTGGAGGGTTGATCAAGTTGCTTTCTTCTTTGCCTGATTGGAACAAGGAGGAAGGTAACACTCTAGTGAAATAGAACCTTGAGAAGACACCTGAATTGAGAGTAAGACTAAGAAGAGAGGGAGAAGGATTTTTGTACGCAACTCGGAGTGAACTTGCATACAACATGGACTAATGAATAGTGGGGAAGAGGCCGGAATCTTCTTCCCCACTCATTAATCAAATGATCATGATAATAAAGTCCATCATAAACTCTATTTAAAGAAAAAAATCCTGACATGCTCAAACGCTTTGTATTCTTGTCACATTCAAAATAATAAAAAATAATGCAAATTTGGCTAAATATGGTATGGGCTGCGAAACCTGAATATAAGTGTAGTTTATCCTTTTTGTTTTGTAATTCGGCTCTTTGTAGTTGGCCTATGAGAAATTGAGCTTATTTAAGTGGTTTTGTTTGAATTATCGATCAATAATAATTATATTGCATTGGCTCTTCTAGGGTACAAATAATGTTTTTCTCAAGAGTTTGGAACAATATAGTAATTTAAGGTATCAGGTGTAATCTTTTTTAATTCCTTTTTTGTCAGCTATGAGATCTGATAGATTTGTACCATTACTAGTGATCAAGAATATGCGCTTTGTATCTCATTCCTCTCATTCCAAGGGTAACCTAATTTGAAATGATGTTCATGACAATAAAGAAAGCTTTTGTGCTAGGAACTATAGACTCAATGGTAACAATAGATATAGTATAATTACCTCTTTTAAATGAATCAATTGATGATTTTAGAGGCTCAAAAGTTTCATGATGAGGCATAACATTTTTTGTTGAAAATATAACAGTCATCTCGGGAGGCAAATCTAGAATAGAAGCATTAGATTTAATCTTCCTACTTATTTGAAAAGGACCCCAAGCCTAGTATATGATTTCTTATATTTTATTTGTAAACATTTATAATTGTATACAAACAATGGCTAGCTGAACTTCAGTATATGCTCAAACCCTTTTGAATTTCACAACACTATAATTTAGTCATTGTCTAATTAAATTTATGTTTTATCATAGTCATGTAGATCATGCATATGTTGTGGATATAATGCATTAAAATTAGAAGAGCTGACTATATGATAAGATTTTTTTATTTTTAGGGTTCAATCCAGCAACACTCTCAAATGTTGTCCTAGTTGTGGACTTGTACAATTATGTTGTATGCAAACTCAGTTATGAGAGGATGTAAATCTTGATTTCAATTACTTCTACCTACAGAACATCTTAGAAGATTCCTAAAGGATATTTCAAATTAACCATGAGTTTGAGGATGGAAGATAGATGAATTTTTAAGGGTGGTACCTGATAACTTTCATAATATTTTTGAAAGATAGGAAACAAATCTACCATCTCTATTTTAGATATTATAGTATGAGGCAACCCATTGTTGACCTACACATTTATGTCACAAAATGGTACAAATCCGACCTAGTTGAGAGCAACATTAATAATGATCGTTGAACATACTACCCCATGAAATTAACTCAACACATCTTGATTGCAATCAAAATTACTCGACCACCATCAATTTTGGGAAACGAGCTTCGTCAATGCATCAAAACATTGAAATTATCAATAAAAAGTCCGCACTATCAATTTAATCGAGTATGACGAGGATGGTGGCTAGCAAATGTGCCATTGCATAAGTTTGGTTTGAAATGCCTTAGCCACAATCAAAGTCATCCAAGCATGATTTGTATCACAAAATAGTGCCAAAATACCTAGGAAGGACTCTCATGAATAATCCAATTGAATGTGATAATAACGATAGACAATGGATGCAATAACGTGATAATCAAGTTTGAAATACATTGATTGCAATTAAAATCTATCAAATATCACCCTTTCATGAATCAGATGTGTTAATGCATCCAAAATGTCAAAATTACCCATATTAGAGCACTTTATTGCCCTATCTACAGCTTGAAAGTGAAACACAAGATTTGTCTGCATGCAAGGAGATGACACGCAATTCTAACAACCAAATGTCGAATTTTGCAAGAATGATATACAAATAAATTCTTTAGTTAAATTAAATTTAAAATAAACTAGATTAATATAAGTATCACTATATATATATATATATATATATATATATATATATATATATATATATTGTTGTGAAAAATCTTGGAGGATGAGAAATCTTGAACTCCTAGCTTCTTCTCCTCCAGCCAACCCCCCTTCTGCTCCTGCACCTGCAGGCCTGCCTAAGCCAAGAGCCACTTGCTTTTGGTTGCTTGCTTGGACCGAGAGCCACCAGCTTCTAGTTGCCTGCCTTGACCGAGAGCCACCAGCTTCTGGTTGCTTCCACCGAGAGAGAGAGAAAGGGGGAAAAATAGAGTGAGAGAGCGAGAGAGGAGAGCTCACAATTTTGAAGAAAAATTGAATTGAACTTTTATTATTCTATTATTTTCCAATTAATACAAGTCACCCCTATTTATACTAAACAACCCAAAGGGACAAAAAGTAACATAGCCTAAAAACAAAGGCTTAAAGTAAAAAATAGAATTAACATGTCAAATCAGAACCAACACCTAACAATCTCCACCATGATTCTTGATTTGAAATGTGATAAACATCCAATGCTAGGACTTCCCCCTTACCATCCTTAACAAGTTTAAGCAATGCTAAAGCTTATGATTTGGAAGAACTTTGGTCAACACATCAGATTCATTATCTTTTGTAGATACCTTCACAATCTCCACCACACCATTTGACATAATTTGTTTGAGATAGTTTGTTTGAGAAAGTGAAACTTGATGCTTGTATTTAGTCCTTTCATGAAGCATGGGGTTCTTAGATAAGAACACAACACGTTGATTGTCACAAAGAATCTTCACTGGTTTGGAAATAGGATAGACCAATTCTGTCAACAAGCCTTTGATCCAAATAGCCTCCTTCACTGCATTGTATACAACCATGTACACGGCTTCTGTAGTAGATAAGGCCACAATAGGTTGTAGCTTGCATTTCCAACTCACGCTATTCCCATATACCTTGAATATGTAACTGGTGAGAGATCTTCTAGTGTCATTACATCCTGCAGAATCTGAATCAACATATCCAAAGAGGACATCTTCATTCAATTCTGATTTTGTAAATTTCAAACCCAAATCTTTAGCTCCATTGAGGTACCTAAGCACCCACTTTGCTGCTTCCCAATGAGACTTCCCTGGATCAACCAAAAACCTTGAAATGACACTAAGAGGATAGGCCAAATCCAGCCTATAGCAAACCATAGTATACATGATGCTTCCCACAACATTCTGATAAGGAACCGTGCTCATGTATGCCTTTTTTTCTTCCTCCTTGGGACTTTGATCCTTGCTAAGCTTGAAATGAGATGCAAAAGAAGTAGAAACAAATTTTGACAATTCCATGTTGTATCTTTTCACCACACTATCAATGCAGGAGCCTTGAGATAACACTAACTCTTGACTCTCTTTCTTCCTCTCAATTTCCATACCAAGAATCTTTCTAGCAGCCCCAAGATCCTTCATATCAGATTCATCCTTGAGCAATTCCTTCATCCTTTGAATCTTCTTCATGCTTGAGTTAGCCAACAACATGTCATCAACATAAAGAAGGAAATAAATGATACTACTTACTTTCTTTGCCTTCAAGTAGAAACAAGCATCATGTCTACTCCTTTTGAAGCCAACATCATGCATGAAGGTGTCAAACCTTTGATACCACATCCTTGGAGATTGTTTCAATCCATATAGGGAACGCCTTAGCAAGCAAACCAAGCTTTCATTCCCAATTTGAGCAAACCCTTCCGATTGTTTCATATAAATAGTCTTCTTCAATTCTCCACGTAAGAATGTGGTTTTGACATCCAATTGCGCAAGATTCATGTCCATTTGGACGACTAAAGAAAGGAGCACACGGATTGATATGTGCCTTACAACTGGTGAGAAGATTTCTTCATAGTCCACACCCTTTTTTTGAGTGAATCCCCTTGCTACAAGCCTATCCTTGTACCTAGGCTTTATCTTCAACACTAACCCTTTCCTTTCTTTTGAATAGCCACCTACAAGTGACTAGCTTCTTCTCTCTTGGCTTCTCCACCAAGTCCCAAGTGTGATTCTTCCTTAAAGAGGTCATCTCCTCTCCATAGCAAGCTGCCATTCACTTCTCTCCGCACACCTCATTGCCTCCTTATATGAGGTAGCTTCATCACATTTGCAGAGAATTAGCTAAGAGAGCATAAGAAATCACATCAGCAAATCCATAACTTTGAGGAGCCTTGGTTACACACTGAGGTCTATCCCTAGCCAGCCCATAACTCCTCCTTTGCAACTCCTCAATGGATTCTTCCTCGATTTCTTCATTTTCAGCGGCAACAACACCTTTAAGATTATTTTCTAACACTTATATTTCTACATGATGTTGTTGTCTTGAACTAGAACCAGCCCTTGGATACCTTCCAATAGTTGTAGGAACTTTTGTTTCATCCATAGGAATTGGATGAACCCTTTTAGGAACAAGATCAGCCATCTCATGTTCATTAAAAGTGACATCCTTGTTGATTATGTACCTAAATATCCTGGTTCCAAGCACCAAAGTCTATAGCCCTTCATATTTTCAGGATAGCCTGTGAAAATGCATTTGATAGCCCTTGGTTTCAGCTTTCCTTGCTTGATGTGAGCATATGTTATACATTCAAACACCCTCAACTCCTTATAATATGCTAGCTGTCCGCTCCACATCTCTTGAGGAGTTTTGAAGTCGATTGCACATGAAGGATACCTATTGATAAGGAATGCAGTTGTGCTAACTATCTATGCCCAAAATGACTTAGGAAGCTCTGCATTGTCCAACATACACCTCACCCTCTCCAGATAGTCGTATTGAAACTTTCAGCCAACCCATTCTGTTGAGGAGTGTCTCACATTTAGGTGTATTGCTATGCCATGCACCTTGCAAAACTCCTTGAACTCATTGGAGCAAAACTCCAATCCATTATTAGTTCTAAGCCTTTTAACCTTCTTTCTTGATTCTCCACAAGAACCTTCCATTCCTTGAACTTATCCAAGGCTTCATTCTTTCCCCTTAAAAAGAAAACTCAAAGCTTTATGAATAATCATCAATTAGAGAAAGACAATACCTTGCTCCTTCATGAGACTCATGCTTGGTCGTCCCCCACAAATCAGCATGTATATAATCCAAAGTTCCCTTAGAATTATGACTTGCATTCGAAAATTTCAGCCTCCTTGCTTTGCCAACTATACAATGCTCACAAAAGTCAATCTCCTTGGACTTCAAGCTCCCAAATGCTCCTTGCTTGTGCAACTCCTCCATTCCTCTTTGGCTAACATATCACAACCTTTGGTGCCATAACATAGTCTCATCCACTTGAGAACTCACCAAGCTAGCTTGTCAACCAATCAATGTTTCACCTTGCAATGTGTATACGCCATTCATCCTCATACCTTTGAATATAACAAGTGAACACTTGCACACCTTTAATTTTCATCCTTAATGCTTCATTTGAATTAAATTCTTACTTTTTTTTTTTTTTTTGCTTGGCTAACTTATACATACATCTTTTGCTCTCCTTAGTATTTAATTTATTATATAAATCATGAAAAACTAAATTATTTGATTATTTGTATAACATATTATTTTCCTAGACTCCTTACGGGTCTTTTTATATCTTTCACAATTTTCTAAATTTTTACATATGAACTAATTTTTATAACAAAGCTTCTTATTTTTTATTTTTTCTTGAACATTTTTACTTTAGAACCAACTATTTTTACTACTAGGAGCTTTTCCTTTTGATATTTCAAGGACATTCTTTACAACATTCTTAATATCATTAACTTTTTTTTCACATAATATTAGCTTCCTCATGTGCAATCAAAATTTTATGATCTTTAATCATACTCTTAAAAATATTTTTGTTAGTATTCTTTAAATGTCCCATCTAATGCTAATACAATATTTTACTCTATTTTTTGCATTTTGCCCCTTCATTTTAAAGGTCAAAATTAATAAGTGATGTTGGGTACATAAACTTTAATTCAAAATAATTTTACAATTTTTACAATCTAAATGATCTATTTTTCTTATAAAAAAATAATAAATCTAAGTTTCACAATATCTATTCTTATAAGTGATTAGTTGCTCCTCCCTTTTTACCTAAATAAGGTGTTAACAATTATAAAATCGTAAGCTAGAGAAAAATCTAATATGGTTTCATCACCTTCATTAGTCGCTCCAAACTCATAGCCACCATGAATACTTTTAAGATCTTCTAACTCTCTACTAATATGTCCATTTAAATCTCCTCCAATAAAGCTCTTTTTTCTAGAGATATCTTTTGTATTAATTCTTCTAAATTATCCTAAAATTTTAATTTTGTAGACATATCTAAGCCTATTTGAGGAGCATAAGCATTTATAATATTAATAATCTTAGAATCAATAGTAATCTTTAAAGTTATAATTTTATCTTTAGTTCTATTAATTGCAACTATATTATTCTTCAAACTCTTATCTATAATCACACTTATATCATTTCTAGTACGACTCCTATTTGAATATCATAGTTTAAATCATAAACTATCAAATCTTAGCTTTATCTTCAATCCATTTAGTTTCCTGAATGCATATAATATTTATCTTCCTTTGAATCATAATATCTATTAATTCTATTAATTTATCTATAAGAGAATCTATATTCCAAGTTCCTATCTTAATCATGTAAAAATGAGTGATCATGAAAAATTCCCAATGAATTAATTTCTTATATGATTTTTGTTAATCTATGTTGTATTTGGATTGGAATTAAGAGTGATTGTGAGGATGAGGCCAAGGTATGTGAGTTTTCTCAACATTATATGGGTTGCATTAGTTGTCTTATGATGTGCAACATCTCCCTCTCCCCCACATTATATGGGTTGCATTACTTTTCGCATGGTTGTCATCAATGCTTGAACTGTTGCCTCTCCACGAATTTAGCTTTTGCTCCAGTGAGCCGTCTTTCTCTCACACAACACTTTAATGAGGATGAGAGTGATGAGGCACAATGCAAGATAGTTCGTAATCTTACATGCACCTACTTCATTGCTAATTTTATTAGATACTTACGAGACTTATTTGACCACTTAAAAAAATTATATAGGCATTTTATCCATATTTGAACAGTTATAAATTCTTAAATATTAAAAAATAGTGAACAATTCCTTAAGTGGAAAAGATTTCATTGATTTAACTATCTACGTATAAGAAATAAAACAATAATAATAACTTGATCTTGGATTTGCTTGAGATCACCTTAAGAAGGATTGAAGTGAATAATACTACCATGAAATTGCAGTTACAAACATTATCACCACCTTTAGAGTATTGTCAATAATGAGATTTTGGAAGGCGAGATTGTTGGATAGGGGAGATTTCATGGTGCCAACAAGAGGGGAGATGCTTGCAGATCGTGGGTTTCATTGGTTGTTAAGAGGAATGATTTGCTTGTCGATAGTAAAGAGTGCAATAATTGTGGACTAGGATTAAACTTGAGGTCGCACATAGGTAAGGAGTGAGATTACATAGAGGACTCAACCTCTTCACAGCATTTTAGTTGCCCATAAATCTTTTCTAACTCATTGCATGTGCATCACATAAGCTGCATCTTTCTTCTATAGCCAAGAACAACTTCGAGGTTCATCTGCACCTTTAAAACTATTTGTGCAACTCATAAATGGAGGTTAGGTTAATGTCCAGATAAAATTAAGATTGGGGCGGAAAATCCCAACTTATAAACTAAATAGACCCCATTAAGCCGGTTTTAGCTTATAGGTTTAGTTCATTGCTGATTTTAGATTACATTGGTTGACCAAATTGTTCTGGCATCACACTAAGTGCTTTCTTATGCCACAAATGCATCGTTTGTTCTATTTGCTCTGAATTCCTTTCTTTGGAAGGCCTTTCACAGTCCTCTTTGTATTTCTTTCATCTTCTTATGATCAATAAATTACGTTGATTCCTCAAATTTTGTTAAAAAAATCTTCTTCTTCATCACAAATGCTTTTTTTTTGTTCTCCTTCCTATTTTCTTGCATATTGTTTTATTTTAATGAATTTATATGATCAATAATTTTATCAGGCTGCATTATTGGTGTCGTGCTGCTTGCAATCCAAGTGGATTTTGCATACTTGGCATATTAATTTTTCCGTACTTTCAAATAAGAGCCATGAAAGTTCTTTTATTGGTATAGGCCTCTATTATAATATTCTATTTTTGAAAATATACATACATACATCCAATATATACATACATACAATATATATATACATACATACAATATCTATATATATAAAGTGTTTTGTCAACCTTGATGTTATTTTTATCATAATTTATTTTGGACATGTTTTAGAATTTAGGGTTTTTAAGTTGGCAAAATATTTATCACTACTGTATTCTTAAATATTTTTGAAAATATGCGCCTTATTTTAATATGGAGTAGTACTTGTTTGTTGCCTTCAGTTACATGTAATTTTTGAGTATAGTAACTTCATGATGCCTTACTTTCTAGTAAGTATGCTTTCATCTACAAATCTGAAATTCAGTTCCTAAGCAATCTTCAAAAATTGCCTTGGTTGAAAGACAGATTAGTCTGCCGGTTAATACATGCCATAAGCTACCATTGAATCGTGACATGCATATCTCTTGTTTACATTATGTCTCTTTGATGTCACACTCGTTAATTGTGGGTATCTTTTTATTTGCAACTCTGCGTCTATTTGTGTATACTATGTGCGTATTTGATTTGTTGTGTGACCTCATATTTGTCGGTATGCGAACCCCAATTAGTTGCTATGTGATATATTAATGCTAATTTGTTACAAGATTTAATTTTCTTTAACCTAATCTTTTCAATAAAATAACTACTTTAGCCTAATCTTCATATTAATTGGCTCAGGTTGTCATCACCAAATGCTATCATTTATTCTGTAGCCAGTGTATTCGCAGGATTGTTGAAAGTCGTCAACGTAAGTGCCCTACTTGTTCGGCAAGCTTTGGGCGGAATGATATAAAGCCTGTCTATATATGATACTGAACATCTTATAGATCTTCTCATTCGTTTGTTCTTGCGACTCTTTTCTAATGTATGCACAAGAGCTTAGGTTGGAGATTACACCAGCCTCGCATGCCTCTGAGAACTGCTGGATACCAAAAATCCTTTTGCTCTCGCCAAAGTTTGACTGGTAGTGAATTTGTCTCATACATTGCATCAAACAGTGGCCTATTTTCTGTATCCATCCACTGGATGCTGGGTTACTGGAGCTTAACCAAACCTCATTGATTAGGATAAACTGTTTCGGTATAATGTATACTTTTATTGTTTTTGGGGAGAGGTCGATCAATGACCTGTAAAATTTTGATTGTTTCTCATGCTCTTCCTGACATTTGACAGAATTTGAAATTAGGTCAAGTATTCTATGATTTGTAGAGTTGGATTTGCTTTCTTTTGCACCTCTGTAGCTCTTCTTAAGGTGTGTTTTTTTATGTTTGATTGTACTGTATTGCTTGATTGAAGCAGCATGCTAACTCGCTCTCTTTCGCATTGCGAAATTACTTGTATTTTTCCTTCACCTACACAAGATGTACGTTTACTGGTAAATTTCTGTATAGACATTTACACTTAATGCTCTCATCCAGATTTCCGTTGCAGATGGTAGGTATTTTAATATTAAGCCATCTTCTTAAATGATCATAGCAAGCTCATTACAATAAAAATCTACTCCATCCAACATAATATAATTCAATATCCTCATGCACAATCCTATTAAAATCAACTCCCTCATCATATCGCTATCTTTTATAGCACTGGTCATGTAAAAATGAATGGTGATGAAAAATTCCCTTTGAATGAATTCCTTATTTGATTTTTATAAATCTAAGCAGTACTTGAATTGGAATTAGGAGAGATCTTGAGGATGATGCCAAGTTATAATGTATGGGTAGCAATGCTTGTAGCTTATGATGTGCAATATCTCCCTCATGCCCCACCCAATGTATCTAAAAACCTGGTTGTCTTCAACACGAATTGAGCTTCTGCTCTTGCAACTTCTTACTTCTACGAGGATAAGAGCATTGAGGTAAAGTGCAAGTTATCCTGTCATGGTCTACCAAGCATTGCTAACTTTGTTAGGTACTTATGAGTCTAATTTAACCACTACAAAAATAGTACAAGAATTAGGATGGGAATCCCAACTTCATAGACTACATAGATCCATTAATCTGGTTTTAGTCTACAAGTAAATGCTTCATCGCTGCTATTGGATTACATTGGAAGACCAAATTGATCTGGCATCGCACTTTGTTCTTGTTATGCCACCAGTGCATTGTTTGTTCCATTTGTTCGTTTTCTTTGGATTACTTTTCTCAGTGCTATTCGTATTCCTTTCATCTTTCTAACATGGACTTTTTAAGAATATGTTAGTGGGGAAAAACTAACATTATTTTGAAGTCACTAAGCAATCTCATCGAAGTTTTATGGTTGATTATTTAATTTAATCACTTGTCTGAATTGTTTTAGTGAATTTTTATAGTATAATGCAATCTTACATTTGATACATTCCTATATTCAGACAGAAAGTGTATTAAATTTTACGTCAATGAATTTAATTTATGTGTATCCCATCAAAATTATGATGTACTGCAAGCACTTGTAGCATCGTAGTAGGTGGAAGCTTTATTCCAAGTCAGAGATATATTGAGATTTTTCAAAGCTTTTCACTAAAATATTGTCGATACATATTTTCATAGTGCACCCCATAAGGTCTATGAAAATCTTATTAGTGAGATTTCTGAGATGGTGATATGTGGCTTCAGTATTCTTGAGCCCGAATGGTATGACCAGATAACAGTATAATCTTTTATCTATTCGAAAAGTCGTTGTCTCCTCATATGTAGAACCTATCTTTATTTGATTGTAATCGGAGTAGGTGTCCATGAAGCTCAACATTTGATGTCCGGATGTGATATTGACCAATTGGTCAATATGAGGAAGCGAAAAATTATCTTTCTTGCAAGCTTTGTTGAGGTCCATATAGTCCATGCACATTCTCCAAGCTCCACTAGCTGTTTGTATCATGATGACATTCGTCAGCTATGTGGTATAGTACACTTCACGTATAAACCCAGCTTTGAAGGGTTTATCAACCTCCTGCTTGATTGCTTGCTGGCAATCTAGTGAAAATTTTTGTTTCTTATAGATAATCGGCTTGTACGTTAGGTTTACTTTGAGGGAGTGTATGATTATTTCAGGGTTGATTCCAAGCATGTTGGTTGGGTTCCATGCAAAAATATCTTAATTCTTATGTAGAAAATTTATGTACTTTTCCTTCTCTTTATCTAAGAGCAATGATCAAATTTGTATCGTTCTTAAAGGGTACTCGTCTGATAGGGAGATACAATCAAGATCCTTCACGGGGAAAGCTCTCTAAGGAATATCCTAGTTCTAGAGATTGAAGTCCTCGATGCATAGGGTAACTGATGGGCATGGTTGAGCTTGCCTAAGATAGTAAGATTGCGTTATTTGTTGATCTCCACGTACTATATCGATCCCCGTTGGGGTAAGAAACTTCAGTTTTAGGTGAGAGATGGAGGCGACAATCCCAAAGATCGACTAGAGGGGCCTCCTAAAGATAGCGTTATAAGTTGATTCCGACTTTACTACAATAAACTGGATTGGGTGAGTAGCCTACCGAGGAAATTCTCCAAGTACGATTGGGAGGCTCATCATTCCTTCCATCCATACAGATCGATTATCAAACTCATACAATGGACTTGTGGCGGGCTGGAGTTTCTCTCTGACTAGGCCCATATTAAAAAAAACAGAGTAAAAACGGATATACATCGAGCTTCCATTGTCAACCCAAATCTTCTTGACGTTGTAACACGGGTCGCCAATCCCCGCATTAATCACGAGTGGATCTTGATGAGTGATCTTTACTCCCTCTAAATCAAAGTCGTTAAAAACAATGAAGTAGTCGGTATGAGACTTCTTTGGTGTCTGCTCCTTGCTTTCTGTAATTAATGCTTAACTGGGTAATAATGGGCCCTCGATGATGGTTTCTATCTCACCAATCATTTGACTATTATTTTGCAGTTGTCTGTGCTATTGTTGATTTTGCCCCCCAACGAGATCAACCTCATTTCAAGCATGAGGATTTTGAATAAATTAATGTAGATATCCTTATCGGATCAATCTCTCAATTTCATCCTTGAATTGTCTATATGCTTAAATACTATATCCACGACTATAGTGAAAGTGGAAGTATTGCTCCTAATTTTTGTTGTTTGGCTTTAAAGGATTCGACCATTTCACATTCTCCTTATCTCGGATGGCCATTAATAAATTTGCTCGAGATATGCTAAGTGGCGTATAATCCTTTTCTTGTCGAGGCTCATGTCGTGGTTACGAGAGTTGAGGGGGCATGTTATAATTTCCTTGCTTCTTTCGTTGCAAGGATGAATTATCTGTCATTAGTGCACTTTAATGTTTTCCATTGGTTTGCTCAAACTATTTTCTATGACCATTGATGGCACTATTTATAGAGATTTGTACCTCCACATGATGGATCTGGTCAGTATATGAATGAGCTGTCTCATATGAGCACTGAGTAAAAGAGTCCAAGACGAAGCCCTCCAAGGAAAACTTCTCTTAGCAATTCGGGATCTACCTCTAGAATTTTTTGAGCTTCAGTAGAGAATCATTGAAAGTATTCTTTAAGTGACTCACTTTTACTCTCGCGAATTCCTAAGAGGCGGGAAAAATCTTTAACAATTCTTCGATTGTCAACAAATTATTGGACGAACACTTTTGCTAACTTGACGAACGTGGGAATAGTTCCTGCTGGAAGCGAATATAGCCATATTCGAGCTTGCCCTTTGAGGGTAGCAGAAAAAACTTGGTAGAGGAGCACATCTGAAGCTTGTTGGATATGCATAATGATTTTATAGTGATTGATATGCTCGTAGGGGTCAGATGTTCTAACGTAAAAATCAATGCTTGATAATATGAAGCCTGTCAGAATGGGGTATTAAAGGATGGCCTCAGTTAAGCGTGACGACTCTTGAAAATTCCATTGATAAAGAGGTTGCCTTCCATCTCTCCTAGGAAATTCTTCTCGGATCAATCGTCATAGTTCATGATGTTGAGCGTAGTGTGAAAGTTCATCAACATAAGGTCGGGCCAAGTTCTTGACGACAACTGAAGGAATACGGGTTGGCTGACCTGTGCGAGAAGGATGGATAGAGCTAGCTGTATCAGTGAGGTCAATGTCTTGTTGTGACATAAGTCAACCTCTTCATTAGGGGACAGGGGTATCTATTTGAAGATGTTCAGGTCAAACATACTCAGCTAGCAGCGGATCTTGAGGGAGATGAATTTCCTCTTGTTGTGCTAGCACTGGTTGTCATGTCCCTTATAGAAGATGAAGGATCTCATTCTGAGAATCCTCCATTTTCCAGATGTGATCTTTTAGGGATGGTCTTGATGTTTATTCCCTACTAGGGTTTAGCCCACCAGGGCAAAGGGAGGTAGATGTCTGGCGTCCTTGGTTCATAGACGGATTCCTGGATTGATGTGTATTGGAGCAGGAGGCTCTCATTTTGTGATTGTTGCACCTGTTGACTATTGAAGCAGTGCTTAGGATAATGGGATTGAATTTCCTGCAGACGGTGTCAAACTGTTACAGGCTAGAATATATATATATAATTTTTCATCTTAGGATTGTACGGATATTTAACACATAAACAGAGAAGATAAAACACTAGGATTTTTACGTGAAAGATCCTAATAAAGGGAAAAACATCGTGCCACGCCCAGTCGAAATGATCCACTATATTTGAGTGAGTTACAATACTTGACCCGTCTTTTGATTTTGGAGATGGTGAAATTACAATAGTTTAGGGAGTTTGGTAGAAGTCCAATGATGATCGGTGATCAGACAGAAGTTCGACGATGATTAGTGGTCGGGCAGAAGTCTGGTGATGGCTAGTGGCCGGGTAGAAGTTTGGCGACGGTTGATGGTCAGGCAAAAGTCTGACGACGGTCGATGGCCGGGCAGAAGTCCAGTGATAGTCGATGGCCGGGCAGAAGTTTGGAGATGGCTGGTGGCCAGGAAGAAATCTGGCGACGGTCAGTGGATGGGCAGAAGTTCGACGACGTCTAGTGGTCAGGTAGAAGTTTGGGGACGGTCGGTGGCTGGGCAGAAGTCCGACGACAGTCAGTGGCCGGGTAGAAGTCCAACGATGGCTGGTGGTTGGGCAGAAGTCCGACGACGACTAGTCTCCAGGCAGAAGTTAGGCGCTAGCTAGTGGCGGGCCAGAAGTTCGACGACTATCGATGGTCGGGCAAAAGGCTAGGCAGAAGTCTGGCAACAGTCGATAGCCGATTAGAAGTTCGACAATGGCTGGTGGCCGGGAAGAAGTCCGGCAACGGCTAGTGGCCGGGCAGAAGTCCGATAAGGGTTGATGGTCGAGCAGAAGTCCGACAATGGTTGGTGACCGGGTAGAAGTTCGTCAACGATCGGTGGCCGAGGAGGAGCTTGGTGGTAAGAGAAATCTCAGATTCTTCTTCCTTTTTCCTCTTCTTTTCACTCCTCTTTTTGTGAAGAATAGGGTGTTTATTTATAATTTTTTTAGAGTGGTATGACTAGTAAATAGGGAGAAGATCAAGGACATGTTGGGAATATTTTTGATGAATGACCAATATTAATTCCCTTGATCATAGACAGTTTATTGAGCATTTGGGCGATCTTAGGCTCGTTGGATTCGTCTCGTTGAGCCGCTCGATTCGACTAGAAGCATGTCACATTTGGAAATCATTTGATCCTCCAATTTATGCTTTGAAGCTTCCAATCGTGCTTTGGGACCTCAATTTGGACCCATTTGGGCTCCGATTGGATCGAATTTGGTGTCACAAGTTTCGTCTTTTTGAGATGTTCAATTCAACTATGAGTTTGCTAAAATCGGAGTTTGATGGTCCTGAAATTCATTTTGGAAGTTTCTGATTCAACTTTGCCTCAAGATTCGTTCCCAGATCATGATAGTTTTTTTGATAATATATCAAATCTTACACCTCATAATTCGTATAGTTTCCTTCTACTCCTAATTTGGATCGTAAAACCTATGATACCTCATCTAAATTAAACGAAGCCCGACTAATTGACAACATGTCCATATAAATCTCTTTTAAATTAATTTCAATCTAAGCCTAGTCAGAAATTGCCTTGCAATGCATTTTCATGAATTTTTATATGAGATTTTCATAATAACTTGTTAGGATCAAACATCCAATCACGCATACAATAGTGATATACTTCAATTGACATCACATGCATTTTTAAGAAGGAATTGGGGGTTACTTATGTATTGCTTAATCCTTTATGAATCCTACTTAAAACTTGCTAAAAACATCAATAAACTAATTTAGAGATAAAATTTATATAATTTTTAGTAGATAAGATCAACTGACTACGAATCCAGAAATATTATTGTTCTTATTGCATCGAATTGAAGCTAAGCAATCTGCACATTCTTGTTATTTCCCTTCTCTTCATCCAATTCTACAAACCTCTTCCAAAACCAATGGTCTTCCCACACCCTCCCCATCTCCTCCAACGGCAACTCCTTCGTCTCCGGCAAAAACCAGAACACAAACAAGCTCATCAACACCACAAATCCTCCAAACAAGAAAAAAACACCAAATTTCATGTAACAGAGAATGGAAAGCATGCTCTGCGCAATCCAAGCCCCGAAAAAGAAATCCGAAGCGACAAAAATACTCTGCCCCGTCGATCTGATCTCCAACGGAAAAATCTCACTCGCCACAAGCCATGGCAACAGCCCCCACGACCAAGAAAAACCAACCACATAGATGCAGAGAAGGGCCAACACGAGGTAGGCATAGCCGTATCCCATTGCGCCCTGATCTCCCAATTTCGATGCCATTATTCCTCCCACCATCGCCAACGCTATAATCATTTGCGTGCCGCCGAGGAGAAAGAATTTCCGGCGCCCGAGCTTATCCACCACCGCCATGGTCGCCAGAGTGCATATCGTAGCTGTAAGCCTTGTCATCCCCGCTGACATAAGTGAGGCGCTTTCCTTGAACCCGATGGTCCGGAACATCACCGGAGCGTAGAAAGTTATGAAATTTATTCCGGTGAATTGACGGAAAGCAGGGAGAAGGAAAGCCATGACTATGTGGGGACGGTAGTTTCGTCGAACGAGTCTGCGTAGGGGATGTTCTGATGCCGCGCGGGAGGCGTCGGCGGCTGCGGAAATCAGGCTGTTGAGTTCGTCGTGGACGTCGGCGGTGCCGCGGATCTTTTGCAGAACACGGGAGGCTTTCTGTGAATCTCCATTTCGATGGATAATGCAGCTTGGGGTTTCAGGGAGGAAGAGAGCGCCGATGAGGAGAAAGGAGGCGGGGATGGCAGCGAGGGCGAGGGAGAGTCTCCATCCCCAACCGGCTTTGATCTTTTGTGTGCCGTAGTTTATGACGTTCGCTAGTAGGAGTCCGATGCTGATGCAGATTTCGAAGAAACCGTTCATGGCTCCTCTGTATTTCGGCGGGGCCATCTCTGAGATGTATAAAGGGATGCTCTGCAAGAAGAACATATTTTATATATACATGCTTAGAGTAATTAGCTTCTGTATATCATTTTTCATAACTGTTTGGCATTCTATTTTAAGTAAAATTTTGAAGATTTTAAAGGGTTATTTGATCCTATTTTAGATAGGATTTCAGCGAAAATTAGCTTAAGTTCTATTGGGCTTTAAGTCTTATTATTTTGATACCCGCGTTTTAAGTTCTATTAGCCTGACCTGGTTGGTAAAGCCGATGCTAGCCCCAAAGAGTATCCGGCCAAGGATAACAGTTAACAGGTTGAAGCCAGCACCACTGAGTCCTGCTCCGGCAAGAAACAACACAGCTCCGAAGAGCATGGAGGACCTCCGGCCGAACCTCCTAGTCACCGGCGAAGCCAGGAGAGAAGCAAAGAACCCTGATATGTAGAGTGACGATGTGAAAGCCATCAGCAACTGGCTATTGAACTTACAGTAGTTGCTAACATTTCTATCTTTCTTCATATTCGCAAGAATTTCGGGGAAGAATTTGCTCAGAAAAGAATCCATGGAAGTGACACCGCCTGAACGCGCCGCGAATTATTATCTTTTGAGTTTTATTGCGATAAACACGAAAGCAAATAACAGAAGAAGAATTAATAATTAACCAGAGATGCCGAGGTCGTAGCCGAAGAGCAGTCCACCGGAGCCGGCAACCATGCAGGTGAGGACGACGAAGAGCGTGATCCTCGGTTCTTTGTCGGAGGCAGCGTTCTGTAGCTCGGCTGCCATTGCTGCGCTCGATCTTGGCTTGGGAGTAAATGAAGATCAGCTGCTTTATATAGTGCGGACAGTTTTACGAGGAATTATTCTGTCCGGACCGGACACTTTGTACACAGCTTGTACATAATGATGTGTATAAGCTGTATACATCACTGTGTATAAGATATGTATAAGAGTATCCGGACGGTCCGTAAGTCCGAACAGAATAATTTTTTCAATTTTACAGTCCTTACGCATTTCTTCTTGGTATTTCTCTCTCATCCCTATTTGCTTTGGAAGAATGACCCATTATGATAAGGCAAATTTTCGAACAAATCCTGCCGTAAATTCGGTACATATCCTGCCGTTTCTTAAAAATTACCCTTATGATAATCAAGTTGGAGGAGTCTTTCATTATTCTTATATTCTTCCCTAATATCTCTAAGGAGACTATAATTATAGAAACACAAAACTACTAATGGCTCAAAGATATTAAATACATAATAATACTAACTCAACTCAAATATCTGTTACATTTATTAAACTATAACATATGGAGCCTATTTCAAATATCTAATATAATAGCCCTATAGTGATAGAGCTTGACCAAATCAATCCCAAAAGTCCTAGGTCTCTAGCTATAATTCCTTTTTCAAATAAATTTTGGAGGCTATTATTAAGGTCATATGTCTCATAAAGAATGATGCTGGGAGGCTTCCCTTATAATATATATTGATTCTTATTCTGTCTCTTCTTTTGTTATCTTTATTTGATTCTCACTTTATCAAATCTTTAGTTGTCTTAATTTACTCTATGCGGCTTATAGGATAATCTTTTTTTATGGCGAAATTTTTCTCTTTGATGCATCTCTATTTCAAAATTTCAAGTTTAGTCATCAATATGAATCATATTATTGCTTCTACTTTCGAGAATTTACTACGAAGAATAAAATATTAAATTTATCTCAAGCTTGTTAGAGGGTGGCCTAATTGTATTGACCGCATGATGTAAATAATTTTCTGTAATCTTAATTTTGCTATTTACTTCTGATTTGTTCATTGTTTTGCTATACGATTATTTGTTAGCTATTGTGCTAGTTGTTTAATTTTGTTGGCTTTAATGATTCATGTATGATCTTTAAACTACATATTAGTTTTTGATTTTCACTCAGTACTCTTCATCTGATGATCTGAATTGGTACTTGGCAACCATAGATGTCTGACAATCACATTTCTTATTGTCGGTCGCAAAGCCTCGAAATGATTCAACAGATATTTTGACATGCAATGGTAAGTATATATGAATATGTATCTTATATATGGGTGATTATTTATACAATTTATAAAATATGAGGAATAATCAACTCTATCAGACTATTTGGGATTAATATATATTGTTGGATCTAAATTTATTTATGGATGATATTCGATCTAATGAGCAAGTGAACACTAAGATGAGTGATAAGAGAGACGCTACAGAAAAGGTGTAATATTAGCTTTTGCGGGCTGGCAATTGACAGAATCAACTACAATTGCCTTTGATTATTTTATTTCCCTTCGTATGGAAAGTCCTCGCTATGAATAATGATAGCCCAAGCTAAATTAATTTTAATCAAAAGAGGTGCGCATAAATTACATAGCTGTAAGCAACTCGCAAAAACAAAGGCGTTGTAGCGCCTTTGCATCGAATGAAATAAAATAAAATATTCTAATACCAACATATATATATATATATATATATATATATATATATATATATATATATATATATATATATATATTAAAAATTACTTTAAATTAGAAATTTTATTCTAAATCCAAGACAAGATATTTGATGCTTTGCTCGGGAAAAAAACAGAGGGGGCGAACTCTGTCCTTCACTTCTTAATCTTTTATCTCATCAATTGGATATAATATTTTTCTCCAATTATTTGAAAAAGGTTCTTTCTCAGTGATGGTCCCAATTACATTTATATAAATATATTTTACTGTCAAGGTATATAATAATTGAGCGATATCCGAGTAAATTTTGTTAAGGAAATTATTTCAAAATATATTGCATCTAAATAACGAAATATGTCTCAAATTTTAATTTTATCATATATTTATTTTACACCATTGAAAGACTATTTGCTTGAATAGCATTTATCTATTGGGCCAATTGTTACGGGCTCAAGGATTCACAACAGTAGAGTGAAAATGCTTTATGTCTTAGCGATATATAAAAATTCAGTGCACAAATAGATAATGATAAAGAACATCATAATTTTTACGTGATAAACTCTAAAGAGGGAAACAAATCACAGAGTCTTGCCGATTTGAAATGATATACTAGTGTTTGAACAAATTGCCAAAGTCGGTCTGTCCCCTAACCCAAGGTCTAGGAGAATACAATATGTTGAAGAGTTTGTCAAACTTCAAACAGGTACTCTTGATGTTGATTAAATAATAGAGAATGTTCAACAAAGGTCTGACGAAAGTTGGAGATCTGGTGATAATCAACAGACAAGCTGAAATCTAGCAATGTTTGGAGATTTGGTGATAATCAGCAGATAGGCGGCAATCTAGCGACGATTGGTATTCGGGAAGAGATCTAGTGAGTGGTGGTGCTAGTAAAAGAATGCAAGAGAGCTCCTTAATTTTTCTCCTCTTCTCCTCCCCCTCATGTGAAAAATGATGAGTCTATTTATAACTTTTTGGGAGTGCCATGCCTACTAAATATAGAGAAGATCTAAGGCAATTTTGGAGTGTTTTATCAGGCGTCTCATAATGATCCCCTTGATCATGGAGCATTTATCAAACATTTAAATGCCTTAAAGATGTCAAATTGTGTGATCTTGGGCTCATTAGATTTTTCTTATCGTGCCGCTCGATTTGACTATAAGCATGTCATATTTGGATATCATTTGGTCATCCAACTAATGCTTTAAAGCTTTCAAGTACGCTTTGGTCCATTGATTTGAGCCCATTTAGGCTCAAATTAGATCGAATTTGGTGTTGTTGAATTCGTCTCCTTGAGATGTTTAATTTGACTCTAAGTTTGCTGAAATTAGAGTTTGGATGATCCCGATTTTAATTTTTAAAGCCTCGACTCATATTTACATCGTGAATCATGCCTGATCAAGATGAATTTTTATGACATATAAGACTATAAGTTGCCCCCCTATTTTTGAACGTCAAACCTTGTGGAGTACAAAAATATGCATTTGAAACATTCCAAGCGACTTGTGACTAAAAATTATAATTTTTGAGGCGCGACTACCTCCTAAACTTTGATGTGGATCTCCCCTCAGGGACGTGAACCAAGTAAAATATCTTTGATCATGATTTTAATATACTGAAGTTGGCATGCTGATTGGAGCTAAAAATGTTGGAAACTTGAGCTCGAAAATACTTAAAAAGGTATAAAATAGACTATCCCAACTAAAAATCGGGACCGGACACAACTTGGTGGCCAACTGGCTGGCCCGCCGCCAACTGGCCCACACGCATGTGTGCACATTGTGCACATGTGAGGGGCACGCCCTTTTGTGCCCCCTCAGGTTTTATTTTTTATTTTTTATCATTTATTGCATTTAAGAGGCGATTGTTGTTGAAGCAGCAACAGTGCCGCCTCGATTAACATTTTTATTTTTTATTATTTTATTATTTTTAAATAGAAATACTTGATTTTTTTCCTTAAAATTCTCAAAAATAAAAATAAAAATTCAAAAAAAATCCAAAAAAAATCCAGAATATTCTTTTTAACCATCTCTCCTCTTTTATCAATAAATACCCCCTTGGGGGTGGGGGAAGTGCATAACTTTTCTACTCCAATCTCTTTTTTTTTTCCTTTTTTTCCTCACTTTTTCTTATATTAGAGGCATTCCACTGTCTTGGATAGGTGGCATCCCCTATCAAGCTCTAGTACCCCTCTTTGTATAAAATGAGTAGATCTTGCCTTTTTTCTTCTTCTCTCTCATACTGCTTCTTACATTAGAGGTATTCCACTGTCTTAGAAAGTTGACATCTCCTTTCAAGCTCTAGTGCCCCTCTTTATGTAGAAGTCCTAATGAGTGATCATTCTCCCCTCAAATTATCTATGACCAAAGAAGATCAATAACCCCTGCACAAAATGATGGTCCAAGGAGATCTTATAAGGTAGTAAGGGCTGATGATGTGGTCTCCATAATCAGTGGTGATTCTTTGATCATAATCCGCATGGAAAATAAAATTTTATTTTTTTTAATGATCTCATGGTAAAGGCTAAGGAGATTGATAGTTTAGGATTTAAACTTTGGTATTCGGATAGGAGTCGTACTAGAAATGATGTATGCGTGATTTTAGATAAGAGTTTGAAGGATAATGTTATAAATATTAATAGAATTGGAGATAGAATTATAGCTTTAAATATTATTATTGATGCTAAGATTGTTAATATTATAAGTGCTTATGCTCCTCAAGTGGGTTTGGATATGGATTCAAAATTAAAATTTTGGAATAACTTAGAAGAATTAATACAAAAGATATCTCTTGAAGAAAGAGTTTTTATTGGAGAAGATTTAAATGGATATGTTGGTAGAGAGGTAGATGATTTTAAAAACATTCATGGTGGTCATGGGTTTGGAACGACAAATGAATGTGGTAAGTCCATATTAGATTTTTATTTAGCTTATAATTTTTTAATTGCTAATACCTTATTTAAGAAAAGAAATGAGCATCTCATTACTTATAAAAATAGATATAGTACAACTCAGATTGATTATTTTTTTATAAGGAAATTAGATCATTTAGATTGTAAAGATTGTAAAGTTATTCTGAGTAAAAATTTATGTACCCAACATCATTTATTAGTTTTGGACTTGAAGATAATGGGGAAGAAAATAAAAAATAAAGTAAAACCATTTTCTAGAATTATATGGGGGCATTTAAAGAATATTAACAAAAATATTTTTGAGAGTAAAATTTTAGATCTTAAGATTTTGTCTGTGCATGAGGATGCTAATGTTATGTGGGAAAAAGTGGCTAGTAATATTAAGAATATTGCAAAAAATGTGTTTAGAGTTTCAAAAGGAAAAGCTCCTAATAGTAAAAATAGTTGGTGGTGGAATCCAAATGTGCAAGAAAAGATTAAAAATAAGAAGATTTATTATAAAAATTAGTTTAATTATAAAAATTCTGATAATTGAAAATTATATAAAGAGGCACGTAAGAAATCTAAGAAAGCAGTATGCGATGCAAAGAGTTTAGCTTTTAATGATTTATATAATAGATTAGATACTAAGGAGGGAGAAAGATATATGTATAAGCTAGCCAAACAAAGAGATAGGAGTAGTAAGGATTTAGTTCAAGTGAAGTGTATTAAGGATGAAGATCAAAAAGTATTTTTTTAGAAGATAATATTCAACAAAGGTGGATGAGATATTTTGCTAAACTTTTTAATGAAGAATATGAAAATAAAATTGACTGTAGTGACCTTAGCACCCTAAATGAAAATAAAAATTTATATTTTTATCGGCGTATTAGTAAAACCGAAGTTAGAGAGGCTTTAAAGAAAATGAAGGGTGGAAAAGATGTTGGACCTGATTATATTCCAATAGAGGTATGGAAATGCTTAGGAGATGAAGGAATTTCTTGGCTTACTAAACTTTTTAATACTGTTTTGAAAACTAAAAAGATGCCAGATGAGTGGAGAATGAGTGTGTTAATCCCTATTTTTAAGAATAAAGGTGATGCACAAGATTGTGCGAATTATAGAGGAATTAATTAGTTAATGTGTCATACTTTAAAACTATGGAAACGAGTTAAGGAGCATAGGTTGCGGCGTGATACTAATGTTTCTCAAAATCAATTTGGATTCATCCCGGGTAGGTCTACTATGGAAGCCATACATTTATTAAGAGGTTTGATGGAGAAATATAGAGAGAATAAGGAGGATTTATATATGATATTTATTGATTTAGAAAAAAAGCATATGATAAAGTTCCAAGAGAAGTGCTATGGAGAGTTCTTGAAAAGAAAGGAGTTAATAATGCTTATATTCAAATCATTAAAGATATGTATACATGAGCTATTACTTGTGTTCAAACACAAGGTGGTTTGACCAAGTATTTCCCTATTTCGGTTGGATTACATCAAGGATCAGCCCTAAGCCCATATCTTTTTTCTTTAGTCATGGATGTTCTCACTAGACATTTGCAGAAGGATGTACCTTGGTGTATACTTTTTGTTGATGATATTCTTCTTGTTGATAAGACTAGAGAGGGAGTTGAAGGTAAACTAGAATTGTGGAGGTCAACCTCAGAGTCTAAAGGTTTTCGCTTGAGTAGATCTAAAACGGAATATATGGAGTGTAATTTTAGTAATAAAAGACCTAGTGAGGGCATTGTGACATTGGCTAATCAAGTCATTAATAAGAGTACACATTTTAGATATCTTGGATCTATTGTTCAGAGTGATGGTGAAATAGATGGGGATATTATCAGCAGAATCCAAGTTGGATGGTTGAAGTGGAGGAATGCATCGGGCTTATTGTGTGATAGAAAAGTACCCCTCAAACTTAAGGGAAAATTCTATAAGATGGTGGTGAGACCTGCAATGCTTTATAGTGTCGAATGTTGGCCATTAAAAGAGAAGCATAATTCTAAGTTAAGTGTTGCAGAGATGAGGATGCTCAGGTGGATGAGTGGCTTTACCCTTAGAGATAGGATACAAAATGAGCATATTCGTGAAAAGGTTGGAGTAGCTCCAGTGGAAGATAAGATTAGAGAGAGTCGCCTTAGATGGTTTGGTCACATAAAATGGCGGCCTCCCGATGACCCGGTTAGGAAAGTAGAGGTATTAGATTTGACTTATGTTAAGAAAGGTAGAGGTAGACCTAAAAAGACTTGGTTAGAAAATATTAGAAATGATCTTTCTTTATTAGATTTAAATGACAATTTGACTTTTAACAGGACACAATGGAGAAAAAGGATTCATGTAGCTGACCCCACGTAGTGGGATAAAGGCTTGATGATGATGTTGTTGTTGTTGTATCTCATGGTAAAGGCTCATAAAAAAATCTGATTGGGCATATTTCCCTCCATCAGAATATTTAACTATTTACCAATTAAATTTATGAGTAGGCCTATGATTTCCACGTCCTCCTAAATTAACTGATATTTCATACAGGGAGGTCTCATGCGACTATATTAAAAAAGTCAAACGAAATTCAAGAGATATTTACACGAACTTCAAAATTCATCTCTAAACGATCATTAAATAATATTGATCCACCACCTTTGTTAAAGAAGAAGAAAAGAGTAGATGAGACTTTAGCAATAATAACTAGTAGTAAAGGTCATAAAGATTCTCCTCCTTCAAAATTACATATTCCTAAAGATGTTTTGACTTATAAATGTATCAGACTCAATGAGATGATAAATTGGTGAGTAGTTTTTTTTCTTATTCTTCTTTGTATAATTATATAAATACATATCTCTTACAAATATCATGTTTTTATTTCATATACTAGGATGAATGGATATTAAAGTTCAACTAACTCAGACTTTGAATGATTAAAACAATAAATTTGTGAAAATTAAATATCTTTAAGGAGAATATAGACAAAACTATGAAGGGAAGGCTAAAGATATGAGAGCAGTGGAAGATCAATTAGCAGAATATATAACTGAATTAGCTACCATAACAACTTCTATTTCTTAACAACATCAACAAATGGATTGAATCCACAATGAATTAGTAGATGCCCAAAAAAAAATTGATCACCATGTGAAGGAATAACAAATTCTTGAAATGAAGGTAACCACTCTTGAGGATAAAATAAGAGATTCCACAGTCTTCTATCCAAGAAAGAAAATGCTTTGTCAAAGGCTAAGTCTATATCAGAATTGTTATCTCAAAAAATTCATAGAAGATTTAAAAAAATCCTTATCCTTCAAGAGTATAATTCAAGATCATATTCAGCAAGCTCATGATCAAATATATACCGTAGAAGTGAAGAATTTGTAGCGATAATATATTGAAGAGGGCTTTATCTGAGGCTTCTTAAAGGGAATTCAACTGGTGTACCACAAGATAGAAGCAAATATAAAAGGCCTTTCTCCAAGCCAAACATCTGAGGATATTCAGAGTGTGTTTAAATAATGATGACACTATTGATATTATGTGATATGTTATGTTACATATTCTATAAAGTTTACATTCTTCTCTTTTGTAAGTATATTATAAAAGTTTTTTATTTAATTTTTATCTTCAATGGATTTGTCTCAATTTTTTAACTTTAACATGTGGTAAAACTATGATAGAATTTATTAGACCTTTCTGGGATTGTTTATCAAACTATGATATTAACCTATATAGAAGAGGTTTATCTAATCCCCCTTGGAATTTTGTTTAAAAATCTTTTAGACCTTTTTCAGGTTGTCTATCAAAATATGATATGAACCTGTACATAAGAGGTCGATCTAATCCACTTGGAATTTTACTTAAAAACATTTTTGACCTTTATAAGAATGTTTATTAAAATATGATGTTAAAATGTATAGAAGAGGTCGATCTAATCCCCCTTGAGATATAACTTAGTTTAGATGAAGTAAATAACTCTTACATTAAAGATGAAAACTTGCATATCTTTGAGTACATAGATATTTTCTTAGAGATTATATCATTGACAATTCTTTCGAAGGTTTTTAGCATGTCATATTTGAGGTAGCATCTTTCCTTCTGAATCCTTAAGTTTGAAAGTTTTAGGTTTCACCATTATCACCACTACATATGGCCCTTCCCATAGAGGTGAAAGTTTATTTCACTGAGTTTCATTCCCCACAGCCAGCCTCTATGCTTCACAAGACTAAATTTCCAATTGAGATAGATTGGGGTTTAACTCTTCTATTAAAATAATGAGCTACTCGTTGATGATATGTTGCATTTTTCAATAAAGCCATATCACATGTTTCTAGGAGAAGGCCAAGATGATAATGTAGTATGTCTTCATTCCTGGCAGTATTAAAGATTTGGACCTTAGGGCTTGGAACATTAATATCAACAAGAATATTTATTTTTGTACCAAAATAAATATTATAAGATATTTCTCTGATTGGGTTTCAATATGTTGAACGATAAGCTCATAACACATTAGAAAGCTCATATACCCATTACCCCTAGCTTTCTCTAGCCGAGTGTTTAATCCTTTTAGAATTATTTTATTTGTTACTTCTGGTTAACCATTTGTTTGTGGGTGTGCCACAGCCATATAGATCAGCTGAATATGTAGATCTTGACAAAAAGATGTAAACATTTTTTTTCGTAAATTAAGTTCTATTATCTATAATAATTTTTGCAGGAAGACCAAAATGACATATGATATTCTTCTATAAGAATTGCTTTGTATTTGCTTCAGTAATTTTTACGAGTGGTTCAGCTTCTACCCACTTGGAAAATTAATTAACAACAAAAATAATAAACTTTCTTTATCATATTGCTATTGGAAATTATCCTATGATATCTATGCCCCATTGAGTAAAATGACCAAGGTATTTAAAGAGGTCAAAGTTCCACTTGTGGGATATTTATAAGATTAGAATGTACTTGACAATTATTATGTTTGAAAATAAAGTCTAATGCATCCTCTTTCATTGTAGGCCAGCTGAATTCTTCTCTCATGATTTTTTGAGCAATCGCTCTACCTCTCAGATGTTCTCCACAAATCCCTGAATAAACTTCTCAAAGAGTATATTTAGCTTCTAATAGAGGCAAACACTTAAGATAAGGTCTTGTAAATGCTTTTTTATATAATTCATCTCCAATCATGATAAAATTTGTGGCTTGTCGATGGATGTGAATAGCTGTTGTTGAATCTTCTGATATAATGTTATCACATACAAAAGAGATTATAAGATCCATCCAGGAAGTGTCCTTTTTCTTTTTCAATATATTGTATGTCCCATGGATCCTGTATACTAAGAAAATATATATCCTCAATGCATCTTCACTGTATAGATCAATTGTTATAAAAGTCACTAATTTGGATAACATATCAGCTCGAACATTCTATTCTCGAGAGATATTGATGATTTGATATACATTAATGTGAGAGAGAAGTAATTTCACTAGGCCAAGATATTACATCAACTATGGATTATAAGTATCAAAATCTCCTTCTACTTGTGATGATACAAGTTAAAAATATATATGAATTATCAAATTTTGTACCTCACAATCTATAGTGAGTCTTTGCCTTTCCATAAGGGCTTCATATTCTGCTATATTATTGGTAGTTATAAACTTTAAATGAAGCTCATATTCTAAAGTATCATTTTGAGGGGAAATAAGTAGTATTCCTTCTCCTTCCCCAAAACTTCCAATTACTCTATTGACATACAATATCCAATGAGATGATAAACAAGAAGAAGATGGAGATTTAGTTGTATCTGGAATGGTGCATTCCACTATAAAATCAACAAGTATTTGAGATTTGATATTTGGCAGGGGCAAAAAGAGAATATTAAATTCTCTCAATTCTATTGATCACTTAATTAATTGACCAGAAGCTTCTAGCTTTAGAAGGTTGGTCTTAAGTGGAAGTTGAGTATAGATGTTGATGGTGTGAGCCTAAAAATAAATGCATAATTTTCTTGCTATAAATACTAATGTTAAAGCCATTTTATCTGACAATGGATATATTTCTTCTATATCAGATTGAATATTGCTAATATAATAAATGGGACATTGACCCCCATTCACTTCTCGTACTAGTAACAAACTTATGGCATGTGAAAAAATAGCAAAATATAAATAGAGAATTTGTCCTAAGATTAGTTTGATAATAAAAGCGGTGAAGCTAGATATGTTTTGAGCTCATCAAAAGTAACCTGACATTCATCTGTAAACTAAAATCATAAATTGCGAGCACCCTTTAGTGTCTTAAAAAATGATAAATAATTAACTCCCGATCGAGCTAAAATGCGTGATAAAATTGTTATTTATCCATTCATATGTGTACCTCCTTTATATTTCTTGGCAGTGAAATATTTTGTATAGCTTTAATGTTCTCTAAATTAGCTTTAATTCCTCGATGGGTAATCATAAACCCTAAAATTTTTTTGATGTGACTCCAAAAGTGCACTTAGTGGCCGAATTAAGATGTGTGTTATAATGTCTTAGAAGTTGAAAGAAATATCTAAATCTGAAAGATGATATTTTCTTTCATAGCTCCTTACTAATATATCATCAATATAAACTTCCATAATAGGCCCAATAAGATCCTTAAAGATTTTATTCACAAGGCATTGATAAGTTGTACTAGTATTATTAAATACAAATGGTATGACTCGATATCAATAAAGTCCTTTGTCAGTTTGAAAAGATATAGCCTATTTATCTATGAGATTCATCTTTATTTGATTATACCTAAAATATGCATCCATAAAATTGAGTATTTGATGGTCAGAAGTAGCATCCACCAATTGTTCTATGCGAGGGAGAGGAAAATTATCTTTTGGATGAGCCTTAATTAAACCAGTATAATCTATGCACATTCTCCAGGCTCCGCTAGCCTTCTTAACCATTAATATGTTTGTCAGCCATTTAGTATAATGAACCTCTCAGATAAATCTTGCATCTAATAATTTATCAACTTCTTGCTCAATGTCTTGTAGATGAACTAGTGTAATTTTTTTTCTTCTAAATGATTTATTTAAGGTGGTATCTATCTGAAGAAAATGCATGATTACTTTAGGATCAATCCTAAGTATGTCAACTGTACTCCAAGCAAAGATATTTTAATTTTATCTCAAAAAATTATATATTATGTTATTTCTTCTTCTGATAGTAAAGAACCAATTTGTACTATATGTTTGAGGTACTCATCTAATAATGGCACATGAATTAACTCTTCTACATGAGAAGCCATTTGTACCATGTCTTCATCTTAAAAATCAAAATTCTCAATACTCAGTTACTAATGGTCGTGGTTGAGCCAACTTGAGATAACAAGTTTGATCAACTTATTGATTTCCAAATACTTTGCAAATCCTAGCTAGAGTTAGAAATTTTATTTTTAGATGGGGCATAAAAGTGAAAGCTCTAAACATTGATTGCATGGGTCTCCTAAATATAGCATTGTTCTTTAATTTTGATTTGATAATAATGAATTGAATTAAGTGAGTCGCCTATTGAGGGAACTCCTCAAGTGTGATAGGGAGTGTGATTGTTCCCTTGACCCTTACCAGCTGATTGTCAGATCCATATAATGATCCTATAACTAGTTGGTGCTTTTCTTTGACTAAACCTAGGCTAAGGAATGTAGAGTAGAATAAAATATCAAAGGAACTTCCATTGTCAATTAAAATCCTTTTGACATTATAACATGGATCTCCAATTATAGCATTGATGATATGTGGATCATTGTGCGGGGTATAAATCCCTTCCAGATTAAGATCATTAAATATTATGAAGTAATCAGCTTGTGTCTTCTTTAATGTAAGTTCGTTTGGGATAGTAAGGAGAACCTAAGAAGACATTAGGAGTCCTCTAGTAATGATTTCAATTTCTCCAATCATTTGATGATTATTTTGTTATTATCATTGGTGTTGTTGATTTTTCCCCGTAGAAGGATTTGTTTCATTTCAGACAGGTAATTTTTTAGTAAATTGATGAAGATATCATTGTTAAATTAACCTTTCAATCTCTTCTTTCAATTATTTGTAAGCTTTAACATTAGTAATAATAATACTCATGATTGCTAGTATTTGGCTTGAACGGATTGGGTTTAACATTCTCTTCATTCTATATAGTCATGAGAATATTAACACATGATGTATTCAATGGAGTATATTACTTCTTTGGCTTATATTCATGATTTTGCTGAGAGCATCGAGGTGAGAAAATCTCTTTTTTTTTTTTTTGAGATTTTTGGGCTCCACCCTCATGTCTATTCTTTCTTTAATTAGAAGATTGCTCAAATTATTTTTTATGAGTATTAATAGCATCATCCGTAGAAATTTATGCTTCAATTCTGTGAATAAGGTCTGCATAAGGATGGATGATCTCTCATATTAGCAAAGAGTATAATAGTCTGGGACATAGTCCTCCAAGAAAAATTCATTGTAGTAGCTAAGAATCCACTCCTAAAATGTGGCGAGCTTCAAAAGAAAACCTTTGAAAATAATCTTTATTCTTCTTCATTTTGGCTGATTCTAGAAAGATGTGAAGAATCTTTAATAATTTTTTTATTAATGATAAAATGTTAGTTGAAAAGTCTTACCATATGAGTAAAATTATGAGTCATATTTTTGGGAAGAGCGTAAAATCACGTACGATCCTGGCCCTTTAGAGTAGCTAGAAAAACTTGACAATGATAATTCTATAATGATCAATGTGTTCATATGGATCACATTACTAATCGTAAGGATCAATGATAGGTAACTTGAACCCTGTTGGAATAGGATATTCGAGAATTTTATATATTATAGGAGATGAATCTCGGAAGCTGTGTTGGGGATTAAATTAGTTTATATCCTTTATTGGAAAATTTTCTTGGACAATATGTCGTAACTCATCTCGTATAACATCATGAGGAGTATCTATAGCGGGTTGAAGATTTTGTATTTGATAGACTTTAGGTGGAGGATGTGTTCAAGTTGCTGCATCATCTATTTTTGGATTAAATTATGGAGGAGGAGCATTAGCCTGATGATGAGCATCCAAACTGTCCGCCCATATTATGTTGATGATGATATGGCAAGGAAACATCATCGTGTTGTGATGATACCCTTTGTTGGCTAGCTTTCTCTAATAGTTACAAGATTCATACTTATTGTTCTTCCATCCTTTGAATTTAAGTTTTCAAAGTTTGAGGTTCTTCCCTCGCATGATTATGACGTCCATGATTGCTAGATAAGTTTCTAGTTTGGTAAGTGCAGGAATGAGAGAGTCTATTATTATTAAATTTTTGATCAACCATTAAAGAAGAAACATTGAGAATGTTTCTCAAAGACGGTGCCAAACTATTACGGGCTGAGAGATCGCTACAGTAGAGCAAAAAGGTTTTACATCTTAGCCATATATGAAAATTTAGCACACAAATAGATAATGATAAAGGAACACTGAAATTTTTATGTGAAACCCCCTAAAGAGGAGAAAAAACTAAGGGGTCTTGCCTAGTTAAAATAATTTCACTAGTGTTTGAACAAATTACAAAAATTAATTTATTCCCTAATGCAAGGAAAAGAAGAGTACAACATGTTAAAGATTTTGCCAAACATCATATGGGTACTCTTAGTGTTGATTGAATAATAGAGAATATTCAACAAAGGTTTGATAACAGTTGGAGATTCAGTGATAATCAGCAGATAGCAGAAATACGATGATGTTTGGAGATTTAGTGACAATCACTCAATCAGTAGACATGCAAAAGTTTGGTGATGGTTGGTTGTCGGAAACAAATCCAATTATGGTGAATGAACAGTGAAAATCTTGTGACGGTAGGTGGTCGGGAAGAGATCTATCGGCTGATAGCCTGGTAGAGTGTTGACCTCATTTTTGTATGAGGTCACTAAGACCAATACAGATCTTAGATCAACTCAAAACCTAGGATCAATCCTGATTCAAATTAACCCAGGCTTTTGTTTAATTCAAATTCAAGTAATCAAATCCACAATCTAGCTCAAATCCAGATTTTCAAACCAAAAATCCAAGTCTAAAGACTTAGGTCATAAAAACTTTTTTAGTGATTTTTCAAACACTTCAAATCCTAGCCAAATGAACCCCAATTTATGATCTATCAATTGCATATTGATTAAGCATGTCCTTAGGGTCTACCCTCTAAATTTAAGCTCATTTTGAGGTCTCTAACCCCAAAAAGTGAATTGAAATTCAAAGACTATAAAATCTTCAAATATTTACGGCCCATGCCACCAGACCTACCACCCAATGGATCTTGACCTTGGAGCCTTCTCCAAACCCTCTAATCACCTTCAAACCCTTAATTATGATTGGTTGAGCAATAAACTATATTTTGGTGAATTTATTTTGACCTCCAATTGACCAGAGGTCAAAATGACCAAAATGCCCCTAAAGGATAATTTTGGAGTTTTCTATAAACTTGAACATGACCTTTTGAAATCAAGCCTCAAAATCTCTTCCAATGCATACTAATCATTATTAGGAGTACATTGGACTCAAATCCAGACCTTGGTCAAGCATGGTTAGCCAAGTCAACTCAAATGACCAAAATACCTCTTAGGGGTATGAATAGTCAATTTGAATCAAATGACCCTATCTATATATGGAACCATTTTCATTCAACTCTAAATGTTAAGACAAACTTGTTGGACCCAATCCTAACCCCTAGGTCAATCTGGTTGACCAAGTCAACCACGGTTGACCCAAATGCCCTTTAAGAGCCCAAATAATTATTTTGACTAAATTTAACTCTCTAAATCTTGGGACCACTTCCAATAGACTCAAAATATCATTTTAAATCTATTAAGCCCACTCCCAACTCCTGGGTCAATCTGGTTGATCAAGTCAACCTAGGTTGACCCATTAACTCTTTAAGGGTTTAATTGGGTTAATACAATCCATTTGATCAAATCAATACAAATCAATGCCGTTGATCGATTTTTTGAATCAAAATTGATTTTAAAAATTAATTTAAATGTTTTAAACTTCAAAATTTCGCCAAAAATCTATTTTTTGTCCAAATTTGATATTCTTAAGCTCATTAGAACAGCCTCGAGTTCAAGTTTATTTTAAGAATTTTTTTAACTGATTTGGATCACCATATAAAGAGTTATTAAGCTTTTAACAAAAAATAAAATTCTTTGATAATTCTCAATCCAGTGATCTGATTGAGCTCAAATTTGGACATGATAAACTAAGGTGTGATACCAACATACCATAAAAATTTAACTCTGGTTAATGACTAAATTCTGGTGAATTCAATTTTTAAAGTTTTTGGTCAGATTTTGACTCAAAAATTTAAAAATTTATAACTCACACACCACTTATAATTAAGCTTGCATTTTTATTTGTATTTGTTATTTAGTGTCAAGGTTAGATGACTAAAGTTTCAAACTCAATTGAACGCTAGTGATACCTAAAAAAAATAATTAAGGATCATGTCTAGATAACTTAGAAAATTCATACCAATGGGTGTAAGACTTTAGACCATTAAACCTAGTGACATTTTACACATTAAGTTCAAATTTCACTAAATTTGGAGGCCATTAAGCTAGAAAATTAAGCAAGTTAAAATTCAGCCCTTTTAAGGACCCAAAAGTTGCATCACTAGACCTTTAATTTAACTTTAATTTAAGTTTTAAGGAAAATTAATAATTAATTAAATAAAATAATTAAAATTTATTAAAATTCCAAATAAATTCTAAACATCTGAAACACACCCATGGATCATCCTTGACCTTTGGGAGTGATTTCATGTAGTTTAGAATGAGTTTGGATCAGAATAATCAAAACCTTCTTAATTAAATTATTTAAAAAATTAATTAATTAATGAAACTTTAAAAAATCATAACTAATTCCAGAAAAATCTAAATTGAGCAAACTCAAAGACATTGTACTCCATAAAATATCTAATATTTATTAAAAATATCAAGCCATCAAAAATCACATAAAATAAAAAAGTCAACTTTTTAGTCAACTTTAATTCAAATTTAACTTAAACTTCAAAATTTTGTAATTAAATATAAAAAAATTCAATTCCAGCAAACTCAAAATCTAATTACTCATATTTAGGTCTAGTATTTGATAAAAATATCAAAACTCCAGAATTTAACTTTAATCAAAAAGTATACTTTTTAGTCAACTTTAGGTCAAAATTTCAACTCAAATTTCGAAAATTCATAACTAATTGTAGAAAAATCTAAATCCAGCAAACTTATAGTATAATTACTCATCCTAAGATCTAATATTAAATAAAAATATAACTTTTCAGAAATCAACCTTAATATAAAAGTCAAATTTTGCCCCTTAATTTAATGATTTAAATTATTGAGAAAATTCCAAAAATTTAATAATCAATCAAAATTCTAAAAATTATCAATTTGATTTATAAAATCAATCAACCAAACTTTTAATACACAACAACCAATCCAAGATAAAGTTTTTAGGGTGGATTACTTTGGGATATGGGGCTAAGTATCCTAAGGAGGGCATAATGTCATGAACGGATTCAAAGCAGTGTAAAACTTTAAAATTAATTGATTATTAATAATTTAATAACATTAAAAAATTTTAATTTAACTATATTATTAGGTTTTTAGGTTGGACTACCTCGGGCTACATCTCCTAAGCAGGCCAGGTTCCTCGAGCCCGTGAAATAACAGCACGAACTAGTTGATAGAAAATTTAAATTAATCTAACCCTTAAATAAGCAATTCATCCAATTAATTAAATTTTATTGATCCTTTAATCTCTAACTAATCAAATTTATTTAATCAATCAACCTTTAAAATACATTCTAAAACAAATATTAACACATTAATATTTAAGCTCCAACCAAATTTACCCTTTAATCTTCAACAAATTCAAAAATTAGACAACTTGAACTAATTACTCGATATAGGACATATCCAAGATACACAGCCTACCTCATACACTTTAGATGGTTTGTTAGAGCACTAACTCTAGATCTAGGCTAGGCCGGTGTTTACTTTTATGCTATGTGCTAGATTTTTTGAGCTTTCACTACATACTGGTTATTAGAATTAGATGATTATTGTAATTATTTATTTAATTTTTTGCACTCTGTGATATAATTGATTGTGCGTTAAATTTACCCTTAGGTTAGGGGCAATTTAAATGCTGATATAATCTTATGTAAGTAGTCATACTCATGCAGAACATTAAAATTAAAGGGGAAAAAGTTAAATTTAAATTAATCAAGTTTCTGTAGGTGCTCCAGAATGCTAGGTCCTCTTTTAAAAATTAAAAGAACATGGCCAAGCATGGTTTTGATTTGAGTATTTTAAATTTTAATACATAACTGCTTGTGATTATTTATATATTAATTTATTAGGATAACCCGACATATTGTTGAGTCTAGATTTTTAATTTTCATTAAATGTAATTCAAATCTATTAAGTTGTAATTCGAAGTGATATTTAAGAGGGGATACGTAAATATCCAACTTAGATTCTAAAGAGGAGAGAACATCCCTTAGGGGAGGGTTCTCCTCCATATTGAAGACTAAGTTATGATAGTTTCAAATATCTAAAGGGAAAAGAGAATACCCCTTCTGATGGGGAGTTTATTTTCATTTGGATATTAAGACCCGATGGATCCAAGAAGTTCACAAAAGGACAAAGAAGTGAAGATTGAGAAAAATCTCATTCTCAAATTCACTTGAGTCTTAGGAGTAGAATCCAGGCTGTTGTCAGTAGTGCCCGGCCACTGTACTTTCTACAGACCCTATGTTGTAATATTAAGTGGCACTTATCATATGGACTTTCAATTTGAATATTAATTTAATTAATTTGATTATTGATTGATGTGTTGATTGCAATATAGGATTGCATGCTTTTAATAATTTTTGACGATTTTGCATGTCGATCTTTGATTTTGCCTGTAACCTGATCGGGGGATCGTGAGGGATCGTTAAAATTTTTTTTACTTCAATTAAGTTTAAAATTTTTTAAACTCACATAGAAATTCTAACATTTTTAAGAAGTAAGTCCAAGATTACAGGGAGTTCGCATAGCATTTTATTGCACCTTCTTTCCTTTGTTAGGCACCTCCCCGCCTATGGGTTTTGGCAGACCACCTGGCCTATGAGATTGCAAATCTAATCATAACCTTCTAATAAAATTGACAACTCAAACTTAAATATCTTTCAATCAAATTCAAGCTGAACACTTAGGATAGGTTGGGGTGATTCTGAAATATTTCAGAATCTAAAAGTACCTTCTACCTTTTCTCCTTCGACCTCCAGAAATAACTGTTCTACTTCAAACCAATCCCATTTGAAACTCTAACCTTGCTTCCTTTGATATCAAGCCTTGAAATCTCAAAATAAAATTTCTACCACTATTTTAATCGAGGGTGTTCGTAGGCAACTCCGGTTTCCCTACGATGTAATTAACTGCGAGGGTTTGCCCTCGTAGGAGATTTATAAATCCAGATAATTTTTTTAAATCAATCTTTTCAAAACTTAACTAATTCTCTTTGGGAAAATCAAATTCGACGATCATTATCGTCATTTTCAAACGATCGATAGTTATTGATATCTTCTTTCCTCGGAGAGATATATCAGTTACTATCGTAATTTTGATTATGAAATTAATGATTTTTTTATCCTGATTAATATAGTCAAACACTTGATCAAATTTCATTTTGACCCTCCGGGGTCATATGTGATTGTTCCCTAGGTTTGAATATAATGATTAGGATGAATTTAAAGTTTTGTAATTTGAACCCATTATGGAACGATATATTCGCCTCCCGAGGCGATATATTATTCATAATAATGATTTCAATTTTAAAACTAAAATTCCAGAAATTTAATTCCTCCAAAGATAAATTAATCCTTTTCAAAACCTAAACTACACTTTTTCAATCAAACAAAACATGGTGCTAACTAGAGAATGTAAGAGAGCTCCTTAGTTTTCTCTTCTCTTCTTCTCTCTCCCTCAAGTGAAGAATGAGGGGTTTATTTATAATTTTTTTGGAGTGACATGCCTAGTAAATATGGAGAAGCTATATGGTAATTTTGGAGAGTTCTATTGTACGGCTCATAGTGACACCGCTTAATCATAAAGCGTTTATCAAACATTTAAATGCCTTAGAGATGTCAGAATTGAGTGACCTTAGGCTCGTTGAATTCGTCTCATCGAGGTGCAACTATAAGCAAGTCGTATTTGGATATCATTTGGTCATCCAATTAATCTTTTGAAGCTTTTAAGTAAGCATTGGTCCTTTGATTTGGGCCCATTTGAGCCCGGATTAGACCAAATTTGGCGTCGTTGGGTTCGTTTACTTGAGATATTTAATTTGACTATAAGCTTGCTGAAATCGGAGTTTGGACAGTCCCGATTTTAATTTTTAAAATCTCCTATTTATATTTATATTGAGATTCATGCTTAATCAAGATGAAATTTTGTAACATATCAACAATAATTATAAAACTATAAAAAAAAAAACATGCTACTTAAATTTAGTTATAGGCCTTAGAAATTTTGTTTTCTTTGATTTTTATGAGATTTTTTCGTTACAAAATGAAGGAGAAGGGTGAAATTTTCTTCTCAATCAAATCAAAGTGAAATTTTTACGGGTCATAAGATGTCATAGTCATTCCTTTAATAAATTTAAATAAAATTTTTATATGTTTTTACATTCAATATTCTTTTCTATTTTTTCTCTCGGACAAATTAAAAAAGGTGTGATAAATGATTTTATTATCTTTAAAAGTATATCAAAAATAATAATAATAATAATAATAATAAGAGTAGACCTATTAGCCATTTAACAAGCGACTTACTGTGATTGAGTATTTTCAATATTTTTTATTGATTTTTTTACAATCCTAACAAAAAGACTTTAATAAGATTTTAGAAAACTTAAATAAAAAAGTTAAAAATACATAACAAAACTCAAATTAAATTTTATTTAAATTTTTTATGGATTTAAATTTTTACTTATTTATTAAAATTTAAATTCTAAAGAATAAACTTAACTGAAATTGAATGTTGACATTTATTATGTATTTTTAACAGATGATTGATTTATTTTTTTAATCGATAAAATGATTTCTTTTTAGTGGCCTTTTTTTATAATCCAAAAAATAAATAAATAAAATATTTGAAAGTTATAAAACATATTGAATTTATTAAAATATAACTTTTGCCCTTATCAGTATATTTTGGCTTGAAGAATTTAAATAAATGAAATTTAAATTCTAAGAAAATAAATTATATTAAATTTAATTTTGTATTTGTTATGTATTTATAACTATTTTATTTCAGTTTTGTTTCTTTGGATTAAAAATGCCACATCACCATAAATCGTCTATTTAACATTTAAACTGGGTAATAAATTTTTTATTTATTTTTAAATAATTAAATTATTTATTATACATTTTTAAAAATTTGTCATTTTTGTGTTATATTCATATATATTTTACCTATTTCTTAACAATCATATCCTCGTAAAGCGACAAAATTATGTAGAAATATAAGGCAAAGCTTTCATTAAATACATAATAGAAGTTTGTTATGATAACTACCCAAAGGTAAGAGTGTCAAAATGGGTTTGCGGGTCGGATTCAGGTCCAACCCTAGTTTGACCCATCATTTTTTGATCTGACCCGATTAAGGTTTCAGGTTAACTCGACCCGACCCGGAGTTGCTTGGTTGCCGACCAGTCGTGTGAGGCAGGGTTTTGAATGAGTCAGCTAAAAGACTTCATTGGCTCTCGTGTCGATGATGTTCCTTCCTGTTGGATCATAAGTTGTGATAGGTTGTCGTGATAGGCAGTGAATGGATGAGCTCACTCGCCGCGAGAACAACCATCGACAACCACGATCGAGAAACGCTCGACAAAAGGGATCAGAAATGGCCACGATCCTTGTTGGAGCTCAGTGAGCTCCTTCTTGGTACGATGCAGCTAGCCCCCTCCGATTGGGGGTATGGTGTGGATCTTGTGCAATGAGCACGATCTGACGATATTGATGTGCATCTGCCACTGTCAAATCTGCTCGATCCCATCCCGGATGGCGTTGTGACAACATGCATAGAATAAATATTCCTACTTATCAGAAGAAAGATTCGAGAAAAGGTCCACGACAAGGGCTGGAAGCAGTCAAGCTCCTGCTCCAAAAATTCGAAACCGCATGGCGACGCGGGTCCATCCGGTAGCAATCGGATGTTCGGGTTAACCTGAACCTAACTCGGAATTTGAAACGAGTTAGAATTGTGGACTAGAACCCGACCGATTTTTCAAATGGATTGACCCTAACCTGAAAAATTCAAATCAAATTCCTGTGTGTTATCAATTTTTGACACCCCTATCCAAAGGTCTGTTGGGCAATCCTGATATTCCTGATTTGACAAAAGCGTTAATATTTAAGAAAATATTCAGGTTAATCGACTTTATTGCCTAATTGGGGATGCTGCTTTGTTAATTTGCTGTTGGATCTCATGATTGGACTTTTCTGATCGTTGATGCGGTAAAAAGATTGAATCAAGCTTGCTTTGAGTAAAACAAAATGGCCAAAAGGGAAAATGATGTCAAATACTGTATAATATCATGTATATATATATATATATATATATTCTTCATGTGAGTCAGAAATATTTAATATATTTATATATCTATTTTTTATTTCGTAACTAATTAAATTGAATTTTTAATCATATAAATTTATTGAACTTGTGTAATAATGACAAACAAAATGAAATAAGAGCACCTTCATTAGAAACATCTGAGGATGCGCCCTTATCCATGGGAGGTTTGGACCACGACGTCCTGACCGCCCGTTTCTTAATTATTAATATAATAAGGTAAGATTTCATACAATTAGCAAATTGTTGACTCCTTTGAAATAATTTCAAAATTAATGTAATATTTAAATTAATCACTTTATAAATATAGTTGAAAATACACTGCCAAACAAAACAGCTGTTATTATAATGTGTCAAATGTACTTAGCAACAATCTTCTACTACTAATTGTTTACAACTCACACTGCATGCATTATTAAGGCTTCTTTGGGGACGGTTTTATTACTGTTTTTTAAAGCTATTTTTTAGTACAAAATTAAATTTTTGTATTAAAAAGCTGCTTTAAGAAGTAGTAAGAAAGTCGTCCCAAATGAAGCCTGGGTTTTGCTTAGTAACTTTTGATATATCACCAAAAAATTATCTTGATCGGGCATGAATCTCGAGGAAAAACTCAAGTTGGAAACTTCAAAAATTAATTCAGAGACCATTTAAAATCCGATTTCAGCAAGCTTATAGTCGAACTGAGCGTCTCGGAAATACGAACCCAACGACACCAAATTCGACTCAATCCGAGCCCAAATGAGTCCAAATCAAGTACCCGAAGCGCTGTTGGAAGCCTCGAACAGCAATTTGAGTTAACAAACGGTCTCCGATTTTGACGAGCTCATAGTCGAATCGAGCGGCTCGACGAGATGAATCCAACGAGCCCAAGATCGCAAAATTCTGATACCATTAAGACCTTAAAATGCTCAATAAACGGTTCATGATCAAGGGATTCAATATCAGCCGTTCATCCGGATCACTCCTTATTTGCCCCTGATCCCTCATCTATTTACGGGCTATGCCAATCCAGAAAAACTATAAATAGCCCCTCATTTCTCTTAAGGAGGAGACGGAGCAAGAAGAGAAGAAGAAGAGAAGAGAAGTCTAGGAGGGAATAGCTCCTCCTCGACCACCGCCGGAACTCCGCCGGAACACCACCGGAGCATCGCCGGAGCACCACCGGGCGCCCGAGAGTTGCCGGAGCTCTGCCCGACGCCGGAATTCTACCCGACGCCGGAATTCTACCCGACGCCCGAGTGACACCGGAATTCTTTCCAAGTGACGCCAGAATCTTGTCGGACACCCGAGTGACGTCGGAACTCTGCTTGGCCTTGTAACTGATACTCATTGTAATCTGATCGTCCTGAATTTAAAGGACGAATCAGCCTCGTGTATTTCAAACAACACTAGTGGAACTCTTTCAACTGGGCGTGGCCCCGTGGTTTTTTCCTTTTCCAGGGTTTTCCACGTAAAAATCCTGGTGTTACTATTTCAATTCTGTTTGTATGCTGGATATACGTACAACGCTGAGACGGAAATTTAAACTCTATCGCCGCGTATATTTGAGTCCGCAACAACTTTCTATATAATCTCATTATACAACCAATTACGAGCAATATCAACATTCAATTTTATCAATAAATAAGGGATCATTAGTCTAGTATAGACTTCGTAGGACTCGAGCATTGAGTCGAAACTATCGCATCGAAGTATGATCTCTCACAATCTCTTAATGATTGTCTTTGCAATCTCTTCATCTTTTAACCACCTATGAAGCTCAATTCAGCTCGCTCATTTCAGCCATAAGGGTTTAATGGGATTTTCAACATGTCAATATTAAATTCAATAGAATTATATTTTCATGCATTTTAAAAATAATGTACTTCAATGGATCCCTAGCTGTATAAATTCCCATGAGAGTAATAGTGTTCAATTGATGAAGGCTTTATTCGGAATTGTTTTTTTTTTTTTTTTTTTTTTGCATATCGCAACCACGGTTTTTATTTGATAACAACTTGCTCTTTTGAGCCTTTGCATGTAAGTCTAAGCTATATAGCCTTTTTCAAGTCTCAGTTCAAAGAAAAATATATAAAGCCTTTTTCAACTCTAATTATCTATATGAAACTAGTTTGTAAATATATGTATTAAAAATGAGTGGGCGATCACCGTCTTTTATGCTTCCATATGATGGAGATTTATCTTTGGACATTTAACTATTATCTACATATGCTGGTGATAAATGTTAGCCCTTGCAAGTTCCAGTTACGTCGAACTTACAACACCTTAAGGCAAGGTTTCTTAGAGTGCTCAAGTACAACCCATCAAAGTTTACAGTAAACCTTGTAGGTCGTTTCTCAATGGGGAATGAATTCATTGCTTCACAAGTTAAGAACGATGAAGTCTGTGAACATGTGATATTGTTGTGGCTCTCCAAAAGGATACTGCTTGCGGGGGTTAGAATGTAAAAAGTACAATTAAATTATCCTATAGGACAAAACAATCGTAAACCCTTACATTTTACGCAAGCAGGCTAATGGCAAAGTAAATAGAATCATATATATGATTATCTGTAAAAAGTAATGGCTTTCACATACATATCTCGATGGATAATAATATATATAATTTGATAGTCACGAGATTTTCCCAATTTGATACATCAGCTCGAATGAGATTTATTTGAACCGGTGTCAATTTTTCACAGACGCAAGCCCCCATGGTTAATTACATCTTAGGAATACTCCCAAATAGAGATGTTATTTTATTATCTTCTTTGTTTAATGCATATAGAGGTTCCTAAGTCTTTCTAATCCAAAGGGGATAAACTCTTCTGTTCATCTTTAATGAGGATCAAACTTTTTTTAAAATATATAAATATTTGATTAAAATGTTGAGTTTAGAAGAACAAAGATTGATTTACTATCCTAGGAGAAATTATAGATTTAGAAATTATCATGAGTTAGGAAAGACACACCGAGGGGTGTACGATCTGGCTTATGCTTGCATGGAACAAGCTGCCAGCTAACATCTTAAACACAAATAATCAACTTTTGCATACAAGATAGGGTGGCTCTATCCTAAAAAGTTAAGAATTTTAATTCAGAGATTTTAATCAAGACTATATAATATGCAAATAGATCTAGCTGTGCCATGTATTATGATGCATGAAGTAAATGTATAAAGAAAAACTTTTATTCATTTATTTGGAGATAAAGATACAACCCATGGTCTACAAGAAAGTAAGGTAACCAAGCTCCACCACATCATACTTGGATTTTTATGCTTATGATTGAAATAGGTCTAAATATGGTTGCTTATTATCTTCTTTCTCTAAGTCCACACTATAGAACCCTAAAAGAGAACACCCTCGGAAGAAAAATGGATTATCTTTTGGAGCCTTATATGTATATATAAGCAATCATATTTAGCCTTTTACAACTCTGTGCATGCATACAACTCGATCTAATTACTAGACACTTTATATTTATATTTAACTCTTGCATATACATTTGCACCTAAGTACATTTTACTTCACTTTATTTTACAAGCAAACTTAGATAATATTCTATTTTGCACTTTTTTTGTAATAAAATAAAAGATAATATAAATGCATATGTAAGTATGAATATAGTGTATGTGTATGCAATTTAATAAATTAAAGTGCACCAATAGAAAAGTAATTATGCAGGTCATGACATCCAAAGTACTGAAAGTAAACAAATACAGAATACCCTTCAGATAAAGGTACTCGCATCAAACCAAACACACTACGGCCTAGCCTAAAACTAGAGTCAGTGGCCCTAACAAATAAATTCTAGCGTGTGAAAAATATCATGTGTCTTTGATATGTCATAGGAGATTTGACATTTAAGTTATTTAAGTTTGAGGTTATAAGTCGGTTATAAGCCAAGGGAGATTTTAATTTAAGTTTAAATTTTAATATTCTAAAATTTTATTATTGTCTTTGAGATTTATTACTGATTTATTAGACAACTTAAGAGACAAGCCTTATGAATCCAATACATATATGCTCTCCAAAAAGAATTAAGTATAATATGTGAAGGCTTCGAATGTCTAAATATTTTTTACTAATTCAGATGAATGTTTACTTAAATTAAATAGTAATAAATACCTGAATACTCATTAGCCCTAGCATGTTGCTCAAGCTAACTATCAAAACACTTAGACATACACTCATGTATTCGTCTGCTAACGATGTCCACCAACTCCTTCGTCGGTATACCGCGAGATTTCTCATTATCTGGCCAATGCATTATGTAGAATAAAAGGCAATATAAGATAGGTAGCTTCTTCAAAAAAAAAAAAATAAGCTACTAGAGGAAACTACACTCAATGCTCACCTCCAGTGCTACAACACCCACTTAAATAGCTAAAGTTAAACTATGGAAATCAGTTCAAATTTCTCCTTTAATAACATCGAGTAAAGACATTTATAGAGAATTATGACAATGACATCATTATCCAATGTTGTTTTCCCTCAGCATGGCCTCCCATCAATGACATTGTACAAGATCACCATGATTCTGAAGCCTAGGCATATAAATCTGATTTGACAACATGCTATTGATGCACTTTTATTAAAAATAAAATAAAATATTATCTTTATTACTGATGCATAAACATAATTGAATAATATTACTATCAACTAAATTCGTTTATAGAATAGTGTAAATGATAGAAAATTTTATTTTTATTTATAAATTATAAGGTCATCAAAATTGTATTTTTTTTTTTTTACCTTAGAACACAACGGCTAAAAGAGTTAATAAAATTTTTCCATCATGGTGGCCCGTTCAACAGGCAACTATATATGTCTATTTTCAAACTTTTTTAACACGTTTAATCGCAATATTTAGTCACTAATACTTAGTTTAAAAATTTCCCCAATCCTAAATGTGCTTGATAGCATCAGACAATGCACCCCACAAGTCTACTATAAAGCAACCATTTTCATGTGGGGTTGCACCACACATATGAAGCCTGGAGGCCCTGGACTAACATGTGGGCTTGCGCAAGGTAGTTTCTACTTTATCACAATGATAAATTTCTTATATATATATATATATATATATATATATATATATATATATATATATATATATATATATATATATAGATGAAATCTTACTCAAACTGAAGCAAAAATTATTCTATACATTCCGTGCTTTAAAATCTGTATTAAAACTTTCATATGAAGAATTTAGGTCAAGTTTCTCACTCTACAACCTATGGCCTTCTCCTATGCTCAAAAAATTCTCAAATAGTCTGGAATGATTGACTACAAGCTAAGTGCTAAACCCCAGTTCAATCAAGTTTTGAACTCACAAAAAATACCAACACCTTACCTACATCTTGATCAATAACACCATCTTATTGGTTCTCCCTAAACTATTACAATAATATTAATGGACATATCATATGCTATTAATAAAATCTATCTTTAATAACTTAAACACGTCATTTGAAGCATCAAAGGATCTTTACATCATAGACTATCTATTTATCAAGACAAATTGGTGCTCAATAAGAGATTTGGAGACCTGCAGGGTTAGTTCCGAAAAGTATAATAACAGAGAGCAAAGAAAATGACGGAGAATGAAGGTATTTGATTCATTGTAGAACTATAGCATTACTATAGCATGCAGAGGTTATATATATAAAGTGCTGGTAGAGTTTGTTACAATAAATTGTATTGTCCACGTGATGTCTGTTAACAAGGTAGTGGACCATGTGCTGAATGTCCCCTTTCGGTTTTGGTATGCTAACAGACCCCCTCAAAGTGACCGTCGAGAGCCTGGATGGTCAGTTTGCTTCGAAGTTCTTGAAAGCGAAGGGGAGACATTGATTTGGTGAGGATGTCGGCGATCTGATCAGCCGTGTTGATATGAGCGACGGTGATTGCTTGGCGGTGGATGTGCTCGCTTATGAAGTGATAATCGATTTCTATATGTTTGGTCCTGGCGTGAAAAACAGGGTTATTCGCGAGGGCGATTGCAGAGGTGTTATCGTAGAAGATAGTGGTTGGGGCCAGTTGTGGTATCTGAAATTCTACAACTAAGCAACGAAGCCAGAGTACATCGGAGACGGCTGATGCTAGGGATCTGTACTCCGCTTCAGTGGAAGATTTTGCCACTGTTTCCTGTTTCTTGACGCACCAAGAGATGAGATTTGGTCCGAGAAAGGTGCAGAATCCGGTGATAGACTTGCGATCCGTGGAGTTGGCGGCCCAATCAGCATCTGCGTAAGTGGATAGATGAAGAGTTCCGGTAGTAATGGGTAAGCCATAGTGTACCGTGCCCTGTATGTATCGCAAGAGACGTTTTAGCAGTTGGTGATCCCGAGCAGACGGTTTGTGCATTCACTGACAGATGAAGTTTGTGGCAAATGCGATATCAGGTCTAGTGATTGTAAGATACTGGAGGGACCCTGCCAATCTCCGGTAGTGTTGGGGATCGTGATGAGGCTCGTCGGCCGCAGAGACCTATGAGGAATTGGAAGTGCTTGGGGTGGGAGCTGGTTTGCTGTTGTCGAATCCAGCTGCTATGACGAGATCCTTAGCATAATGTTGCTGATGCAGAAAGTAGCATGTAGCTGTTTTGAGCACTTGAATGCCAAGAAAAAGAGATATTTGGCCAAGTTGTTTGAGTGAGAAGTGGGCTTTTTAATTGGGAGAGAAGGTGGTGAGCTTTGGAGGGATCATTGCCGGTAAGAAGCAAGTCGTCAACGTAGATCAAGAAGTAGAGTTGTACCTTGCCGCTGGAGAAAAGTAGTAGAGAGGGATCTGCCTTACTGAACTTGAAGCCATATTGCAGAAGGAATGTGGTGAGTTTCCTGAACCATTGCCTGGGGGACTGCTTCAAGCCGTAGAGGGATTTGTGGAGGCGGCAGACATGGGTTGGATGCTGTGAGTCAGTGAAGCCCGGTGGCTGCATCATGTACACTTCGTCATGCAGATCGCCATGTAAAAAGGCGTTTGCGACGTCCAGTTGAAGGATGGACCAGTTGTTGTGAAGTGCCACAGTAAGGAGGATTCGGATAGTGGGCATTTTAGCCACGGGGCTAAACATTTCCGTATAGTTAACTCCATATTCCTGATTGTAGCCTTGTGCCACAAGGCGTGCCTTGTGTTTGTCCACCTGACCATTTGAATGAAATTTAGTTTTGAAGGTCCACCGGCAGCCCAGAATTGGTTTGTTGGCCGGAGGCGGTACTAAGGACCATGTCCCTTGTTGTTGAAGTGCCAAATATTCTGAGGACATGGCTTCCCTCCATTGCTTGTGCTAAACTACCTGCTTGTATGTGTTAGGTGTGGAGTGAGGAACTGGTATGGCTGAGAGATCGAAGACCCGTTTGGGTTTTAGAGTTCCTATCTTGGCACGGGCTTGCATGGGATGAGTTGGTGGAAGAGTGTGGGGTTGAGAGTGGGATGGTTGGGTGCTCGAGAGCTGGGAGGGTGGATCGGGTGATGGCTGTAATGGGGACTCAGAAGGTTGGTTGAGGAAATGGTGTGCTGAAGGCTGTATGGAAGGGGTTGGGTTGATGTTGGATGGAGTGGAGTTGAGGGTGGATGTGGGAATGAGTAGAAGTGGTGAGGTAGAGGGTGACAGTGAGATTGGGGAAGATGTCGGAGGAGCTGGCTTGAATGGGAAGATGTGTTCGTGGAAGACCACATGGCGGGAGATGTGAACTTTGTAGGTTTGAAGGTTGTAACATTGGTAGCCTTTATGGGAGGAGGAGTAACCAAGGAACAGGCAAGCTTGGGAACGTGGAGATAACTTGTTAGGGGCTTGTGGTTGAAGCCACGGAAAACATAGGCAGCCGAAAGTACGGAGATGGAGGTAGGTTGGGGTCTTGCTGTGAAGTTTCAAATAAGGGGAGTGTAGTAGTATGGCCTTGGATGAAAGCCTGTTAATGAGATAGTTGGCTGTTGATAAGACTTCAGCCCAAAAGGAGAGGGGGAGATTGGAGGCGTGTAGAAGGGTGCGAGTGAGTTCTATGAGGTGGCGGTGCTTGCGTTCGGCAAGACCGTTTTGTTCTGGAGTATGAGGACAAGTGAATTGGTGAGTTGTTCCTTGTTGTAGCAGGTAGTTTTTAAATTGTGTGCTGGTGTATTCGCCACCTCCATCGGTTCTAAGGCATTGAACAGTTGAATTAAATGTGGTTTTAATTAGTGAGCAGAAATGTTGATACTTAGAGATAACTTCATGTTTGGAGTGAAGTAGGTACAACCAACAAAAACGTGAAAAATCATCAATGAAAATGACATAATAACGGTATCCATTCATTGATAGTGAGGGTGATGGACCCCATACATCGGAATGAATCAATTGAAACGGCTTTGTAGTGGACGAGAGACTAGAACTGAAAGGCAACTTATGGCTCTTAGCCATGTTACAGGAAATGCATGTAAAGACAGACAACTGTGAGTTACATAAAGTTGGTATAGATTTAGCTAAAACAAAGAGAAGTTGTAGGTGAGGATGCCCAAGTCTCGTGTGCCAGAGAGAGGTGGTTGTGGATGTTGCACGGAGAGCTTATGATGTGGAAGACGGAGTTGTTCAAAGAGGATATATCCCATCATGGCTGCGACCACTGAGTAGAATAAGATTGTCCTGTAAATCCTTGATAACAAATTCGTGAGAATCAAAGGAAATGGATACGTTATTATCGGCCGTGAGTTTGGAGATTGAAAGAAGATTGTGGGATAAGGAGGGAACATGAAGTAAATGATGCAGGTAGAGCTTACGGTTGGTTTCAGGCAGTGGCAGCAATCCCTGACCGGCATTCTGAATGGGAAGTGTGTTGTCGTTAGCAATGGAGATGGCGTCGGTTCCTGTGTAGTGAGCTAGTTGTTGTATGTTGGAGACATCTGAGGTCAGGTGAGTCGATGCTCCTGAATCCAAAATCTAGTCCGTAGGAGGAAAGCTATTGTGTTGAGTAAGCAAAGAGCGAGGGTTGGTCGAACTGGTTGGAGCGTATTGAAGGTTACACCTATGCCAGCAGTTCAATGCAATGTGCCCGGATTTTCCACAAATTTGGCATGTGGGTCTGGTGGTAGGTGTCTGAGGGTGGGAGGAGTTGGTTGATGTGAGCTGTCTCGTGCCTTGGCCGTGACCTCGTTGGGAGCGAGGTTGAAAATAGGTAGGCGACCTGCCTCTGGCAGAGCTGGTGCCATTGGAGTAGAGAGCTGTATGATCCGGTTGCCCCGCAGTTTCTCTGATCTGCTCATTGCATATATTTATTTCCTCGCTGCATAGGAGTGAGTAGAGAGTGTCGAGGCTCACTAGCTGGAGGGCAGTTCTGATGGCGCTCTTGAACGAGTTATATGAGGATGGGAGTCCGTTTAAGATGTAGAGGATTATGTCTTCGATGTCAACTTGGGAACCCGATGCCGCGATGCTATCTACTAGGGTTTTGATCTGTTCTAGGTACTACATCATTTTGGAATCTCCCATCTGAATATGGTGAAGCTCATTTTTGAGCTGGATGACTCGGGACCTATTTGTAAGTTGTAACCTTTGCTCTAAAGTGAGCCAGATAGCATGAGCTGTGGATAGATTGAGAACATAAGGTAATACGGATGGAGATATGGTAGAGAAGAGAGCTGAAATGAGGTTGCGATCAATCAGACACCAGAGGCGGTACTCAGCGGAAGGGGAGGAGGGATTTGGGTTGGGCGGACATGTTTGAGCTCCAGTTAAATGACCGTCGAATCCATTTGCGGAAAAATGTTGGAACATTTGGAGGCGCCAGATAGAGTAGTTCTCACTAGTGAGAGTAGTGGGAACAATATGTTTAAGGTTTGAGATTAGAAACTTAAGGGGGGAAGGAATGGTGAATTCATCCATGATTGCCGACTGGGTTGAGTTTTGAGGAAGAGAGGATACTGAATCGTGATCTCCCATGGGGACATGAATCGATGTAGAGCTACAGCTCTGATACCATAAGAGATTTGGAGACCTGCAGGGTTAGTTCCGAAAAGTATAATAACAGAGAGCAAAGGAAATGACGGAGAATGAAGGTATTTGATTCATTGTAGAACCATAGCTTTACTGTAGCATACATAGGTTATATATATAAAGTGCTGGTAGAGTTTGTTACAGTAAATTGTACTGTCCACGTGATGTCTGTTATAACAGGGTAGTGGACAATGTGCTGAATGTCCCCTTTCGGTTTTGGTATGCTAACACTCGTTATTTGAACTCAGATTGGGCCGATGGCATTAATGGCAATAAAATTGTAATAGGATATTATGATATTCATTATATATATATATATATATATATATATATATATATATATATATATATATATATATCAATAGAAGCTGAATTAAGAGCCTTTTCTATTACTACCATAGATATCATTTGGTTGTGAAGCCTTGTACAAGAATTTAACATTACTACTCATGAACCAACATGGCGGCATTGTGATAATACATGCACTTGCCTTCGCTAATACCCTTATTTATTTAAAGATAATTTAACTTTTATTTATCAACATTATAAAAAATATATAAAATAATTTGAAAAACTTGTAATGATTATTCAATTATCAATCATAATATTAAAATTTGACCTTAAATTATACTCTTCGTTTTGTTCTTTTTTTTAATATAAATGTATTTATATAATATATTTATCCACCCTAAAAAAAAAAAGTTAATTATGCTCTTATTTCTTAGGAGAGAGTCTTGTTAACTAAATGAAAATAGAATTTATAAAAATAATTTGATTAAAATTAAGGCTTCATTTGAACAGATTTTTTATTGATTTTTAAAATAATTTTTTTTGATACAAAAATTTTAATTTAAAAAAATAATAAAAAAATTATCTCGAATAAAATATAAATCTATGAAGAATGATTTATGTCCAACTACAAAATTTAATTTCATACTGAAACTTGTGTTCATTAATCTTCTCGAATGATGGATTACATGATTGTTATTCTTTGCGAAATTAATTGATTTCTCCTTCTTTTTTTTTTTTTTTTTTTTTTTTTGTTTTTGGAGATATTTAGGTGGTAAACTAACACATACATTATAGATATATATATGGCTCGAACTCATGACCGATTGGTTGATAGTCAAAATACGAGATCAAGATTGAGCCGAGTGAATTAATCGGTTACTTGATCATATCCTCTACCTTGTTTGTGGTGACAAATTTCTTCCAATACCAATGATCCATCCACAGGCGACCCATCTGTTCCATGGGCACTCCTTTCGTCTCCGGCACAAGCCAATAAGCAAAAAGCGTCATCACCATTACGCCTCCGGCGAAGAATAAGAAGAGGCCCGCCTTCAGTCCGCAGAGCACTGCAAGCAGGCTTTGCGCCACGGCAAATGCCATCAAGAAATTAACGGAAACCTGAATGCTCTGCCCCGCCGACCTTATTTCCAGCGGAAATATTTCGCTTGTCACCAGCCACGCCATCGGTCCCCACGACCAACCAAACGCCGCCACGAACACGCACACCAACGCCACCACCACGTACGCATTCTCCTTGCTCATCGTTCCGTGGTCGTGCATTCCCGACATCAGCACAGCGCCGAGAGTAACGTGCGCTCCCACCATCGCCACCCCGCCTGTGTAAGTATTATCCTTAATTGTCAAAAAGCTCGTTTTTTTGTCTTCTTCTTTTGGCCAGTCAATGTTGTGATAGTTAGTTCGAAATTGCTCAGCTTAACGAAATGAAATGAAAAAACACTTGAGCTAGCTAGCTGATATTCAGCTCGTTTTCTCCCGTACCTGTGAGAAACAGAACCCGCCTGCCAACTCTGTCCGCCAAGACCAACGTCGCCGTTAGCGTGCAGAGCAAGTTGATGACCCGGGTGATAACCGCAGACATGAGTGCCGCGCTTTCCTTCTGCCCGATTGTGCGGAACATAACGGGCGCGTAGAAGTTGACCGCGCTGATGCCGGTGACTTGAAGGAATAGAGGGAGGGCTATGGCCATCACGATATGTGGGCGGTAATTTCGTTGAACGAGTAGGAAAAATGGGTGTTTGGCCGAGACGGCTTTGGAGGCTTCGGTTGTAGAGGCAATGAGGTCTTCGAATTCCTCGCTCACATCGACGGAGGCACCGCGGATCTTTTGGAGGAGAATTCGGGCGTGATGGAGATCCCCGCCGCGGTGGATAATGCTGCTGGGTGTCTCCGGGAGGAAGATGGAGCCGACGAGGAGGAAAGTGGCGGGGATGGCGGCGGAGGAAAGTGAGACTCGCCAACCCCAACCGGCTTTGATCTTTTGAGTGGAGTAGTTGATGAGGTTTGCGATAAGGATGCCGAAGCTTATGCAGGTGTCGAATCCGCCGGAAATGGCTCCTCGATGTCGAGGAGGCGCCATTTCTGAGAGGTACAATGGAATTGACTGAAACCACGTTGTATGCGGGAAATTAGATTAAGCAGAGTTGGTCCTGTCCATGCCCCTCTCTAGTCTCTTCCATCATTTTTTTTAAAATTTTCATCAAAATATTAAACTTTTTAATAAAATTCTAACTCATCCTTTTTTTTTTCTTTTATCAAATTCATAACGATTTAAGTAGAAAGCGTGTAAATATATAAGTTGAATGGCTAGAAAAAAAGATTTGAGTGCTAATTTTATAAATAAATATAATTTATGTGTTATGAATAAATTCTCTCTAAATAATTTTAAATTCCTAGAAAAATTAAATATTTTTTAAGAGTTAAATCTATGTTATATATTGGAATATAGCAAGTATATAGTTAAAAAAGAAGTCGGGTAAATATTTTGATTCCGCCTTACAAATTATTTAAAATTATGAACCTCCAAACAACGGAATAAAACCATAACTACAATACAAATTTTTATTTTAAAATGAGGGATAGAACATGTGATTCTAACAATAATTAATTGTTTTATTATTTTAATTATAAATATATATATATTGTGAATTACCATCCTCAGGCTGGCTTATTTTATTAGCATCACTTATGCGATTTAGGCTTAGGCTTCATTTAGTATACCTTTAGGTCATTATTTTTTTCCTATTTTAAAGAAATTTTTTATAAAAATATATATTAAAAACAGTAAAAAAAATTATCTCAAACTAATCCTTAATTAAAAAGGTCTCGACAAGTGCTGTACAATCTTTTTAATGGTTAAGAATCTAATTAGGTTGTGTGACGTACATAAAATAAATGTCTTTTTTTAATTATGTTTATTTGTTTTACTTTTTGTTTTATCTGAACTTTCCAACTCATAATTATGTAGAGACGTCACTTTGAAGAACCGACACGCGAACAAAAAAAAAAGAAAAAAAATTAGGGCCCATTTGTAAATCATATTTAATATTTCTAGAAACAGCAAAATTTTAAGTTTATTATTTGATTAAACGTACTTAAAATTTTATATTAAATTTAAATTCCACTAAATTTTTAAAATTCATTAAATGAACAAAAATAGAATTTTTTTTCTTTCTAGTTGTAATTGTAAAGGAAAAAAAAAACTTATTTTTGCTTACATAAAACATATAATAAAAATCAGAAAAAGCATTTGATAATTAAATAATTAAATATTTTCTAATTTTAAATAAAAATTTATTTGATTTGGCATATTACTTACATGATCTGAAGGTGTAACTGTGACCATTGACCAGTTATTATTTATTATTTTTATATCTAGAATCATAAAATAAAACTACTAGATTCGTTAATTATACTTATCATGAGCTCCCCACACACTCAAATAAACTTAGCCCAAACAATTGGACCATTTTTTAGGCTCGCATATATTTGCATGCGATTTTTAAAACAGCATATATATAGTTGTATTTATTTATTTATTTAATAGATCAGTATTTATAATGTATTTCTATGTTAACAATTTAGTAATATTTACAAAACCAAAATAGCAACTAAATCACTCCCGCCGAAAAAATTATTACGTGCGTAGTGCAGACGTAGCTCTACGTCCAAACTTTTAATTGAATTTTTTTTTACACACTGTGTATAACTTGTATACAGTGTGTACAAGCAGGTTGACTCATCAGATCATATTAGAGCTACGTGTTTTCAATTAATTGAAATCCAAACATAAAACTACGCCACATGTAATAATAATTTCTCTTCCCACTGAGTACCAAATAAAATTAAATCTTTAGATATGTCATAATGGATATTCTGCAGTCTTTGTTGGCTGTAAAAATTGGATCTTTGGCTTTTGAATGAAAAGATAATTAGACGACTGACTATATTGCAACTAGCAAGATCAAAGATCCATAAGCCACAAATTACCTGATTGGTGAATCCGACGCCAAATCCAAGCAGGATTCTAGCCAAAATGAGCATGTAAACATTCATGGCAGCTCCACCCATCGCCGATCCGGCCAAGAACAGAGCACCTCCGATGACCATCGATGGCCGACGGCCGTACTTCTCCGTTATCCTTGAAGCAAACAGAGATGAAAAAAGCCCTGCGATGTAAAGAGAGGAAGTGAACGCCGTCAGTGCTTGACTGTTAAACTTGCAGTAGTTTCTGACATGAATATGGTCTCTCTTCATCTTAACATAGACGTCTGGGAAAAACTTGTTCAGAAATGAACCGGTTGCCGTTACTCCGCCTGCATATAGCAATTTTATAATTTACTCAGATGGAATTGAACGGAAAATTAATCGAATAAATGATTAATTAAATGCCTGAGATGCCGAGGTCAAAGCCAAACAAGATGCCGCCGGAGGCAGCCACCACGCTAGAAAGGATAACGAAGGGGGTGATTCCACCGCCGTAGACCACGGCGGTGGATTTGGCCGGAGGGGAAGAATACTTAGGCGAGGGTAAGTCTCCTGCCATTGATAAACGTGTGAAGGAAACTGAGCCACTAAGTTCTCAGTCGACGAGCAGCTTCCCTCATTTTATTGTCGGGGTAATGAAACAAATATGGCGGACCCCGCGACCATGGAAAATTAATTTGTTAGCATAAAAACATAATATTATAAATTTTTTATTCATTTCTATCTGAAATATAAATAAAAAATTAATTAGCTAATTATTGTCATGGAGTGCCAAGAAAATGTTATATTATTATGTAAATCTTTAGAATAAATTACCTGATAAGATGTAATTGAGAATTCTATTAAAGTGTTTAGAATCTTTTATATAATAGTAGAGCAGAAAAGTCTATGCGATATTTATCTTAAAAATATCTTGAATGAGTTAATTAGTAGTTGGATCTTGAAATTTTCTTGTACTAGCATAAATAGACTTTATGCCTTATCATTTTATACAAGTCAAAGTCTAGAGCAAATAGTTTGATACAAATTAGGCTATCCTTTTCCTTCTTTTTTCATATAAATTTTTGTCACTTTCTTCATCCATCCTCCACATATAATGTCTATCAAAGTAATATCATGATAAGGTTTGAAAGTCTTAGTCTTGTCTTTTTTTTTTTTAAGGTTTTTTATCTTTCGGCGGCTTTTTCTGCCGGAAAATATTTTTGACAGTTTTTTTTACGCTGGAAAATTTTTCCTGCGCGTATTTTACTAGCGGAAAAAATTTCGCCAGAAATACGCTGGTAATTTTCAAATCCGTCGGAAAATGATTAATTTTCGCAGGAAAATGATTAATTTTCGCAGGAAAATTTCGCCGGTAATAGATTATTTTCCTTTAGTGGTGTAAAAGTCGTAGAAGACACCAAAATTTTATATGAAATTTTCTAAAAAGGGGAAAAATTATGTGTCCTAGCCCAGCTGAAATGATTCCAGTAATGTTTGTCATTGTTTACAAATGTTGCCTTTTTACAAGGAAAGGCATTGGCTCAATGTAGCAAATATACATCATTTAGAGCACATAACATGTTTAGAGTTGAAAGAATCTAATGACATGAGAGATATTTTAAAGAAAATATTGGCCTGATCATTTGGTCGTTAGGATAATAGTCGGGTGATGGCTGTCAGAAGGATCATAGCCAAGCAATTGAAGTCTGAGGGACCATAGTCGGTAAGTGACGGAGGCCAAAAGGACCATAGTCTACTAAAGATAGAGGTCGAGGGACCATGGTCGTGTGACATAGGTTGAAGGGACCGTTGTTGGGCGACGAAGGTCGAAGGGATTGTAGTCAAACAATGGAGGTCAGAGAGATCGTAGTTGGGCGACAAGGATTAAAGGGACCGTAGTCGGGTGACTAAGGTCAAACAGACCATAATTGAGAGGAGTTCAGAGGGACCATCGTCGGGCAATGAGGTCAGAAAAACCGTAATCATATCGATAGGGGATGGTGGTCAGAGGGACTGTAATCAAGAGACAAAGGTCAAAGGGACTGTAGTGAGGTGATCGAAGTCGAAAGGATCGTAGTTGACTGGCAATGGTGGTCAGAGGGATCATAGTCAGGCAATAAAGGTCATAGGGATCATAATCAGGTGACTGAGGCCAAAAAAATTATAATCGGTGGGTGATGGTAGTCGGAGGAACATTAGTCAAACAACGGAGGATGAATGGACTGTAATCAGGAGATTGAGGTCAAAAGGATCGTAGTTGATGAACAAGGGTGGTTGAAAGGACCTTAATCAGTAGGTGAAGGATATTGGAAGCACCATAGTTAGCTTAAAAAGTAAGAAAATATGTTACCAAACTATATAAGTAAAACTTCTACGAATTAGATGTGTTACCTTATTCACCACAAAACTAATCCTTAACGCATTCCAAAACTTCAATAATATTAAGTTTCCAAGCACTTCGATATTGATCAAAAATTCTACCACTACTACTAAAATCACTTTCAGAAGCCATAGTTGAGATTGGAATGCATAAAATATCATGAGCCATAGCTGAAACTTTGAGTAACCTGTATCGATTACCTTTCTAGTACTGTAAAACATCGAATTCAATTTTTCTATCAAGTTTGGGCTCATCTAGGTATATTTTAAGTTCACATTTTATATGCATTATAGCATCCACTTCAAAATAATCATAATCTTGTATGGATGTTCACACATATGTTGCATGAGTACAAACATAAGGTGCAAGCTGTAAATAAGTTACAGAACTCATGGTGATCAAACATATTTTTAGCCATATAAGTATAAGTGTTGGGGTTTCTTTGCAAAATAAGTGGTCCTATATCATAAGTATCCCTTTTTTATAATTTTGAGGTGGCATCTTAGATTGCCAGTACCATTTTTACTATCACATTGATAAACTAACTCATATTTTCTACATCTGCAGCGTTATTTTCCATCATTTGCAAATGGCAACATCTCAAAATTTCTTTTTAACTCTTCCCTCATGTATTTATGTGTCACCAATTTCCCCATAATTGTCACCATTAAATTCACCACTATCAATGTTGTTGCGTCCTGGAGTATTTATGGCGGTAGAGAAATATAAAGCTTAATATCTTATCATTATATAAAGATCCAGCAGGCAATCAGATAAGAGAGGGGGTGTTGCATTCATTCGAGACACCAGAGTTTTTATATGGAAACCCCTGAAAAGGGGAAAAATCACAGGCCTGGCCCAGCTTAAATGAAACCACTATTATTTACAGTCGATTGCAAAGGAGGCCCTTTCTTAGGAGAAAGCCTTGGCTTGATGTCATAAATATACATCATATAGAGCATATTATATTGTGGGAATTACAATAATCAACATAGACATGTTTGTTTGGTCAGTAAGACCATAGTCAATAGACGACGGAGGTCAAAAAGACCGTAGTCGATAGGCATTGGAGGTCAGAAAGACCGTAGTCTGATGATAGAGGTCAGGAGGACATTAGTTGGTAGAGCAACGGAGGTTAGAAAGATCATAGCCAACTGGCGTTGGAGGTCAGAAAGACCATAGTCTGATGACAGAGGTCGAGAGGACCTTAGTTGGTCAGGCAATGGAGGTTGGAAGGACCGTAGTCGACTGGCGTTGGAAGTTGAAAAGATCGTAGTCTGATGACAGAGGTCGGGAGGACCTTAGTTGGTCGAGCGACAGAGGTCGGAAGGACCGTAGTCGACTGGCGTTGGAGGTCAAAAAGATCGTAGTCTGATGACAGAGGTTGGGAGGACCTTAATTGGTCAGGCGACGGAGGTTGGAAGGAACATAATTGGTAGATGTTGGAGGTCAGAAAGACCGTAGTCATAAGGCGGTGGTCCGACAGAAGTCCGAGCATTATTCGGTGGTCTGACAGAACTCCGTATGTCAAGTAGTGGTCCGGTAGAACTCCGGCGCCAGGTGGTGGTCTGGCAGAACTCTAGGTGTCAGGTGGTGGTCTGATGGAACTCTGGACCTCAAGTGGTGGTCTAGTAGAACTCCAAGCCTCAGGTGGTGGTCCGACAGAACTCTGATCCTCAGGTGATGGTCCAGCAGAAGTTCGGACCTCAGGTGGTGGTCCAGTGAAACTCCACTGTCAGGTGGTGGTCTGGCAGAACTCCGGGTGTCAGGTGGGGGTCCGATGGAACTCCATGCCTTAAGTGGTGGTCCGACGGAACTCAGGGCCTCAGGTGGTGGTCCGATAGAAGTCTGGGCCTCATGTGGTATTCTGACAGAACTCAGGGCCTCAGGTAGTGGTCCGGCGGAACTCCGGGCCTCAGGTGGTGGTCCGGCAGAAGTCCAGGCCTCAGGTGGTGGTCCGGCAGAACTTCAAGCGTCAAGTGGTGGTCCGGTAGAACTCCGGGCATCAGGTGGTGGTCCGACAAAACTTCAGGCGTCAAGTGGTTATGCACGTTTTTTAGTAACGAAAACACAAATTTGAACAGAAAAATATCAAAAACACCAAATCTTTGAAATCAGAAATAGGTTATGGATTCCTTATAATGAGACGAGTAAATTTTCCAATTGGCTCGATGGACGAAAACCGCACCACGGCATCCAAATCCAAACCTTTTCTTTCTCTCTCCTATCTTTCTCTCACAAAACCTCTCAAATTCCTTAAAAACCTCTCTGTTGACGAAATCCAAATGGGAAAGGAATTTTAAAAGCTTTTAAAATGATTAGTGACATTAGATATTTTAATAAAATAATAATTTAATATTATATTATATTATTTAATCAATTTCTTTAGTATAAAATTCAAATAAATCATTTTTGGACTTAAAAAATTATATAAAAAGATCCATAAAATAAAACATATTATTTAGAAAATATCAGTGAAATTGATTTGCAAATCGGACACCTAAAGGTCCTGAAATCCTTACTTGTATAGACATGTACAAATTCCTTAAGGAATTTCACTGGTGTCCAAAAAGTACGAAAAAATTTATGTAAGTAAAATACTTCGATCAAAATACAATGGCGAAGACGGTTTACGATTGGGAGTTATAATGACTCCAAAAAAAATTAGCAAAATTGAAATACGGGTTATTACAATAGTCGAGCGATATATGTTGGAAGGACATAGTCGGGCAACAGTAGTCCGAGCACTGTAGTCGGTGGGCTACTGAGATTAGAAGGACTGTAGTCAGGCGGCGGTGGTTGGAGGACCATAGTCAAGTTACTATGATTTGATGATTGTGGTTGGCGGGAGGTCTGATGGAGGACAGGAGACTTGTGGTCCGGTGGTGTGGGCTCCGAAAATTCGGCCCCGGCCTCCGCCCGCATTGTTTTCTTTTCGGGGGGAGTTTTAACGAACTAAGTTCTGGGGTAAATTTTGAAAGGCAGATGGGTTTGTAGATAAGACACTACCCAGAGATTTCGCCCTCATTTTGCGAGGACTTTATAATCTGAGTTCTGGTTTCCTATAGGCGCAAGCCCCTATAGTTAATTACCCCTCCCGATAACAAAGAGAACTTTCGATTAAGGCTAATCATCAATCAGATACGTAGAGATACGAAGTACCTGGTACATAGTAGCAGCATGGGTTTGGAATGTTGAAATTAGAGAGTTTGGAGATTTTAATATTTAAAACAGAAGTTTTCACCACCTACACTTAAAGAGGATGGTGGGGGAATGGATGATAGACCCGATCAAGATCCCATGGTTCCGTCGTCTCGGGCCATCGTGATCCCTGGTCTACTTAGTCAGAGGAGGTAGTCGACCCAACCTAACAGAAGGATCCTTGTCGACAGCCATGGGTTGCTTCGTCCAAGGGTACCTTATAGACCTGGGGTGAGTGTTTATCTAAGGGGACAAATTTGAATCCACCTTAGCTAACAGAGGGCTTTGTGCCATATCGATCATATCCTATTAATTCATATCTCAAGGATTTGATGCCATTGGGGAGCATACGGGCTCTGGCCATAACCATAATATAATGGTGCCATTTGGCGGCGACCACCTGGTTCAGAGGGCCCCGAGTCATAACCGTTTATCCTGCAGTGCCATTTGACAGCAAAACTACCGGTTAGAGGACTCGTACCACATCCTTACTAGCAGGAGATTGTTTGAGAATGAATCTTAGTGATATTTTCGACCAGGCATTAGCTCTTTATGAGCTGAGATTATTTTCAACTTGTCCACCTCGGCAAACTGTTGCAGAGGGTGGATGATTTTTGCTTTAAGTGTTTGATGATTTGATTTCAATTTTAAAAATTTAAGATTTTTGGATGATTTTTAGAATTTTGGATTTTATGGGTATTGGATTTTGTAGGAATTTGGGTGGAATTTGGAAGACATTTGAAAATATTTGTGAGCCCCTCCGGTTTGAGATCTACATTCAACACGGCCATCATCGGGGTAAAAAGGGGTCATTTACATTTATGAGTTGAACCTTGTCGACTCTACCGAGCTATCGATAGAGGATCGGGTTTCATAAGCATTGTGCCTTTGTTAGTGAATTCTCTTGATTATAGGTCTTGAAGGCCTAATATGAATGTATAAAATAAATATCTCGGTCATCCTCATGACCGTATATTTATTTGATGGTTCGAGCCGTGTCAACTCCTATCCATTCGTATAGAAGGATCGGGCTCGAACTTGAATTCACTTATTAACCCGCGCAGCATCCCTAGACGTCACGTGTCTAGAGCGAATCACGTTTGTTGTACGTTGATTGACCCTCTGGATCTCCAGATATTTGCTCTGGATGTCACACAGAGATTTTCACTTTGTGGATCTCCAAAAGTTTGTTTGGGTGTCACGCTAAGATTTTCATTTAGTGGATCTCCAAAAGTTTGCTTGGGTGTCACACTAAGATTTTCATTCTGTAGCTCTCCAAGAGTCCATCTCGGTATCTTCATAGATCTTTAGATGCATTTGTAATCTTCAATTTGATTGATATGTTCGCTCTTGTCGACTAGAGACTCATATGAGAGAAATGGAGTATTTTATACTGTTGTTTCTTGCTTTCTTCTTTTTGCCACGACTGTCATCATGGTCTCTAGCACTTTTTGTAACTACTCAACATCTTTGTTTACCGCAGCCATGCATAGATGTAATATTTCTGTAGATTTTGCTGATATCATTTAAGATTTGTCTGAATTTTGTAGATTCATTAGTTGGTGAGATTTTTGTTATCTCTTGTACCAATTGTGTCTTGCCAAATTATAATTTTTATTGATGACGCATTCAGTTTGCAGAGGACCTTCAATTCTTCCCTCCTTTCACTGTATTTTGACGAGAAATTTTAAATATTTATTTGGAGATCTCGGTACGCAGCGCGATATCGACCCAAATAAATATTTAAAATGCCCAAGTCTTTAGGGACACTTGTAGATGTCATTCAGAATACTTCTTTTCGTAGCTTTAGCTTGAGTATTGAGGTTTTGGTTCCTTCTGTCATGTGCTTCATGCTGCGGATATTGATGGAGAATTACCTGATTTGTCTTTACTGACTTGTCAGATGATTTTTTGTATCCTCGGCCCTTTGCCTCTAGCTTTGGCGGGCTTGATGAAGGGGTATATGCCGGTGACCTAAACCTTTTAGGGTCGTATTAGGTCATTGGCGAAAAGTCATCGGTCCAGAGCTTTGTGCATAACGGACATGTTGATGACGGAATCGTTTTAGTTTAGCTGTAAGCTTTTCATGAACTTTGGGATAATTTATTAGGTCCTTTGCTTTGTGCTTTGGTAGACTTGTTGAAAAAAAATTTCTTCGATCCTGGCTTTGTGCTTTTTTAATTTGTTGAAGAAAAATTCCTTCGATCCTAGCTTTGTGCTTTATGGATTTGTTGAAGGATTTGCAGGTTTTGGATTCAGTTGATAGTATCAATCATGAGTAGTATCTTAATCCTTAACCACTTAAGGAGACTTTAATCTGAGTCACTTGAGTTCATCAGATTGGGCGAGCTCGAATTTGACAGCTCTTCGTCCTCTGGTTACTGAGATGGGGGTTCCTCTACTATGACCTTTCTTATGGCGTGTTGAGTAGATGGAGCTGCCAGCGACCAGTCATACTTGGGCTTTTTGGATCCAACCTTTTAAACCCATTCAGGCTTCAGACTTGAGCTATAGGAAATGTGCTTCCCAATACTGATTTTACTGAAGTTGGTAGATTTATGATTCTCCTTTGTGGTTGAAGATTTGGAGCCTACGAATATTCAGTAGTTGCTCGAGATTCCTCCTTCCTGCTGGAACTTTGATTCTCTAGTCAATTAGGAGAATTTGGTAGACTACGATCACTTGAACTCATCGAGTCAAATTTGCCTTCGTACTTCCTACAGTCCCTACTAACGGGTTGACGAAGTGGGGATTCCGCTACTACGGCCTTTCTTATGGCGTGTTGAGTAGACGGAGCTGCCAACGATCCGGTCATATTTGGGCTTGTTGGATCCGACCTCTTACACCCATTTGAATCTTAAGCTTCGGGCTGCTGAAAGACTTCAGGTTGTTCTGGCTCAATTTGTTAGAGTGTGTGGTTGCAAAAGTCTCTTTCTTGACTTTCGAAATCTTGATACGATGGAGAAGGTGGTATCTCGGTCTTTTGAAAGATCACATGCACATACTTTGAAAAAGATGGATTGTTATATTCTTCAGCATGAAAGAATATTTATTTTGATAGTTTTAAGTATTTATTCAAGGATCTCGGCACGCAACGCGATGTCGACCTGAATAAATATTTAAAATGCCCCCTATCTCGCAAGGACATTTCAGAATAAAATAAATTTAAAATTTTGTGATTTTAAATATTTATTTGGGGATCTCAGCGCGTAGCACGATGTCAACCCAAATAAATATTTAAAAATGCCCCCTGCCTCGCAAGGAGGTTTTAAAATGAATAAATTTGGAATTTTGATATTTTAAATATTTATTTGGGGATCTCAGCACGGAGCATGATGTCAACCTAAATAAATATTTAAAATGCCCCTATCCTGTAGGGAGATTTTGAAACGCATTCTTGCAACACAAGAGAATTTCAAAATGTAAAGTGTATATGTTAATAAACATGTATGACATACACAGTACATTAAACACAACACTTCTTCGAGCAATTTTATGCATGGTACTTCTTCAAGTGTCGACCGTCGAGAATATTATCCGTAGGAGTCAACTTTAAGACCCACTTTTGATGAATTTCTTTAATGATGGATCTCTATGCGTACACACTAGATGTCACACCATTCTTTTGTGTATATTTTTCTAGAGATGTTAGTCTCTATATTTATTCTCCCTTATGTCGGGACCTTTCAGCAGCGGCCTGATGCTCACCGTATAAATCTTGATTCTTTCTTTGCTCTACCATCATAATAGATAGTTATTTTTCACTATATCGGGACCTTTTGGTGGTGGATCCCTGAACATGCGTTTCAGGTGTCACACCTCTATGTTCACCGTATAGAGCTCAGCATTATCATTATCATTTTTTTGCTACTACTATAGCACTGAGATGACTAGTCAAAGATGAAAAGAGAAATCAAACCCCAACGGAGTCGCCAGAAATCTGTGGGCTCCAAAAATTCGGTCCCGGCCTCCGCCCGTATTGTTTTCTTTTCGGGGGGAGTTTTAACGAACTAAGTTCCAGGATAAATTTTGGAAGACAGATGGGTTTATAGATAAGACACTACCCAGAGATTTCGCCCTCATTTTGTGAGGACTTTATAATCTGAGTTCTGGTTTCCTATAGGCGCAAGCCCCTATAGTTAATTACCCCTCCCGATAACGAGAGAGAACTTTCGATTAAGGCTAGTCATCAATCAGATACGTAGAGATACGAAGTACCTGGTACATAGTACCAGCATGGGTTTGGAATGTTGAAATTAGAGAGTTTGGAGATTTTAATATTTAAAACAGAAGTTTTCACCACCTTGCATTTAAAGCCGATGGTGGGGGAATGGATGACAGACCCGATCAAGATCCCATGGTTCCGTCGTCCCAGGCCATCGTGATCCCTGGTCTACTTAGTCAGAGGAGGTAGTCGACCCAACCTAACAGAAGGATCCTTGTCGGCAGCCATGGGTTGCTTCGTCCAAGGGTACCTTATAGACCTGGGGTGAGTGTTTATCTAAGGGGACAAATTTGAATCCACCTTAGCTAACAGAGGACTTTGTGCCCTATCAATCATATCCTATTGATTCATATCTCAAGGATTTGATGCCATTGGGATCATACGGGCTCTGGCCATAACCATAATATAATGGTATCATTTGGCGGCAAGCACCTGGTTCAGAGGGCCCCAAGTCATAACCGTTTATCCTGCAGTGTCATTTGGCGGCAAAACTGCCGGTTAGAGGACTCGTACCACGTCCTTATTGGCAGGAGATTATTTGAGAATAAATTCTAGTGATATTTTCGACCAGGTATTAGCTCTTTGTGAGCTTAGATTATTTTTAACTTGTCCACCTCGGCAAACTGTTGTGGAGGGTGGATGATTTTTGCTTTAAGTGTTTGATGATTGGATTTCAATTTTAAATATTTGATATTTTTGGATGATTTTTAGAATTTTGGATTTTATGGGTATTGAATTTTGTAGAAATTTGGGTGGAATTTGGAAGACATTTGAAAATATTTGTGAGCCCCTCCGGTTTGAGATCTACATTCAACACGTCCATCATCGGGGTAGAAATGGGTCATTTACATTTATGAGTTGAACCTTGTCGACTCTGCTGAGCTATCGACAGAGGATCGGATTTCGTAAGCGTTGTGCCTTTGTTAGTGAATTCTCTTGATTATAGGTCTTGAAGGCTTAATATGAATATATAAAATAAATATATCGGTCATCCTCATGACCGTATATTTATTTGATAGTTCGAGCAGTGTCAACTCCTATCCATTCGTATAGAAGGATCGGGCTCGAACTTGAATTCACTTATTAACCCGCGCAGCATTCCTATACGTCACGTGTGTACCAATAACACGTTCGTTGGGGCCCATGCGGGTGTTTGGGGGCATTTTATAATTATATGTTGAATATTGTCGACTCCTATTTACCTGCTTTAGGAGGATCGGGTCCAAACTATATTTATTTATTGGCCCGCGCAGCATCCCTAGACGTCACGTGTGTACCAATAACACGCTCGCCGGGACCCATGCGGGTTTTTGATTGCACCTATCCCTTTTGTGTACCTATGTGTGTACAAATTATAGTGCACGTGTAGGGATATTTGAAATATTTCATTGCTTATTTGTGTGGGCAACCGCCATTTGAATGCAGCAATCTACTTGAGAACTCGTACACGCCTTCTGTTTGCTTATATATAGGTTACAGATCTGGTGGCGTGTTGTAGCAGCTTCTGGACTGAGTTATTTGCTGCTTTGTACAGATAGACTGTCGTGTACTACTTGCATGATTTATGCAGGTATATTATAGTACACTAATAAATCTCCTGCTTTTCAGTTATAGATGCTTGCTTCTGTTGTATTTTCTTGCATTCGGCTTATGGGTAATATTTAGTGTGTATGTCGGGTTTTCTACAAGGGATCGTAGATACTTGCACTTGCTGCATATCACCCGACATTTACTTGTAGATTGGTGTTGATTGTACGAAGCTTGTTGTAGGAGTTCAACACATTCACTATGTGATGTTTTCTCATTTGTAGATGTTCGGTGAATTCTCTTGCAAGTTGATTTGCACTGACAACAAATAAGCCATGCTCACTGTATTCTTTCCTAGCACATTTTGTTGGTGGAATATTATCTTCTCTGCACCTCAATCATTGCATCCACTGATAGTTTTCTTCGTCAAAGCTTTCGATCTTTAATATACAAGCTCGTTGATTGATTGGTATGAACACTGCAGATGTCGTGTTGATATCACCATATCTCTCTTGCTTTGCTTGTGGTGCGTATGAGGGGTCTTCTATAGTGATTCGTAGGAGCCTACATTTGTTGTATCCCTTTGGCATTTTGCTTATAGATGATTTCTAGCATGTATGATGGGTCTCCAACAAGGGCCCTTGGGAACTTGCATTTGTTGTATATAATCCGGTGTTTGATTGCAATCAAATTATGCATGAATCTACTTATCATTGCTTATGAGTGGGATTTAATCTTCCCCGTTGACGCATCTTCTTGGAGTTGAATTGTTGTTGGTGATAGGTACACTACCAACTTTCTTCATGCTCATTCGCTTTGCAAATTTGTTCAATCAAACAAATCCCTCTAGTTGTATTTGCTTGTATGAGGTTCATTTGAGTGCATTTGAATACCCAAAGTTATTGTTTGGTTTTGATATTTTCATTTTGATCTTACACTTATCAATTTAAGGTTTGATTTTCTAATATTTCAATTGAATTATGTTCCCTGCCATCCAAATTGCAAGCTCAACTCAAATTTGTGAGTTCCCGGTGGTCCAAGTCATTCAAGTTCAATTGAATGTGCAAGTCTCCTTTGGTTCAAAATCAAGTTTTGACTTGAGTTCCAAATGTCCAAGATCTTGTTTCAAATCTTGTCCAAGTATGAGTTCAATTCAACGTAATATAGTCAACTTTGATTTAGGTCGGATTTTAAGTTCATTTGAGTTTGATCGTATCAAGTTCACAAGTTCTGTTCCTCAAGTCCAAGTACGGTCTCAGGTTCACCCGAAATTTTGGCAGCCTCCCGGCGTCTCCCCTGTTTAGGAGAAATTACGGAAAACGGGGCCTTTCCCACCACGCTTAAGAAAGTGTGTATGGTAGATGCCCTCTTTCGAGGACACCGCGGCCGTGTAAAGTCTTCAATCCCCCACCATGCTTAAGAAAGCGTGTATGGGTCTTCAAATGTATCTAAAAAGAAGAGCAGTTATTTCCCCGTATGTACAGAGCCGCGTACGGGTACTTAAGATTGTCCCCACCACGCTAAGAAAAGGGTGCATATGGCCTACCCGCCTCGCCGTAAGTGTCGCACCGAGTTCCCTTCCCACCACGCTTAAGAAAGCGTGTATAGTCGGTTTGCCGGCTCGACCCGAATGCCGAGAACGGGATTTTGGACAATTATTCGTCTCGTTGTAGGCGCCGCACCGGGCTCCCATCCCACCACGCTTAAGAAAGCGTGTATGGGCAGTTTTTCGGTCCGCCGCAAATGACGAGAATGGGTTCTTGGAGTTTTAGGGTTTAAGAGTTATACCTTTGTGCGGGATCGACGGGGTTGGCACGTGGATCGAGGCGAGAGAAGAGAGTCATTCCTCTTTTATTTTCTCTTTTTTTTTCTTTTTTTTTATACAGCAAGTATGATCATCGCCGCAATACTTGATTTTAATTCTTTGAAGATGCTTGGCCAGTCTTGATCTAACTTGCAATGGACAACCCTTCTGAATACACCTAACATTGAATATTTTTTTTTTGGTAGATCTAAGCACTTTGTATTCAACGTGTCTTCTAATAGAGCACTCCTGTAGTCCTTGCTTCAAGGCCTCCTTATCTTTGAAATTCTTACCCTTATGTAGTAAACTATCACCTCATGTAGGATCAAGCTTCAACATATGTATTTGATGATTGAATAACTAATCAAATCATCTTCACCTTCAGCCTCTTCTTCATAGGAGATCTTCCAATCTGATCCGTTATCTTTTGAATCTACCCCCATATTCTCAATTTCAATGATCTCTGTTGAATGATTTCCATCCTTTGCAATCTCTTCAGCAAATTGAAATTTTAAACCACAAATAGGGCCCGTTGCTCCCAATTTGGTCAAGCATCTAGTTTTACATCAGTTGTATCATCTCTGATGGCCTCAGAAACTCCAAGAATTGGATCTAGATGAGCCATAGAAACACCTTCAAAATGAGAAACATTGACTGCAACAGCCATTCTCACACGATCAGAATTCTTTTCTTTGAGAAAAAGAAAAGTTCTCTGCCTCTCCTTCCAGCAACAGGTTTGTATGAAGGGTCCACCTTAAGAGCTTTCTGATATGACTTAGCATCTTCAAGAAGATGACCTTCATCCTAATACAGAACTCCACAATGAGTGAAATTACAAGCATTTTGTGGATCCAACTTAATAACTCCCATAAAGCTCTCAAAAGCTTGCATGATCAGATTCTGTGAGGAAACGGGATTACAAGATGAGGTTCAATTCTGTTGACAAGAGGTTTTGTTGTTTGCTGCTGTGAAAGAAGCGGGGAAGAGGCTTGAGGAGTGGAGTGATTTGGTCTGGATTGACAGAGGCTTTTACGACTTAAGGAAGTTGGCGAAGGAGTTGCGAACACTGGGTTGAAAGGAGGATGTCTGGTTTAGTGGAATCGGGAGATTAGGGGCTTGCTAGATGTGACCGGACGGTAAGAACCAAGCAACTTTGAGGGAGTCTGAAGGTGGGGATAACAGAGGTAGCTTTCTGAAGTTGGATGGTGATCTGAGGTGTGAGGTCCGTTCCATGGCTTGAGTGGATGAGGCTTTGGAGCTTCACGTCAACCTCTATATGTTGAAGATCTCTCCTCTCTACCTCTCTTGCTTCCTTCTGATCAAGAACTAGGTTTCTACCTCTCGGCATTGTATCTGTCTTCACCCTCTCCAATCTCAACCTCTCCATTTGCCGCTGAGCTGCTTCGAGTTCCTCTGCCAAAGACTATGCTTCTACAGATAGAAGGAAATCACTGGAAGCCATTGCTAGTAATGGTAATGCGGTAGTGGGGAAAGTGGAGACGGCAGCTCGTGGAAGGTTTGACTCCATGTGTGGTTCCTCTTATGACAAGCCAAGAAATACTGTAGCTTCGATTTGCTGGAAGGAGTGAGCAAGACAGGCATGGTTTCGCTGCAGGTTCGGCTTCGGCTCAGGTAGGGTCGGGCAGAAGCAAAGAAACGAAGTGGATATGGGATTGGCTTTTGCGTAAGGCAGAGGAGGAAAAGGCGAGACTCTGAGGGAGGAGTTCGAACAGTAGCAAGTGATGGGAGCAGGAGGGATTTCGGATTAGAGCTTGTGTGCAGGAATTTTATGAATGTGAGAAAAGAACGGGAAGAGCTGTTATGGATTGTGTAGGTGGAGACGGCTGGAGTTGGAAATAGAGGTTTCATGTATAGAAGCTCTTCTTGCTGCTGTGGGAGTTCACCAATAGGAGAGGGAGGCTGATTTGCAAAGACTTGAGGAGTTTGGTTGTAGTGGGATAGGAGGTTTTGAGGGATGGTTGGAGAAGCTTGCAGGGTATCCGAGAAATGATCGCAAAGCAGAGCAGTATGTCCGGCAGGATTTACGGGATTTGATTTAGCGATTCGACGATACGAAGTATCATAGCCGGATTTCGGGGATTTGATAAAGCAAGTATTTTAAAAAATTTTATTTATTTTTGCATTCCTTCTGGATTTTATGTAGAGGTCAACAGGTGGTGGTGGCTAGGTGGATGTCTGGTAATGATTGGTTGGTGAAAGTTCAACGTCAATGGCTGGGTGGCAAGGATTCGCCATCAATGGTGCGTGGGTTAAGCTCTGAGATTCTTCAAGCCTTAGAGCTCTATTGATCTCTAGCCCCAGGTCCTTTCTCATTTATAGAGTAGTGATCTATTTATAGATTTTGAGAGTGACATGCTCCGTAAATATGAATAAGATTTGGGGCAAATTTGAAGTGCTTAATTGAATGGCTCATATTTATCTGCATGACAATAGAGCGTTCGTCAAGTATTTAAGTGTCTTAATGATGTTAGAATTAAAAGACCTTGGGCTCATTGGATTTTTCTTGTCGAGCTGCTCGATTTGACTATAAGAATTTCATATTATGATATCATTTGGTTGCCTAATGAATATTCTGAAGCTTCTAAATATATATATCAAGTCAATGATTTGGGCCCATTTAGGCCCAGATTGGACCGATTTGATGTCGTTGGGTTCATCTCGTCAAGACATTCAGTTTGATAATAAATTTGTTGCCCAAATTCAAACCACAGAGGGTTCTCCAAAAGTGGACGCCCAAATTCAAACCCTAGAGGGAAAATTTTTCCACTGTTCCCATATGGTTCAAAATCATAGATCTACCCCTTTGCTGCTAGGATTCGGAAGGCATATCCAGGATTGCTAATAAAGTTGGTATTTCGCTTGCTGTGGATGCTCTAATAGCCCAAAATCTCTGCTGACTTATGCCAGAGTTTGTGTCCAAGTTAACAACAAAACAACATATCCTGACTTTATCCCCATCTCTATTGAAGGAGAAATCATCAATCTGAAGATTCAGTATAAATGGAGGCTCTCACCGTGTGACCTATATGGCTCTCTGTTTCACTCCGCAGCTACTTGTCCAACAAAGCCCATTAATGATGTTGTAAATAATCCCAACATCGTGGCAACTAACCGGGGTAGAAGCACTTCCCATGCTCCCGGGGGGGGTCTGAATCATGGTTACAGTAGGAACAGAATCCCAAATCCCCACAACTTCAATAAACATATTCCCGAACCAATAGGCCCTCTGCCTCGCCTATCTCAATCTTCTCCTCCACCAGCTGGCAACCCCTCCTCTTCTAAAGACACCACACCCAACTCTGGAAACTCCTCCTATAATGATCGACTTTCTCCCTATCAGACTATCCCACCTCCCTCTAAAAACCAGTCAACCACCACCATACCCAACTTAAATTCTCCTATTGAGGATGCTATTATGGGTGAAATTAACCCAATTGTCCTCGCCAAACAATCGACACACATTATATCTCCAAATAAGTTTGATTCCCTTGTGGATAATTAACCCGATGTTATTCCCAACTATCATGCCTCCTTGGAAGAGGAATCTACTTCAAAATCTAATCTTGAAAGCTCAAATCACAAAAATCCCCATTCAACGCATACGAAGAACACCAGAGGTAAGCATCCCAAAAAGCCTCACCCAACCTCATCCAAATCCCAATGACCCTTCCTTCTATAGCATCATGGAATATTAGGGGTTTCAATAATCCCAGTAAAGTTATTTCCTGTAAGCGTTTTATCAAGACTCACAAGCTGGATATGCTCTGTTTGTTGGAGAATATGACTCATGCGGATTCTCTCTCTGAACCTTGGTTTTTAAACTCTCACATTCTCTTTGAATGTGAAGAAAGCTATAATAATTTTTCCTTATCTACATCTAGTAGAATTTGGATCAAATGAGCGGCCAATAAGATTCACTTTACTCCTACCTTCTTATCGGATCAAATGATCAGTGGGATGATATCATATGGATCGCGACATTTTTACTATCCATTATCTACGGATCTAATTCTGCTGAAGAACGGTTCATCCTATGGCAACAAATTAGAGATACCGTTCCCACTCAATCTATGCCTTGGATTCTTTTAAGGGACTTCAATTGCTGCAGATACCAAAATGAGAAAGCTGGGGGTGCTATTTTGCCGTCGAGCAGACTTGGAGAGTTTAACTCCCTTATCTTTGATTCACAACTCATTGACCTTCCCTCCACAGGCCATTTCTTCACTTGATTTAATCAACAAACAGAAAACCCCATACACATAAAGCTGGATAGAGCTCTGGTTAATGAGGAATGGATATCCTGTTTTCCCAACTCTCATTATCACATTGGAGAACCTTTTTGCTCAGATCACTGCCCCCTGCTGATTATGAATGGTAACAAACCTTGTGTAACCACCCGGTTCCAATTCAAAAAATTTTGGACATCTAAAGATGACCACTGGACTATTTATGGCTCCTAGTATTGGTAACCCTTTGATTGATTTTAATCTTAAACTCAGAAATGTCAAGGAGTGCATCAAATGTCACGATTGGGCTTCTGCCAATTCCATTGAAAGTTCCTTAAAAGAGCTTCAGGAACGACAAAATTCCCTTATGTCTAATCTGGACTCCGACCCTAATAACTGTCATTTCAATGCGGCTTTGACAGCTTTCAATGAGGAAATTGCTAATCTGACTGCCTCTTGGGCATCTTGGATTACTCAACATGCCAAAGCTAAGTGGTTAAAAGATGGAGAAGATAACCTTAAATTCCTCTACTCCAAAATTTGGGTGAGGAAATGCTTTAACAATTTGACTTTATACATGGATGTGGGGGACAATTTAGACAGTGCTACTCAAGTCAAAGATGCTATTTCTAGCCATTTTCACAACATATACAATCCTCCTTCTCTTCCCAATCATGATATCACTTCTTTTCCTAAGGGAAGGGTCATACCTCTGCACCTGCTCTCCCTTTTATCTGACCCTATCACTTCGGCTGAAATCAAACATGTCTTCTCTGGAGCATCCTCTTCCTCTCTCGGTCCTGATGGATTCAAGTTCCACTTCTACAAAATTGGATGGCATATTCTTGGACCATCTCTTTGCAAAGCAGTTTTATCTTTCTTTGACAAAGGATACCTTCCTAAGAGTATAAAAGCCACTGCTATTGTGTTCATTCCTAATTCATCTCACACTTCTTCCATTGCTGATTTCAGGCCAATATCCTTATGCAACACCTTATATAAGATCATCTCCAAAATCCTTGCAACCAAACTTAAGCTTATTATGCCCCTCATCATAAATCCTGCTCAGGCCGGCTTTATTAATAAACACATCTCCACGGATAATATTATCTTGGCTTATGATCTTTTGGGTTACTTCAAGAAATGCTCCAAAGAAAACTTCATGTGCACTAAGCTGGATATCAAAAAGGCGTTTCACTCTATCTCTAGAGAATTTATGCTGCTTCGGATGGCTCAAAAGGACATCCCTACCAATTTCATCAGATGGGTCAAAACATGTATTGACAATGTCCACTTCTCGGTTTGTTTGGATGGGGGCTAGAGGGCTTTATTCCTTCAAAAGTGGGCATTTGTAAGGGCTGTCCCTTAAGTCCTTACCTTTTCTGTTTTGCAATAGATGCCTTATCTTATCTTTTGGATAATTTTGAAGGGGATTCTTCTTTTCAGGCTATTGATTTTAATAGCTTCCACCTATCTCACCTCCTATATGCGGATGATTTGCTCGTCTTTGGAAAAGATAATCCTAATAACAGTGTTAATTTAAAGGCTATTCTTGACACCTTTGCTGCCTCTTCTAGTTTGAGAGTCAATTCGAAAAAAAGTGCCATCATCATGTGTCAAAATACACCCAATGCAACTGATATCTATGTTGAACTCCAAATTCCCACCTTCTGCTCCAAACTTATTTATCTGGGCATCCTTATATCCATCAAGAGAACACTCCTCTCAGACTTCTCCCACCTTATTGATATTATTTCTAACAAGCTTTCTGGCTGGAAAGCTAAATCTCTCTCTTTTGCAGGTAGGTTTCAATATCTCCATTTTTCTATATGGAATACCATAGCTTATTGATTTGGGGTGCTATTATACCCAAATCTTGTTGCAAAAGAATTGCCAAAATTTGTGCTAAGTTTCTGTTTTTGGGGGACTTATTGGCTAGGAACGTCCACTTAATCTCTTGGAACAACACCTGCAAGCCGAAAAATAGAGGTGGTCTGGGCCTTCCATCTCTACAGGCTCTTAGATATGCTTACAGCTGCTCACTCATTTTAAGGATATATAATTCAACATCTCCTCTGTCTTCTTGGTTTTTGACTAATTTCTTTTCTCCTTGGAAGAACCCACCCCAATATGCCTCTGTGATGTGGAAAAGCATTTGTGATACTACTCTCAAAGCAAAAGAGAAATTTATCTTTAAGGTGTCCATTAAAAGTCCTATTAGTCTTAAGTGGGATCATTGGTGTAATGGTCTCAAGCTTTTCGACTTTCCAAACCATCAGTACCTTCTGCAAGCCTTCCCAGATAATGCATTGTTATCTCAACTTTATGACACTTCTGGCTAGATTTTCCCTCCGGGATGCCACCCAGAACTGCAAAATACTATTAGTAATGTCCCTTTCTAGAGAGAAGGCAATGCAAGTTGCTTATTAACTGGTTAAATGGGAGTATAGGTAACTAATTACAGGTTTTTTATAAAGTTGACAATGTGGTCAATTGGCATAAATCGGTCTAGCACAAACGTTATGCATTAAGGATCTCTATCTATGGTTGGCTCTTCTTAGCTGGAGGTCTCAAAACAACTGATTCTCTTATTAAAAGGAAAATTGATGTTAATCCTCTTTGTTGCCTCTGCAATTTCAAATCGGAGAGTATTTCTCATCTCTTTTTTTAATGTGATTTTACTTTTGCCATCATTTCAAATATTCTCCCTTGCTTTAAAGTATTTATGATGAGGCCCAATAACAATCAAGTGGTGGATTATTTGGTGGAGGGTAACATATCGAACAAGGATAGGAAATGCTTTTATTTACTTATTCTATGGAGTGCTATCTATTTCATATGGAGGGAACGGAATGCCAGAAAATTTACGAACTATTTTCAAAGTCAGTCCACTGTTCGCCAGTCAGCCTTAAACTTTCAAAATGGAGGCAGGGCGATGAGCTCAGGCTCCTGTTGTGACTCTATTTGCTGCTCCTGTTGGCCTGCAGTTTTTTTGTATTTCTGATCTGCGGCATTCTTCTTTTCTGCTCCTTTATTGGGGTTTTTTCGTCTGAAGAGGGCTATGATGTTCAGGTTGCATCCTTCTTCCTCCTGGATGGCGTATCGTTGATGCAACCTATACTGGACAGCAATATCGCAACCAAGGGATGGTGTTATGGCTCTCTGGATGCAACCTTTTGTTTCCTGAGCCCTATCCCTATTCCTCTACCTCACGTGGCCAATTATATGTTTTATCCAGTTGTTATTTTTTGCGATTTGGTTTATTTTTAACATGTGTAATCTTTTTTTTGCGCCATTTTGGTGAGCTTTTTTAGCCAATTATTTTGGCTAACCCTCACAATTTTGCTTTTTCTTTTCTTTTCTTATACATGTAACTAGTCTATTTACTTTTAATGGAAATTGGGCTCTGCCCTCAACTTTTCCCAAAAAAATAAATTTGTTGAAATCGGAGTTCAGATGGTCCCATATTTAATTTTAAAAGTTTTCAATTTAGTTATGCCTCAATATTTGTGCTCGATAAAGCCAATTTTTGATGTCGTATCATATATGTATTGATAATAATGTAACATTATTTTTTTCTATGTAATTATTAAAAATATCTTATTTTAATAGATTAAAAGGACAATTCTCTATTTATTGAAAGAGAGAAAAATCAAAACTAATATAAGTAACTATATTTTTCTAATAAAATATTATCCCACAAAATAAAATGATTAATTATCCATATAATTTACAATAAATGTCTTACATATATAAATCTATTAACAATGTCTAAATTAAAACTATACATATATATTTCCCATCCAACTGACGTCGTACCTTCCAAATGTGCATACCCACTCCCCATCTTCCAGTACTCTTTTCAGTAATTATGCACTCAATCCCAACATTTTTCACCCGTTCATCCCCCTCTCGACCCGACCCGACCCGACCCGAACCACATCCTCTATGCAATTATTAATTAATTTAATACACCGCGTCCGAAGAGGCATGTGTGCATTTCCCACTGCACCCTCGAGGAAGTAACCAATTAATCAGTCTCCGCCATGATCGATCTCTCCATGGCCGCCTTCAACCCACCAAGCGCCCTCGACCTCGTCCTCTTCCACAGACAAGAACGCGACTTCTTCAACCGTCTCGTTCATCGCCTCGGCCAACCCCGACTCGCCATGCATTGGGTCATGTCCCTCTGGCTCTGGTTCGAGTCCATTGGCCACCACGACTTCATCCGCCACGTCTCCTCATCTCCCGACCATGTCGTCCTCCGCTTCCTCGCCGAAGCCTACGCCTGCCTCCACCGCCTCATCTTCAACACTTCATCAGATCAAGAGGAAGATGAACAGCTTCCACTGACCAATACTCATCTCCTCGCCGACCCAATCGGGCTTAGCTTCTTCGACCATCACCGCCACGCTGCTCTCAAAGGCGTCGTTTATTTCCTCAAGAACGTTTCGGAAATCATATTTGATGATCATATTATGGAGATAGCTACTCGACAGGTTCTGTCTAGTGACCGGCTTCATATTTGGCGGCCATCTGTTCAGCAAAGCGTGGGGGAGGAGCCTTCGCATCAGTTGTTGCAGCAGCATTCCTGCACATCTTCGGCGTTAATGTTGAATCCGATCGCGAGGCCGTGGTCGCCGGAGACCGAGCAGTGGCCGGAGGAGCAGAGGTCTATGTTCATCACTTTCTCGAGGGGGTATCCGCTAACTCGGGACGAAATCAAGGACTTTTTTAACATGTAATCACTTAACTTTTGTTCTTCTCACGCCCTCAAAATCTGGGAGAATAATTTGATGTGGGATTCTGACTATGATGGGAAATTATTATATGCGTTGTGGGTTGATGCGGATAGTCAATTTTGTTGGAGTATATAAGATTGACTATGCAAATGCAAATATTTTTGAACATATCTATCACAGCATATAATAATTTCCCAGCTTTTAAACTATTTAATTTATTTTCAATGAGCGCATTATATATACAGAAGTCTTTTTGTTATTGTTATTAAATTTTCTAAAATTGTCTTCAAACTATTCATACATTGAAAGAGTATTCATTTGCTCTAATTTATTTCATCAGTTATATAAAATTAATCTAAAATAGTCCCTCATATTATAATTATGATATTAATTAATCTCAATTTAATCCTGAAAGAATTATTTTATATCAATTTTATATAGTCAATGAACCAAATCAGAATAACATTATATTCTAAATAGTCAGAGGACTTTTTTGAAATTTAACCCATATTTATATATTGTACTCATTTTAAAATTAAATTCAATAATGTTAAAATAAATATATTTTAATCTAAACCAATTTTTCTCCCCCAAAATTAATGTGTTCTTAGCATATGCATGATTGAAAGAATTTTTATATATTTCTTTGTAGACAAGTATAGTGAGAAAATACTTTATAATCATCATATTTGTTGTGGGATGGATATATTATATGATTAATTAATTAAAATTTATATTACATTCAACACAATATAAATTTATTGGCTATAAAATTATCTAAATAAAAATTGAATGAAAATATCATGAGCCATATTTTTGCATGTATGTACATGTTATTTCAAATTTAATGTTGAGAGGAGAAATTTTATTATTTGATTGATCAATAGTAATTGGAATTTATTTATAAATAAATTTGAATGTGTTTGCATATATGTAGGAAGTTTGGGTGGCCGTGTGTGGAGAGGGTGATGATAGAGAGGGCACCAATGGGGATGGAGCCAATGTACGGACGGGTGGTGTTCACGGACACATCGATGATAGTGGCAGTGCTCAATGGACAGAAAACAGCCAAATTTATGATTAAAGGGAGGCATCTCTGGGCACGCATGTATGTGCCACGTCATTCAACTAAGTAATCTTTAATTTCATTTTGGATAACTTTCTTATGATTTTATTTTTCACACAACTAGAATAATTTTATTTAAATATAAAAAAAATTATTACTTTTTAGTTTTTTGTTTGATCTTTTTTAGAAGAAAAAAAATACATATTTATGATACTAGTGATCATTTTTAAAATGTCTATTTGTCCCTTCTACAGCTATTTTTAGAGAGAGCTCCAACACCTCAAATTGTTTACCTCTGAAAAGTCCTTTTTTACAGAAGACATGTTGGTCAATAATTATTTGCAAAGTCACTCAGCTTACCACAAATTACATCAGGATTATAACCCTTTTTTCACAACGTCAAGTGTTCTTGTTACTTACTTTATATAAAATTTGCAGTAGTAGAGAATATATTTAAGACTTTAACTTTGAACAAAATTTAGCATGTACAAAAGAAAATGGTAAGAAATTAAATTTTTTCCCTCGGAATTCAAAGAATAGGAAAATTCACAAGGGCATGACCCGGTAACAATAACCTAGTATGTAATACGAGATACAAGAATTCTTTCTTCATCACAATTGAATAAGATAGATTATACATAGTTGATCAGTACAATCACTTTCTTTTCATTGTAGGGATTAAAAAAATTAAGTGTTTGTAATTGGATTGTAAAAACTCAACGATAAAGTAATATGTTAATTGTTAAATTACAACAGCCAAATAAAGGAAGCTTGGTGAAGGTGGTGGTGATTGTTATCGGTGGTTTTCGACAGTGTTCGCCAGAACTTGTTATTGAGCTTTTTAACATTCTTTGCACTTGGACCTCCTCCATGTAGATAATGATGCCCTGTATGGTATTTTTTATGGGACATTTTGATAAATTTATCCGAAATTCAAAATATTCTATCATATGATTCATATTGATCCGCTTGATCTATTCATTATCAAATATTTAATTGTCTTAATGATGTCAGAATCGAATGATCTTAGACGTATTAGATTTGTCTCGTCCAGCCGCTCAATTTGACTAAAGCACGCAATATATGAAGATTATTTTGCCTTTCAAATTAATAATATTCAAAGTTTTCAAATATACTTCACATGCTTGACTAATTGAAGCTCATTTAGAGTCAAATCAAATCATTTGCAGTGTCGATAGGCTCATCTCATTGAAATGTTTAGTTCGACTATAAGTTTGTTGAAATCAGAATTTGGGTATCATAAATTTAACTATAAAAGTTTTCAGTTTAAATATTGCCTCAAGATTCATGCCCAAAATTTGTTCTGATCATATGGAATTTATAGAGATATATCATTTATCCCTATTTTCACACGTCAAATCTTGTGTCATCCGAAAATATATCTTAAACATTTAAAAAACTTCATAGTGCAAAACTATAATTTTGAAAAAAAATATGAGGTACCAATATGAATCTCCCCTCAAGATTGTTAATCAAGCAAAAATTATTTAAAATTTGACTTTGCATTTGATCATAGAGGCTTCTTTCGAAATGTGGAAAAAAATTCCAACCCCAAAATGTCGGAATAGTTTTTAAATGCTTGAATCTGCAGATTGAATGCTGATTCCTTGGTTAAGCAATTAAGAAAGGTTCTGTAAACATATCATCAATGATGGAAATCTCAGTCATAATCATGAAAAGTATATACATTTTCTCTCATATAGTATGCCGGTGGGGCATATATAGAAATAAGTCACCATCATTTTTTGTTAAAACAACCTATGGATATAATTGACGAGCGATGATCGAAAGTTGCAAGATAGTCAGTCTCTCGTATAGAAAACTTATCAAACATTTAGCAAGTGCTAATAGCCCATAGACGCACATCGTAGCTTAAATTGTCTCCGGACAAGTTTTATTCATGATGGGTCATTGTTGTATGAATACCTCACTTTCGACGAATTATTACGTGCGGACAACGGACGTAGAGCTACGTGCGAACTCCGATGAAAAAATGATGCATTGACTAGTGTTTTACTATATATTACTAGGTATTACTTAATATTTAGCTATATATTATTATGTATTAGTTAATACAAAGCAATACACACTAATACATATCAATACATAGCAATACACAGTTGAGATGTATATTGATGTGTATAAGCTATGTATTATCGTGTACTAACTAATACATAGCAATACATAACTAAATACACAATAATATTTAGTCCACACGTTATATTTTCATTAGAGTTCGAACGTAGTTTCTACGTCCGGTATCCGCACGTAATAATTTCTCCTCACCTTGAGGTTAGGTACAATTTTTTAAACTCTTTATAATTTCATAATTTATGAATGACATCAAATTGTTAGTACACTAACTACCTGCTTGTACATGTGTAGCCGTTGTATTGGCCAGCTATCTTTTATATGTCTATATATTCATTATAATATCACTGCTCTAATGCATTCTAGCTTTCTTTCATTCATTCCATTTCTCTGTCTCTCTCTGTGGCTCATATTGCTCTCATGGTATCAGAGCAAGAAATCCTGGCGAGGCTTCTTTTTCTCCGATAATTCATCCCTTCCATGGATTCGTCTTCCGCTTCTCTCTCTGCTGTTGAAGTTTACCAAACTCCCAACTCTTCATCGGACATCTCTCTGATCCCTCCCCAACTGAAATTTCTAGTTAGCAACATTAAGAGTATTGTATCCCTCGCCCTCACCTAGGACAATTATCCCATATGGCGTTCACAGGTATTCAAGCTTTTCCGTGCAAATGGTTCTGATGGGTTTCTTGATGGTTCTTATTCTTGTCCCTCTCCAACATCTCTGATCCCTCCCAATACTTACTCTCACCAAATGTGGCTCCTCATTGATCAAAATCTTGTCGTCACTCTTTATTCTATCATCTCTCCAAATCTTTTACCCTATGTTCTTTCTCTAGATCACTTCTCCAAAATCTGGGATACCATCTCTCGTCGTCTGCACTCTACTACCTGATCCCTCATAATCTAGCTCAAGAATGAGCTTCACCACATATCCATGAAAGATCAAACAAAGACACAATACCTTCTTAATATTAAGTCCAAAGCGGATGCCATTGCAGCCACCGGAACACCTCTCGATCCAGAAGATATTATTCTCTACACGTTAAATGGTTTACCATCTCAATACCAAGCATTCAAAACTGTTATTCGTACTAATCTCCAGCCAATTATGTTGGACGATCTCTATAATTTGCTTTGCAGTGAGGAACAAAATCTCGCTCAAGAAGCCACCCGTGAATTACACAATCTCCAGTTGTCCGAGCCCACAATGGCTCTCACTTCTTCGCGTGGCCGTGGTAGCGCACGCCATTCTACTAATCGCGGTCGCTTCTCCTTAACAAATCGCTCAGCTCTTAATCCTTTCACTCGCATTGATAAGAACTCGACTAATTCCACCGTTTGCCAAATCTGGTTCAAGAAAGGTCATTCCGCTCTCCGCTATTGGCATTGTCATGACTCTTCTTACAATGATGAATCTCAGAAATCTGCTATGTTCTCTTCAACCGAACCATCCGTCAACTCCGATTGGTTTCTTGATAGTGGAGCCACCAATCATCTTACCTCCAATTCGAATCTGGGATCACCCAAACCTCATACCAGTTCCAATCAGATCACTTTAGGTAACGGACAAACCCTTCCAATTCAATATTCGGGCAAGGGTATTCTCCCTACCCCAACTGGTAAACTCAATCTTCGTAATCTCTATCATGTCCTGAATCTCTCTTTTAATCTAATTTCTATTCATCGTCTAACTTCAAATAACCAATGTATCGTTACCTTCACCTCTAATGGTTTCAAATCCAGGATTCGAAGACCGGCTGACTTCTTCTATAGGGTATATGCCTTAATAGACTTTATCTGCTCCAATCCTCCGCTCCAACTCAATCTCTCACTCTCGTCTCAACACAAGCCATTCCCAATCTCTGGCACCGTCAACTCGGACATCCGTCATCAAATACTCAACGACAATTAGCTAATAGCATTTCTAATATTTGCTTTCAATCATCTTTCTATCATTGCAATTCATGTAAAATGGCTAAAAGCCATCGCTTACCGTTCTTTAAATCTACACACTCAGCTTCAATAATTTTTGAACTTGTTCACTCAAATGTTTGGGGACCTTCTCCCACCACATCCATGCAAGGATATAGATATTCCGTTTCATTTGTTGATGAGTTTTCCAAATTCTGTTGGGTTTATCCATTGTGAAAGAAATCTGAAGTTATATTTAAATTTTTAGAATTTAATAAAATAGTTGATCGCCAATTTAATAAACGTATCATAAATTTTCGCTCAGACAGAGACGAAGAATTTATCAACAATCAATTTAAAACCATGTGCAAATCTTGGGGCATTAATCATCAATATTCTTGCCCCTACACTCCTGCTCAAAATGGCGTTGCCGAACGCAAACATCGCCACATTTTAGAAATTGTCCGCACCTTACTTTGTGAGGCTAGTCTCCCACCATCTCTCTGGTTTGATGCTCTATACACAACTATCTATCTTATCAACAGATTACCCACTCAAGTCCTCCATAATACAAGTCCTTACGTCAAACTGTACCAAAAACTTCCCTCCTATTCTTATCTCAAAATTTTCGGATGTTTATGTTATCCTTGGCTTCATCCACATACTAACTCTAAACTATCACCTCTCTCTCTCTCCCATATGTGTTTATCGGCTATGCTCCCACTCAAAAAGGCTACAGATGTCTTAATCCTAATACGGGATAAATATATACTTCTAGACATGTTATCTTCAACGAGGCTATCTTCCCATATCACCAACGTATTGTTACTAACAATCCTTCTCCCATAACTACCTACACGCCTCCTTTACAACTTGTTCCTACATCTAAACATCCCAACTCTAACCTGAACAATTACATCTCCATCCACTCATTCCATTCAAAACTCTTCCGCTACCAGTAACACCCTCTTCCCTAATCCCACACTTGTTTCTACCTCTAATTCCCCCCGTCACCCTTCCACCATTCAACCATCCACTCATCACATGCAAACCAGATTCAAACCCAAGGCCATATTCAATCTATTCCATCATAATATCCTTGCCGACCCAACCAGTTACACCGAAGCCATCAAACATCAACATAGGCGAGCTGCTATGTCTGATGAATTTCAAGCACTTCAATCCCAAGGAACCTGGGAGCTCGTTCCCCCTCATCCGTCTCAAAATGTTCTTAGATGTCATTGGACTTTTCACACCAATTTCCTATCCAATGGTAACATCGCTCGGTATAAAGCTCGGCTAGTCGCTCAAGGATTTAACCAAGAATATGGTCTAGACATACCGACACCTTCAGCCCGGTCGCAAAAAAGCCCACCGTTAGAGTTCTTCTTGTTATTACTCTTCACCACAACTGGCCAATTCATCAATTAGACGTGTCTAATGCTTTCCTGCATGGTCAGCTCTCTCACACCGTGTACATGAAACAACCTCCAGGATTCCTCGATGCTATTCATCCTAATTATGTTTGCCTCTTAAAGAAGGCTCTCTATGGTCTGAAACAATCACCTCGTCAGTGGTTAGCCACTCTCTCCGGTCATCTTCATACCCTTGGCTTTCAATTTAGCCTCCTTGTTAATCTATCACAAATCCAATGTCTCTATGTATTTCCTAGTCTATATTGACGATATCCTTATCACAGGCAATTCCTCAACCGAAATCAATAAACTCTTACACAATCTTCACACCAAATTCAAAATGAAAAATCTTGGTTCAATTTTTCAATTTCTCTGCATTCAAGTTATCAATACATCCTATGGGTTGCACTTAAATCAAACTCGATTCGCTGAATCTATTTTATCTAAAGCTGGAATGCTTAACTGTAAGCCAGTCTCTACACCTTCCCAACTCAAGCCCTCTCGTAATGCCACTAACTCATCAGCCTTTCCTAATCCGACTCTATTCCATCAGTTAGCAGGATCACTACAATATCTTACTCTCACAAAACCAGACATCTCATTTGTGATTAACAAAATTTGCCAACATGTACAGAATCCTCTTACCACCCACTTTGATGCACTCAAACTCCTCTTGCGTTATATTCAAGGTACGTTACACAACAGTTTACCGCTATTTAGTGACACTCTTTCTCTATGCTCCTATGCAGATTCAGATTGGGCCGGTGACTCGACCGATCGCAAATCCATTTTCGGCTACTACAACTATCTCGGCTCCTCCCTCATCTCGTGGAGTGTCAAGAAACAAAATGCAGTCGCAAGATCTTCCACAGAAGCTGAATATCTAGCCCTTACAGCCGCCACATCCGAAGTCATTTGGCTCTGCCATCTACTTCAGGACTTCAACTATTCTACATCAGCACCTACTCCTATATTTTGCGACAACACCTCAGCTATAGCTCTAGCCAATAACCCGGTGTTCCATGCCAGAACCAAACATATCGAAGTAGATTGTCATTTTATCAGGGACTGTATCAAAGACCAAACTATAACTATTCATCATATTTTCACCAAAGATCAAATAGCCGACATCTTCACAAAGCCGCTCTCAATCTCCCGATTGAAGCAGCTTGCAACCAACTGGTCACCTCTTCCGATGCAATAGTTTGTGGGGGCCTGTTAATACACTAGCTACCTGCTTGCACACGTGTAGCCATTGTATTGGCCAGCTGTCCTTTATATGCCTATATATTCATTGTAATATCACTGCTCTAATGCATTCTGGCTTTCTTTCATTCATTCCATTTCTGTGTCTCTCTCTCTGGCTCGTATTGCTCTCACAAATCTCTTAAATATTAAGATTGGCCATTTTATGATTCAAAATCAAAATTCATTGAGAATAACTTGAACTACATGTTATGTATTTGCCGATCTTTAATTGCAAAAATTCTAGATGCAGAATCCAAGAAATCTGAAATTTGACGTAAACCAGAAGCTGAGGAGCTGAATTACGCTTCAGAGTGTGCCTGAAGCCATGACGTCAGAGTACTAAGCTTCAGCGTTTTCTTGAAGCCAGAACTGTAGATTGTGCTCCTATGTGCGCCAAAAGCCAGAATTCCTAACAGGACACTCGCCAGTGTATTCAAGAAGCCAGATGCCGGAAATTCAGGGTTATATTCACAGAAAAGAATTAATACATGCCAATGAAAAGAGGAACAAATTAAGATATAAAGAAGGCTATCAGACCAAAGTGATTCGGCAAACAGTTACAAACTAGCGTGGCTTCTTTTACAAAGGAATTTGCATATGTAAACTGTTTGAGGGCATTGGAACTCTCTCTAAAATTTGTTGGAGAATTATTGTGAATGGACACCGAGGAGTAGAATTCAAGCATTACAAATCCTAAAGGAAGCATACCGGATTAAAATGGGATGAAAATTAAGAATTCATCGCTATCATGCAACTCGACCAAATGGTCAAGGCACCTTAGAACAAGCTCGCTCTTAGAGAAACCCCTCACGTGAACATTGCAGACAATAACAAAATTACTTTTTTAGAATTTGCTTATTGAAATTTACTGGAGATGAAGGGAGTGCCGAATGGGCAGATGGGCTGCATATGGACGGAGCGTTGGTATTGGAAGAGATTTGCGATCACAAATAAGATAGATTAATTACAATCTCATTTCTGCAACAGTACTTCATGGTCGAATTTCAAGATGAATGATTGATTGAGGATAATCCTATCTGTCGCTGGATGATCCAAGGATTTATATATGTGTTGGAACAAATCAGAATAGTATAGAAATAGGAGCAGAATTTGTGATTTCCTGTATAAATAAGCCTTGACCAACTTAAATCTTGTCTTCACCTTTGATAAGGCTTGAATTGAAACTAAAAAACTCAGAATAATTCACAAAGTTATGAAAAAAAAAAAATGTATCACTTTCATCATAATCAAACGACTCTACAGCAACACTAGCATTTTGTCGATTTGTCTTTCTTATGTTTGTCATTAGCACACCACAAATTCCTCATCAAAGCATGCAATTTCAATAAATTTGCTCCTTTTTATAATAAAAGAAGGCTACATTCTTATATATATTAAGAGACTTGTATACTTCTGATCAGAGATAGATCCCTTCTAAGAAAATCACCCTTTAGCCAATAATTCGATAGCTAGCTTTCATCTTCTGCACGTTTAAGCATATCAATTATATCATAAATAAATTAGCAATAAAGCTTGATCATTAGCAATAATAATCACATTAACTTTCACATCTTGAATTGTTGTGGAATGCACCCAACAAGAACTCCAGAGGACTTCGATCACTGCGGCAGCATCTTTACAGAGACAGAGAGCTATACAGATTCTTGAAAAATGCAAGCATACCAACTACAAGAAAACTGAAACAAGAAAGGGTATATATTTCCTACTATCTGCCTTCTATATAATTCATGCTTGTTAAAAATCATCCCATCTTATTTTTAGTCTATGTGGAATCTGATTGTGTTGATCAATCGGCCTGTCTTGTTAACTCAGACCTCCAAGTTTGTCGTGCTTGCTGGGGGGTGTGGGGGATCCTCCCCCTGCTTGGGTTCGGATGAAAGAGAGCAGAGCATTGTTGTGCTCTATATTCGGCACTGCAGTGTTGCCTGACGCCGCAGCGCCGTGCGTTTGAGTGTCGCAGCATCATGATGACAGAGGCTTGAGCGCCCCAGTGCTCCAAACTGGCACCGTAGCGCTGCCTGCGAGACGGGCTAAATAGTTTTCTTTCTCGCTTTTCTCAAGGGTTGCGTCTCTTAGTGGTTTTAACTTACTTTCTCCTGTGTTTCTTTATATTGTAGAATGGGAGAACGGTGCATGTGAGAAGAAAAGCAATGAGAGAGTGAGAGAGAAGAGAGATCTTTATTTATTTCTCCCAATTTTCATAGTGAATTTCTTGTTGGTGTGACTCCGTGGTTTTTTCCCTATCTTAAATTTTTCCAAATTAAATTCTAGTGCCATTTACTTTCTGCTACTTTTTTATTTTTTTTGTTTGTTTCATCGCATTGTTTTAGTTCCATCCCCAACACTAATTAAAATTGAGGCTATATATACAGGTTACAGAGCATTTAAGAGCTATATTCCCGCCAACAAAATCAGATCAAAGCGTTTGGTTAAGTGCAGTACACTTCTACATCTTGGCTTCAAACAATAAAGATAAACAATAAAAAATAAATAGCATACAAAAAACAGAAAACCCAATTGCAGACAAATAGCTGAAGGCTGAAAATAAAGATCACCGTGTCAACATGAATAATATAAATGAACCTACTTAAATGTGATTTAATGAGAGTAACTTCCTGCATGTGAAGCAATCAAGATCTCAATTTTTTATCAAGTTTGTTAAAGAATTTTTCATATCCTCTAGGATCATACCACAAATCTTATTTAAAGGAAACCCGTCGGTCCACACTCTTATACAGGATAACATATCTTCAATCAACATAAGTTAGTCAACCCTTTTCATCCAACCTTTCTTGTCTTTGCATGCATTTTATATCTTATAAAACATAATAGCAAACATCATATACACTCAAGTCTCAACACAATTATTAATATACTCATCAGTATGTCTGTAATATGCTAAAAATATTTGTTAACCTAAATGAACAGTAAGCATGTGCATGTCGTGTATTTCATGTCTAAATACACTATATAAATTTATGATCATTTTACAATTAATATTATATTACCCATTTCAGTTAACACAACATATAAGTAAAATTACCGGTAAATTTTCAATATTAATTAGACAAAATATTCAGGATGACAATGTCTATCACATATAGAAAAATTACAAGGTGAAAAATAACTAGAACGAGAGATATTGCATTTAAATCAAATTTAGGAGAATTAAAATCCGAGAAATCAAATTTACTGAAAACAGAAATAGAATTAAAGTTCCCGTATACCATTTTGCCTTACAAGCCACTCGAGTCATAAAAAGCAATCCTCAAAATCATATCAAGATCTTTTGGCTCATGCCATCCAACCTTCTTTATTATGTTGGGCTATTGCGTGTTAACTTTTGTCATTTCTATCACACCCTACATTTAATGAAAGCTCTACATTGTAGTTGACTTCAGTGAATTAGGTGCAATATTATAAGGAGAATTTTGATTCATTCACTTGAAAGAAAATAATTTCACTTCATTCTCACATAAGGTATCCTCAGCAAACTACAATCTATCAAAATTTGAACTTATATATATTTATTGGCATTACTACAATACAATCAGCGCCACTAAACTAGAAAAGAATGTGGGTGATAGATAATATGACAATTTTATTTGCATGATTGTATTTTTCAAAATCTCAGAGTATCAATTTAGTCCCCACAATACAAGCTCAGATGTGAATGTTAGTCTTAGATTGAACTTGGTGGCTCTAATATGTTCCAAATGCTCAATCATATTCAATCAATAAAAAATTACCACATCATTGAGAATTTACAAATGGTAAGCCCTTTTGTGGTCATCAAATTAATTGTAAAATAATGATATATGGCACCCAAATGTTAACCTATGGTGAATCACATTGACAGTCGCTAATAACCTTTAATTGTTCTTATAGTGTTTAAGCAATGCCTCATCAGACTGTTGGAGTTTAAGCAGCGCCGGACAAGAGAATAGAAAAAAGAAGAATTGAGAGCAAGTATTGAATGTAACCCAAGGCTACAACGCAAGCATTTAGGTTTGTAAGTATTAGCCCAGAATACAAAGTGCAATTTTTTGACTTCAGAATTCCCATGATGTAAAAACTTTGAACAAAGCAGTTTACAACAACTTGCGATATCTTGATTTGACATTGAATAATTAAGAAAATTTTATGATATAGAAAATAGTGACTTCAAAATATAAGAGTGGCTTGAAATCTACTAAAAATATAATTGATACGTCATCAAAAAATTATCTTGATCGGGCACGAATCTCGAGGCAAAAACAAGTTGGAAGCTTCCGAAATTAATTTTGGGACCATCCGAACTCCGATTCCAGCAAACTTACAGTCGAACTGAGCGTCTCGGAAATACGAAGCCAACGACACCAAATTCAACCCAATCCGAGCCCAGATGGGTCCAAATCAAGGGTCTGAAGCGCTGTTAGAAAGTTTAAAACCATAATTTGGATTACCAAACGGTTTCCAAATATGACATGCTTATAATCAAATCGAGCGTCTCGATGAGACGAATCCAACGAGCCCAAGATCGCCAAATTCAGACATCATTAAGACCTTCAAATGTCCAGCGAACAGTCTATGATCAAAGGATTCAAGATCGACCGTCCATTCAAACCACTCCCTAACTACCCTTGATCTTCCACCTATTTACGGGTCATGCCACTCACGAAAATCTATAAATAGAGACCCCATTTCTCATGAAAAGACCTAATCCTAAGGGAGAAAAGAAAAGAAAGAGCTCTTGCCTCCTTGCTCCTCCTCGACCACCACCGGAGTTCCGCCGGACCACCGCTTGATGTCGTTGCTCCGCCGGACCACCACCTGAGGCCCTGCACTTCGCCAGACCACCACCTGAGGCCCTCCTCTTCGCCGGACCACCACCTGAGGCCCTGCTCTTTGCCGGACCACCACTTGAGGCCCTACACTTCGCCGGACCACCACCTGAGGCCCTGTTCTCCGCCGGACCACCACCTGAGGCCCTGCTCTCCGCCGGACGCCAGAGTTTCGCCGGACCACCACGTGAGGCCCTGCTCTTCGCCGGACCACCACCTGAGGCCCCGCTCTTCGCCGGACCACCACCTGAGGCCCCGCACTTCGCCGGACCACCACCTGAGTCCCTGCTCTTCCCCGGACCACCACCTGAGGCCCTGACCTTCGCCGGACCACCACCTGAGGTCATGTACTTCATCGGACCACCACCTGAGGCCCTGCTCTTCGCGGGACCACCACCTGAGGCCCTGCACTTCGCCGGACCACCACCTGAGGCCCTGCTCTTCGCCGGACCACCACCTGAGGCCCTGCTCTTCGCCGGACCACCACCTGAGGCCCTGCTCTTCGCCGGACCACCACCTGAGGCCCTGCTCTTCGCCGGACCACCACCTGAGACCCTGCTCTTCGCCGGACCATCATTTGAGGCCCTGCTTTTCGCCGGACCACCACCTGAGGTCTTGCTCTTCACCGGACCACCACCTGAGGCTCTGCTCTTTGCCGGACCACCACCTGAGGCCTTGTACTTTACTGGACCACCACCTGAGGCCCTGCTCTTCGCCGGACCACCACCTGAGGCCCTGCCCTTCGCCGGACCACCACTTGAGGCCCTGCTCTTCGCCCGTCCACCATCGAGGCCCTGCTCTTCGCCAGGCCACCATCTGACGTCCTCACCTCTGTCCGACAACTACCTAGGGACCGAAACTCTGCCAGACCACCGAAAGACTCCGAAGTTCTGCCAGTGCAACCTTAGGCCTTCAAAAGCCTTTAACTTCCACCCTACGGGTGATACTTGTAATCTGATCGCCCTTGGAGGCGAGTCAGTCCCCTGTAATCTGCTCAAGTTCTAGTGGAATCATTTCAACTGGGCCAGACCCCGTGGTTTTTCCCCTTTCCAGGTTTTCCACGTAAAAATCTTGTGTTCTCTGTGTGTGAGCTGGATATTCGTGCAACGCTAAGACGTGGAATTCTAACTCTATCGCCGCGTATATTCTAGCCCGCAACAATAATACATATTTATTATATCTTAATTTTATACTTTGAATTATAAATAAATTTTGAGAAAGAAAGGATATCTTGCTATGTAATTAGATTTAGCTGTAAAAAGTTGTTGATTGATTTTATATTTGTTTATTTTTGGTTAAATTTATCGGTGTCATTTTTAATCTTAATGAACTTATTTGGATTAGTTAGAAGATCTTATATAATTAAGCTTTGAATTAATTAAAAAGAAAATGCTGATGGTAATTTAGTATTAGTTTTTTTTTTATTTTAAACAAGTATAGAAATTTTGAAGGCATGAATAAAATTTTTGAAACCGTATTGTCGGATTGTTATTTTTGACGTATATTCACGGTGATAAACAATTATAAGAAGACAATAGCAACCTTAATATATTCATGTATAATCATACCTCAATTTAATATTCTTATACCATTCAAAATTTTATCAATCGTTTGAGTTAGAAAATATTTTTTATACCCGAGATGTTTTGTTAGCTCTTTCACACATATTAATATTTTTTGTAAAATGTCACGATTACTTCTATATTTTGGGGGTGATTTGCAAGTTAATGTAGAATTCACACCAACTTATGTTAGCAGTAGGAATAGGCCAATCATCATAGAGGACATTATATCATTGGCTCAACTAAATTTATGAATTATTCATGCGTTACGTATAATTCATCGACACATATAGTTAATCTTGTATGTCGAATTCGTAATAACGACGGGTATGCTGCCACCAATTTGATCGATGATGATGTTTGTGAGTATATGTTGTTGGGGGATAAGAAGCAAATTGTTACCCTGTATGTGAAGGTTGAAGAATTTCCTCTAAGAGAGTCCACTGAGAAAAGCACAACAAACTTCATATTTGACAACGATGGCCCTTCAACTCAAGTATATCAATAAGTTATTACATAACGTCGAAGATGCATTTCTTCTTCTCTGTTGATTGACATTATGTTGCTATTTGCTAGGCCCACACCAATGTCCATTCTGCAACATGTTATCATAGAAGAATTTTCAACACCCATGGCTGCTGACTTTTGCAAACGCCTAAGCTTATGCAAGTGCCCAACTTATTTGCAACAAGAAGCTCAGACGTGTGCTATTTAAAATCAACCAATAATCTTTACCAATTAATTAATTAGTTATTTATGAAGTTATCCTACAGTTATGTTTATAAATTTTTCCAAAGTTTATATTTAAACTTATTCAAAGAAATTTGAAAAAACACAAATTTTATTATATATATATATATATATATATATATATATATATATATATAGTGTATTAAGCTCCAAAATTAATCATAGGTAAATTTTTTCATAGCAACCTTTTCAAAATAAAATAATTATAATTTAATCAACACTAAATAAAAAATTACATGATTTAAATTTGCATTTCATTTTTCTCGTTGATTCACATGCTTGTTTAACGACATTCCCGCAGCCAAGGCTTCCAGCACCCGAAACTCCAAGATAGGGCTGAATGCGCCAAACTAAACGGGGCATTCCATTGAATGAGCCGAACTATTTGACGTATTCAGAATAAGCCAAGCAGTTCAGCGCATTCAATGGAATGCACTTAACCTTTTGACTTTTCTGCTCCTCTTCATATTTTTGAAAAACTTTGCTCCTACTACAAATTGAATTTTATGAGCTGCCCCTTCTTAAAAATTTGCTAAGTTTTAATTACATAATTTTGTGAAAAATAAATGCTCTATATATGAGAAAAAGAGGGTCACTTTCATTTAGGAAGAATAATAAATATGAGTAGGACTCAAGTGATTTTGAGAATGGGTTTTCTCGTTCTTCACTTCTTCATCCTTCTGCGAGGCTCCTTGGATCGTCGGGTCCGGATATCCAAATGAAAAGAAACTTTCCCTCGACAGGGGTGTTATCTTTCCTCTTTGGATATTTTGAAGTCATCTAAATTTGGATCTCCAAATGCAGAGGGACTCTCCCCTAAGGGATGTCTCTTCCTCTTTAAATTCCAAATTAGATATTTAATCCCATTATCAAAATAATTTAAAAATACAACTCAATTTCATATCCAATTACATTTGAATTCAAAAGAAAAATCTAGACTCAACGACTTGCAGGGTTATCCTAATAATCAATAGTTATATAAACATCTCAAATAGTTAATATATATCAAAATTAGATTCTCAAATCCACAGTCACACTTGGCCATGCTTTTTTAATCTAAAGGGGGTCTTAAGCGTTTCTGAAGCACCTGCAGAAAATATTATTAATTTTAAAGCTTAATTATGTTGCCCCATTTTTATTTTAATGCCCTGTATGAGCATGGCCACCTACATAAGATTAAATTAGTATAAATCGTCCCTAACCTATAGATAGATCTAATGCACAATCAATCACAACACAGATTGCATAAATTAAATAAACAAACACATCAATCTAAGCTAGCAAACAGCATGCAGTAAAAATCATAAAAAATCCGACACACAACTACAGTAAAGTAAAACATCGACCTAGCCTAAGGCTAGAGTTGGTTGCCCTATCAAATTATATAAAGTGTGTGGGGTAGGCTGTGTGGCTTGCATTTAATTAAAGTTATTTGAGGTTCTGGTTGGTTGAAAGGCTTAAGGGAGATTTTGGTTAGAGTTTAAGTCTTAATGATTTGAAATTTATTTTAAAATTAATTTTTAATTATTTATTAGATACCACCTTTGTTATTTACCGAGGCCGTGAAGTTTATTTCACCTTTCTTAGGGCTAAGCTAATAGCCTCGTAAGCTTGGGTTACCCAGTGGTAACTAGTATAGTTAAGTAATTTGATTTGGTTTAAAGTTTGAAAGTTAATAAAACTTTTTATTAAAGTTAATTGGTTACTAATTTTTAGAGTTTAATTTATTTAAGTTTTCCATTAACTGGTTCATGGCATTATGCCACTAGGCTCGAAGAACAAAGCCTCCTTAGGACATGTAGCCCTGTAGCCCGGAGTAGTCCAGCCTAAAAACCAAGTTAATGTATTTGAATTAAGGATTTTAATTTTAGTTAAATAATTATTAATCAATTAGAATTAAAATTTTACACTCCATTAAATTCGCTCGTGGCGTTGTGCCACCAGGCTAGAGGAACAAAGCCTCCTTATGACACGTAGCCCGTAGCACGGAGTAGTCCAGCCTAAAAACTTCATCTTTGGAGTGGTTATTATGTATTAAGGGGTTGGTTGAGTAATTTAAACATTAATTTAATATTTTTTAGAATTTGAAATTAATTATCAAATTTTAGAATTTTCTAGATTATTTTAATTATTTAATTAAGGGGTCAAAAGTTAACTTTTTGATTGAGAGTAATTTTTGGAAAGTTAGTATTTTATTAAAATATTAGACCTTAAGACAATCAGTTAGACTGTAAGTATGCTGGATTTAAATTTTTCTATATTTTATTATGAATGTTTGAAGTTTTAACTTAAAATTTGACTAAAAGTTGACTTTTTCAAATTTGAATTATTTCTGAAATTTTAAGATTTTTGATAAAATATCAAATGTTTATATGAGTTTAATTCCTTTGAGTTTGCTTAATTTAGAGTTTTCTATAAGTAGTTATAATTTTTGGAAATTTGACTATTTATTTAAATTTTTAAAAATTGTTCAATTAAGGGTATTTTAATGATTTGAGTCCAAATGAATTCTAAACTCCTTGAAATCAACTCCAAAGGTCAGGAATGACCTAAGGAGATATTTTCAAGTGTTTAGAGATTTTCTAGAATTTTTAATTATTTTTAATTAATTAAATTAATTAAAATTAAATTAAGCTCAAATTTGATATCCAGTCAAAGGGCTTTTATTTTTCGTTGATTGAGAGTTTAATTCTGGTCAGTTAGAGGTATTATGTATATTTTTTGGATTTAAATTTGATTTATTGAATTTTCTGAAAGTTTTTAATATTTAATTAAGGTTTAATCTTGAATAAATAAATTAAAGGGCTTAATTACTTCAAAAATTAGTAAGAAATTTTCTTTGAGCTTAGAGTATCACTATATTCAAATAGTTCAAATTTCAATTCAAAATGATGTGTGTCCTAATTATTAGAATTTTTTTTAAATTCTCTAACCACTAAGTTTAGATACGTTTGAATCAATGTCACACTAACCCTTGGACAAAAATGTATACATGCATCACAAAAACACATTCAAGCCCTTAAATCTAGGAGGACCTAAACTAGGTTGTGCGTGCACCCTATGCATTCAAGGATTAACATATGACATATGATTAAAAAAAATAGATTAGCGAATAATCAAAATATGATTGTTCACTAATCATTTCCCCATCAATCCCATTCATATGTCCAACCTATGTTTAAGATTTCAAGGAAATGAAAGCTCTCAAGATTTAATAAGTATAATTTAAAAATAAATTTTAATATTAGAAAATAGATTAATTTTAGAAATTTGTAGAAAATTTAAGATAATTCGAAATATATTTGAAAATAAATCTAAAATAATTTCAAAATAGTTTTAAAACAATTTTGGAAAATATTTCTATAGTTTAAAAATGATTTGAGGTTCTTTGGATTTAAAGAAAAACTTAAATTGAATTTAATTTAAAATTGACTAAACATTCAAGTATTTGAATTAACTAAATTGATTAAAATATTTAAAATATTTAAAAATATTAAAAGAAGATTTAAATCTTAAAATCATCATATTTTTATTCTCTGATTTTATTTAAAATATTAAAAAGTTTTAATTTTGAAAATATTTAATTTGATACTTATTTAAATATTAATTAAATAGTCAAATAATTAAACAATTCAAAATATTTAAAGTAGTTTTGAAATTTTTGAATTTATTTTAATTTTAAAAACCTTGAAATATGTTTTATATTTCATTAAGATATTTTAAAAATAAACCTTTAAAATTTAAAGAATCATTTAAATCAAGATTAATTAAATATTCACTAGATATTTAAATATTAAAATTATTTACAATATTTAAAAGGAAATATTTTAAATTTAATTCAATTTTATAATTTAATTATTATAAATATCATATCTTTGAATATTTAAAATAAAATTTGAATTTTGGAAATACTTTGATTAATATTTAAGTAAATATTGATTAAAATTTAAATATTTAAATATTTAAAATAATTTAAAATATATTAAATATTTAAATTTAATTTTAATTTTAAATTAAAGAGAGTTAAAATATAAGCAATTCGATATATTATAATAATTTTTTGGATTTATATTGAATTTTTAATGATTTTTTGAAGTTTTTAAGTTTAAAATGCATTTAAAATAATTAAAATACAATTAATTATCCTCTGGCGGCGGGATTGGACGAGTGGAGTAGTCTGGTTCGCGGGCTTAAAACCGCGCGGCGGTGGCAATCATTGGCAATGATTGTGCCGCCGCACAATTATTACCGTCCGATTTAAATAGCAGTGGGACCCACACGCTTTTAACTTAAATGAGTCAGTAACCCTTCGCAGCCGTTCGATCCTCCACTGTTTTCTATAGTGTATTAAGCTCCAAAATTAATCATAGTTAAATTTTTTTCATAGTAACATTTTCAAAATAAAATAATTATAATTTAATCAAAACTAAAGAAAAAATTGCATGATTCAAATTTCATTTCATTTTTGTCGTTGATTCACACGCTTGTTTAATGACATTCCCGCAGTCAAGGCTTCTAGCACCTGGAACTCCAAGACAGGGTTGAATGCGCCAAACTAAACGGTGCATTTCATTGAATGAGCCGAACTATTTGGCATATTCAGAATAAGCTAAACAGTTCGCCACATTTAATGGAATGCACTTAACCTTTTGACTTTTTTGCTCCTCTTCATATTTTTGAAAAATTTTGCTCCTGCTGCAAATTGAATTTTATGAGCTGCCCCTTCTTAAAAATTTGCCAAGTTTTAATTACATAATTTTGTGAAAAATAGATGCTCTATATATGAGAAAAAGAGGGTCACTTTCATTTAGGCAGAATAATAAATATGAGTAGGACGAGTTTTGGACGGGATGGATCATCTTTACCCGCATCCAAAGCATTTTGCTTTCACAAAAAAGCTTTTGTCAAAGCTAATTTAAAATAATAATTTCCAAAAAGATTTTCAAATAATTATAATTAAAAAACTATATCAACTAAATATAGACAAATTTTTATTGGCTATTTCTTATTTTAAATTTGTTTTAAGGCATGTTTGAATAATTTTTTCAATCATAATTTTATTTTATAATAAACCTCATATTAATCTAGCTATAATTTTTTATTATTTTAAATATTTTATGGCAAGTAAGAGCTTTTCACAATTGGAATTATTATGCTATGATATCTTTAAGAAAAAAAATCACCATTTAATTAAAAAAATTAATGCATGTAATTACTTAAAAGAATTAGTAACAATATTATAATTAATTTTACAATACATATGAATTATTATTTTTAGTTATAAATGTATAAAATAGGAGTAAATTAAAAATGAAAATTTGATGTCGTAGGACGTTATTCAAGTTAGACAACGTGCTAACTATTTTTGACGGCTAATGATCTTCATGTATTGGATTTTCATCATTCGGATTTTTTTTTTTTTGGACTTTTAGGCCAATTAAGATATACATATCTCAGACGTAATTTTCAAACTAAAAATTTCTTAATTGATAGTCAAAACTCTTAAATAATAGATCAAGTTGAGATGCGTCATGCTTCGGATATTGAAAAGTTATATATATGTAGAAGAGCTTTCAAGCGTGAATGGAGGCATGGTCCACACACAAGGACTGATTTAGACAAAAAATTAAAAGGCATGTGTGCCCACTACCTACTGATTTTTTTTTTAATCTATGACGGTGTTATATTCTGTTCAACTAAACTTCAGAATCCGTTCAAATAATTGCAACAGAACTTCCCAATGATTTTCTTTCACTTATTAAGATCAAATATGTCAAATTCATTCATACAAAATAAAATCAACCAAAAAAAAAAAATTTCCATTTATTTTGGTTTCTTGATGACCTGAGCAACAAGAGGACAAGAAACTCTCCTATTTACCTTCACAGTAGTAGATTGCCTCTTAAGCAAACTCATCGGCTTTAGATCCACCAAGTTTTCTTTTGTGGAAAAAGGCTCCCGACCCTACAACGATCTCCAGCTCTATATACATTTAGAAGGTTGAACTTATTAACAATAAATTGATAACTTGACTGTTACGATTGAAGAATCTAACCTCACGTTGTGCAAAAAAATATATAGAATAAATAAAATAAAAGGAATTTAACTAAAGACTATGAAATTCCAAATAGCTGCACAAAAAAGATTCATAAATGATATATTGGGCTTTTGTAATTGGACTTTTAACTTCATTTTTTAATAAAATTGACATGATATATCACCAAGCCACTGGCAAAGAAAATTTCTGCCATAAATATAATAATTTCAATTATCCCAAAAATCTAAGGCAACCAATGAGGTACAATTTTTAAATATCCATAGGATTCTTTATCATAATACCTATCTCAACATCAATAAAATACCATAAACAATATACAAAACCTGAGGGACAAGTTACTTTAATCCAAATTATTCAGAAGAAATGAAGCAATGTCACTAAACAAAGGAATCCAAAAGAAATGGAATGTTTTCAGCCTACAAGTTCACACACCAATTAAAAGAAATAATCTAGCCACTGCAGACTAAAGAATAGCTTCAATCAACGCCATCACATTAGAAGACTATGAAAGAGGCATATGCACTTGCCCGAAGGAAGCATAACCCATCAAAGTAGTAGTTGATGCTAGCCCATAGCTCCCACGAAGAGATCATAGCACACAAGCTCGTCCTAGGAGAGTAGACCAAGGGTGCAATCATTCTTAATGATCTTCTTTATAGGACTTGCTCACACCAAGCCATACCCTAAGGATCAACCAAACTCTCTCACCCATAGTAATTGTCTGTGATCAAGGCTATTCGTCTATTGCAAATATCCTTAATTAAGCTATATGAATCACACATCTTGAAGTCTATGTCTACTACTTTATTGATTGAACTTATCTTTGGCTTGTAGATACTTTCATAAGGGGATTTGCTATTCACTCCTAAAGATCTGATAGTCATTCCCAGTAACTCGCCTTCATAGAATCGCCCCACGACCTAGATCCTGAAGACTGGCCAAATTCGATCGCTCGTGAAGACCCGTCCAAGGCACTCACTTCAGAGGAGAGAGAGCCATATTAGAGACAATGATTCACATGTAGATTGCCCAACTAATTCATATGTCTATATAAGCTTGTAGAAGTCACATCATTAATTATTTTCATATTATATTTTATGTGCAGTCTTTTATAGGATGCTTTTAAACTATAAATAAAGAGTTACGCTTTGAGATTATACAAACTTTCACTAACTCTCTATACTTATTAATTTCTTTCAATTTTTTAATTTTTATCACCAACAATCTAATAGTAAATTTGGATGTCATATAAGGATAAATTTGAATGCAACAAATACATAAATAAAAGTTAATATTGAGTGATATATTAACTATTTTTAAAAATTTTCTAACGTATTGCCTGGTTGAATTTTTATTAGTAAAAGTATAATAAAATCCATCAATCTATGAATGCTCTTCATTGAAATAAATTTGTGCTCATAAAAATTTCACCAATCTTGAAATTTTTAAAGAAATTTAAAGAAGGAAATAGTACTAATAGACTTTTAAAATATATGAATAATTGAATATTTTACATTAAAAAAACACCATCTAATAGCTTTATCAAACAAAAAAAGGCTTTTAAGCTTTTAACCGCACAAATTTTGATGCGCTGTTTTCTCAGCTTTTAAACCAGCTTTTCTAACATCAACAAAACCAAATCAGCCCCGCATAATTAAATATATCTTTTGTCGCCTTATATTTGGGTTTGCAAACGCCTTATATTTGGGTTTGCAAATCCAAATCACCCAATGGCTTATTATTAGGAAGCTGATTTCACCGGCGTTGACATAGTTGCCTAATGTCGGCCGCCGGCGTGGAAAACAATCTCCTTGGCAGTGGTCATGAGGAGAGGATTACACTACTGCTCCTCTTCTCCTGCATGGTCGCCGCCTCCGGTGGACTCTTGTTCGGCTACGAACACGGCATCTCCGGTTCACTCTCTGGCTATCTTGAGATCTTGCCTTACCCCTTTTTCAAGTTTTGAGACATAGCTACTTAATTATGCAGGAGGAGTTACATCCATGGAGTCATTTCTCAAGAAATTCTTCCCCGGCGTCTACGCCGAGATGAAACAAGACAGCAAAACCAGCAACTACTGCAAGTTTAACAGCCAGATTCTCACCCTCTTCACTTCCTCCCTCTACATTTCCGGATTCTTCGCATCCCTCTTAGCTTCCCACGTCACCACGAGATTCGGCCGCCTCTTTTCCATGCGCGTTGGAGGCGCCTTCGTCTTCGCCGGAGCCGCCATCGGCGGCGCTGCAATCAACGTCTACATGCTCATTTTCAGCCGTATCCTCCTGGGTATTGGCATTGGTTTCACCATTCAGGTTTGAAATTTGAAAAAAATGTAATTATAATAATTTGCCTTTTTCCCCGACCTCCAAAACCCGATTTTTTTTCAGTCCGTCTCCCTCTACCTATCGGAAACGGCACCAGCAAGGTACAGAGGGGCAATTTTCAACATCTACGACATATGCCTCACCACCGCCGTACTGATAGCGAATCTTGTCAATTACGGCAGCCAAAAAATCGAAGCTGGTTGGGGCTGGAGAATCTCCCTCGGTGCTGCCGCTCTTCCCGCCGCCTTCCTCGCCGTCGGCGCGCTGTTTATCCCCGAGACCCCCACCAGCATAATCCAACGCGGCGGAGATATCAATGAAGCCTCTAAAGTACTCCAGAGGCTCCGAGGCACCTCCAACGTCGGCAAAGAGCTAGAACAACTCATCGCCGCGGCCGCCGAAGCTCCCACATCAACGACAACAGGCCTTCGCCCTCTGCTCAGAATCTTTCGACGAAATTACCGTCCCCAACTTGTAATTGGTATCTCCCTCCCCATCTTCCAACAACTAGCCGGCATCAACTTGGTTGGAGTCTACGCTCCGGTGATGTTCCGCACCATCGGGCTCAAGGAAAGCGCCTCCCTGCTTTCGGCGGTTGTAACAAGAGTAACAGCCACGGCTTCCAATCTCGTAGCAACGCCACTGATCGACAGGCTTGGACGCCGCAATTTTTTCTTCATCGGCGGGCTCGAATTATTTGCATCGCTGGTGACGTCGGGCAGCATAATGGCAACCCATCTCGGAGACCACGGCACGATGAAGAGCCAGTACGCACAAATTATGTTGTTTGTTTTCTGTGTTTTTATTTCAGGGTTTTCGTGGTCATGGGGGCCATTGCCAATACTGGTACCAAGCGAGATATTTCCCCTTGAGGTCAGATCAGCGGGGCGGAGCATTGGCGTGGCTTTAGGTCTTCTATTCACGGCGGCGATGTCGCAGATCATGCTCTTCATGCTCTGTCATCTAAAATGGGGGATTTTTTTCTTCTTCGGTGGGTGGATGTTTCTTATTACAATGTTTGTCTTTTTCTTCTTGCCGGAAACCAAAGGGTTGAAGCTGGACGAGATGGATCGACTTTGGAAACAACATTGGTATTGGAAGAGATTTGTGAACGACGAACAAGAAAACGAAAGGCTGCTGAGTGGCGCTGCTTCATTCGAGCGTATCAAGTAATATACTGGTGAAACTATTTGTTGTAAAACTTAGTGTGCTTAATTATAATAAACTACTGAGATGGATGAATGCCTTCATGATTATAAGCTTGCTTGTTTGGCAGCGCTTGGGGAAAAATTCACAAAATATATTGGTTTGAGTTAATTTATAATAAAAATGTGATTATAGATTATGCTGTGAACATTTTTTTCATATGGGATTTGTCAATAAATTTGCAATTTGACAAATGTGCTAAAGAGCTGAGGAGGGGTATTCACGACCTTCCATCCTTTTGCTTTGCGTGGCGCCAGTGGCTGGAGATGATCTCCTTGTCTTCATCAACCAAGCCGTGCTGCGTGCCTTCAACTCAACCATTACTTTTGCTTCCGAGTTCTATCTCACCAGCAGATTATCAATCGTATACCTCATAGAGATTCTTATTTACTTATTATAACTTTAATGATAAATATCTAGCTATTGTTAATTACACGCAAATAAGATCAATTATTCCACATGATGAAAGGGTCACCATTCCATTGCCTTGGATCCTGGATATGTAGGACAAATTTAGAGAATTATTGGGTTTATGAATATCCATATCTATGAGCACAAATTTTAAAGCGAGTATAAAAATAGAATACAATTCAGTTCAACTAATTAGCTGATTCAGTGGTCCAAATTAATTAGGTAAATTTTGATGTTATGGGAGTAAGAGAGAGGGAGCATGTCTAGGTAATCGCACCATATTAAATTGTATTGGATCTTAGTCTCTTGACCATTCTTATCTGAGAGGTTCTCTCAACCAACATTGTTAGATTTTTGTCTCCTAAATACCGTTGCCTGATCGCCATCTTCTGGTCACAGACACCCACTGACTTCATTGCCCACCATCATCAATAACATCGATGCACACCATTACATATAAAATCGATGCACGCAGTCGATATCATCTCTAGCACCCATTGTTATCAACAATGTCAAAGCATGAAATCATAATAAGGTTGAGGCATGCATGCTATCAACACTAACTTCAACTTCTTATGTTAACACTAAGATTTATACTTGATTTCATAGTTTCTTATCTTCTCTCCTTAAAATAAAATGATCAAACTTATCCCAAGTGATCTCAAAGAAATAACACTAAGGTCTCAAGGCTCATCTAACTTTCACCATAAAATTTATCCTCCACATCAATCTCTTTCCATTATATCAAAAAGTTCTCCAATTATGAGGAAAGTTATCATGTATAAACTACGACATATGCTAGTGTAATAATTTTAAATAGGTCAAGCCCACATAATTTTTTTTCCCTTTCTAATTTTTCTATGAGAAATCTGATATTTTTAACAACCCACTTTTAAATCTTTGTAGAAAGCTACGAGAGTAGATTTTTACTCTTCATTGCAGCAAATAACGGCTCTATACTGCCAAAATTTGCTTATTCTCATTCCTATCAAGGAACTGATATACACTAGCAACATTTTTTTACCATTTAATTTGAAACTATTTAAAAATCTTAATGTGTGATTCAAAAGTTACAGTGTCTTTATAAATTTTCTACCATTTATCCAATTTCTTTGTCATATCTGCATTATGGGTAAATTAGGGCGGAGCTCAATTTTATTTATAACCAGAATAATTAAATGTGTGAACAAAAAACATCTCTATGAATGGGAAAAATAAAACTATTCAACAGAGAAGTGATAAATTGGAAGAATAAAGCACAAAGATGAAAATCTGAGATCAGTTCTCTTCTAACCATAATGGGAATCCCCAAGTACTTAAAACCGTTAGCTTCCAATTGAAGATTAATAATGGAAGCTAACTGTTGTTGATTAAATAGAACTTTTGCAATGATTTATTTGCAAACCAGAGATAGCTGAGAAGTGAGATAAGATGATCTTAAAGGACATGATGTTAGAGCAGAGGCTTTTCCAAACATGCATGATGAGATCATCCACATAAAAGGATGTGAGAGAGATTCAAATTGCCCAACTTAATGTCAGAGTAAATATTATCCATAATAGCAGAGTCTAGAGTACAAGATAACTCATCCATGACAATGCTAAATAAGTAAGGAGAAAGTGGATAACCTTCTTTGAGACCAATCGTGGAATTGAAAAAACCTTGAAGGGAGCCATTAATAGAAACCGAAAAGAAAACATTATTGATGCAAGCTTTAATACCTAAGATGAAAGTGTCAGGGAAACCTTTTTGTTGCAGTCTTTGAGCAATGAATTCTTTAGAAATCGAGTCAAATGCTTTGAAAATATCCACTTTGGCCCCAAAGAGACCATGATTTTGCTTTCTTTTGAATTCAGAGAAGATTTCTTTAGCCAACACCACATTGTCAGTAGAAATATGCTTAGCAATAAACCCAGCTTGAGCTGGGTGCACAATGGTATGCATAAAATATTTAATTCTAGAAGCAAGTAACTTAGAAATAATTTTGTAAAATACATTGCATAGAGATATAGGTCTGAAGTCACTAATATTGTTAGAGTGCTTCCCTCTAGGAATCAAAACGATCCCAGTAGCTTTCACCTTTTTTAGGGAGATAACCTTTCGGAAAAAAAAAATTGTTTCACAACCTTGCAAATCTAAACACCAATAATATTCCAATTATCAACATTTAAGCCAAATGTAAATCCATCTAACCCAGGGGATGAATTTTTGTTTGCAGAAAGAATAATTTCTGAAATCTCAGAGTTTGAAATAGGAGCCATAAGCAGAGAAGCAAGCTATGAAGGGATGACTTTCCCAACATGTAGAAAGGTGAAAGGGGAGGTTTGAGAAGAAGAGTTGAATAGTTTATTGAAGTGGGAGATAACAACATGGGCAATTTCAACTTGAGAGGAGCTAATACCATCCGCAGTGGAAAGTTGTCAAATATGGTTATGATTCTTTCTGCACTTGATTTTTTCCATAAAGAAATTGGTGGTTGGTCTTCCCTTCTAGTAAGCCATTTGATTTTACCTCTCTGGACAATCCAAGATGACCAGTTAGAGAGAGAAGTCGAGAGGCAATTGTTAATGGATTTGTCCTTCTCATTAAGGAAGGGATTGAGAGGGTCTGTGCTGATCAAATTAAAAACTAGCTCATGTTCATATTACAAGGCAATCACCTCTAACTGCATAATAGAGGTAGTGTTCAAATCTTTGATTTTTATAGCTCTTCTAAGCCAAGATAGGGTGGAGTACAGAGATGTGATAGGATTAGTGTTGGGCAAGTGTGTTGCAAATATATCAACCAAGCATGTTCTGAAGGCAGAGATCTTACTCAAAAAAATTTTATTGAGGAATATAGCTTATAGTGAGGGTATAGTAAGGGATGACAAAGAGGGGTGAGTGATCAGAGCCACGAGAGGAAGAAAATGTGAAATTCCTTAAATAAAAGAAGCTAAACTCTTAAACATCAAGGCACCTTTTAGATTAATGGTTGGAATTTTATTAAGGGGCCAAGTGGTGACTCCCGTTATGTAGCACTTTGTCCACATAGGATTCAAGAGGTGGCTCTCATGACTAACACTTTGTCTTGTATGGCACTTAGTTCCCATCTTCTGATTGGTGCATTGCTCTGATATCATTTATAATAGACCAAACTTTTAACTATCAAGATATTATTCGTTTTGGCCTAAGGACCTCACGGTTTTGTCATGTTGGTATAACTTTTTAGGAGGTCACCCATCCCAAGATTTCTCTGGGATAAGCACGCTTAATTGCCTGGTGGATGATTCTAGGATAGGGATATTGATGAGGACGTCAGTTTCTTAAGTGGAGGAGATTATAAAATGCCTTAAGTAAAAAAAAGATAACTTCTTAACATCGAGGCACCTTTTGGTATAATGGTTAGAATTTCATTAAAAAACTTTGCAGTTAAGCATGCCCATCCCAAAGAAATCCTAGGATGGATGACCTCCTAGTAAGTTACACCAACATGACAAAATTGTGAGGCCCTTAGGCCAAAGCAGACAATATCTCGATAATTAAGAGCTTGGGCTGTTACAAAAAATTTAAAAAAAAAAGCTAAGCGGTGTTGGTCAAGCTAGAACCTATTGCATAACACTCTATGAAGTTTGATATATTTCAGTTGGTCTTGCCTTTTATTGAACCGGGTGAAAGGTAACCTAACATAAGCAAATTTATTTAGAGCTGTATTAAAGATCATGGTGTGAAAGTTGTGGAAAGCTGAAGGTACAAGGGAAATCCCACCCTACTTTTCAGTAATATATCTACAATAATTAAAATCTCCTAAAATAATCCATGATTGATTAATATTATTGGAGATGAGAGCTAAGTTTCTCAGCTGCTCCCATGATAGCCTCCTATCCTCAACAGAATTAAAAGCATAAACAACAGTAATAAGGAAAGTTTGGGAGGAGATAAATGATATAAGCTCATGTATCATCTGGCTGTCAGCATAAATGAGAGTAAAGTTTATACAAGAAGAATCCCATTTTAGCCAAATCCTTTTAGGATTGTAAAGGTTAAAATTGTTGTAACTACCTTCCAAATCAAATAACTTATGAGAAAGCAAGAAGCTTGAGTCAGATAAGAGTTTTGATCCAAATTTATCTTCTAAAATACATATGAGACTTAGATTGAACTCTTGAATAAGATTATGATAGCTTAAAACCTTATCCAAGCCACTGAAGACTCTAATATTCCAAGAGGTAAAATTATATACTGACATTAATTTTTTTGGGTGGTGGTTGGCCGGTCGCTTGGCCTTTAAGGTTGTTGGGGGTTTTAGTTGGTCGATTTTGATTTTAGGGGGGTTGGATAAAGTTCTGAGTGTGCAAATAATATATTTTATATGGCCATTTCCATTCCAAGGGATAACATACCAAATTTATTAAGGGAGCTGATGTTAACATCATTGTCTCTCCCAGATTGTAGATCTGAGGAGGAGGCAAGATCATTTGAACTTAGGTTTAGATTAGGAAGGTTGGTAAAATGCAGGTTCTGGGTGGAGAGAGGGGGTAGCCGCTGGGAGAAGAGGAGGGGGGGGTGCTATTTTTAGGTACGGAGGATGAAAAAGCCCCAAGGTCAGCATTATTGAGAGCAACTAACATAGTCTTAATAGGCTCATCAACAATAGACGGAGTAAGAGATTTGGGTTTCCTTCTTCGACTTCCCCCTTAGCAGTAGCTTGGGAATTAGATTCCTTTCTGGGGGTTAATGGGGCAGAGGTTTGGCGGGGGAGTTAGAGAGCCAAAGCGGGAGCAAGGAAAGGGATTTCAATTATATTGTACATGTAGGCTTTGAACTTTCCCAGCCAGGGAAAAAATAATAAACTCTTGAAGAGATGTATGTTTATCAACCTGAATACAAACACTAATAAATGTAAGACTGGTCTTAACTGCCGTTAGAGAGTCTACAACAAGAGGGGGAGCAATAGAGCTTGCAATTTTAGAAATATCTAAAGAGTTCCAACATACTAGGGGGATGTCAAGGATTTTGATCCAAAGAGGTATCAAGGTAAATTCCTTACGAATGAGTCTGAAAGAATGAGACCATTTTTTGAAGAATGAATGGCTTCCCAAAGAAAAACTAAGGGCCGCCAGCCCAATTCGTTTCATAATCTTCACAAGAAGAGAATTTAAATAAGAAAAAATCTCCATTCAGCGAGACTAAAGAAAGGCTACCTTCGAGCTGCCATGCCGTTTTAACTTGGGAAAGAAGAGCTTCGTAAAAGGGATGTTTACCCATGGAGTAACCGACCAGACAAAGATTCCAATCTTTTGAACCCTCAATTACTTCATGCTCAGAAAAGTGGATGGTAGCTTCAGAAGATGGGATGTTGTTATCTAGAAATTTGGTTGTGGTAGGATTTTTTAGGCTAGGAGAGACTTGAATGGGTGGTAGCCTCAAGAAAATTTTGAAGAGGTAGAGTGATGTTGGTTGTTTGGGTTAGTGTTAGAGGAAAGGGTGGAAAGTCTTGGTCGGAAAATATAATGGGAGAAGAAAATGTAGAAAAAGCTGTGTGAACTATCGTTGGCAAGGTCGAAGGAGAAGGGGGAAACAAGTCGGCCAAACAAAGGGAAGGGGTTAAGGAAGCAAAACTCTAGTAGAGCCTCGACAAAATTTTTTGGCAAAAAGATTTTCATATTTACATTATTTTGAAATATATTGATGCTATACACATGGGAGGTATTAATTTGATCTATTATATTAGTTATTAAGAAATCCAAAAAATTTTAATAAAATAAGCCTTTTGTATTATGGGACAAACCTGGAATCATTACACTTTAGGCAATATATACTTTGATGATTTTATTTTTTATATAAAATTACCTTGTTATTTATCAATACATCTTATTCTCCTTCTCTTTTTTTTTTTATTAAAAGGTCCAATCAAATTTGGGACAGCTTATAAATTCGCAATCATTTGCTTTAAAAAATATAGTGAATAAGCGTAATTTATTATGAAAAGATTGCATGTGCTTATTTTGTGAGTGGTAGATCCATTAGAGTCAAGTGGTCAACTGCATCAAAACAAAAATCTTATTATAATCTGGGTCATCCTGCTTGAGTTGCATGTAAGAAGTTTTAACTTTTAAGAATTAACAAGCAACATTTATTATTTTTTCTTTTTTTATTACAATTAAATAATAATAAACAACTAAAATTAATAATTTTTAAAAAAATTCACCGGATGGTTATGCGTCTTGATTTATTATTTTATATTATAAAATCTCATGATTAAATTAAAGATAATCTAAGTTTTGATTTCAGCAAATTTATAATCAAGTTGAACATCATGATTACACAAACCCAAGCACATCAAAAGTAATGCAACATCAATCCAAATGAGCCCCAATCAAACACTCAAAGTATATATAAAAATTTTGAGATATTAATTAAGCGACTAAACAACTCCAAATATTGCACATCCATAGTCAAATCAAGTGGCTCGATGAGAAGAAAACAACAAGCCCAATATCATGAACAACAAGTTCAATCTAGAGGTTTAATCGGGCTTTTTATAGATCAATTCAATCAAAGATGTATTTACGACTTTAGATTTCTCTCATCCCTTAATGTTAGTAGGTTCAATCCATATCAATATTAGAATCTTAATATCTTTCACAAACTATATTAAACTTAATACCAACAAATTAATAGATTTACATAAGTCAAAATCAAATCATTGAGAATTTCACAAAAATGAAAGATGCATGCTAAGTAAAAATTTTATTGTTAATTTTAATATTCAACTGAGAATTTAGGCTTCCTGTGGGACGGCTTTCTTGCTGCTTCTTAAAACAGCTTTTTTGTATAAATTTTAAAAGAAAATTGTTCTATATGATTGTTTTAAAAATCTGGCCTTTCACGAACAGGGTTGTAAACGAATTTAGTCGAGTCAAACAAGTAGTTATTCATGTTTGAGCTCATTTATTATTAGCTTGTTCAAATGTGATTCTAACTTAATTCAAACTTTTATATTTGTGTTTAAGCCTACCCATTTTAATGGGTAAATGTTAAAATTTGGTTTGTGTCCGGCTCATATTTGATTTATATTGGGCTTATTGAGCTTTAAATGAGTTGCTCGTATAAAATAATAACGTGCTTTATCGAGTCATTTATGAGCTTTATTTTCAAGAAGTTATGTAACAACTCAAACTCTTAACCATCAAGTTATTGCTCTCTTTGACCTAATGGCCTCACGATTTTGTCCCCTTGATGTAACTTCTCAAGAAGTCACCTCTCTTAAGAGTGCTCTGATACAAAAATGCTTAACTTTGAAGTTTCTAATTAAATTCTAACAATTACAATAAAAGAGGCCTCAAAGGTTAAAAGTTTAGTATTATTTTCTTATGGGATTTCACAGTTCATTAGCTTAACAAATGGGCTTTATCGAGGCTTTGTTTAAGCCGGCTTTCTTATTGTTTTAGGAAGTAGTAAGAAAGCCATCCCAAACAGAGCCCGAGTCTACTAATGAATAATTCTATGGAGCTCATTAACGAACCTATATAGCGAGCTTTCTTGCGCCCATAAATGAGCCAAACCATCGAGCATTTTTAAGCTTAGAAACGAGTAGCTTGTCTGAGTTAAAAAAATGATACTTTTAAATTCCGAGCTTCTTATTCAATACTCAAAACAAACAATCTAGCAAACTTGAACAACTACCTCTTGATCATGAATAAATTCAATATAGTAAAATAATATAACATAAAATTGAATTTATATATTTTTATAATATAAAACTAATTTATTATAGTAAATTATATTATAATAATATTAATTTAATATATATTTATGATTTTCTCTAATTAATAAATATTATAACATTTAAGTAGTTTTAAACTTTTATTAATTAATAATTATAATAAATATTAATATTCAAATCATATTAGTCATTACCTTTATAATGAGATTTAAATAAGTCCCATATGGAACTACTTGAACTTTATTTTTATTGAGCTTCTTCAGCAGCTTATTTATGATTATAAATAAGCTGAAAAAATCACTGTTTAACTTAATTTGATTATTTAATCAACGATTATGAGTTAGGCTCGTTGAATCCTTTCGTTTGCAGCTCTGTTCACGAATAACTCCTCTGTGGTGACGGTTAATGTGGGAAAAATTATTAGGTCTGGAGATCGGACGTAGCTTTGCGTCCGGACGCGAATAAAAACATGACATGTGAATCTGCCACGTGGAAATTTTTTTTGTGTATTATTCTTGTTTATGTCTTGTCAGCCCGATCGGCCTTACCTGGTCCACTATTTTTTCATTTTAAACGTAAGGTTGGCGCTATTTTCAGAAACCTGCCAAAGATCCCAAAACCTAAATATTCATTGGCCTTTTGATATCTACTGCTCAGAAAGAAAACATGAGGAAGAAAATTGCCGAAAGGAGATGGAATGCTCAACGGAGAGAGACGGGGAAGGGATGTGTACAAACATTCATGAATCGGAAGTTAAATTAGGTGGAACTTCCTCAGGTTTTAATATATCGGTAAGTTTCAATCTCATCCCAAGATACATTGTATTAAGAGTATACTTTTTGAAAGTTTAGGGTAACAAATCTATGTAGAAAAATGTCATCAATGCTCATCCTTACAAGTGCGTAGAAAACGTAAATAAGCTCTTCTCGTATCCTACTCTTCTTTGTTATGATGTTACAGTTAAAGCGTAGTAACAAAGCTACTTTCAGTTGACTTACGACGATCAACATTATTTTTAGGGTTGATTGAGCTGATGTGTTATAGTTGCACAATATGTGCGATTTGTCTGCGTTTTAGCTGCGCTATCGCTGTGCTTTTATTGCGCTATTATTATGCTTTTATTGCGCTTTCCTTGCACTTTTATTGCACTATATGTGCGCTTTTATTACGCTATAGTTGCACTATTAAAGCTATATAATCTAATAATCTTTTCTTCTTATTTCAGGTTATTTATAAAAATGAGAGAGAAGAATCTGAATGTTACTGTACGTATGCCCATAATAATGGCTTTAGCGTCCGGAAGGATCATCACAATTACTGACCAAATTCTAGAAAGATAAAATTCAATGACTTTGTCTGTTCAAAAGCTGGTTTCAAGAAGAAAATTGATCTAAATTCCATAAAGAAATTTATTAAACCAGATGTTAGAACCGGTTGCCCATCAATGGTGAGATTTGCAGTTCATAAAGGTGGTTACTGGCATGTCAAAAGATTTATTGAATCTCACAACCATGAATTGGCTAGGCCAGCCGACCGACACCTTCTGAGATTATGTAGGAATATTGATGATGAAAAAGCTTCCATCCTAAAATCAATGACAGATGCAGGGATTAGAACGTTAATGCATAGCCTACCTTGTAGAGGAAGTTGGAGGATTCGAGAATGTTGGATTCTCTAAGAGGGCTGCCTATAATTTGATTTAGAAGGAGAAAAGAGCAAAGATTGAATTTGGTGATGCTAATTCTTTGATTCAATTATTTAAAGATCAACAAGAAGATGACCATATGTTCGCATGAGATGTTTAAATTAATGAGTCTGATATATTGTTAAATTTCTTCTGGGTTGAGGGGATATGCATGATAGATTATGACTGTTTTGGAGATGTGTTAATTTTTTATACTAATTATAGGCTCAATAAGTATAATTTTGTATGTGCACCAATTATTGGTGTTAATAATTATTGGCAGAACATTTTATTAAAGGTTACTTTTTTGTCAGATGAAATAAGTAAAAATTTTACATGGTTGTTTAAAATATTTATACGAATAATGGGTGATAAGTACCCAACGATAATATTCACTGATCAGGACCAGGCTATGGTTAGGGCCATAGAAATATCATTTCCTCACACTCATCATAGACTATGCCAATGGCACATCTCTAAAAATCTTCCATCAAAGGTACATAGCTTCAATATCAACAACAAAGTTAGATGACTCTTCTATAAGTGTTTGAGCAAGTGTGATTCTGAGAAAATGTTTGAGGAGGCATGGGCTGAAATGATCAAGGAAGGGAACCTTCATAACCATGAATAGTTGGAGGATCTTTATAAGATAAGGAGTAAGTGGTCAATAGCTTTCAATAAGGATTGTTTTAGCATGAGCATTTTATCCACGTAACATAGCGAGTGTACTAATAATGTTTGTCATAACATTTCGAAGCCAACAAGTTCATTAACTAATTATTTTCTTGGGTCAGAAAAGGTTCTGATGACTTGGCACTGAAATGAGCAGGATGAGGAGTACAAATACAGTCAGTCCAAAATTATTCCTGTGATAAAGACTAGCTCAATATTAAAGTAAGCTACTCAGTTTTACTCAAGAAAACTATATTCATTTTTTGAGGGAGAATTTTTACAGGGTGTTGGAGGAATGAGTGTAGACTTCATCTCTACTGATTCTTCAAAGTTTTTAGTCTACTACACAGAGAATAAAGACCAACATCATCCTTGGGTTATCAATTTTGATGCAACAGAAGGTAGCATTCAGTGCAGCTGTAGAAAGTATGATATAATAGGATTGTTGTGTTCTCACTATATGAGAGTTTTGAGACAGTTGGATATTACTAATATCCTTGAGAAGTACCTACTTTTGTGATGGTTAGTAAGGGCTCGAAAATATATTTATTTAGGTCACTTGGGCAATCGTACAAGAAATAATAACTTTGAAGGTGGTAGGGGATTCATATTCAAAAATCAAGTGAGCAGATTTATATATCAAATTAGCACACAAGCTTAAGGGAATGAGAAGGCTGAGGAGTACATGTTGACCACAATGAAATACATTACTGAAAATATAAACTTAATTTTAGACGACAAGAAAAAAAACATAAATTTATTGTAAGATCCCAGGGTGGCATTGCAAACTTGAAAGATCCTGTAAAGATTAGGCCTAAAGGCATATCTAATGCAAGACTAAAAAGCCATTGGGAAAAGAGACATAGGAGTAAGTTTTAATATCCTGTAGGCTCCAAAAATTCAGCCCCGGTCTCCGCCCGCTTTGCTTTCTTCGGGGGGAGTTTTAACGAATTGAGTTCCGGGGTAAATTTTGGAAGGCAGATGAGGTTGTAGATAAGACACTACCCAGAGATTTCGTCCTCATTTTGCGAGGACTTTATAATCTGAGTTCTGGTTGCCTATAGGCGCAAGCCCCTATAGTTAATTACCCCTCCCGATCACGAGAGAGAACTTTCGATTAAGGCTAGTCATCAGTCAGATACGTAGAAATACGTGAATCTGGCATATAGTAGCAGCATGGGTATAGGTTTTGGAAATTTGAAGGTTTTATATTTAAAATTGGAAATGTCACCATCTTACACTTAAAGTAGATGGTGGGGGAATGGATGATGGACCCGATCAAGATCCCATGGTTCCGTCGTCCCGGGTCATCGTGGCTCCTAGTCTACTTAGTCAGAGGAAGTAGTCGACTCAACCTGACAGAAGGATCCTTATCGGCAGTCATGGGTTGCTTCATCCAAGGGTACCTTATAGACCTGGGATGAATGTTTATCTAAGGGGACAAATTTGAATCCACCTTAGCTAATAGAGGGCTTTGTGCCCTATCGATCATATCCTATTGATTCATATCTCAAGGATTTGATGTCAATAAGGAACGTATTGGCTCTAGCCATAACCGGTATCACGTGGTGCCATTTGGCAGTAAAACCACTCAGTTCAGAGGGCCCCGGGTCATAACCGTTTATCCTGCAGTGTCATTTGGCGGCAAACTACCGGTTAGAGGACACGTACCACGTCCTTACTAACATGAGATTATTTGAGAATGGATCCTAGTGATATTTTCAACTAGGCATTAGCTCTGTGAGCTGAGATTATTTTCAACTTATCCACCTTAGCAAACTATTGCAGAGAGTGGATGAATTTTGCTTTGAGTGATTGATGGTTGGATTTCAGTTTTAAATATTTTAGAATTTTAGGATTTTAGAATTTTTGGAGATTTAGTTTGTGTGGGAATTTGGGTTGGCATTTGAAAAGTATTTGTGAACCCCTCCGGTTGAGATTAACATTCAACACGGCCATCATCGGGGTACATGAGGTCATTTCTATTCATGGATTAAACCTTGTCGACTCTATCGAGCTATCAATAGAGGATCGGGTTTCATAGGCTTTATGCCTTTGTAAGTGAATTCTCTTGATTATAGGCTTTGAAGGCCTAATATGAACATATAAAATAAATATCTCGATCGACCTCGCTACCGTATATTTATTTAATAGTACGAGCCGTGTCGACTCCTATCTACGCATATAGAAGGATCAGGCTTGAACTGAAATTCACTTTAAATAATACGCTCGTCGGGGCCTGTGCGGGTGTTTGGGGGTATTTTATAATTTATTAATTGAATTTTGTCGACTCTTATCTACTTGCAAAGGAGGATCGGGTTCAAATTTATTGACCCGCGCAGCATCCCTAGACGTCATGTGTGTACCAATAACACGCTCGTCGGGGCCCATGAAGGTTTTTGGGGGCATTTTATAATCATTTATTGAACCTTGTCAACTCCTATTTACTTGCATAGGAGGATCGGGTTCAAATTTATTGACCCGCGCAGCATCCCTTGACGTCATGTATGTACTAATAACACGCTCGTCGGGGCCCATGTAGGTTTTTGGGGGCATTTTACAATCATTTATTGAACCTTGTCAACTCCTATTTACCTGTTTAGGAGGATCGTGTTCAAATTTATTGACCCACGTAGCATCCCTAGACGTCACGTGTGTACCAATAACACGCTCGTCGGGGCCCATGCGGGTTTTTAGGGGCATTTTATAACCATTTATTAAACCTTGTCAACTCCTATTTACCTATTTAGGAGGATCGAGTTCAAATTTATTGACTCGTGTAGCATCCCTAAACGTCACGTGTGTACTAATAACATGCTCGTCGGGACCCATGTGAGTTTTTGGGGGCATTTTATAACCATTTATTGAACCTTGTCAACTCCTATTTACTTATTTAGGAGGATCAGGTTCAAATTTATTGACCCGCGTAGCATCCCTAAACGTCATGTGTGTACTAATAACACGCTCGTCGGAGCCCATGCGAGTTTTTGGGGGCATTTTATAACCATTTATTGAACCTTGTCAACTCCTATTTACCTGTTTAGGAGGATCGGGTTCAAATTTATTGACCCGCGTAGCATCCCTAGACGTCACGTGTATACCAATAACATGCTCGTCGGGGCCCATGCGGGTTTTATGATTGCATACCCCTTTTTTTGTACCTATGTGTATACAAATTAAAGTGCATGTGGAGGGGTATTTTTAGCGGGTATTATATGATAGCTCATAGGAGTCTGCGTTTGTTGTAGTACTTCGATATTTGTTCGTAGATGGCATACGGTGTGTGGTAGGTCTCCTATAATGTGTCTTCTGTAAGGACCCATAGGAGTTTACATCTGCTATATTTTTGCCTATATTTGTAGTAGCTCGTAGGCATATGTGTTTGGCGAAGTCATTTGCCTTTATATTTTGCTTGTAGACAACAAACTGGGTGTATGACGGGTCTTCTATGGCAGCTCGTAGAAGTTCATCTTTGTTGTAGTACTTTCAGCATTTGCCTGGTTGAACTGAGATTCGTTCACTCCATAATGATTTGGTCTGACTTTCTTTTCCTAAAGCTCGTATAGGAATGCTATTATACTCCTTCATCCCTACCCCTTGATAAATTTGTTGCTTATGGGCTGTATTCATCGTTGATATCCTCCTCATACTTTCATCATTCATCCATCAAGTTCACTATGTGTTGACCTTCAGCATTCGTAGGAAAGCATGATGTTTATCTGCGAGTTGACTGTTGTTGACTGAAGGGAAGTCATGATATCTTCGCTATGTCAACTAGTAGGTACTTTGAGTAAGCTGCAGATATTTTGCCTTTATTCGTATAGGGCTCAATGTGTCTACTTGGTGTTGAGTGACATTGGACTGCATGGATGTTGTGATATTTGTTGCTCGTCACGATGATCTTTCTATGACTACTTGTCGATGGCCTTGTAGGTGTACGTCTGTATTTGTCATCATCACTTGTAAAAGTTTGGTACATTTGTAGGTGGCTGAGTATCACCAAATTGATGCATTGATCTACTCATCAATTACTGTTGGTGATAATTAAATTCTCCTTAATGATGGCTTCTTTCATTTGCTTATAGACGTGTTGTGCTTCTCATACCTGTGTTGGTTGCATATTTCTTGTTGTTACCCCCAAACAACTCCTTACATGCATGGTAATTTTTATTGCATCGACAATTGGTTCATGATGTGAATGGCAACATTGGTTCTATTGTCAATTGGGGGTTGGAGATTTGCATTTGACATAGCCTTTCTGAATTAGCTATGACCTTTATTAAAGATTTTTTTGCATGATGACTTGTAGATAGGTTGCCACATCTCCTACAATTCACACTGGTTGTTGTTCAAGGGTCGATCAAATCCCATGTTATGAGTCCATTATCATAGCCAAAAAGCTCCACATCATGGCTTCGAAACCAAGCTATGTCCTTCACAATCTTCTTGTTGCCTACAAACAAGTTATACTTGCAAGTTCTTTGTCTTGAATAATGACTTGCAATATATGGGATGAGCTTGATATCATACTTCTTCATATATTTTTTTATTCTAATTGAGATGATCATTACAAATCTATTGTTGTTATCCAAAAAGAGATTTTTATGTCACAACTCATCATGACTTACACATGTATCATTATTTGTTTAAATGTTTCAAGCTTACCTTAATTAGCACTTGCATTCAAATTAGAAATTTGAAGTCATTTTTCAAATCAAGTCTTGTTATGTATCATTTGATTCAAATTCTTTCATGCTCATTATCATTTGTTTAAGTTTCAAGTGTATTTTTAAGTTCATTTGGTCCCCTGCTGTCCTTTTGAGTTCAAGTCCTTTGTGTCCAAAATTCTTTTCAAGTCTTCTGCATTTCAGACTAAATTTCGGCAGTCTCCCGGCATCTCCCCCATTTAGGGGAAATTTCAGGAGTTTGGGGCCCCCCGCCACGCTAGAGAAAAGCGTGCACGGGTGATGTCCGATGACACCAAGGCCAAATATCTTCAACCTCACCACGCAGAAAAAGGCGTGCATGGGTCTTCGGACACCTGTTAAAAATGCACAGTTTTATATATTCGTCCCCGCCACGCTAGAGAAAAGCGTGCATAGGGCCCGCCTACCTCGTTATAAGCGCCGCACCGAGTTCCCTCTCACCACGCTAGAAAAAACACTACTAAAAAAGTGAATTTTTCGTAGCATATATTAGAAGCGGTTTTATAAACGCTGCCAAAACCCTCTTTTAGCACCGGTTTAAACCGGTGCAATAACATCTTTTTTTTTAACCGCGGATAAGCCCCGCGCCAAAGCCCTAATTCCTAATTTTGTTTGTGCGATCCGGTGTCTTCGCTGTTCTTTCCTTCGTGCGACCCAAGCGGAGCGAAACTCTGCTCGCAGTGCGTCCCAGCTGCTGTCGGAGAGGAGCACACTTTTCTCCTCATGCGAAGACGTATACCTGCCAGGAACGGCGTGAGGAAGAGAGCGAGGAAGCAGAGCACGACGAGGTAGACAATCTTCTAGACGGCTGCTGGATAATCTTCGGTGATACCCTTTCCTCTCATTGGTTCTTTTTTTCCTCCATACAGCTACCATTCCTTTTCAAGTTTGCAACGAGAAGGTCTTCATTGTTCAAGAATAGTAGAACGGGATCTTCCAGCGAGCATTTTGGGCCGTGGAGTTTGCAAACTATCTTCTTCTTTGTCCAACAATTGGGTTAGGTAAAACCTTGTACTGATGTTGTCGATTTCCTTGGTCATGTCCAGCTATTTTGCAAGATAAAAATCCGGAGGAGGTCTTTCATGAGTATAAGCAGGCGAGTCACTTAGAGTTGCTTTTTATGGAAGAGAATATTTGATTGTCATTTTCATGATCCCCGTAGTCTACTTTCCAGCATCACTTAGAATTTATTCCTTCTTTATCTTGTGTTTCCTTAACTTGATTTGTTTCTAACCTGTCACCTAGTGTTTGAGAATTAGAACTCATTGGATGCTTCTGTGAACTTTCTTTTGTTTGATTTATTACATTTTGTTATTCAAGTAGAGGCTCGTATAGTAATTTTGTTGAAACAGGTTGGGGACTTTCTACAACACCCTATACTGTGTTTAGGGATCTAATTAAATTATTTTATTAAGATGCTAGTGATTGCTTTGATCAAGTGTTGCAAATAGACAAACAGATAAATTAGTATTTTGATTCTTGCTATTTTTTTCTTAGGTTCTTTTTGATTGTAAGTAGGGGTAGGCCCATTCGGATATATGTATCCCTCTTACTCAATCAGTTAATTTTGATTCCGAACATTATTTTGTATTCAAGTTGTTGGCAGTTGAGCAATTAGCACATTGGAGGATCAAAATTAGGTTTGGATTAAACAACTAATTAGCTGTTAACTTATTAGAGATTTGGGAGAATCAAAGCTTAATTATATATTGTTTAATAGATCAATTTGTAATTAATTAATTGACTTCTTAGGCATATTTGGAAATTCTTTATAATTGCACTAACTCATGTTTGATTTCACTAATTAGGTTATTAGTGTTTAATTGGACTGTTTAGGGCTTGATTATAGTTTTATTCAAGAAAAAATCCAAATAATCTCCCTACTATTAGTAAGCGGCAAATTTAGTCATAGAGTATCACAATACTCTAATTTAATTTAGCCCTTCTCTGAACCATTTCAGGTAGTTTTATTGCTTCGATTGACTTTTCATTACCTCCCAATCATATTTCTTTAGCAAAGCTGTAGTCCATGACTTTTCTTGTGCTTGTTATATGTACACTTCCAACAATTCAAAAAACATAGGGATAAAGACAACATCTTTCCAATAATTGTGCATGTCATAAGCTACTCCCCACTTGCCTTCTTTCATGAGCAGATCTCGTGATCACTACTTGCTTGGTTCTTCCAACTTCTGAACTTTCATTGAATCAAGACTATATATATATATATATATATATATATATATATCAGTCCACTATTGCCTTCTCTTTCCATTAACTTTACAAATAGCTATTCCTATCTAGCTTTCACAGAGTATTTTAATAGTAGGGGGAATGTGTCTAATATATTAGTTGATAAAATTAGCGTTAGAAATGGATAAAAGTTGCTATTCCTAATGAATTTTTATTCTTAGCAGTGACTTGGAAACTTACTTTTCACTTAATATGGATAAGAGTTGGATTACAAAAGCCAAGTGGAGTCGTGATTATGTAAATGGTGTAAACAATTTCATAGAGTTTGCAAGCCGAAGCCAGAATTCATCAGGGAAAATTTTATGTCCGTGCAAGTCATGCATTAATAGGTACTTCCATTCTATGAAATATGTGAAAGATCATTTAATTTCCAAAGGATTTTTTGCTGGATATGTTGTATGGAATCGACATGGGGAAGAGCATTGTATTATAGGTGAATGTGCAATGAATGAAGCATTTGGTGCCACACCAAAGTTAAAGGAAGGCGAAGCTCCTTCTGAGGATATAAGAATAGATGATATAGATGGATTATTAAGAGACATATTATGCCCAAATGATCCATTTCAAAATCCAACGATGGAGCAGAATGAGTTCAATACTAATGAACAAAACGATCATAGACAGAAATTTGCAAATTTAATGCAGGATGCAGGAGCAGAGTTGTACCCTGGATGTAAAACCTTCTCAAAACTTTCTTTTATATTGAACTTATATCGTTTGAAGTGTTTACATTCTTGGACGGCAAGATCCTTTGATATGCTACTTGAGTTACTGGGTCGATGCCTTTCCTAAAGGAGTGTTGTTACCTAAAAGTACGTACGAAGTGAAGAAGATAATGAAAGCATTCGATCTTGGATATACGAAGATAGATGCATGTCCTAATGATTGTATGTTATTTTGGAAAGCTAGATCTGATCAGGAGATGTGTCACATATGTGGAGCATCAAGATGGTCAACTATGATAAAGAATACTTCTAGAGGAAAAAAAACTCGTATGAAGTCAGCTAAAATTGTCAGATATTTTCCATTAATTTCAAGACTTCAAAGAATTTTTAAAACAAAGAAATCTGCTGAAGAGATGATTTGGCATGCTAAACACAGAAATGTAGATGGGTTGTTACGACATCCAGCTGATGGAGAAGCGTGGAAAGCTTTCGACTCTCAATACCCTGATTTTTCTTTGGATCCACGTAATGTTCGCCTTGGTTTGGCTAGTGATGGGTTTAATCCATTCAAGATTATGAGTAGTACATATAGTATTTGGCCTGTACTTCTAGTTCCATATAATATGCCACCTTGGGTTGGGATGAAACATGATTCTTTTATCCTTTCAACTATAATACCTGGGGAGAAAAGTCCAGGAAATGCTATTGATATTTACCTTCAACCTTTGATTCAAGAGTTATGCGAATTATGGCATGGAGTTCAATGTTATGATGCCGCAAGTGGGCAAACTTTCAACATGCGAGCTGCATTACTGTGGACCATTAATGATTTTCCAGCATATGGCATGTTGTCTGGGTGGAGCACGAAAGGGAGATTTGCTTGTCCTTGTTGTGCACAAAATACAGAATCCTTGTGGTTATACAAAGGCAAGAAATTCTCTTACATGGGTCATCGTCGTTGGCTTCCACATAATCATATTTTACGCCGCCAAAAAAATTGCTTTGATAACACAGAGGAAGTTCGAAGAGAACCTAGAAGGAGAACTGGCACTGAAGTTCTATCACAGTTACATAATATAGAATTTCCTATTGCCTCCTTAAGTAAAGCTGGTTTAAAAAGAAGACGTGCTGTACAGGGGATTGAAGGATGGAAGAAAAAATCAATTTTCTTTGACCTACCTTATTGGGAGTATAACTTATTGCCACATAACTTAGATGTTATGCATATTGAGAAGAATATTTGTGATAATTTTATTGGAACATTGCTTGATCTGGAAAAATCAAAAGATAACTTACAAGCAAGACAAGATTTGGTTGACATTGGAATAAAAAGCGAATTGCATCCACAAACTTTAGAGAATGGTAGCTACTCATTGCCACCAGCTCCTTTCACAATGTCAAAGAAAGACAAATTGATGTTTTGTGAAGTTCTAAAGAATTTGAAATTCCCTAAAGGCTTTGCATCAAACATATCAAGATGTGTCAATGTTGCTGATTGTAAAATTATGGGTTTAAAAAGTCATGATTGTCATGTTCTATTAGAAGACATTTTACCCATTGCACTTCGGTCATGTTCACCTTCTGATGAAGTTATGTGCATTGTGGTGGAGATATCACATTTCCTAAAGTTGATTTGTGCAAGGGTTATCATTCCCACCGAGTTGGAGATGTTATATAATAATATCATTATGACTTTATGCAAGATGGAAAAAACATTCCTTCCATCATTCTTCACGATCATGATTCATCTTCTTATACACTTAGCAGAGGAGGTTAAATTAGGTGGTCCTGTTCAATACCGATGGATGTACCCATTTGAAAGGTAACATATAACTTATTATCTATATTTAGTCACACATATGATAAACATTTTAAAAGTTTATGTCATTTGCAGATTCTTCTTGATTTTAAAGGACTATGTTGGCAATAAAGCACAACCCGAGGGTTCCATTGCGGAGGGATTTATTGCTGAGGAAGGGATTTCATTTTGTTCCAAGTATTTGGAGGGGTATAGCCAAAATATTAGAGCAAATGCATTATCACTTGAAAAGGAGGATGTCTTTATGTTCTCTAGTGGTGGAATTTCTTTGGGGAAGGTCTCTTCAGTTGTGCTAGATGAGAAATCAATAACCCAAGCACACAGATACGTTCTACGTCATTGTGATAATCTTATACCTTTTAGAGAACGTTTCAAAGATGGTGAGAAAAGAAAGAGGCGCCAGCACACACATCTTAAAGCTTGGGATGTCGAGAAACTTGTTAACGAAAAATTTCATGAATGGTTGAGATTAACAGTAAACTCTAAACTTAATGTTTTTATTTAATATTTAATGTCTTAATTTTGGTAAAGGCTAATAATTTTTTTTTAGGTCATGGGTGATGGTGGTCCAGAAGTAACAGAGGAAATTAAGGTCCTGGCCAAGGGGCCCAATAAAATTGCATGTACATATAAAGGTTTTTTAATTAATGGATATACCTTTCACGTGAAAACAAGAGATGAGAATAAGAAAACTCAGAATTATGGTGTTGTTAATAGTACAGAAATTGGAAATTTCAATTACTACGGGAAAATTAATGATATTGTTGAGATAAATTATTCAGACATTTTCAAAGTGATACTTTTCAAATGTGATTGGGCAAACACAACTGCCACCGGTGTAAAGCAAGATCAGTTTGGTTACACTTTGGTTAACTTTTCACGTCTTATTCATACTGGTGATAAATTAGAAGATGATCCATTTATTTTCTCTTCACAAGTTGAACCAGTGTTCTACATTCAAGATCCTAAAAATATAAATTGGAATGTTGTTGTTCGGCTAAGACCTAGAGATGTATATGATTCAAGTATTTCTTGTAGCAAACAAATGTAAGTAGAGAAATATGTATATACTTTTATGTTCTCTAATATTTCATGCTTTATTATATGATTTGAAAGTTGAATTGCTACTTAAATAGTCTTAATATTTTAGACTTGGTTATTATATTGCATAGATCCACCCTTATGCTTTTCTAAAGTGAAAAATGATATAAATTTTGTTACTATATTTTCTATTTTCTTTTTGTTTGTATTGAGTTGTGGCATATAAAACTCTACATTTGCAGGAAATGACAGGACGAAATACATTCAAACGAGCTAAGAAGGTTGTATCAAGGGGTGGGTCTAGTAGAGAATCTGAAACACCTGCTACTCCAATCCACCCAGATTCTACTTGTGAGCAAACTCAAGAGGAGAATGAGTGTAGTGGCACTCAACAATCAACACGTCATTCTAGTTGTGAACAGACTCAGACTCCAAATGATGGGATATGGCTCATAGGTTTGATTTAATCATTTATTTGAAAAAGTACAAGTAATTGTATAACTATTCTTATGATATGTGTTATGTACAGATGAGCAAGGTGTACCTGTACGTCGTAGGGGGCGCACCACATGCATTGACATACAAAACATGTCACCAGGTACAAGTGTTTATATAGATGTGAATGAGAATAATGTGCCATGCAACATTCCAGAGTCTGTTATATTAGGATCATATCTAGGTGTCATTGCTAGAGATCCTGTACTAGCACCCATATCCTTCCTAGATTGGAGAACTAAGGGTATGGAGCCCTTTAAGAAAAAAATGTTAGCTGAAGTGGAGGTAAACAAAATATTATATAAATTTCAATATTAAGGTTTATGTTATGAGTAATAAGATATTTCTTTATATTGCAGTCAAAGTTTGCATTTCCTGGACATATACGTCACTGGATTCTTCAATCCCTTGGAGTTAAGTGGCGTAATCATAAGACTAATTTAAAAGCAGAGCACTGGGATAGCCGGCCTATTGAGGAAATTATGGAGTCTATTCCATCTGGTGTAGATGCAGCACAGTGGTGTCAGCTAGTCACCCAGTGGTCACAACCAAAAGACAAGGTTTGTACCATAGTTATAGTTAATTATATATTTTTTTTATAAATTAACATGAAATTAGATTCATATGTAACATGAGAGGGCTGCCATAAATGCTGCAAATGCAAAGAAACAGACTTGTCCTCACACTATGGGGCGTGTGAGTTCTGTTCGCAGGCAAAAAGAGATGGTATATATTTAGATTTATATAAACTTGATATTCACATTTATTAACTAAATACTTAGCAATCAAAATTTTTTGTTATAGGCTATCAAGGATAGATTACTATTATGGAGAATTAACAGACTACACAAAGATGCCACCTGGTCATCTGAAGATGCTAAACAGAGATGGGTAATTTCACTCTAGCTATAAATTTCTTATACTTAATTTGTTACTATTTTTTGTTTCTTTAAAACAAAAATTAACTAAATTTATTATAACATAGATACAAGCTTGCGAGCTTTTGGCTGAGGATGGGCTAACACCAGAGGATGGGAATGTGGAGGCTAACGAAAGGGTGTTCAATATTGTTATGGGGCCTGAACACTCAGGTAGAGTAAGAACCCAAGGGTTTGGTGTCACTCCTACACGATATTTTCCTCATAGCACGAACGAGGGCAGGAGTAGCGGTGGAAGCAATTTAAGTGAAATAGTAAATTTAAGAGAGGAGGTGAACTCATTACGTACTGAAATGAGGGAATTCATGCAACAATTTCGAATGCAGCAGCATCCACCTCAAGGAAGCTCACAAATGGTATGTAAAATTTCGCATTTTAATTTTAATATTTGTTATTTGAATACTAATATTTTTCAATCTTCTTATAATTGGTAGGGCGGCAATGAAATCTCTTCTGAAAGATGATGTTATGGGAGAAAGAGAATGGTGTTTTGAAGATAACCCATGTTTGTGATAAATTGTTTTAAAATGAATCTTGGTATAAAAGTCTACTTTTTTGGGATGTTGCTTAAAGTTTTGATATTGTAGATTACTAAATATTAATGATGAATACTCTTCTCTTTTTGACATATCAATGACTTAAAACTTCAAATATAATAGTTTGGATGAATTTCTGTGCTTTTTGCTTGTAGTGAGTTTATTTTTGTTGTTTAGATGAATATTTCAATGAATAGACAGAAATATTCGGCAAATGGTGTGTGACATTCATCATAAGCTTGTGTTGTTGAGATGGGGAGTGTTGCTTTTTTTTTTTGGTTTATTGCTCCAATTTATGATTACCGGCTACAAAATGAATATTATTATAAGGTTGAATTCTGATGATTTGCAATTAACACTTTTACTATGCAATCAGCTACATTCAAAGGTCTTGTTCACTTAAGTTTCACTATCTCATACTTTCTTTACTTGTGCCTTTGATTTGAAGTTAGGATTTCAAGGAGGCAATGGAATCGGTTCTTCTTCCATTTACCTGTGTGCGATATCCGAAGAGCTTTTACTTGCTGATGTGGTCTGCATCCTCTGTTTATTGTCTTCACATCCTGCATATTTTAAAAAAAAAAAATCTGGAAGCTTGTGGCGGTTTTAACCGCCACAATTTTCCAGATTTGTGGCGGTTTAAACCGCCATATTACTGGGAATATTTTTTTTCCCGCTACTTGTGGCGGTTTAAACCGTCACATTACTGGGAATATTTTTTTCCCCAGCTGCTTGTTGCGGTTATGTCCGTTGCAATGCTGTACTTGTGTAGCGGTTTAAACCGCTTCTACGTCCGGTGTGTCTACCCCAGCGCTAGTAAAACCGCCGCAAAATGTCTTTGCAGCACATTGCAGTCACAGCGGTACTGCAGCGGTTATGGAACCGCTGCTAGGTAATTTGTGGCGGTGAAAACCGCCGCGAAAGGCTTAATTTTGTGCTGCAGAAGCCCTTTTTCCTGGTAGTGAAAGCGTGCATAGGGGGTCCCTCGACGCGCCGCAAACATTGAAAATAGGACTTTATGGGGGAATTACCCACTTCGTCGCTAGCTACACGGTGAATTTCCTCCCACCACGCTAGAGAAAAGCGTGCATGGGTGGTCTTTCATCGTGTTGCGAGCGTCGAAGTGGATTTTCCTAATTTTGCAAAAGTCTCCCTTTTTTCTTTTCTTTAACTCTTTCTTTTTTTTTCTTCTTTTTTTTTTCTTTTCCATTCTTTTTTTTTACTATTTTCCTCTTCTTCTTTTTTTGCTCTCTTTCTTTTTTTTTTTACTCACACACACACACAAATATATATATATATATATATATATATATATAACAGTAAATATAACATAGTAAAATAAAATAATGCTATTAACTAATATGGTTAACAATATACATGTAATGGACTTAACAATCAATAACAGAAAGGTATGTAAATGATAGTATTATCTAAGGATGCAGCCTACAATAACGACAAACAAACAAAAGTGAGTCTCATTCTGTTCTATTTTATATATATATATATATATATATATATATATATATATATATATATATATATATAACCGTCATTACAAAAATGATAATAACCCATATCAAAATTAAGGTAAATGCCTAATGCAATGAAAGAAAAGTAAACAGATAAGACAATGAAAGAAAAGTAAACAGATAAGACAAAAGAAAGAAAGCTTTCTGTGTTGATAGGAAAGTTGTGGCCAACTTTTTATTTTTTTAAATAAAAGAATAAAGCTACTCTCGGCTCATGGATATTAAAAAAGAAAGGCTCCTCTTTTTTTATTATTATTGAGATGTGGAGGAAATGGGCTTTTGTCCTCTAACAAATTAGATCTTATAGTATAATATATATATACATATATATATAAAGTAGAAGCTCTCTATATTCACGTGAAAGTGAAACTAAAATAGAAGAAATGTAAGGTCTTGGAAGACATTCAGCTGGCTCGATTAAGAGAGAGGCATATACTCTGTTACCCGAGATTCTGAGAAAGGATTTGACTATAAAGGGAGAAAGTGCTCGAGCTCCAATAGTCATTTATACCTGAATCTTGTTGGCTGCGATTGTGTGGAGCAGAATGGAGATTAACGTATGAGTCGAGCAAGGAAGGCAGGGAGCAACTCGAGTGGAGTTCGTTTGATCTGAAGCAGAGAAATCGGACAACTGGAGGAGGCGGAATAGACTAGGGAGTTTGTGGCTGGCCTGATACAGGAGGGCTTCGTCTAAACTAGAGAAAGAACCTGCACGGCAGGCCTAAGTTGGACGGCTTGCAACTAGTTGAACCTGGTTCGGCCTACAAGGAAGAGACGGTAGGGGGGACTCCAGCTAAGCTCACAACGTACAGAAGAAATAGATTTCTCCTTTGCGAGTAGAGGAGTAGGAAATCAGTTCCAGCTTGATCGGAAGAGATCCATCAAGCTTCGGTTACAAGAGTTTAGAAACGTCTAATTTGGATTTGGTATTGATGGGCGGCTCGGCAAGGTTCAGTGGCTTTTGTTGAGGGAAGTCCGGAGACTATTTTTTGGAGAGTTTGGCTTACAGAGCTTGGACGGCTGTTAAGCACAGTGAAAGGAGACAGACAAGAGCTCGAGTGCGTGGAGTTCGGAGGATGGAAACTGCTCTGAGGGAGGTGTGAGGTTGTGTCGTGGCTTGTGAAGAGTGGACAGGGATCGGAACTCTGCTGGAGGATTGTAACTTAGATGTGAGAAGCTACTTGAGGCGTTAGGAGAAGACGGACTGCAGGTTGGTGAGTTCGGCAATGGAAAAGAGTTATGAGAGCTGGGGGTTTTACGTGTATTTCGAACCGAATAGAGAGCCTCATCGATCTCCTCTTAACGCCAATAGAGGTAGGTTATCGAGGCCATCAATAGGATTTGCGGGAAGAAATTGGAGAGCAGGGCAGACTATCCGAGGTTATGTAGATTTTACGGATTTGAGAAGAGATACGAGGTATTGCATTAAATTAGATTTGATCTTTCTGTTTGACTTGCTATTTCTGTTAACCTGATTTGTAATGTTGATGATAGCTTGCCATGATTAGAATTTAACATCAGTGGCACCATAATCATCTAGAAAGTCCTTGATTTGCATGCATTTTGTCTTGAAATTCGAGTGTATTTCACCTTGTAATGCATGTCGATCTCGCCAAATATCAAAGTTAGACAAATTGATAGTGCATTTAGGGTATTGCCGATGTTTCGGTCGCAATGATGTAGTCCGTTCGTCAATCGGAGATCATTTGGTTGGCGTCGAGCATTAATTTCTTCGATATATGCGTCTTTGTATTAGAACCCTCATCGGTCACGACACGATTTTAATTGGGACAAATTGACAGTCAGTTTAGAGTATTGATAGTGTTCTGGACGCAGTGGCGAAGTTCGTTCGTCAATTAGAGATCATTTGATCGACGCTGAGGGCTAAATTCCTTAGCATGCGCATCATTATCTTGTGATTTATATTTTGCCTCAAAATTAATGCCGACTTTCTTATATGTCATTTAATTCAATCAAATTAAAAGTCATTCTTAAGAATTCGGGACGTTCTGGATGCAGTGGTGAAGTCCGTCATCAATCAGATGTCATTTGGGTGACGACGAGGCCAATTTTCTTGAAATGCGCGTTATCATGTCCCATTAGGATCACTTTGATTTGCATGCCACCACCCCGGTTGATCCACATTAATAAAATAAAATATAGATTTTTGATGTCGACGACGTTTTGGATGCAACGATGTAGTCCGTTTTACAATCGAACGTCATTTGGGCGACGATGAGGCCAATTTTTCTTGATATACACATTGTCGTATCGCATTAGGATCACTTTGACTTGCATGCCACTACCACGGATGATCCAAATTAATTAAATAAAATATAGATTTTTGATGTCGACGATGTTCCAGACGCAATGACATAGCCCGTTTATCAATCCGGCATCATTTGACGTGAGGCTTAATTCGTTGTTTTCATCGTAAATAAATTGCTTTCTAGAACTGTCCTCCAATGCCTTTCATCCAAGTTGCCCTTCAGAACACCACCAATGACTTTAGTTGCCCATAGATATCCTTAAAGCTTTCTTAATTATCTCTCCAATAATAAAATTTTTTTTATAATCATCAGGGGTTCTTTACACCAGCAAATGCATGAGGGTTGAGGAGCTGCAAGCACTCATCTTCCTCTAGGCCCGCTAATTTAACTATTTCCTCCTCCTTAGGTTTCCTTTGGAGTGCATCAAGTGAATCCAAATTTTTTCATCAAAGTTGACGGAAAAATAAACCCACATTTTAAGATCAAATTCCTCTATCATTTCATCTTCATAAACATGTTGCAAGAGAGTTGTCTTTCTCATACCACCATGCCCCACTATAGATAGAAAAGGAATGTTTCTGTACAAATCAGCCCCATTATCAAGAGCTTAATGTTCCTCCTTTGATTGCTTCTTCAACACTACATAGCAAAATTCAACGTAATCCACATTCGAGTTGAATCCTTTCTATCAAATTTATGATTTTTGGGATAGTTGTAGGGGTCAACATATCCTGACAATTTGCTTTTCATTTTATATTTTTATTAAGAAACTAAAGCTGTAGTTTTTGACAGGAAAAAAAGCAAAAGTGATGGATGATCCTTGTTTAACACAGATGAATTTCTCAAGCATGCCTGACTGCTTTAGTGAGAAATATATAATCGGCCAAGTTAGAAGCCAGCCTGGTGCTGAGTACACCAGATTGATGATGGATTTTATTACATCGGAGTTGGAATTTAATGAATTTTCGTTGTAATAAGTATTGACTGTTATTTTTCCATTGTAATAAGTATTAATTTTTATTTAAACTCAACAACTGCATTAATTTTCATTGGAACTATGCAAAGTGGCAATTTTAATGCACTATAAGTGCGCTTTAGTTGCGCTTCTAATACGCTTTAGTTGCGCTGTATGTGCGCTTTTGTTGCGCTTCTAATGGGCTTTAATTATGCTATAAGTGTGCTTTAGTTGTGCTTCTAATGCGCTTTAGATGTGCTATAAGTGCGCTTTAGTTGCACTTCTAATGCGCTTTAGATGTACTTTAATTACGCTTTAGTTGCGCTATAAGTGCACTTTTGTTGCACTATAAGTGTGCTTTTAATGTGCTATAAATACGCTTTAGTTTTTCTTTTTATACTCTTTAGTTGCACTATAATTGACTTAACATTAAACAACACACAGTGTATACTTAACATTAAACAACTCAAATGTACATAATTAACAGAATTTATAATTTTACAGCTTTGTTGTAAGAAAAAGAGCATATTCAAGTTCAACCCTAAATTTTGGCATATATTTTTGCCAGTCTTTAAAAGATGCCCAATCTGTTTTCTTTCGAAGGATGCCTTTCTCTATATATTTGCATATAAATATTCCGCAGTCAATATCATTTGACTGAGTTGGAATTCCACGGATAGTTTCTAAATTCTAATTTGTTATATCGCTTGGAAATGCTCGTTCTTTCTCTTCATGCAAATCTTTAATCTGAAAAAATTAAACAAGTGTTTTACTCTTGTTGTCATATTGAGAAAATAAGTTTCATTCAATCAGGCTTGAACTTACAACTTTATAACATATTTTCTTGCGTTCTATATTGGGTAAGGAATCATATAATTTTCAAACTCTCTCTTTCAACCTTCCTATAATTAGGGTCCAATGATTCCTTAAGATAATGGGTTAAACAACAAAATTGCTTTCCTTAATAGAATTAGGATTTATGTGCTATATGAATATTTCATAAATTTGTTTGTAATCTTTGTATACCTGCAATAATTGAAGATGAGTTGAATCTTAGACAAAAATAATGTGATTAATAGATTATAAGATGAGTGAAAATTCTACTAACCCTGTACAATGGAGAAATGTATAAGTAGGGTTAAAATTTCTCTGCCATAATCCTACTCTTCGCAGATAACAAAAAAGCAAATGCATCTACATGGTCGTCCCCTAAATATTCATTTCTCAGTAGATCATCAATATCAGCTCTGGTAATTGTTATGTTACCAAATTTAAAAATAAGGTCATCCCTGCAAATAACAAAAAAGCGCATGTAAAGCACATGAAAAGCACAAGGAGAGCGCATTAAAAGCGCATCAAAATCTCATCAAAAGCACAAGTAAAGTGCATTCAAAGCGCAGAAAAAGAATAACATTACTTACTTTTTATAAAACTTTTTGAAACAATCATCCATGAATGTTTGTTGTTCTTTTGTTAGAAAATCCTTCCCGTGATATTCCATTGTAATGTATGCAAAGTCAGGTACTACCTATATTTTATCCATTGAAATCACTTTTTGGTTCGCCGTTGGTTTCTACAGTCTTTCAGAGTGTCTTTTTTCATCTCCTTTTCTTTTTAGTTTATGTGATTTGTACTTGATGATCTCCGGATCGCTGGTCGAAAGTTTAGTGGGTGGTGGTGGTGGAGCAACTTCTGAAGTGGGTGGTGGTGGAGCAACTTCTGTAGTGGGTGGTGGTGGAGCAAATTCTGTAGTGGGTGGTGGTGGTGGAGAAACTTCTATAGTGGGCGACTGAACTGTAGCTATATTGGGTGGTGGTGGAGCAGCATTTGTAGTTGGGTAAATTTTAATTTTTTTTACAGATTAGTTAGATGGGGAAGATGAAGATATAGAAGATTTGTCAGGATCATATTCACATTGGGCAAGATGGTGGATGAATTTGTATTGTAGAGATTCAACAGTTGCTTCAAGTTTCTTTAAATTATCTTTAATTTGCCAAAATTATCTTCAATTCTATTGTACATATTTTGTAATGTACTAAGTAATTTATTATGAACAGAAGCCCAATCTTCACCTTTAGGTAGTGGTTCATGAGTAGGAGGTTCATCAGCAGGAGTTTGAGGGAAATCTTGATGTAGAGAATGGGGAGGACCTTCAAGGGGAGAGTGAGGTGTAGGCTTGTCAAATTTTTTGGGTTATGGTGAGTGGATTTTGTGAGGATCTTCATTAGTTCGAATTTTGAAGTTTTGAATGGCATTTATGTCAGCATTCAGATTTTCTGCCTCATCCTCATGAACATCCTGTAGAACAAGATAAATCTGCACAAAATTTAAACAAATATTATAAAAAATACACTTTTGTTGCGCTTTAGTTTAGGGTTTAGGTGCACTTTAGTTGCTCTTTTGTTACGCTTTTATTGCACTTTTATTGTTAATTAATTTTTTTTAAAAGAAATAACAGAGTAAATTTAATCTTAAAACGTACCTCCTTTTATTTAAAAAATTTAAATGAATTCATAGCACTCACTTGTGTATAGAAAATATCTTTATTCCCCTTCATCTCAAAAAAATATGATCTTAATTCTGGATTGCTCGATTTATTCATGGAGAAGTGTTCCAAGAACCATATCTACATAACACCACACATAAAACCTGGGTAAGTAAATGAAATCACAAATATATAAATTTAAATAAACATTGTACTTACCAGAAGGAGAGGGAAAAACCATTGATGTAACCCAAGAGTTTCTCCATTGCAAACTTGTTTGCGGTATTATTGAATTTTTAGACCATAAAATTCCTAATATTTGCTGCCCAATTAATAGAGGAAAACTCATCTACATTACTTGCTATAGATATGAGTCTCATAGGGATTTTATGGTTATTTAGGAGAAAAAATAAATTAGAAATAAAAAAACATTATAAAAGTCCTTATTTTTGTTGCATTGTATGTTGATCTATTTAATTTTATCATTTCAGTTTTAATTTCAGTTGCTAGAAGTCATAGGAGTGGCTCGCTCTTCCAATTAATATCAGCACCTCTGTTGGGCAAACCTGTGAGAAGATTTCTTTTTAATTGGACAAAGATAATATTACAAATTTAAAAAATATATCGAACATTTCTTACTTTCTATCAAACCTATTAGTAGAGCCACCTCATCAAAAGTGAATTTAAGCAAATGACCATTGATAATTGATATGTCATCGAAAAATTATCTTGATTGGGCACGAATCTCGAAGCAAAAACACAGATTGGAAACTTCAAAAATTAATTCGGAAACCATTTAAACTCCGATTTCAGCAAGCTTATAGTCGAACTGAGCTTCTCGACGAGACGAATCCAACGAGCCCAAGATCGTAGAATTCTGATATCATTAAGACCTTCAAATGCTTGATAAACGGTTCACGATCAAGGGATTTAATATCGGCCGTTCATCCGGATCACTCCTTATTTGCCCTTGATCCCTCATCTATTTACGGGCTATGCCACTCCAGAAAAACTATAAATAGCCCCTCATTTCTCTTAAGAGGGGACCCAAGCCAAGAAGAAAAGAAGAGAAGAAGAAGAGAAGAGAAGTCTAGGAGGGAACAGCTCCTCCTCGACCACCGCCGGAACACCGTCGGAACTCCGCCGGAACACCACGGAGGCACCACCGGGCGCCCGAGGGACGCCGGAGCTCTGCCCGACGCCGGAGCAACATCGGAATTCTGCCCGACGCCAGAATTCTACCCGACGCCCGAGTGACGCCAGACTTCTTTCCAAGTGACGCCGGAATTCTGCCGGACACCCGAGTGACGTCGGAACTCTGCTTGGCCTTGTAACCGATACTCATTGTAATCTGATCGTCCTGAACCTAAAGGACGAATCAGTCTCGTGTATTTCATACAACACTAGTGGAACTTTTTCAACTGGGCGTGACCCCGTGGTTTTTCCCTTTTTCAGGGCTTTCCACGTAAAAATCCTGGTGTTCTTTCATTCTTCTGTTTGTGTGCTGGATATACGTACAACGCTGAGACGGAAATTTAAACTCTATCGCCGCGTATATTTAAGTCCGCAACAATAATGAAGCTTTCATCAGAAGTATTCCAAAATTTCAAAATCTCATATAAAAGAGATATACACTGCTGCAATGTCGGAAACTTCAAAAACTGATGAATGTGTAAGGTCCTCAATGTCTCCTGAATTTCATCGTTTATTATCTCAACAAATACGTCGTAAATAGTTCTGAAGGTTGTTACGTAGCAATGAGAAGTAACAGGCCGTTGATAAGGCATCTGAAAAAATGCAATACAAGAGCAAGTTCAGATAAAGCACAGCTAAAGTGCAACTAAAGCGCACCTAAACCTTAAACTAAAGCGTAACTTATATAATACTTTTCTAAAATGTAGAATGCTCCCAACTTTGTCTACCGCCGATGAGGTCGTATGTAAAGCGCAAGTAAAGGATATGTAAAGCGCAAGTAAAGCGCATGCCAAGCTCAAGTATAAAATAATTTAGAAATGAGAAGGTTGATAAAACAATGAAATATATAACAAAAAATACCGTGAAGAAAACTTGTTATATAGCCTAAATGTAAAAAATAAAATCATAGAAAAGAAAGTAAAATTACACATAAAGCACAGTAAATGCGCAACAAAGGAGCAACTTCTTTCCGTACCTTTTCTAAAATATAGACTTGTGCCAACTTTGTCTACAGCCGATGAGGTCTTGGAGAATGAAAATGCCGAAGGATTGGATGAAATGCGTCTGGAGAATCGAATGACAAGGGTAGAGAGTGAACAGTCGGGTGAAATGTATTTTAGAACCATTTCTGCGTCTTTTTGTATTCCTAATTTCAAATAAATCAGGTTAGATAGTCAGACCGGTCAGGCTGACAAGACATAAACAAGATAATACACAAAAAAATTCAACGTGGTAGATCCACATGTCATGTTTTTATTCGCGTCCGGATGTAAAGCTACATCCGATCTCTGGACCTAATAATTTTCCATCAATGTGAGTGTGCTAAATCTTAAAAACTGCTAGGCAAGAGAATCGTTAAATCCTGTTAAATTCTGTAAGATAGTTTGGCAACGTAATTTAGGATTTAAAGCGAATAGTTTATTAAAAATTCAAATTTAATTTATGTTTCAATTTAATTTATATTTGAAATAATCATTACAAATTAATTTTAATTTTAATAAATGTCAAAAAATTATAATTATAAATAATATAATTAGAAGTTGATTTAATAATTAACTGATTTAAATAATTATTTTAGTACTACTTAAATAAATTTTAATTACTGAGTATACTATTGATTATTTAATTAATTATTTAAGTATTCTATTACTTCTAATTAATTATTATTTCACATATATCTTGTTAATTATAATATTAATTATATAATTACTTCTACTTAATTATTTAATTAGTATTTTACATAACTAAGTATTTAATTATTAATTATAATACTAATTATTTAAGTTTTTTTAATCATAAATTTAATTTTTAATTATATCATTAATTATCTAATTAATTATTAATGTTTTATATTATATTAATTAATTAAATTAAATTAGTTTCTAATTTAAATGTAGGGTTTTCTTTTCAACTTCTCCATTTCTTCGTTGCTGTGCAGCCTGTGCTTCTCCTCGCGGCCATTTCTTCGTCACTTCTTCGCCTCGTTCGACGACGTTGGATTGGAAATCACAACGGGAGCTCGCTCGCTGCGAAGGTAACCATCTTTCTCCACGATAAGGCCGCCGCGCGAGAAGCATTCGCTCGCAAGATCATAAATACCGTAGTTCGTATATCCCTTAAATCTGCCAAACGATGGGATTTAATAAGCGTAAATCCGTAAAATCCGCTATTTACGATTGATTCGGATTTACTGCGCGCTCTCAAACCGTTTGACAGGGTTTGCGATAAGTCCTAAATTCCGCTAAAACAGCTCCTTAGGGTTCGCCTCACTATTACCTGGCCCGTAATCCGGATCCGCAGTAGAAGGTTGTCTGCATATTGCGGCAAAGATCGATAGCGATTCCAAGTCCAAATTCTACTGGTCCTGTAAGCTTTCGTGCTCCACTCGGTCCCCATCTTTACAGTTTCCTTCACTTGTTAGCAAGCTCTGCACAACGTTTGCACCGTCTGTCATTTCTTCACTGTAGGATTGCTTCCTTTTGATAGATCCGTGGAGTCTATAGCTCCCTTTTTTCTTCGTGTAAGTGCGATGGCAGGAGCGGTGAGCGTGAGTTGTGCACTCGTCGGTGCCTATGTTCCTCTTTTTTGAGTCTAGTACTTGTTCGTGTTTTATTAAATGCTTGAATTTCTTTTGTGGCGTTCACTTTTAGGGGCTGCTTGGCAACTAGTAGGATTTAACAAATCCTGTAAATCCGGATTTAGAAAATCCTAGGTATGTTTAATCCTAAAAACGGTTTGGTATTATAATTGTTAAATCCTATTAAATCTTATGAAACTGTTTGGTAACCTAATCCAACATTTAGGATAGTTGATTCATTTAAAAATAAAATTTAATGTGTTTTGAATTTAATTTACATGTTAAGTACGAGTTGTTTATATATCAAACATTGCTTATTAGTTTTTGACTTTAAAATGAAGCGGAAGAAAATAAAAAATAAAGTAAATCGTTATTCTATGATTAGATGTGGGCATTTAAAGAAATACTAATAAAAATATTTTTGAGAGTAAGATTCTAGATCTTAAGATTTTGTTTGTGCATGAGTATGCTAATGTTATGTGGGAAAAAATAGTTAGTGATATTAAGAATGTTAAAAAAGATGTGCTTGGAGTATCAAAGGAAAAAACTACTAATAGTAAAAATAGTTGGTGGTGGAATCAAAATGTGCAAGAAAAAACAAAAAAGAAGATTTGTTATAAAAATTGATTTAGCTGTAAAATTATGATAATTGAGAAAGATATAAAGAGGCCCGTAAGGAGTTTAAGAAAGTAATTTGCAATGCAAAGATTTTAGTTTTTAATAATTTATATAATAGATTAGATACTAAGGAGGGCGAAAGATATATGTATAAGTTAGCTAAACAAAGATATATGAATAGTAAGGATTTAGTGCAAGTGAAGTATATTAAGGATGAAGATCAAAAAGTATTTTTATTGGAAGAGGATATTCAACAAAGGTGGATGAGATATTTCGCTAAACTTTTTTAATGAAGATTATGAGAATGCTATTGACTTTAGTGACCTTAGTACCCTAAATGAAAATAAAATTTTTTATTTTTATTGGCGTATTAGTAAAACAGAAGTTAAAGAGGCTTTAAAGAAAATGAAGTGTGAAAAAGCTGTTGGACATGATGATATTCCAATAGAGGTGTGGAAATGCCTATGAGATGAAGGAATTTCTTGGCTTACTAAAATTTTTAATATTATTTTGATGAGTAAAAAGATGCTATATGAGTGGAGAATGAGTGTGTTGATTCCTATTTTTAAGAATAAAGATGGTGCATAAAAGTGTACGAATTATAATAGATGAATTAAGTTTGTGTCATACATTAAAATTATGGGAGAGAGTTATTGAGCATAGGGTACGATGTGATACTAATGTTTCTCAAAATTAATTTGAATTTATGCCAGGTAGGTCTACTATGGAAGCTATACATTTATTGAGAGGTTTGATGGAGAAGTATAGAGAGAATAAGTATGATTTTTATTGATTTAGAGAAAACATATGATAAAGTTCCAAGAGAAGTGCTATGGAGAGTTTTACATAAGAAAGGGGTTAATAATGCTTATATTCAAGTCATTAAGGATATATCAAGGATCATCCTTAAGCCCATATCTTTTTTGCTTTAGTCATGGATGTTCTCACTAGACATTTGCAAGAGGTTGTATCCTGGTGTATACTTTTTGCTGATGATATTCTTCTTGTTGATAAGACTAGAGAGGGAGTTGAAGGTCAACTTGAATTATGGAGGTCAACCATAGAGTTTAAAGTCTTTCGTTTGAGTAGATCTAAAACTGAATATATGGAATGTAATTCTAGTAATAATAGATCTAGTGGCGGGATTGTGACTTTGGGCATTCAAGTAATTAATAAGAGTTCACATTTTAGATATCTTGGGTCTATTGTTCAGAGTGATGGTAAAATAGATGTGAATATTATTAGTAGAATTAAATTTGGATGGTTGAAGTGGAGGAATGCATGGGGCTTGTTGTGTGATAGAAAAGTCCCTCTCAAACTTAGGGGAAAATTTTATAAGATGGTAGTGAGACCTGCAATGCTTTATGGTGCAAAATGTTGGCCATTTAAAGAGAAGCATAATATTATGTTATGTGTTACAGAGATGAGGATGCTCAGGTGGATGAGTGGCTTTACTCTTAGAGACATGATACAAAATGAGCATATACGTGAAAATGTTAGAGTAGCTCCAGTGGAAGATAGGATTAGAGAGAGAGAGTCACCTTAGATGGTTTGGTCACATAAAACGGCGGCCTTCCGATGACCCGATTAGGAAAGTAGATGTATTAGATTTGACTTATGTTAAAAAAGGTAGAGGTAGACCTAAAAAGACTTGGTTAGAAAATATTAGAAATGACCTTTGTTTATTAGATTTAGATGAGAATTTGACTCTTAACAGAAAACCATGGAGAAAAAAGATTCATATAGTCGACCCCACATAGTGTGATAAAGGCTTGTTGTTGTTGTTAAGTACGAGTTGCTTATTAATTTCAATTTTAATAATCATCCATAAGTTATAATAATAGATAATGTAATTAGAAGCTAGCTTAATTATCAGATAATTTAATTAGTAATTATAATATTAATTATTAAATTACCTTTTCAAGTGTTAATTTAATTAACATTTGATGTCTAATTATATCTATAATTATCTAATTAATTATTAATTAGTTACTTTTTTGAAATAATTAATTATTTAACTAATACTCCTACTAGTAATTTAATTATTTATTTAAGTATTATTTAATTAGTTTTAATTATTAATTATAGTATTAATTATCTCATTAATCATTTAAATATTGTAATTGATAATTACTAATTAATAATTACTCATTACTCAATTATTTAAGCACTAATTAATAATTTAATTATTATTAAGAATATTAATGAATTAATAATTATTCTCTATTTTAAATAATATTAATTAAACATATTATATTAATTTTTAATTACTAATTATTTAATTAAGCTAAATTTGATTGTTTAATTACACTAATTATTCAATTAATCTAATCAGATATTAACATTTTTAATTCAGGATGGAGGTTGCCTAGGGTTTACTTTTCATGTTCTCCATTTCTTCTTGCTCCTTGTCACCATTTCTTCATTGTTGCTTCAACCTTGCGTGCTTTGTATGAAGTAGTGTGTTGAAAGAGTAGCTAATGAAGTTTCTTCCTCCTTCCACGATGTCAGATCGGAAGTCACGACAGGAGCTTGCTCACTACGAAGGTAACCATTTTTCTCTATGACAACCGCAAGAACTCCTGTAAATTCGCTGAGCTATGGGATTTAGTAAATTCAAGATTTACGGCCAAAAAATGGTAAATCCGAATTTACACTGGGTGCGTATTTATAGCATCCATTTTTTTTCTATTTGACAGGATTTAGCATAAATCCGGCATAAATCCTACTTAAAACTGGCTACCAAGCATCCCCCTAGGGGTTGTTTGGCAACAATTCGGATTGAGTAAATTCTATAAATTTGTATTTATTAAATGTTGAGGATGTTAAATTTTGAAAATTGTTTGGCAAAAGAGATGTTAAATCCTATGAAATTATTTGACAACGTAACTCAGAATTTAAAGCTCAAATAATAAGACATGTCACTCATGTTGAATACTAAATTGAAAATTAGTTTTGTAAAGCTTGTATACTTCTAAATCAACCTTGAGCATTTATCCCTATAAAATAAAAATCATATTTCGCACAACGAAAGTGATAGTTTGTGTGATAAGTGTCCAAAATATATTCATGGTCTATTAAGAAGTGGTTAAGAAGTATTTGAAAGTATCATTAGTTTTTTTTTAAATGTGCCATAATCACACATTGATGTCCTTTTTTAATTTTGATGTTTAATTCATGTTAGTTATGTATGATGTGTAAGAAAAAAAAAGAAAAAAAATGTATGATGTGTAAGATGGTGAAACGACTCTCTAGAAAAGTTTGTGCTTCATGTCACTCATTTATGTCCTTTTTAAAATATTTTTAATTCATGTTATGGTACAAGATAAAATAGAAGGTTACCAAATAGTATTAGGGGTTGTTTGGTTGTAAGTATTAAGAATATATGGATTTTTAAAATGTAGAGTAAAATAAATGTTGTGTATTCGACAAACTCAAATTTTCTTGATAGCTAGTAAAGTAAATGCAAAGAACATATTTTTCTTGTTGTTTCAGTGTAAAGTGCAAAGAATGAAGTTTCACTATATACATTGGGAAGATTACTTGCTCGGAACCTTATAGAAAACTTTATCACTATATATAAATGAATACTTTTCTCAAAATTAAAAAAAAAGGGGTAAGTGCTAACATCCATATCATTCGAGCAAAATACCATTATAATTAAACACCTATAAATGAGCAAACATTTTAATAACCAAAATTTTTAATTATAAATAAAAGTTCTAGCGACTTCGACATTAGAGAATCATAAATTTATAGAAAAGTAGAAGAATTACTTTAAAATTTATTATTTTATTATATATAAAGTGTGAAGGTATATATGAATTTATCTAAAAGTCTGATGATGGAAATAAATCAAAGCTATTTATGAAAAAAAAAAAAAAGTTCGCAAGAAGTGCCGACAATTAGAAGAGGAACAAGAGGCACACAGATTATAATCTAAGGGTCATAAGAGGATTGATCTAATAGTTAAAACCCTTTATCCATTTACTTGAAGATTCGTACTAAGATTGGTTAACTTGTGGGTCCCATGATCATTTAATCTTCCATTCAAAGTTTAGTTACAATATGTTTGACTGTGGGGTTTTAAAGTCCTTTAGTAAATTAATTTTCTATCACATAAAGAGTGCAAATCAACTCAAATTTCAGTTTTCTTTTCTAAAATGTCTATTTATCTCTACATGCTTGGTACGATTATGAATTATTAGTAATGCTGATAACAAATTTTTAATCACATTATATCTTTATTGGCCATTCTTATTTTCTTTTAAATTTTTTAAAATGATTTTGATCAACAAAAGCTTGTAGATTCATTGGGCAATAACTCTAAATTCAGATTCAACACTAGATTTTGAAATAACAAGTTTTTTGCTCCTCTATGTTATGAGATTTCCTATAAAAAATGTACAATATTCACTTTTGGATCTTTTGCTCACTGTTGATCATGAATAGTTTGCATCATTATACCTTTCAATTTATAAAACATCATCCTTTTTATAAAGAATTTCTTTACTAGGGCTTGATTAATGTATCTAAGAATTTTATAACTAGCTTGAAGGTGGCTTTTTGGGTTTGTACATGAATTGACTGATGAGACTCCGTGCAAATGCAATGCCTGGATGATTGTGAGATAAACAGACATTTTTTCTGACTAATTTTTGATATTATCATATTTTTATTTCTGTTACTTCTACATCTTCATCCAATTTTGACGTGCTTTTGTCAGGGTTTAATAAGATTTGCAATTAATTATTTTTGTTTCTTTTAGTAGCTTGATGATATACTTTTGTTGAGAGGAACATTTCTTATCTGGTTGAACACCATCTCTTACCAAGTAGTATTTGAACTCTTTGATCTCAAATTCTTTGGCAAGTTTTTTCTTGAGAGATTTCTTTTCTCTAATATTATCACTTGTGACAATTATATTATCAACATATACGATGAGAATTGAGATTTTATTATCTGTAGATTGTTTTATGAAGAGGGCATGCTCTTTTATCTTTGTTTGTATTTAGCTTCATTCATGACTTTTGTGAATATGTCAAACTATACTCTCATAGTGATGTGAAACATATATTATTTGCAGGAATTGCTTGGGATTAATAAGTGATTGACAAGCTTACCAATTATAAAATTAACGTTTCACAAGAGCTGATTTTAGGATTTTCTTAGTTGGTGATCAAGCAATAGCATGAGATTACAAATAGAGTAGGATAATAATAAAATAACAACAAAGACACTAAATGCATATTTGCAACTAACAGAATTCCCACAATTAACTAGAACAGTCATAATGAAATTCTCTCACTCACACTCTTTGAAAATTTTAGCTGGAGAAAACTTGACACAATATTAATGATGCCACTAAGAAGAAGCAAGCACTTAAAATTTTGTTCAAGGAAGAGTTACCCGGGAAAGAGGTGACAGGTGGATGGTGGGAGAGTTGCCACTGAATGGGATGTCGATGCTGGTCGATGGCGGTTGCAAGGGAGAAGAGAATCTAATCCATGTATTCCTGATGGTATGGTTGTGCCCAAAGTCGATGTTGAAGAAAGGAGAATGGAGCACATCCACTATGTCTTGATCATCAAAGACGAAGCCATGATCAAAATTGAGATCAACCATCCATGGAGAAAGGAAAAAAGGGGCAGCTACTTGGAGGTAAATAAGTATGTGGGAGTGGGCAATGGCTTTGGGAATTAATGGAGAGGAGAGTGGACAACAATAGGGGAGATTAATAGGGGTTGGGAAGGGGAAAAGGCAACAACTATGGGAGTGAGAAATGCTTCTATAAGTGGAGTTAATGAGGATGAAGGGGAAAATGTGGCAACTAGGGAATAGGAAAGGCTTTGATTAAATAGAGTTAATGAGGGTTGGGAAGGGAAAAAGATAGCAACTATGGGAATGGGAAAGCTTTAATTAAGTGGAGTTAATGGGGATTGGGGAGGGGAAAAGGTGAAGGGAATACCAAGAGGCAAGAGGGAAAGCTGGTCGGCCAAGGGAAAGCAGCAAGGAGTTTGGCCGGCTGTTCGGAAGAGGGAGGGAGGCTCAGTTGGCTGTGTGGAGGGGAAGGAAAGGGGTCGACCGGCTGTTTGAAGGGTGGGAAGGCTTGGTGGCTGCTTGGGAAGGGTTGGAATATTCGGTTGGCTGTTTGGAAGGGTTGGAGTGCTTGGGGGTGAGAGAGGAGATAGGATAAGCTAAGAACTTTGCCACGGAGACAATTGTTGGGTGTTGCTTTGCCCTACTCCTAGGGACTTCACTCTTCTCTCAAGAAGACTTAAACACACACATAACTCAGAAAAATTGAAGTTTCATTCATAATAACATCATCTCCATACAATAGCCTAGGCCTCAATATATAGGTCTCAAAACATGAAGACTCAAAAGACTAAAACGCCCCTTTGGCTACAACACACAAATAACCCAACATAAGGGTAAAATGAGAAAGACTCTCAACAAAACATGAAATAAGAAAATGAAATACATGAAATAAATCATAAATAAAGGCTCCTAATCATAGCCGTCGATCTATGACTCCTTTTGTGATAGACACACCAAGATTTTCTACTGATGTCCTCATCACATAGATTGTCTAATGAAATACAATGCCTTTTTTAATTTGCATACTTATTTCTTTGTATTGTCTCCTATTTTTAAGAATAAAGGTGGTGCATAAGAGTGTACAAATTATAATAGATGAATTAAGTTTGTGCCATACATTAAAACTATGGGAGAGAGTTATTGAGCATAGGGTACGATGTGATACTAATGTTTCTCAAAATTAATTTGGATTTATGCCAGGTAGGTCTACTATGGAAGCTATACATTTATTGAGAAGTTTGATGGAGAGAAGTATAGAGAGAATAAGAAGGATCTATATATGATTTTTATTGATTTAGAGAAAGCATATGATAAAGTTCCAAGAGAAGTGCTGTGAAGAGTTTTACATAAGAAAGGGGTTAATAATTGTTGACTAAAAAAAAGAGGAGAAGAAACGAACCTACCTCTGAGTCGACCCCACCGCGAGCAGTTGATCGCCAAAACGACGCTTTGCTTCGCTTCTTCCCACACAATACAAAAACCTCCACAAACCGTTCCTTCCAATTAATTTGAACTCCCTTGTTTCCTTCGTGGTGGTTCGACTTCGGCTCCCTCATCGCTGTTCGGCTTCAGTTCGCAGGAGGGGATCCCACGTGTCGCTTCTTCGACTCCTTCCTTGCGGTCCGACTTCGTTGCTTCGCAGGTGGTGCAGAGATCCCACACGTCGCTTCTACGGCTCCTTAGGGTTCGCCCTTCATCTTCTCTTTTTGACATTGCTGTTTGGCCTCGTTGCTTCGCAGGAGACGGAGGGACCGCACGAGTCGCCTCTTCGGCTCCTTCGTTGCGGCCCGACTTCTTCGCAAGAGGCGCAGAGATTGCATCGTCTCTTCTTCGTCTCCCCCGTTGCTGTTCGCCTTCGTTCCTTCACAGGGGGGTGCGGAGATCGCACGAGTCCTCTTCGGCTCCTTCGTTGCTGCCCGACTTCGTTGCTTAGCAGGAGGTAGAGATTGCATGAGTCATTTATTTGACTCATTTGTTACTGTTCGATTGTGTTCCTCTCTCACTGATGCCGCTCCCTGCTCTCCAACTCAAGCCCGAGCTAACACTTCTTTGTTTCTCTTTATTTTATAATATATTATATAATATATTTGTATTATATTATATAATATTATATGCATTATATAATATTATATATATGAGATAAAATGAAATGAAATGAAATAAAATATAAAAAGGGGTAAGAATTTCTTTAAATAAGTGTGAAGAGCCGCGCCATCGATCTTAGATATGGGCGGATTGTTTTAAATCTGAAGACCTCGTGCCGTTGTACCTTAGGTCCGGCCGGGATGGTTTGAAATTAAAGACCCGTGCCATCGATCTTAGATCTGGCCGGATGGTTTTTAAATTCGAAGACCCCACGCAGTCGATTTTAGATCCTGGTGGGATGGTTTTAATTCGAAGACCCTACGCCGTCGACCTTAGGTCCGGGTAGGAAGAAATTAGGGCAAGTGCCCTCCCTTACTTCCCGGCGTTGGGGAGGGGACGTCGGGTGGCTGCCGAAATTTTCTGGAAAATATTGAAATTCTCTTTTTGAAATATTTGGAGAACAATTCTATTTGAATTTTAATTAATCAGTTGATTAATTGAAATAATTAATTGATTAAAATTAATTAATCAAAATTAATTTAAATTAATTGATTAATTAATTAAAAAAATCTAAGAACAAATTTAAAATTCAAAAGTAAATTTAAAATCCGAGAGCATTTTAAATTTGAGAATATTTCAAATCCGTGAGCAATAAAAAAATTAGAGAGCAATGGAATTTATATTTAATTGGTTGAAAAAAAACTTTAATTAATTAAATTGATTAACTAATTTAAAAAAAAGTGGAGAAAACCACTAGTGAATTTTCCTTTAAAGAAAAAGGGGTCTGAAAAGAAAATATTGTTTTCCACTAACCATAGATACAAGCTACACTGAAACTCAACCGATTGCTCTCCAAGCCACAACTGTCAAATTCTCAACTCAAAACCACTACTCTCCAAACAATAACTTCCAACTCAGCAAAACTTTACAAACTCTCAAAACGATACAGCTCTCAACAAACTCAACAATCAACTCAATCAACAACTCAACAATGCTCTCCAACCCTCAAAACAAAATTCCTAAGTCACAAAACAAAAGCTCTCAACCCTCAAGACTCTTCATGTACACACTCTACAGTAACTCCTGCATCTGTGAACTCTCTGAACTGCCGCAATAACTACGTACTTGCAAATAAATAAATAAAAGTTAATACATCACAAATAAAAATCAATGTTGGAAAGATAGTAAATTTAACTACTGCAGGTAGAGCAAAGTACTGGGAAGCAAGAAAAGCTAAGTATTGGAAAACTAGTAGAGCCACAGTGTAGTAGGAAAAAGACTACAGCACAAAACAACTGAAAAACACTGACGCTAGTATCAAAACCCTGAAGTGTCAAAATCATAAACTCAAACTAACTTACAAACCTCTCAAACTCTCCAAGTAACAAATCCTAAACAACTGGCATCCTTTCAACAAATACACAATGAAATTCAAAATACCTGGGCAACCTTGTTTACAAGAACTTGGTTGTAAAACCCACTACTCGACAGCTTTCATAGGAAAGACGTAAGCCCGACCTTAGGGGCAAGTTTTAGGTAAAATGGACCTAACCCCTTAACCCCAATTAAAACACCGACAACTTCTAATAGAGGCCGTAAGTCTGATCTCTAAAGGAGATGTTTAGGTGATAACACAAACCTAGACTCCTCACTCGGACATCCTAGTTTATAGGGTTAGGTTGTAACACCCATCTTTGGGCAACTCATAAATAGAGCAGTAAGCCACATTCCAAATAAAATCTTCGGGCTACTTTCTATGAAGGTTGTAAGTCCCGACCCAAATTCAAATTTATGTGTAACTTTTAAACGAAGTTATAAATTCCTAAACTAAATCAACTTCTGGGCATTCTAATAGATGAGCCCCAAAACTCAGGTGGATGAGTGGCTTCACTTATAGAGACAAAATGCAAAATTAGTATATACGTGAATGTTGGAGTAGCTCTAGTGGCAGATAAGATTAGAGGAGCCGCTTTAGATCATTTTGGACATAAAACACCAACCTTCCGATGACCCGGTTAGGAGAGTAAATGTATTGGATTTGGCCTTTATTAAGAAATATAGAGGTAAACCTAAAAAGATTTGGCTAGAAATATTATAAATGATAAATGACATTTCTTTTATTAAATTTAAATGAGAATTTAACTCTTAACATATCACAATGGAGAAAAAAGATTAATGTAGCCAACCTCACGTAGTGGGATAAAGGCTTGATGTTCTTGTTGTTGTATACTTATTTCTTTGTGAACAAACTATTAAATTTAGGTGGTGGATCCATATAAATTTCTTCAACATCCTCATGTAGAAGGCATTATTTGCATCATACTGGTGCATGAACAATTATGATTGATTTTAAGAGAAATTAAGATGCATACTTTATTCATTTTTGTAACGAGAGCAAAAGTTTCATGATAGTCAATTCTATAGGATTAAGTATATCGTTTAGCTACCACTCGTTTTATCTTGTTTTAGGCTTCAATATGCTCTATTGTCTATAGAAAAAAAAATTTATACCGTTTCCTTATCTTTTGGTAGTTAACATTTTCTAACTATAATTGTTTTTACATAACATATATATCTTCTCTCATGATGTCCTTTCCAACAGGTGTCTCAAATAGAGTTTGTAGTATTATAATAGAATTAGACTTGATATTTATAAGGAAGACTTTATGGGCAAGAGAAAAAATTTAGAAAGATATGTACTAGAGATTAAATACATAGTGAAATGTTTAATGATGAGTTAATTATTATTACTTAAAAACTGTTTTGAGTTTTGAGCTTTTTGAAGATTTTTGCTGAGCGTATTCCTTATTGTATATATTATAAGGTATATAGTGTCTGGATTTTTTAGAGTTTGTATTGTAGGAATGTCAAGACAAAAGGTAGATGTTTTTATCAAACTTATCTTTTAGTTGAGAGTTCTCCCCTTAAAGATCAATTTGATTAAAAAAAATTGCTTCTCATCAAAGTTAATTGAAGTAAGAAATTCGTTATTGTAGGATGTTAATACTTCTACTTTTTTTTGAGCGACAAAATATCCATTAAAGACATAATTGAGAGTTTTATGATCAAGTTTACTCTTATATTGTTTGTGAATGTGGATATAGGAAATGCACCTAAAGATGTTTGGATAGGAAGTTGTTTGTGGAAAAAAAAATTTGCTATATATTTTATAGGACCTTTAAAGCCAATCACCCTTGAGTGTACTACATTGATTAGGTATGTATATTCTTGATTGCTCTACACTAGTATCATTTACCTTGTTGTTGTGGTCTTCAGCAATTTTATGAATTGATAGAAGATCTACTGCAATATGAGGAACATTGTTATGCTTTTTGATGAATTAAGAAGGTTGGAGAACATTTGGAGTAGGTGTGAACTTCTTAAGAGGAGAAATGAGAAGTGAGAAGAAATATATTTTCATTTTCTGAAAAAATAATTACAACTATTTGGAGCTATATATAGGCCTTTACATAACTGGTTTAATGGGGTTAATAGGGTGAGGTCGACTGCTATTTAGAAAACAAAAAATAAAATAAGAAAAAAGGTTCAAGTGGGTTTGGTATGGTTCGGTTTTTCCTGGACCATGATAAACCATGGGCTGATGTCCTGAACCTAGAGATGCTGGGCTGAAAGCTGATGTTGTGTTGAGGATAAGCTATTGTGGTTTGCTGATTTTCTGCAGATGATTGTGTATGTTTGGTAAATGTTTTCTTACTTCCTCTTCGGTGATATACTATAACATTTGTAGTGTTGCCTTGAGCTTTTTTCTTTTGAGTTTTTGATCCATTCTTCAACTTGTTTATGTATTATGTTTGTATATAAGGGAATATATTGTTGCCTAACACTCCCGTCCCCATAAAAAACAAATCTTATCCTCAAAGTTGAGAGATGAAAAAGCAGTAGAGAAGGCTAAAAAATTCTCCCAACTGGAGTCTTCCAGAGAGTAGTTAAAAGTACCCATTTGTGAGATTGTCCACAAAGTTAAATAATGCAGTAAGCTACAATTGCACATGGTAGACTTAATGGCTGGTTGTTGTGAGTTAAAATAGGTAGAGGTGAAAGCACAAAGATATTGTTTTATGCGCGTTTAACGAGTATCTTGTTATGGCCATCTGCTAAGGATGACAAACAATGCTATAATGGAATGCTGTATCACTTAAAGGAAAAAGGCGAAGCCAAAAATTGCTTAAAAATGCTTACCTATTTGATACTATTGTTTTTGGGAAATCATGTAATACTATTATTTTTGGGAAATCATGTAATCGAACAACCATATTAACAAAGAGAGTGGCTACTTGAGATGTTGAGTATGTTGTAGGTAAGGATCCAAAATGGGCGTATTTGGAGAGACAACCAATGACAACCAGAATAAAAGTGTAACATTGTGAATTTGGTAGATCCGTAATGAAATCCATAGGCAAATCAACCCAAACTCGAGATGGTATCGTAAGAGGAGAAAGGAGGCTAGCGGGTGCCATGGTAAAAGACTTGTTTTTCTGACAAATGAGACAGTTACGGACAAATTTAACATCTTTATGGAGTTCCGGCCAGTCAAAACTTGCAGTGAGCCTTTTTATAGTTTCAAGGGTACTGCTGTGACTTGCAAAAGGTTTAAAGTGAAATTCAGTAAGCAAAGAATTTTTGAGAGCGGAGTGCTTACTAATATAAATGTGGTTTTTAAAATAGAGAATGTTATCCTTGATTTGATAATCCGTGGTGGATAATTTACCCTTTGCCAGTTGTGAACTTATTAGGACAATGATCTTGAGTGCTAAATTTAGAGTCATAAGTATCACGACAAAATTGAATTTCCATACGGTATAGCTTGTGGATAGGAAGGGAGGGAGGTTTTGATGGTTGGGCCGATTGTGGAGAAATGTGGGGAGGTGTTTGGCCAAGAGATGGAGGGCTGGGGCGTAGTTGGAATAATTGGTTTCTGCCAATGTGAGAAGAGAAGTGCAAGGAAATCTTGAATTTTCGATTTGAACTGATGGATGAAGGGGCGGAGTCGAACGAGAGGGACGGAGTTGATCGAATTGTTGGAGGAAGCAGTGGACTCGAATGAGACAGACGAACGAATGAGACGGAGTGGGCGAACAAACGAGACGGAGTGGGCGAACAAATGAGACGGAGTGGCGAACGAACGAGACGGAGTGGGGGAACGAACGAGAGCACCAATTTGTTATACTTCTTGATGAATTAGGAAGGTTGGAGAACCTTTGGAGTAGGTGTGAACTCCTTAACAGAAGAAATGAAAAGAAATGAGAAGTGAGAAGAAATAGATTTTCATTTCCTGAAAAATAATTATAGCCATTTGCAATTATATATAGGCCTTTACATAATTGGTTTAATGGGGTTAATAGGGTGGGGTTGGCTGCTATTTATAAAAATAGAAAATAAAATAATAAAATGGTTCAGTGTGGGTTGTTATGGTTCAATTTTTCCTAGACCTTGATAAACCGAGAGTTGTTGGGCCGAGAACTGCTATTGTGTTAAGGTTAAGTTTGCTACTTTTGTCGAATTTCTGCAGTTGGTCATGTATGTTTTGTAAATGTTTTCTTCCTTCCTTTTCGGTGATAAACTATAACATTTGTATTGTTGCTTTTAGCTTGTTCTTATCCTTTTTCACCTTGTTATTGTTTTATGTCTGAATCTAAGGGAAAATATCGCTGTTCAACAAATATGCAGTACCTTAATAAGGCTAAATATGAAGGAAATTAAAATATTTTCTTGATTTACAATTGCTTTTAGAGAACAATCAATCACTTTTGTTTTTCTATTGTTAGGGTAGGGTTTGTAGATTTGAAAATGGTTGGCAAGGTTAGTCATGTGAACATTGGTTCTTGAATTTAGGATCTAGGTGTAAGGGGAATTATTTAAGACACTAAAAACACAATTGCTAGAAGCTACTACTATTTTGATCTGGAGAGCATGATCTGGATATATTTTCTTTCAGAGTTTAGAAAATTTCTAAGTTTGTTAATTTCTTTTATTTTGATCCCTTTTGATTTCATGAAAGAGGTTTGCCCTTTTTATGACATTTTTTATTTCCACCATAACATTCAGGTTTTTCATTGAGTTTTCAGCATTCATCTTTGATGTGTCCTTTCTTCTTGCAACAATTGCACCATAGATTGTCTCCGACAAGGGCTTCTCTCTTTGTTCAGAGAAAGAGTCTATAGTAGTAAGTCCATTACCTCGAGGTTTGGTGGTTGTCATGATTGATGTTTCGGAGATCGGAGTGTTGATGATTAACGTACTTTTTTTCTTTGGCTTGTATGAGAAAAAAAATCTTATTTAGTGATGGTAGATTTACTTTGCTCTAGATTTGGACATGAACTTAGTCAAAGTCATTACTGAGTCATATAAAAAACTTAAATACCCTTTCTCTTTCAATAAAGCTTAAGAATTATTGAATTATTGCATCGTGTTATCTTGAGATCCTGGTGATAATCCAATTTATGCAAATAAATCATTATTGCATTAAAGTACCCAATAGTTGGATTGTTGCTTTGCTTGGTTATTAAAATCGTAGTTTTGATCTCATAGATGAAGGCAACATCATTCACTTTTGAGTATGTTTAATGACATCCCAAGGTTTTTTTTTTTGTGATTGATAAGATTTCAGGCATCATTGTATTCACAATCGTGTCATGATCATAAAATCTACTTAATCCCGAAGTATAAACTTGGCTCTTTTGGTTCCGTAGAAGGATCCACAAGTGATGGATCATACCTTTTCTTTTCAGATATGTTTTCATAATTTGATACCATTTTAGATAGTTTGTACTATTTAAGCGATATGAGACTTGTAGCACCTGAAGTTCTCCCTTTTTTTTACTTTCACTATTCATATTTGCTAACTCCTTTGAAGGGAAGTCAAATAATCTAGACATAATGAAGAATCCTGACAAGAAGGAAAAAGAATAAATGTAGGAAGAAGGAAATCTTAATCTCACTTTGATACCATATAAAAAGTAGAAAAAAAATATTTTGTTATTCTGTACAAAATATATAAGTATATATAGATATTTTCAAAAGAATTATAATGGAAAAAAGTCAAAGTTATTTGCAAAAAAAGGAAAAAAAATTCCCATGGGGAACTAATAGCTAGAAGAGAAAGTGAAGGCATACGAATTGCAAATCCAAGGAAAAAAGGGAAGATGTTGGTCTAATAGTTAGAATCTTTAATCCGTGTGGCTAATGATCATTATCAAGATTGATTTACTTGTGGGTCCCATGATCATTGAACAAAGTTTATAACCCAATCTTTATCATGAAAAATTTAAAGATATATTATAATAACAATAGGTGGTTCAAACGGTTATTGCATCAAAAGTCTTACATAATTTAAAATTATTTGTCCAACTGCTTATGCATCCTCCTAGCCTTTAATTTAAAGGATTTGAGAGGAAAGAAAAAAAGTATAGTTGGGTTCTTAATTAAGTTGTCATATATGAGTGCAACAAACATTTTATTTTCTTTAGCAGCTCTAATTGATGGCTTACTTTGAGTTGCAGTGTCAACTTGAGGCATATTATAAGCCATTATTGTAATATAATCATGAAGATTTTGATCAATTTAAACCTCTTAACATTCCTACATGGGATGCAACCCTTGGAATATTATGGTGTTGCTCGCTTTGTCGGACATCTAGTAGGTGATTAACTATGTTATAGAGGATCTTCATGATCGCCCACTTTTGCCTAATCAATAGTTTGGGTTGCATTTATGTCAAGTTTTACAAATTCTGAAAACTTAACTATCATCCTAGTTCATTTGTTGAGTACTAATGATATTTGCAAATTTCCAAAATTGGCCAAATTTTTTATCTCATGTCCTCCTCCAACAACTTCTGTAACGACAAATAATTTGTGCTTTGAATATTCAAAAAAGCTGCATTTTTTTGGAAAGATAAGTGTTATCCAAAATTAACGTATTTCAATAGCGATATATGCTAAATAAAATATCTAACAATGTGATGGCCATTGCTCATATCTATCAATATCATCTTTCTTTTCTCTTCCTAAGACGTTTGTATTTTTTTTTTTTAAACTTTTGAATTTGACTCCATATACTTTTTTGGTGACAATTCTGATTCTTGCATTGCTCATCAAATCATCAATGACATCAATTACAAAATTTTGTTTCATCTTCTGAGTATCACCTTGGTACACAACATCTTTAATGTCTTGAGTGCTCTTCATATTCACATGAATGTACTAACACATTTTTTGTAATTGAGCAGTGATTTATTTTTTGTTTAAACTCTCTATATATAATTCTCCCTCTTACTTTTAGAAGTATATGCTCTAGTGCATTGGAGAGATTCCTGGGAAATTATAAAATATTGAATATTGTGCCACAAATAACGTAAAGAAACACACTTTATTAATAAGCATCATAAAATTGTAATCTAATGTGATAAAACCATGATCATCTTAACAAATGTATCATCCACAGAAAAAATGTAGGGTGGCATATAAGGCATGACTTCGATTATGTGGCACATAAATTTCAATCACAAAAAAATTTTGAGTTGTATCATAATGCCAACTAATAATCGATATTATTGATGTGATTTCACATGATGTTAAAAATGCAACCTCTGTTTTTTCTAGGCACATGAGAATCAGTTGAATTTCTTTCTGTATCATTCAGTCATGATTTCTCGCAGCCTACATTTCTTCTGAGAGAATGAAATTCTCTCCATCTTCTATAATAATCTAGTTATGTAACATACATCTAACAAACACATTGTCAAATTGGGTTTTGAGTTGAAAATAACGATTAGACTTTATGATTGTAAAATAGTCTTCAAAGAAAAATGCATGCTTCACGTTAATAATTCCTTATGATATAAAAATCTTTCAGGTGATACATTGTCGGACAAAATAGATATGTAAAACCCTTTTTGATAGCATAGCTTTTTTCAACTAGATAATATTTATTTGTGATGTTTAATTTAGTTATGTATGTATGAGATATCACAATTAATATTGAAATGATACATAATATGGGGATTTTTTATCTTTTGAAACATATAAAACATCAAGTTGTACTTATATATTTCGGAGCACTGTTGGATTATGTGTTGAATCCTTACAACTAGGTGATTTCGAAGTGTGCTGCTGGCACATTCTAAGTTGGTATGACCTTTGCTTTATCGTATGTTCCATCTAGGCTGCCAAAACATCCTAATTTTATAAATTATATGGGTAAGAACACTCATATGAGTTTGTTATATTTTATGGGTATATAGATTATGATCTTGCCTTAAAAAAGCATGAATATATTGTTGGACTGTATCATATATGGATTTTAGAACACTAGAGGCTTAATAATCTCATCTTGTAATTCTCTTATGACATATAACTTAGCATTTAAGTGCTAACTTATGATTTCTATAGACTCTTGAAATTTTAGTCAATTGACCTGATTATGAACACTATACCCGAGGTTATGCCATAATATAACTTATCCTTCAATGCATACATTGATTGTGTTTAGAAGTAAGCTTCTTATGTGAAAAAAAAAAATCTCTCATGCTTTATAAACACATTGCTATTTAGTCATCTGCCTCATCCTAGTTTAATTAAGTTCATAAGTAATACCTTCTTTAGTAATAGTGAAAGTAAAACACGTCACCCGAATAGCACAAACTAAGTCATCTGATATAGGAATTTTGCTGGGTAAGCAGTGCCTACAAAACATGCCAAATGAGGCGCTTGCAGATGCTACACTATTTTTATAGTGAGCATTACAGGTTAATACTTATGGACAATCTCCATTATAAATACTCAATTGCAACTATTTGAGTAGATATTGATGAATTCATTCAGTATAGCCACCCAACCTACTCCAAAACATCTCCAAATAATTACGTGTCACAAATTCCAAAGCATCTCTAAATAACTATATGGACCCTAAAAGTTAATCCCAACAATTGAATAAATATATCTAATTATGTTGCGAATCTGTTTTCAAGGACTATGATTTTGATGATAGCAAATATTTCTGTTACTGGTTGCCTGTTTAATCTTTCAGGTCCGCAGGATCAATTGCAAGTTCAAGCCAGCCCAAGATCGAGTCAGTCTATTTTGTAATTCAAGTCCAATGTACTCTTTTCATCTTTATTGAGTCAAATGTAATGTAAAGGATCCCCTAGCTAAGTAACCTTGCACACACATACTTAGGGGGAGAGTTTTAGTGAATTAGAGTTTCTGTTCATTTTTTTTTTTGTTCAGATCGCCCTGGACGATATTCACATCGTCCTGGACGATCCAATGAAAACAGAAACCCTAATTAGGGCGACAAAGTTAAGTCGATCTGATTAAGCAGATCGTCCTGGACGATCCTATGATCGTACAGGATGATAGGCTCAAATCAGAAATTCCAGCCGCCAGATTAAGTTAGGCAAGTTTTTATTTTTAGATATTTGGACTGATCGTCCCGGATGATACGTGTATCGTCCTGAATGATCCATTATAATCATGTCTAAATTAGTCTGGTGATTAAAAAAAGCAATTAATATCTGATTGATATGATCATATCGTCTCGGACGATCTCAAGATCATCCTGGACGATACATGCAAAATTTTGACCGTCCAGTGCCTATCACCTGTACGTCCAGAGCTGTGTGCAGGACGATTTTGTCATTTTTGAACTAATCGTATCGAACGATAGACATATTGTCCCAGACGATCAAGTCATTTTGAAATCGTCCAGCATGTTCTGACCTGTATGTCCAGAGTTGTGTGCAGGACGATTTTGTCTTTTTTGAACTAATCGTACGGGACGATCAAGTTATTTTGAGATCGTCCAGCACAAGTTCCCCTGGACGACCAGAGTTATCTTCTGGACGAAATTCTTGATTTACACTAATCGTTCTGGACGACCGCAGAATCGTACGAGACAATCTGAACAAACTTTTCTTCTAATCGTCCAGAGAAACCAGATCGTCCAGGCTGAAATATGAGTTTTTACATTGATCGTACAGGACGATCGATCGATCATCCTGGACGATCTTTGACGACCAGTTGAGATTTAGGGCAATTTTGATCCCTCCTTTAAAAGATATTTTTCTTCCAACAAGAAAAATCTTTTACCACTTTTCTTTCCAGAGAAAACCTTGAGAGAGAGAGAGCTTGGGAGAGAGAGAGGATCTTGCGAGGGGGAGTTTGTGAGGGATTCACAAAGGTTGCTCCAAGCAAGGATCTGAGTCGTCTTCTCCGTTCGTCATCTCTTGTCTTGTGGGTATCTCTGTGGGAGGATCGTTCGCAAGAAGATTCGGGTTCTCTGCCTGCTTCAGGAGGAAGCGATAGGAGTCTAGGTTCTCTGCCTGCTTCAGGAGGAAGTGAAAGGAGTTCAGGTTCTCTGCCTCACCGGGTTGGTGGAAAGGAGTTTTTGTACAGGCTTCTCCGCCTTGCTGTGGGAGCAGAAGGAGAGTCATTTAGTGTTAGTGCAATACCCGGAGGGGAGGCTCCGGGGAGTGGACGTAGGTCAAGTTGACCGAACCACTATAAAATCTGGTGTGTTCTTTCTGATTATTTTCCACATTTACTTTTCTGTTGATGATTGTGTGATTGTAATTGTTATTCTGTTATCGTTGAATATCTGCACATCATCGCATAGCTGTAAAAGTTTTAAAACATTCAAAAAGATTTTCTAAATCGTTGTTTGGCTCTTGAATTTTAAAACTACCAATTCACCCCCCCTCTTGGTTAGCCTCGGGACTAGTTCATAAGGGCTTAACATCCCTATCGAACTTTCAAATTACTTAGAGATAGAATGCGGAATGAGTATATACGTGAAAAGGTTGGAGTAGCTCCAATGACAGATAAGATTATAAAGAGTCACTTTAGATGGTTTAGTCACATAAAATATTGTCCTTCCAATACCTGGTTAGGAGAGTATAGATGTGCTAGATCTTGCCTATGTTAAGAAAGATAGATGTAGACTTAAAAAACCTGGCTAGAAAGTATTAGAAATGATCTTTTTTTATTAGATTTAAATAAAATTTGACTCTTAATAGGACACAATGGAAAAAATGATTCATATAGCCGATCCCATGTAGTGGGATAAAGATGTGTTGTTGTTGTACTTAAATCAAACTAACTAGAGGTTATCCAAACTAGGAACAATCAAAAAGAGATAGAGTACATAATGTTCTCGTAGGCATCATTATGGGTATTCCCAAAAAATGCAAAGTTGCAAAATTACAAGTTAATATAAAATTAAAATTCATTAAATTTCAATTTATCATTATTTGCTCAATGTTTCAAATGAGTATAAACACGTAGGTCTTCATCAAATTTACATGATTTAGACAAATTTGATTTCGACGAATTTGAGATGTGGTACTTATCAAGCAAATGAAGGCTTAAATTCTATGGTTTCTCCAACATAATCTATGAGTTAGCACAAATGGGTCCACCGTCAATAGGGGACACAATTAATTTCATCATTATGTTAAGAAAGGTAGAGGTAGACCTAAAAAGACCTGGTTAGAAAATATTAGAAATGATCTTTCTTTAATAGATTTAATCGAGATTTTGACTTTTAATAGGACACAATGGAGAAAAATGATTCATGTAGCCGACCCCACATAGTGGGATAAAGGCTTGATGATGTTGTTGTTGTATTCATAATAGCTATTGGAACAAGTTCTATAGATTTGTTTACCAAAAAATTGGATGCAAATTAACTATTAGGAAGTGGAAGATAGAATAATTCAAGGAAGCAGGAAGTTGTTCATGAAATAACACCAAATCTAATACATTGAATATTGGATTGATGCCAGAACTTGCGTGAATATGTAATTTCTGGGCATTAGTTCGAATGCTCTGCAAAATATTAAATACTATTGTCTTTCTCACATTTAATTCCTTAAAGTTCTTGAAAGTAATATTTTTGAATTCAAATGTACACCTAACTTATCTCTTGATCTAAACTCCAGACTCTTATTCACATTAACAAAATGCTTATTATTGTCATAAGTAATAGTTTATTTTTTGTGAATATCTTCATTCAATTCAAACAAATCATACAAATGATATGAGTAATGAAAATCTTAAAATACTAGCATAAATATGAAGAGATACTAATAATGACCTTTAACTAATTCTTACAAAACTAGATGTTAGAGAAAGTAAAAACATATTAACCATAAAAATATGATATGCTATCTGGACGAACAACCACTTTAAAGAAAACCCATAGGACTTTAAAGATACCAATTGCAAGAATTGTGAACCTTTATATTTGACTAAATATATTAAATTGTAATGCTCATGTTTTTTTTAATGATCTCCTTATTAACAAATTTGTTGAAATATTCATGTAATTTTACTTTTAACAAAGATTCTGTTTATGAATATGTTAAAGGAACTAGAAATATAATACAAAATCAAATTTAGTTTGATTTATTGAGATGATTTCATTAAAAGTATCAATTACCATCAATGGGAGTTAAATCAATCCTGTTTTTCGATTGGTTTATCAATTTCAACAGCATAGTTGGTTTAGGTTTGCAGTTTAGAGTAAATTTAATTTTTATTTGGAATTCATATTCACAATTAAGACTAGGTTCAAGTTCTAACTCTAGTTCATGTTCAGACATACTTAATTTGCTCTCAAACTTCAAAGATGAACAATATTTAATGTAAATGTAAATTCATATTCAACATAAAATAATTTAAAGGTTACTGCAAATTATTTATTTCATTTTGAAAATGATATTCATGAATTATAGTTTTATTAATATGATCTGATTCAAATATATGTGATTTTATGATGGTGCATGCTTAGAAAAATTTAGAGATGAAGATAATGATTTTGGTTTTGGGTCTTTAATTATAGATGTGAGAGTATGATTTAAATATGCTTCAATATTTATCGTGATGTGCAAGAGCGTGTGAATTATAGAGCAATTAATTTAATGTGTTATACTTTTAAATTTAGATAGATATAAAGAGGCCCGTAAGGAATCTAAGAAAGCAATATGTGATATAAAAATTTAGCTTTTAATGATTTATATAATAGATTAGATATTAAGGAGGGTGAAAATGTATGTATAAGTTAAACAAGTAAAGAGATAGGAAAAGTAATGATTTAGTTCAAGTGAAATGCATTAAGAATGAAGATCAAAAAGTGTTTTTATTAGAAGAGGATATTCAGCAAAGGTGGATGAGATATTTTGATAAGCTTTTTAATGAAGATTGTGAGAATACGATTGACTTTAGTGATCTTAGCATCCTAAATGAAAATAGAGATTTTTGTTTTTATCAACTTATTAGTAAAACCGAAGTTAGAGAGGCTTTAAAGAAAATGAAGTTTGAAAAAGTTGTTGGACCTGATGATATTCCAATAGAGGTGTGGAAATGCTTAGGAGATGATGAAATTTCTTGGCTTATGAAAATTTTCAATATTATTTTGAAGATTAAAAAGGTGCCAAATGAGTGGAGTGTGTTGATTCCTATTTTTAAAAATAATGGTGATGCACAAGAGTGTGCGAAGTATAGAGTAATTAAGTTAATTTGTCATACTTTAAAACTTTGGGAGAGAGTTATTGAGCATAGGTTACGACGTGATACTAATGTTTCTCAAAATCAATTTGGATTTATGCCGGGTAGATCTATTATAGAAGCTATACATTTATTGAGAGGTTTGATAGAGAAATATAGGGAGAATAAGGAGGATCTACATATGATATTTATTGATTTAGAGAAAGCTTATAATAAAGTTCTAAGAGAAGTGTTATGGAGAGTTTAGAAATGAAAAGGGTTAATAATGCTTATACTCAAGTCATTAAGAATATGTATGCAGGAGTTGTTACTTGTGTTTAAACACAAGGAGGTTGGACCAAGTATTTTCCTATTTCAGTTGGATGAGCTGTTACTTGTGTTCAAACACAAGGAGTTTGGACCAAGTATTTTCCTATTTTAGTTGGATTGCATCAAGGATTAGCTTTAAGCCCATATCTTTTTGCTTTAGTCATGGATGTTCTTACTAGACATTTGCAGGAAGATGTACCATGTTGTATGCTTTTTGCTGATTGTATGCTTTTTGCTGATGATATTCTTCTTGTTAATAAGATTAGAGAGGGAGTTGAAGGTAAACTTGAATTATGGAGATCAACCTTAGAGTCTAAAGACTTGGTTAGAAAATATTAGAAATGACCTTTTTTATTAGATTTAAATGGGAATTTGACTCGTAACAGGACACAATGGAGAAGAAAAAGATTCATGTAGCCGGCCCCACGTAGTGGGATAAAAGGCTTGATGTTGTTGTTGTTGTATTCATTTATTCAATTAGCATCCAATATAAAATTTTTGGTGAATTTTAACTTAATTTATATATAATTTTTGCCTTAGACCTTTATTGAAACATATTATGATAACAAAATAGTCTTGAGGCAAAATTTGTCGGGTAACGAGACTTGTTAATATATCATAATATTCAAACAACTCTTAAAATGATCTTTCAATTGGTGCTTTATTTGACCGATTGATACATTACTCTTTAACTTTATGTTTTAAGTCGGCCCATGCATGATATTTAGCTTGCAATACTTTGCTAAAATAGCTGAGGGTGTTCCCCTATTTTTGCGTTAACGCATTGATGGGTTTCAAAATCAAATACTTGGTAATGTTCAAAGATATATTTTAAATCATCGATCCATTATAAAAATTTCTCAAGGTTATCCCTTCATTGTATGTAGATTGTAAGTTTGATTTTTACGATAATGATAGCATGTTCAACTAGAATCATAATTGATCTGATTCTATTTTAATTGCATCATTTATTAATTTTCTTTACTAACTCAATTAATGTAACTTACTATTAGTTGATATGATGATGCAACAAATGCCACTTAAAAGCTCTGATTCCAAATTGATATATGATACTTTAAAAGTCTAGGATTCCTAACACAACTGGATGAAGTTATAGATGTAGATCACATAAAAGGAATTATGATTCACATACTAAATATCGTTAAATATGCAAAAACTCACTTTTTTATGTTTAAATTTGAAAATATGTGAAAGTATGATGTAACAATTAATTAAATTTGAAGAAATCGCTGAGAAATTTGAACAATGAAAAATCAGTGAGCAATGGAATTTTTTGAATTAACTAAAATACTATCTGTAGCCTATTTGATCAAAATTATGAATCTTGCACTACTGATAACTAATTATTTAAGAAAAAAATAAATAAAAGACAGTAATAACCAAAGTGAAGAAAATATAGGTACACAGATATATCTTTCCTAGTAACTTGTATGTCACAATATCCCACACTTGAAGGAATCCTACATGCCGTTGGTACACATAAGATTGAAAACAAAAGTTAAAATTTTATCGATCAAAAGCTGATTAAATTATATATATATAAAGACATTGTTCCTTTGTTGACTGCCTCGACCTGGTTCAATTTAAGTTAATAGCTCATATGTCGTCTTGATTCACTTAAAGGATAAGCCTAGTAAAGTAGAGCACGCTGTCTGGGTATCAAAAAAACATAAGCCACCCGGTATTAGGATTTCAGCACAAGTCATGCCAAAGGATGAATCAATATAGCGCCAGCAAAAGCCAAGCTATAGGCCTGGCACGAGCGCTACAGGAGAGTATCTCTGAAAAGCCTCTCTTCAAGAAATAGAATGATTGGTTACAGCCATATTAACAGAAACCAGAGAATACATAGCCATGTAAGCCTGCCAACTTACTCCAAAACGTATCCAAATAGCCAGTGGAACTCTAAAGCATGCCCAAATTGCTGTAGGAACCACAGGATGTGAACTCAGCAACCGAACTGATGTGTCCAATCATTTAAATCAAACCAAACGAGAGGTTACCTTGACCAACAACAACAACAAGCCTTTATCCCACTATGTGGGCATCGGCTACATGGATCCTTTTTCTCCATTGTGTGATGTTAAAGGTTAAAATCTCATCTAAATCTAATAAAGAATTATCATTTCTAATTATTTTCTAACCAAGTCTTTTTAGGTCTACCTCTATCTTTCTTAATACAAGTCAAATCTAATACATCTACTTTTCTAACTGGGTCATTGGAAGGTCACCGTTTTATGTGACCAAACCATCTAAGGCGACTCTCTCTAATCTTATCTTCTACTGGAGCTACTCCAACCTTTTCATGTATATGCTCATTTCATATTCTGTCTTTAAGAGTAAAGCCACTCATCCACTTGAGCATCCTCATCTCTGCAACACTTAACTTAATATTATGCTTCTCTTTTAATGGCCAACATTCTGCACCATAAAGCATTGCATGTCTCACTACCATCTTATAAAATTTTCCCTTGAGAGGGACTTTTCTATCACATAACAAGCCTAATGCATTCCGCCACTTCAACCATCCAACTTGAATTCTACTAATAATATTCTCATCTATTTCACCATCACTCTGAACAATAGACCCAAGATGTAAAACCCGAAAAGTTCAATCGGACGCGTCGCACGCATTTCGATGCGCCGCAACGAAATTAGGCGAAATTTCAAAGTCGTCAAAATGCAACGAAATAAATTTTATTAAATTCTACGCGAAATTTCGATTGAAACGGTGTAAAGAACTTATAGGAAATTTTGCATGGTTTAGGAGTTAAAAATCATTTAAGTTTGTTTAAGTAAACTTTACCTATTATACCCATTTTACCCCTCATGAGTCTTAAGGAATTTATTAGAGGAAAGGGCACATGCGTAAATTGGTTTTAAAACTCCTCCCTTAAGCCCCCATTCCGCCTAGGGACCGATCCATTCGGTCCCTTTGGTTTGTTTTGCTCGGCCACGCGAGAGAGGAGGGGAAGAGGGCGACGGGAGCTTGGCGAATCCGGCGGCCGGCGATTTTCTGGCGGTGGTCTTAGGGGAGAATTGAAGGGAGAGTATGGGGGAGTAAGAAGGTAAGTTCTAAATGAAGTTTTTCTTTATTTTTCCTTAGTTTTCTTTGAAGAAAATTTTAGGGTTTTTCTCAAAAGTTTATTTCTCTAAAACTTTCTTTATAAGAATGATTATGTTGGCTATTAGGAACAATTTTATGAAGTAAAATTCTAATTTCATGGGAAAATTTTTAAGTTTTGAAATTAGGGTTTACTCAAATGATGGGGCTTTCATAGCAAAGTGAAAGGGAATGTATGTGAGCATGAGTTTAACCATTAAGCATGAATTTTTAGTAAGAAAAATTTAGGTTTCAAAATTAGGGTTTTTGTTTTAAAGAAGAATTGGTTTAAAAATGATGATAGGATGATTGTAGAAACAAAATTTCTTTGAAATTTAAAGTTTTTCTTAAGAACTTATGGAATTGTAAATTAGGGCTTTTCCTAATTGTTCATTTCTAAGCTTGCATGTTCATTAAACTTGTTCTTAGGAGTCTTGGGAAGTCTCTAATGATGAGAAAATGAGAATGAGGGAAAGAAAATAATTTTTCTACTTTTTCATTATTTTAAATCCGAAAATTTAAATACTAATTAAAAGAAAAATGTTATATTTAGGTTTTGTTGTATTAAAGGAAAAATGTAAGATGCATTTATAAGTAAGAGAGAGATATTAGGGTAGGGAATTTGGAATTTGGCAAAAAGGGCTTATGTTGTAAATGTGTTTTTAGGATTTGAAAGGAGGGATTAAGGAAAAGGTGGTGAAGACTTCAAAAGCACAAATTGAGGTAGGAACCTCTTTCCTACATGGTCATATTTCTTTATGTTCTTAACCCTTCTATGTTGGCAATTATTCTATGTTGACAATTTGCTTATGTTGGCAATTATTCTATGTTGGCAATTAGCTTATGTGGGCACTTATCTTATATTGGAAATTAGCTTATGTGGGCACTTATCTTATATTGGAAATTAGCTTATGTGGGCACTTATCTTATATTGGAAATTAGCTTATGTGGGCACTTATCTTATATTGGCAATTAGCTTATGTGGGCACTTATCTTATATTGGCAATTTGCTTATGTGGGCACTTATCTTATGTTGGCAATTAGCTTAAGTGGGTAATTATTCTATGTTGACCATTTGCTTATGTGAGCAATTATCTATGTTGGCAATTTGCTTATGTGGGTAATTATCTTATGTTGGCAATTTGCTTATGTTGGCAATTTATTTCTTATGTTGGCAATTAGCTTATTTGGGTAATTGGCAATTATCTTATGTTGGTAATTAGCTTATGTGGGAAATTATTCTATGTTGGCAATTATCTATGTTGAGCAAATAAGCTTTGTATCACATTGAGCAAATAAGCTCTGTATCACACTTTAAGTTCATTTTTCTTGTTGCATATTCATGATGAGTAAACGTTTCATATTCATTATGGCTTGTGTATGTTAAATTCGGAGTACCAAGTATGGTGCGAAAGCACAAATTTATATGGGAACAATATGGCCCTTTTTGGGGCAAAAGAGAAAAAGAAATAAGTGGCAAAAAAAAAAAATGATGTGTACCTGATCAGTACACCCATGGTACTCCGGTACGGTTGTATAATAATTTATAGCATTGATACATGTACATTCATTGAGACATTTACATTCAAATACCGATGTGGCATTGAGACATTGGATACATTTACATTCATTGAGACATTCACATTCAAATACCGATGTGGCATTGAGACATTGAGGCATTCACACATGGAAATGACGTTGTGGCATTTTAAACTTTGAAATGACATTGTGGCGGCAAACAAAACTTATAACATGGAAATAAGTAGATTATATGTAGCATTGAAACATCGATATGGCATGACATTGAAACACCGATGTGGCATTGAGAAATATATGTGGCATTGTAACACCGATGTGGCATTGAGAAAAGTTTAGCTATTTAGATGTGAAACCTCTTATGTGACATTGATATGAAACAACTATAAGACATGATGGCACTTATTTGAGGCATTTAAGTATTACAATGTAAATGTATTTTAAAGATATATGAAAATGTTAGGATTGAGCTTTCCTATTGAGCTTTGGCTCACTCCCTTGTGTCGGGATACTTTTCAGGAGAACCTGTTCTTAAGTGATGGATGATCGACCTTGGTACACATACAGTCGTAGAGGACCGGATGACAGGTTCCACTTTTGTTTTCTTAGTTTTTGATATTTTGGGTGGTTTGGCATGTTTATTAAGTTTTGTAACCACCTTGTACATGTGCAATACTATGGAATGATATGAATTTTATGTTGTATGTTCGGAGAAAAATTTAGAGGCGCTTTTAGTGTATTATAAAGTCTCTTAAAGTTATTCAATGCATGTTTTCAGATAAATTGAAAGGTTACAAATGTCCGATTTCGTTCCCGCCTCGTTTATACGAGCTAACCGGGCCGGGTCGTGACAAGAGTGGTATCAAAGCCCAAGTTTAAGATATGGATCAGTATAAAGCGCCCTTAGGATGATTTATATGTCTTAGTCATTGTAGGATTGTATGCTTATGTGATGATTATTTGTTTTACTTGGTTTAGGACTATGGATCAGGAACCCAATGCCACTGATGGCAACACTGATGGGAATAATGATATGGCTGGTCGAGAAGTTCTAGCAATACCCTCTGTGGTACAACCTCCTGTAGGTAGTAACAGTGCTACCATAGATGCCTTCACTCAGATGATGGCGGCTGTGACACACTTGCTCCAACATTCTCATGAACAGCCACAATCTAGTTCCAGGGGAGAACCATCCAGGGGAGAGACATCCAGGGGAGAGCCATCTGTAGATAAGTATTTGAAAATCTTTCAGGACATGCGACCACCTCTTTATAAGGGAGTAGGAGAGCCAGTTGATGCTGAAAACTGGCTTATGAGAGTGGAGAAAATTTTAGAAGGAATGCACTGTCCTGCTGAACGAAGGGTGGCTTTAGCCACGTTTGTTTTGGATGGGGAAGCTGAGAGATGGTGGAGAGGACAGATGATGGAAAGGTTTGGTGGTAGGCCAATATCTCAAATTGTATGGGATGATTTTGTTAAAGTCTTCAGAGACTGGTTTGTGCCTCTTTCTGCGAGGTGGCAGATGTAAGAGCAATTTATTCGGTTAGTACAAGGGGATCGGACGGTTATGTAGTATGAAGCTGAGTTCACCAAGCTCGCACGCTACGCAGCTCATCTTATTCCGACTGCTGAGGAAAAATGTCACAGATTTTTGTTAGGACTTCGAGATATGATCCGTCAACCACTGATTCCATTGGGTTTAGTTGATTTTGCAGTTTTGGTTGAGAGGGCAAGGTGGATAGAGATGGATTATCCGAGTACCCAGAAGCGCAGAAATTTCTTTTAGAAAAGGAAGGGTTTTGAGAAGACCAGGAGCTTCCAGACTCATTCTGGAGGTACTAGTATGAAGAAGACCCGATCTGATAGTGGTGGGAGTTCATCCAGTGTCAGAACTTGTAACAAATGTGGCAGAGTACATAGAGGTGAATGTTTATCTGGATCCAATATTTGTTTTTGGTGCCATCAGCCAGGGCACATGGCTAGGAACTGTCCAAGGGGTCCAAAGGAGGGGAGGTCTAGTGTTCCTCCACCTCAGCAGAGCTTTGGGAGACATCCGACTGTTGGTAGACCGAGAGCTCAAGAGTCTACTGGTTCAGCATCAGTACCTAGTCATCCGGCTACGAGACCTGTTGTGCAACCAAGGGTTTATGCCATCACACAGCAAGAAGCCAAAGAATCTCCTGATGTGATTACAGGTATTATTTATGTTCAGTGTCTACCTAGTAGAGTACTTTTTGATACTGGAGCATCGCATTCATTCATTAGTCAGGAGTTTGTTATGAAGCATGCATTGAATGTCTGCACCATGCCCACTACACTGTCAGTTTTACTACCTGATGGATCTAATATGACTACCTCAAGTGTGTGTTCAACTACACTTTCTTTCTGTGAGAGAAATTTTGAAGTGGAGTTGATTTTATTACCACTTAAGGAATTTGATGTGATTCTAGGGATGGATTGGATGTCTAACCAGTTCATCTCCATAGATTGTAATAAGAAAGTGGTGAAGATCAAGCTTCCTGATGGAGAGAAGCTTGTCTTCCAGGGAGATCGGGGTGTATCTTCTATGATCATCTCATCTATGAAGGCTTATAGTTTAATGTTGAAGGGGTACCCAAGCTTTTTAGCTCATGTAAGAGATACTTCATAACAAGTGCCAGAGTTGAAGGAGATTGCTGTAGTATGAGATTTTCCTGATGTGTTTCCTGAAGTCTTACCTGGTATGCCTCCTATTAGAGAGATTGAGTTCTCTATTGATCTTATATCTGGTGCTGAACCTGTTTCAAAAGCACCCTATCGTATGGCAGTTAAGGAACTTCAGGAGCTGAAGTCACAATTGCAAGAACTGTTGGAGAAGGGTTTCATTCGTCCTAGCACCTCACCCTGGGGAGCACCAGTTCTCTTTGTTAAGAAGAAGGATGGTAGCATGCGACTCTGTATTGATTACAGAGAGTTGAACAAGTTTACCATTAAAAACAAGTATCCTTTGTCAAGGATAGATGATTTATTTGATCAGTTAGTAGGAGCCACAGTCTTCTCCAAGATTGATTTAAGGTCTGGTTATTATCAGCTGAGGATTAAGGAGGAAGATATTCCTAAAACAGCTTTTAGTTCAAGGTATGGACACTATGAGTTTACAGTGTTACCTTTCGGACTAACAAATGCTCCAGCTGCTTTTATGGATCTAATGAATCGGGTTTTCAAGCCAATGCTTGATAGTTTTGTCATAGTCTTTATAGATGACATCTTGGTATATTCCTGTGATGAAGAGCATCATGCTAATCATCTGCAGGCAGTGTTGCAAAGGTTAAGAGGCAATGAATTGTATGCCAAGTTCAGCAAGTGTGAGTTTTGGCTGAAGAATGTGACTTTTCTTGGTCATGCGATTAGTGGAGATGGTATTTCAGTGGATCAGCATAAAGTGCAGGCTATAGCTGATTGGCCCAGACCTACAACAGTGACTGAAATACGGAGTTTTCTTGGGCTTGCTGGTTACTACAGAAGGTTCGTCGAAGGGTTTTCCAAGATTGCTGCACCATTGAGCAGATTGACTCAGAAGGCAGTTCAGTTTGAGTGGAGCAGTCAATGTGAGGAAGCTTTTCAGGAGTTAAAGACTCGTTTGATGACTGCCCCGATTCTTACTCTTCCTTCAGGCACTGAAGGATTTCAGATTTACAGTGATGCATCACTGAAGGGTTTGGGTTGTGTCTTGATGCAACATGGGAGAGTAGTTGCTTATGCCTCTAGGCAATTGAAAAATCATGAAAAGAACTACCCAACCCACGATTTGGAGCTTGCTGCTGTCGTGTTTGCCTTGAAGATTTGGAGGCACTATCTTTATGGTGTGCATTGTGAAGTCTTTACAGATCACCAAAATCTAAAGTACCTCTTTTCACAGAAGGAGCTAAATTTAAGGCAGAGGCGATGGATGGAGCTACTTCATGATTATGATCTGAATATTCAGTATCATCCTGGCAAGGCAAATGCAGTTGCTGATGCTTTGAGCAGAAAGATGCCTGTGAAGGTAAATTCTTTATTTACCCAACAAGAGAAGTTGATAGAGGAGATGGAACGTTTAGAGTTGTCTGTGATACTTCCTACATCAAAGAATATATGGTTAAATCAATTGACAGTGCAACCTGATTTGAAGAGGAAAATAGCTGAAGCATTATTGAGAGATTCTGATTTTATGAAGATCATTGACTTAGTGAAGGCAGGACATGAAGAGGATTTTCTTTTTGATGAAAACAATCTCCTTTGGTATAAGGGCAAGGTTTGTGTGCCAAATGTTGATGATTTGAGAAGAAATGTTCTTTATGAAGCTCATCATTCTGCCTATACCATTCATCCTGGTAGCAATAAGATGTATCAAGACCTTAAAGAATTGTTTTGGTGGCCTGGAATGAAGAGGAGTGTAGCTGATTTTGTTGCAAAGTGTCCTACTTGTCAGTTAGTTAAAGCTGAACATCAGAGACCAAGTGGATTACTTCAACCCTTACCTATTCCAGAGTGGAAGTGGGATGACATTGCTATGGATTTTGTGTCAGGATTACCCAGATCTCGACAGGGTCATGATGCTATTTGGGTTATTATTGATAGGCTTACAAAATCTGCTCACTTTTTGCCTATTCGACTGACTGACTCAGTGGAGAAATTAGCAATGTTGTATGTGGTTGAGATTGTTCGTTTGCATGGTGTTCCTAAGTCTATTGTATCTGATCGTGATGGTAGATTCACTTCTAGACTTTGGAGAAAAGTCCAAGAGGCTATGGGCACCAAATTGACTTTCAGTACAGCTTTTCATCCTCAGACCGATGGACAAACTGAAAGGACAATTCAAACTCTTGAAGATTTATTGAGGCTGTGTGTTCTTGACTTTGGGGGAAGTTGGGAATCCCATACTCCTTTGATAGACTTTGCCTACAACAATAGTTACCAAGCCAGCATAGGAATGACCCCTTATGAAGCCCTCTATGGCAGAAAATGCAGAACACCTCTTTGTTGGGCAGAGGCAGGTGAGAGGAAAGTAATTGGATCAGATTTCGTTGAGGATGCTACAAGCAAGATCAAACTGATTAGCGATAGGTTGCTAACAGTACAAGATAGGCAGAAGAAATATTATGATGCTAAGCACCGTTCTGTGGAATTCAATGTAGGAGATTTTGTTTTCATAAAGATAAGGCCTATGAAAGGTGTGCTTTGTTTTGGAAAGGTTGGCAAGCTCAGTCCTCGCTATATTGGTCCTTTTGAGATAGTGGAAAAGATAGGGAAGGTGGCCTATAGATTGGCTTTACCAGCTTCTTATGTTGTACACAATGTATTTCATGTTTCTTCATTGAGAAGGTTTATATCTGATGATCCTGTTAAGATCATAACTGAAGATGTGGACATACAGCCAGATCTCACTTATGTAGAAGAACCAGAACGAATCTTGGAGTTTAGTGTGAGGCAACTCAGGAGCAGGGCTATACCTTTTGTTAAAGTTTTATGGAAGCATGGGTCAGAAAAGAATGCTACATGGGAGAAAAAATCGGAAATGAGGAAATGTTATCCTCATCTCTTCGAATAAGGTATGTTTGTCTTTCTTCTCATTCTTCTCAATTTAATTTCGTGGACGAAATTTTTATTAGGAGGGGAGAATTGTAAAACCCGAAAAGTTCAATCGGACGCGTCGCACGCATTTCGATGCGCCGCAACGAAATTAGGCGAAATTTCAAAGTCGTCAAAATGTAACGAAATAAATTTTATTAAATTCTACGCGAAATTTCGATTGAAACGGTGTAAAGAACTTATAGGAAATTTTGCATGGTTTAGGAGTTAAAAATCATTTAAGTTTGTTTAAGTAAACTTTACCTATTATACCCATTTTACCCCTCATGAGTCTTAAGGAATTTATTAGAGGAAAGGGCACATGCGTAAATTGGTTTTAAAACTCCTCCCTTAAGCCCCCATTCCGCCTAGGGACCGATCCATTCGGTCCCTTTGGTTTGTTTTGCTCGGCCACGCGAGAGAGGAGGGGAAGAGGGCGACGGGAGCTTGGCGAATCCGGCGGCCGGCGATTTTCTGGCGGTGGTCTTAGGGGAGAATTGAAGGGAGAGTATGGGGGAGTAAGAAGGTAAGTTCTAAATGAAGTTTTTCTTTATTTTTCCTTAGTTTTCTTTGAAGAAAATTTTAGGATTTTTCTCAAAAGTTTATTTCTCTAAAACTTTCTTTATAAGAATGATTATGTTGGCTATTAGGAACAATTTTATGAAGTAAAATTCTAATTTCATGAGAAAATTTTTAAGTTTTGAAATTAGGGTTTACTCAAATGATGGGGCTTTCATAGCAAAGTGAAAGGGAATGTATGTGAGCATGAGTTTAACCATTAAGCATGAATTTTTAGTAAGAAAAACTTAGGTTTCAAAATTAGGGTTTTTGTTTTAAAGAAGAATTGGTTTAAGAATGATGATAGGATGATTGTAGAAACAAAATTTCTTTGAAATTTAAAGTTTTTCTTAAGAACTTATGGAATTGTAAATTAGGGCTTTTCCTAATTGTTCATTTCTAAGCTTGCATGTTCATTAAACTTGTTCTTAGGAGGCTTGAGAAGTCTCTAATGATGAGAAAATGAGAATGAGGGAAAGAAAATAATTTTTCTACTTTTTCATTATTTTAAATCCGAAAATTTAAATACTAATTAAAAGAAAAATGTTATATTTAGGTTTTGTTGTATTAAAGGAAAAATGTAAGATGCATTTATAAGTAAGAGAGAGATATTAGGGTAGGGAATTTGGAATTTGGCAAAAAGGGCTTATGTTGTAAATATGTTTTTAGGATTTGAAAGGAGGGATTAAGGAAAAGGTGGTGAAGACTTCAAAAGCACAAATTGAGGTAGGAACCTCTTTCCTACATGGTCATATTTCTCTATGTTCTTAACCCTTCTATGTTGGCAATTATTCTATGTTGACAATTTGCTTATGTTGGCAATTATTCTATGTTGGCAATTAGCTTATGTGGGCACTTATCTTATATTGGAAATTAGCTTATGTGGGCACTTATCTTATATTGGAAATTAGCTTATGTGGGCACTTATCTTATATTGGAAATTAGCTTATGTGGGCACTTATCTTATATTGGCAATTAGCTTATGTGGGCACTTATCTTATATTGGCAATTTGCTTATGTGGGCACTTATCTTATGTTGACAATTAGCTTAAGTGGGTAATTATTCTATGTTGACCATTTGCTTATGTGAGCAATTATCTATGTTGGCAATTTGCTTATGTGGGTAATTATCTTATGTTGGCAATTTGCTTATGTTGGCAATTTATTTCTTATGTTGGCAATTAGCTTATTTGGGTAATTGGCAATTATCTTATGTTGATAATTAGCTTATGTGGGAAATTATTCTATGTTGGCAATTATCTATGTTGAGCAAATAAGCTTTGTATCACATTGAGCAAATAAGCTCTGTATCACACTTTAAGTTCATTTTTCTTGTTGCATATTCATGATGAGTAAACGTTTCATATTCATTATGGCTTGTGTATGTTGAATTCGGAGTACCAAGTATGGTGCGAAAGCACAAATTTATATGGGAACAATATGGCCCTTTTTGGGGCAAAAGAGAAAAAGAAATAAGTGGCAAAAAAAAAAATGATGTGTACCTGATCAGTACACCCATGGTACTCCGGTACGGTTGTATAATAATTTATAGCATTGATACATGTACATTCATTGAGACATTTACATTCAAATACCGATGTGGCATTGAGACATTGGATACATTTACATTCATTGAGACATTCACATTCAAATACCGATGTGGCATTGAGACATTGAAGCATTCACACATGGAAATGACGTTGTGGCATTTTAAACTTTGAAATGACATTGTGGCGGCAAACAAAACTTATAACATGGAAATAAGTAGATTATATGTAGCATTGAGACATCGATATGGCATGGCATTGAAACACTGATGTGGCATTGAGAAATATATGTGGCATTGTAACACCGATGTGGCATTGAGAAAAGTTTAGCTATTTAGATGTGAAACCTCTTATGTGGCATTGATATGAAACAACTATAAGACATGATGGCACTTATTTGAGGCATTTAAGTATTACAATGTAAATGTATTTTAAAGATATATGAAAATGTTAGGATTGAGCTTTCCTATTGAGCTTTGGCTCACTCCCTTGTGTTGGGATACTTTTCAGGAGAACCTGTTCTTAAGTGATGGATGATCGACCTTGGTACACATACAGTCGTAGAGGACCGGATGACAGGTTCCACTTTTATTTTCTTAGTTTTTGATATTTTGGGTGGTTTGGCATGTTTATTAAGTTTTGTAACCACCTTGTACATGTGCAATACTATGGAATGATATGAATTTTATGTTGTATGTTCGGAGAAAAATTTAGAGGCGCTTTTAGTGTATTATAAAGTCTCTTAGAGTTATTCAATGCATGTTTTCAGATAAATTGAAAGGTTACAAATGTCCGATTTCGTTCCCGCCTCGTTTATACGAGCTAACCGGGCCGGGTCGTGACACAAGATATCTAAAACGTGTGCTCTTATTAATGATTTGATCACCCAAAGTCATAATCCCTCCACTAGATCTATTATTACTAAAATTATACTCTATATATTCAGTTTTAGATCTACTCAAACAAAAGCCTTTAGACTCTAAGGTTGACCTCCATAATTCAAGTTTACCTTCAACTCCCTCTCTAGTCTTATTAACAAGAAGAATATTATCAGCAAAAAGCATACACCAGGGTACAACCTCTTGCAAATGTCTAGTGAGAAAATCCATGACTAAAGCAAAAAGATCTGAGCTAAAGGCTGATCCTTGATGTAATCCAACTGAAATAGGAAAATACTTGGTCAAACCATCTTGTGTTTGAACACAAATAACAGCTTCTACATACATATCCTTAATGACTTGAATAAAAGTATTATTAACCCCTTTTTTATGTAGAACTCTTCATAGCACTTCTCTTTGAACTTTATCATATGCTTTCTCTAAATCAATAAAACTCATATGTAGATCCTCCTTATTCTCTCTATACTTCTCCATCAAACCTCTTAATAAATGTATAGCTTCCATAGTAGACCTACCTGGCATGAATCCCAATTGAATTTGAGAAACATTAGTGTCACGCAGCAATCTATACTCCATAACTCTCTCCTATAGTTTAAAGTATGACACATTAACTTAATTCCTCTATAATTCACACAATCTTATGCATCACCTTTATTTTTAAAAATATGAATCAACACACTCATTCTCCACTCATCTGACATCTTTTTAGCCTTCAAAATAATATTAAAAACTTTAGTAAGCCAAGAAATTCTTTCATCTTCTAAGCATTTTCACACCTTTATGGGAATATCATCAGGTCCAATAGGTTTTTCACACTTCATTTTCTTTAAAGCCTCTTTAACTTCGGTTTTATTAATTCGTCGATAAAACAAAAATCTTTATTTTTATTTAGGGTGCTAAGATCATTAAAGTCAATTGCATTCTCATAAGCTTCATTAAAAAGCTTAGCAAAATATCTCATCCACCTTTGTTGAATATCTTTTTCTAATATAAGCACTTTTTGATCTTCATCCTTAATACACTTCACTTGAACTAAATTCTTACTACTCCTATCTCCTTGTTTAGTTAACTTATACATATATCTTTCGCCCTCATTAGTATCTAACCTATTATATAAATCATTAAAAGCTAAAATCTTTGCATTGCAAATTGTTTTCTTAGACTCCTTACGGGTATCTTTATATTGTTTTCCAATTATCAGAGTTTTTATTGCTAAACCAATTTTTTATAATAAATCTTCTTATTTTTTATCTTTTCTTGCACATTTTGATTCCATTACCAACTATTTTTACTATCAGTAACTTTTCCCTTTGATATTCCAAGCACATCTTTTGCAACATTTTTAATATCACTAGCTACGTTTTCCCATATAACATTAGCTTCCTCAAGCACATACAATCTTAAGATCTAGAATTTTACTCTCAAAAATATTTTTGTTAATATTCTTTAAATGCCCTCATCTAATTCTAAAACAACGATTTACTTTATTTTTTAATATACTGCCCCTTCGCGATGTTGGATACATAAACTTTCACTCGGAATAACTTTATAATCTTTACAATTTAAACGATTTATTTTTCTTATAAGAAAATAATCAATCTGAGTTTTACTATATCCATTCTTATAAGCGATGAGATGTTCATCTCTTTTCTTAAATAAGGTATTAGTAATTACAAAATCATAAGTTAAAAAAAAAATTAATATGGTCTTACCACCTTCATTAGTCGCTTCAAAGCCATAGCTACCATAACTGCTTTTAAAATCATCTATCTCTTTACCAATATGTCCATTTAAATTTACTCCAATAAAAACTCTTTCTTCGAGAGGTATCATTTGTATTAATTCTTTTAGGTTATCCAAAGAATAATAATTAAGAGAGAGAGAGAGAGAGAGCATATCTCATTCTCATAGGCATCATCACATACACGTTCAAAATTCTTTAAATGGAAAAATTACAATATAAAATAAAATTGAAAATTTGAAATTACTTAAGCTTAAATTAATCATTTATTTGCTCAACGTTTCTATGTATTTGAGCACAAACACAAAGATCCCCATTGCTACTGCCGAGAGTATGGTTGATTGGTCTTATGTTTTCTTTTCAGGTTAGATTATTATTAAAAATTGCTATATGCAGTCATAAAAGTAAATTTGTTAAAACACATTGTGGAAAGATTGTCTTAAGTTTTTGCACAAACGGTATCCACCCACTCTGTGGTAGGCAATCTCGTTGCAAAGCAGGCAAAAAATACTAAACCAAACGGGGCTTATATTGTTCTGAGGAATAGTTAATAGGGAATACAAAGGTGGAAATTCTTACCAAATTCTAAGAAAATTAGCGTGAAAATCCCCACAAAATGTCTCTTGAGGATTGCCCTTGGAGATAAGTAGTAAGCAGGAGCCCTCCTCACGTCCTAGCTGAGTTTGGCAATTTGTCACAAAGACTTGCTAGATTTGAAATACACTGAATTTTAAGATTTGAATAATTAGATATGTAATATAATATATGCGTACTTATTAAATAATATTTATTTCTTTTCTTCTGCCCTAAGTAGTTGCTGGCCCAATCATAAAATGCAGTAATTTTTTCCCAAAAAAAAAAAAATGCAGTAATTTTTAATTGTTTGTCCTTCATTTTTCTTGCATGCCTTGTTAGGTCTTCATTGCAGGCATGTCTGCGTCTGTCGCATAAATTGCTTTATAAAGAGGATATATTTATCATTGTACCGTCTCTAACTTAATGGTATTCAGTAATGTAATCTTTTGATGTTTAGTTGTTTGCATTTTTCAGAATTGTTTGTGAAGAAGCACACTTCAAATAGGTGCAAAAAAATTACACGTGAAACACACTCGCAAACTTGCCAACAGAACTTCTTCAAAGCTGCCTCCTTTTTGACTTTTGGGTCACGTATCGCTCAGCTTTACCAGTATTCAAGTGAATAATCACTGAATTTTTTTTATCCCTAGCAGCGTCTAGGGCAATGCACCGATTCAAGAGCAAGGTGAGGGAATTAGGTTATCTGACTCAGTATAAAGTCTTCTTTTCCTCTTCTTGGGGATTAAGCTCAGCTGGTCTTTACCCAGAAAGCAGTAGGAGATTCGAGCCTCTAAAACGGGTACTGCTTCTGTAATTTTGATTTTGTAGTTTCTACTTATTTTTATTGCTTTTCTTTTATTTTTTGAAGTGGTGCGTTGAACTCTTCTTTTTCTTTTGTCATCAGAACTTAATTATTTGAGGATCCAATAATTGCAGGTGGTAGTGATCTCTGGTTATGGAAGTTGTTGCACTTCTACCACCAGAAGGATTGTAAAGGTGGGTGCATAAAGCATGTGCTGTGTATTTGTGCTAGTTCTCCGCTCCTAATTCCTTGTCCCTGTTTTCTTTTGCTGTAGGGTATAACGAAGGCAGAAGGTCAGTTTTTTTTATCATTCTTATAACTCTCCTTATTATAACTCTCCTTATTATATCTGTTTCAATGTACAAATTTTCTTTCTTCTGGCAATCAGTTTTCAAATAGCCATAAATCTTTCCCAACAAATTATAGCATCGTTTATGATCTGTGATGCACTTTCTTGTATTTTTTTTTAAATTTTGCCACTCCATAGGTGTCCTTGTGTGATCATATAATTTGTTTTTCATTAATTGATTGTTTTTCTTGAGCTATATTAATCTATAATGTGCTTAGTGAATTATCATGATTTTCTTACTTACCGTATTTATGTTTTTTCTATGGTTTTGAAGTATCTGAGGATGGCTATAATATCTATTTATTTTATGTAGAAAACACATGAAAAAACTGCATTCAGCTTTACCTCTATCGTAAAGTTAATATTGAAATCAGCTATGCAGCAGATGAAGTTAAATAATACAGCTACATTTAAAATTCAATTGACACCAAAGAAAACAGTGGATGAGTGGCTTTACCCTTAGAGATAGGATACGAAATGAGCATATTCGTGAAAAGGTTGGAGTAGCTCCAGTGGAAGATAAGATTAGAGAGAGTCGCCTTAGATGGTTTGGTCACGTAAAATGGCGGCCTCCCGATGACCCGGTTAGGAAAGTAGAGGTCTTAGATTTGACTTATGTTAAGAAAGGTAGAGGTAGACCTAAAAAGACTTGGTTAGAAAATATTAAAAATGATCTTTCTTTATTAGATTTAAACGAGAATTTGACTTTTAACAGGACACAATGGAGAAAAAGGATTCATGTAGCCGACCCCACGTAGTGGGATAAAGGCTTGATGTTGTTGTTGTTGTTGTTGTTGACACCAAAGAAAACAAGAGATAATTGGATTAAATATGTCAAACTGCATCATAGTCCTTTGATCGACTAAGCAAATACTCACATGCATGTTGGTGGGCTATTCAGTGTTTATATCTGTCATGACCAAGCCTGGGTGCTTGGATACCGAGGTTGAAACAGATGGTCAGATGGAGTTTTCTCTCATTAACAACCTCTAATATATATCAAAAGAGCTTCTAATTCATAGTATTCTTTCAAATCCAAAAATATAACAATTTTAAAGTAAATACCTTTCTATTATAGTGCAACATTGATAATATGCAAACTCCCTTCTCCCACTTATTAATTGTTAAGCTTTTGCCCTAAAAATATTAATTAACTGCACGGACAAGTCATCAACAAAATTCAGTTGGTACATCATATCTTTAAATTATAGTAATATAAAGGAATTTAGAAGGCAACATGTATGTTTGTTAAAATAAATAAATCAATATAAAATTGTTTGGCAATTAATTCTATTTAAATATGACCGTTGATCTTCACTTAAAATAAAAAAAAAAGAAAATACCTCTACCGCCTGCTCAAATCCCACTGCCTACTACAGTGTCCCATCTCGCAGTCTTGCAAACGGCGCCGACTGCGGTCTCCCATCCCCGTGTGCGAAAATCTTGCCTTGATCGCACTCCTGCTGTGTTGTTAAAACGACGACGAAATAGAGCTTTTGTCTTTTTTTTCCCGTGTACAAGTCTCCATTCGTTCGATCCCCCGCCTTCTTCCTTAACCCGCAGCGAACCAACAAAACACCCTGCTCAACCTCCGTCTCCTCCTAGCAGCCCCGATTTCTGCCCTGTTCGAACACCACCAAACCTCTGATCTCTCTTTTGTCTATAGGCCGACGTAGCCAACTCGAACACCTCATTGACCTCCCAACCGATCTTCCTCCTCGAAGCCCAACTAACTGTAGATCCTGCTGGCTCCTTCCCTCTATTCGGTTGAAATCCATGCACAAAGCTTCCAATCCATGATCTACCGACTGAACCGCCTGCATACAACCTCTACTTGACCACATAGCTGCAAGCATTACCCCAGCCGCTTGCAGACCCTGTTCGACCGGCCTCGATCTCGGATTCCCTCCCTCGGTCAAACTCCATAAACCATCCACGATCCTTCAACCTTCCGATTACACCTCTCTCATCCAGATCCCATCAATCTAGACCCGTCAAATCGGCCTATTGTGCTGTGACAGCCCAATTTTCTTCCCAGTTCTCAAATCCTCCAAGCCACTGCCACTGCCACTTCCACTTCTTCTATACCCAATCTCTCATCCACTGTGTCGAATCCCTATCCTTGTTTAGTCTAAACCGATCTACCCGTCAGCCCCACCAACAACAGCTCTTTCCTCTCCTCCCATTCCCCTTTATCCAGCCACTCATTCTCCTCCTCCCTATTACCATTAATTGCTATTACTAATCATTAGTATTAATATTAATATTATTATATTATTATTCTTGTTATAAAAAAATGAAAGTGTCTTAAAAAAAGAAAAAAGAAGAAAATTAAAAAAAAGGAAGAAAAAGGAAATTCCAAAAAAAGGGAAAAAAATCTGTGTTTTGTGATCGTTGTTGCCATCGACATCAACACCGCCTTCGTTGTTTCGCAGAAGGTATAATGTTTTCCAAACTAAAACCCTCCAAAAATCCTATTTTCGGTGTTCGCGGCGCACCGGAAACCACGTATGCATGCTTTTCTCTAGCATGGTGGGAGGAAATTAGGTGCGGTGCTTGCGGCGAGGCAGGTGAGCTTTGTGCACGCTTTTCTCTAGCTTGGCGGGGTAAGACCTAAGTACCCGTGTACATGCCTCGATGCCTACGGGGAAGAAATTGCGTTTTCAAACATTTATCTCTGAAGACCCATGCACGCCTTTCTCTGACGTGGTTGGATTGAAGACTATGGACGCGGTATTACTCGACATCGACCATGCACGCCTTTCTCTAACGTGATGGGCAAGCTAAGACTCTCTAAATTTCTCCTAAATGGGGGAGATGCCGGGAGATTACCAAAATTTTGACTGACAAGGGGCCGAACCTAAACAATTAACAGGGAACTGAACTTGCAAATCAAATCGCAGGGAACAGAACTCAACTAAAATCACGTTGAACTGAACTTAAGCAAAAGCAAGAAATTGGACCTTAAGCTTTAAAATGCATAATACATTAAAATGCAAATGCTAGCTAGTAAGTCAGATCATTCAAATGAGCATTAATGAATAAGCATAAGAGAACTAATGAACAAGCTCTCAAATGCCTACTAGCGATAGACAATAAAAATTAAAGCGGCTTGTGACCTTCAACTTACCAATATGCAAATAGGAGCAAATGACTTGCAAACACCATAAGGAAGGGATTTTTGATAAATGCACTAATCCATCAAAAAAATATCAAGTTCAAGTTGAGGTGTGGTCCTCCCACAGTCAACACTAGCCAACTTGCAAGCAAATACAACGGTCTTCTATGAACATTGAAAAAATCAATGTGCAATAAATGTAGTAACTCACCAGCTAACATGCATGAAGAGTTTAGTGATGAATGCATCAACACCCTGCAATCAACATTAAAAAGCAAACATATTCGATCTTGCAAACAATGAGATTGAGGAAAATGCATAATTTGATTGCAAGCAGATATACAAAGTCCCTAAATGATACTATAAGTTTTATATGAATGACGGTAGTTGATGTGTGATGTTCATATACGTCATGCAAGAAAATACAGTAATCCCTACAAGCTGCAAAAATAGATACATTGCAAGGATGGTCGGTCCTCTGTGAACACAGATATACACAGAACATATCATCTGCAGGCAAAAGCAACATATTTGCAATACATACAAACACCCTTGAAGCTGTTGTAGCAAGAGGTAGTGAATTTTACAGCACCCTTACAGTCAACCACTGCTCAGTGTCTAGCGAATACACTGATTTTCCCCGCAAATAAGGGTGGTCGATATGCAACAAATGCAACTACATGTAAGTCACCATAGAAAACTTGTTACATACATGACATGCCATCTACTAGCAAATACAGAAGACCTTCATCATATTGACACTTACGAGTCGTTGTAGGAGACTCGTTATGTATACGATATGCTATCCACCAGCAAATACAAAAAGACTGATAAATGCAAATACCTATAAATCACTGCAGGAGATTTGTTAGTGCGCGACAGTCTATTTGCATAAAGCAGCAAATGACCCATAACGCAACGCTATGGTTCATCTGTAAGCAGGGGATCAGTAGTAAAAAACTATGGGCCATTGGTAAGCTGAGGCAGTAAATTTGTGCATCAGGCTATCACACCAGATAAATCAGCTTACTTGCAAATGACAGGTAGGAGGTTCCTGATGCACTGCACAGCTCATTTGCAGACTGAAGTATATTCTAGCAGGCTAAATGTTGAGGAAAATAGCAACTTGCAGAAGACAAGATGAACTAAACTGTTCTGCTGATGCGCAATGAGCAGAGCATTATGCCATGCCACCGGATCCGCAATACTAGTACAAGCGGACAGAAGGCGTCTATAGGCATATAAAAAGAATGTTGTGCACACTCAAATAACAATCATGCGCATAACTGATCAGTGTCAAACACTTTGAAATGCCCTCCCGCATGCATTGCATTAGACAGAATATATCATTCTAGCATGTCATTCAGTATTGCAAGATGCATTATGCTACACTAGCGCATTGCATTTACATGCAAATGCATTATACATACATGCATTACAATATACAGGACATATTATACGAGCATATCACCCAATGTGCAAAATACGCCACGCTACAGCAACGTATTTCATTAATATGGAAAATGCATCATGCATGTATACGCTCTAACGTACAAAATGTACTATGCAAGTGTACGACACAAGCATGTTGTAACTACATGTAGTTAGGAATGAGTAGTCATGTTGCTGGCATCCTCACCTAACATATAAATATACTAGATACACATACATTACTGCATGCGAGATACATATTGCAATATGCAACATGCATCATACAAACACATCATGCAAAATGCAAATACATATGCTAACATACATGCATACATGAAACCGCCGCACAAACACACTATGCAAAAGCATATACTCGCATGGGCCCTGGCGAGCATGTTATAGGCGCACACGTGAAGTCTGAGGATGTTGCACGGGTCAAAAAAATAAATCTATGTTTGAGCCTGATCCTTTTATGTGAATAAATAGGAGTCTACACGGCTCGAACAGTCAAGCAAATATACGGTTGTAGCGCCGACCGGGATATTTGTTTTATACGTTCATATCAGGCCTTCAAGATTTATAACAAGAAAGATTCTCTAATAAAGGCATAAATCCGATAACGAACCTGGATCTTTGTCGGTAAGTTGACAGAGTTGACAATGTTCAACCAATAAAATGAAATTGCCCATAAGCATCCCGATGATGGCCGTGTTCACAGAAAATTTCAATAGGAGGGGACCCCAAATACTCGAAAATACCTCCCAAATTCATATGAAAATTCAAAACTCAAAATCATCAAAACATAAATATTTGAAATTGAAATTTAAACTCTTAAATAACTTAAAGCAAAATATCCATCCACCTTCCGCAATAGTTTATCGGGTGGACTGTTGACATGTTTTTCTCATCGACTCAGCCCTGATTAAAGTCGAGCACTGTCGAACTAAAATTGACCCAAATTGAGCCCTAATTTAATTAAATTAAGCTCAATTTCATCAAATTAAAATCAAATTGGTTCAAATTGAACCCAATTGAGCCTCGTCGAACCAAATTTGACGCAATTCGGTGTCGATTCAAGTTTAATTTCGTGAAATTGACTTGATCATACCTAATCGAACCTGAACCGACTCAAATCGATCAAATTTGGGTTCGATTCGGGCTCAATTCTAGCCCAATTGACCCAATACGAGTTCAATTTAACCCCAAACAGGTTAAATTAACTTCTTGGCCTTTTGTAATCATTTTCCCATATCAGGAAATCAAACGACTGGAATTCAAAAAGTCAGTTGTTTACTTGTCACTTCCCTCTGATTTGCGTGGCTACAATAGGGATAGCACACAAAAGATTGCCTCGAGCAGAGGGGGATCTCTTGTTTCGAGTATAGAGAAGGTGGGAGAGAGGGGAGATTGATTTGGTTCATCTTCTTCTGTGCAAGCCAAGTAGAGAGGAGTTCTAAAGGAGGTGGAACCCCTGTCCGTGACCTAGCTCATGCACAGAAAGCCTGTCCGCTCGGAACCCTTTCTCGCCGACCCCGTCCTCTTGGAACTCGTTCGGGCCGAACCAGTCTGCGACCTAGCCTGCACGAAAAAGCACCCTTCCGCACCTAACCTATCGCCCGCATCCACCCCGTCCGGATTCATCTCGTCTGCCGATCATGGTAGCTTTCTCTTCTTCCTCCTTCAACTCGGGCGGGCTCGCAATGGTCAAGGAAGCTTTCAAGCAACCAAGGTGATTTCTTGAAGAGCTTGGACAACAACGACAATGTCCGGAGTGGCTTGGACAACAACTTTCTTCATCTTTCTCACCTTTAACAAGGTGAGTGCATTGTGGTTTGCGCTGTGACAACCCGAGGAGGTTAAATCCTTTGAAACTTGGTGAAACCTAGGTCTCTAAGCCCGTTGATGTGTGGTTGACGCTCCAAATGCCTTAGGTCCCTAGAAACCTTGCTTTTAATTTCAAAACCCAAAGAAATCCCTTGTATTTCCTTGTCCATTTGTTTAAGTCATAGATATCAAGTGATTTCTCATGACTTGCTCTCATGTGAGAGCCCAAAAGGGATGGCGGCGAGGCGTTGAGTTGTTGGGCTTGTGTCCAATGTATTCTATCTTGCATGCAATGCATTCATGTTGTGTACAAATCCATCACCTACAACTAAACCATAAGTTTAGGAGATTTCATTTGAAATAATATATTGGTGGTTTGTTATATGATTTTACATGAATCCTCAAAGATTTATTTTGTATATCCTAGAACAAGCAAAACTTACCTTTTTGTGTATGTTGCAAAGCTTATGGAAAGATTAACAAGCGACTAATCGCTCCATCACGTAAAATCACTAAAATTTGAGATGTTTATTCGTGCTTCTAATACATCAACATAGAAGAAAGTTCTTAAGCTACAACTCAATTGATTGCATGCACCTCTCTTTCAAAGCTTAGATCATGACAAAAGTGATTTATGAATTAAAAGTGCGTGTATGTGTTGAAGCTTGTAAACTTTTACAGAATTTTGCAAATGTTTGGAGGTGAATTTAATCAATTTGGAAGACACCTTGTTTTATGAGATTTCTCGTTGACCCTCTAAGGTCTATGTTGAGAATCCCACATAGAGGACATAATTGATTAAGTTCATATCTCATATCTTGTAAAAATCCTAGATTATTGCATGTTTGAAGATTTGCAAAATCACTAATATGTTTATCAAATCTGTAAATACTTGTAAAGCAGGTTTGGAGTACTCTTTGGCTTTCAAAAGCTCATAGATTGTACCTCGCTACATATTGAAATTGGTAAACACATTTAATGCAATTTGCAAGTTGGCCAATTAAGGGTAATGACAAACACTTGAAGCATTTGAACATCTCCAAAAGAATAATGAATCTGATCATGCATACTCCTAGGTTTCTTCTAGATCATATCAAAAGCGATCTTTAGGATATTCCTAGAAGCCTTCAATCATCTAATCATGTCAAAATTGATTGGAACTTTCTTTAAAGCCTTAGATGTGTTTTCCTACCTTAACATGAGTCAAATCATGTTTCCTAGATCTCTTGCTAGGATCACTAAACCTCCAAATTTATTAATCATAACAAAATTGGTTTAGAAATCTTCCTAGAGCATTAGGAAATAAACCTTTTCCCCTTTCCAAGTGAATACAAAACATTTATGCAAACGTTAGGGAATTTTCTTTCCCATGCAGCTCTCCTTCATACATGATGTTGGGAGCCTCCTCAAAGCTCCATATGTTGGATTGTATGAATTTTGACTCTACATTAGGAGCTACCACCAACCATCCTCTCCCTTCATGTATGATGGTCTGGAATCCTCCAGAATTTCAGAATATCATTACATGAAGACCGTAGAGCTTAGAGCCAAATTCTAAGCTTCCTCTTCCATTTGTTAAGACACAAAATCAACAAGCAACCATTTCTCCTCATGTATGACAATTTGAAACCTCCAAAGGTTCCAAATAAAATCATGACATGAGTCATTGGGTCTTAGAACCAAATTCTAAGTCACCTACCCCCTCGTTTGTTGAAATACAAAATCAACAAACAATTATCTTTCTCTTTCATGCATGATATTTGGAGCTTCCTCAAAGCTCCAAATGTTTCATTGCTTGACTCCTAATATGCCTTAGGAGTTACCACCTATCCTCCACATGTTTTGTATTATTAATTTCTCTAAAAATAATCCTAAATATATCATATTGCAAGCTTTGAAAATTTAGAACCAAACTCTAAGCTTCCCTTTCCCTTTTTGTTGGAGCACAAAACCAATAAATAATTTCTTTGCTCTTTGCTTTCAAAGCTCATATAGAGGTTCTCAAATGACCTCTAAAGAGTTCAAAGAAAGCATTAGCAAATCCTAGGGCCAAAATGCTAGATCCCATTTAGCCTGTTTGTTGACACAAAATCAATAAATAACCACCATTCTTTCTCTCTTGCATGTCCTCCAAGACTTCAATGCATGTAATTGTATGAATCCTTTGAACTTGAGACCAAATCTCAAGTTCTTCCCTCTGATTTGCTTAGTCACAAATTAGGCAAATGAACATCTCCCTTTGAACACCAAATGTTCAAGGATATTCATGAATTTGCAACCCATAAGTTGCATTTTCTCCCCTCTTTCCTACAGTCCAAAAATTATAGAGAAATCCCTCTCTTTCTACAACCTCAAAGTTGTGGGAAACTCTCACATTCACTTGGCTCATGTTGAGTGAATCAAACCTACACCAAATCATCTATTTGTTGAACCAAAATGAACAAATAATTCTACTCAAGCATAGGAATTAAAGTCCTATCTCCAATTTATCCTTCCAAGTAAAATCCTCTCTTTGGACACCCCAAACGTCTAAAGAATTTCTATTAATTTGCAACCTCAAAGCTACAAATCTCCCCTCAGTTAAATGAGCTCCAAAAAACCTTAGAAGATTTATATCCCTAGTCCAAAAGTTATAGGTTTCATCTCTTTCTCTTATAACTTCCAGGTTGTAGGTGATCTCTTCTCCTCTTAGCTCTAAAAACTAAAGAGAATCCTCCAACATTTAGCCCAAAATCTATACGTTGGATTCCTACGTCTTTTCCTCTTTAGCTCTGAAAGTTAAGGAGAATCTTCCAACACTTAGCCCAAAAGCTATATGTTAAACATTTTCTTTCCCTTCCTTTAGCCCCAAAGCTAAAGAGAGCTCCTTCATACCTTAACTCAAAAGCTTTAGGTCTGTTTTCTTCTCCTCCAACCTCAAAGTTGTAGGAGATTTTTCTCTCCTCATAGCTTCAAAAGCTAAGGGGAATGCCCCTATTTCCTTAGCCTCAAAGCCATATGTTTCATCTCATTTCCTCCAACCTCTAAGTTGCAGGAAGTTTTTCTATCCATAGCTCTAAAAGCTAAGGAGAGTCATCCAACATCTAGCCCAAAAGCTAATGTTGGACATCTCCCTTAAACCCAAACTCTAAGTGAAACACCTTTTATAGTGTGACATGCCACAAAAGTCTCACACACTTAAGTGCACAATTGATGCAGGCAACTTGAAGAAAAAACACCAAGAGAGGAAACCAATTACTAAAAGAGAAACAAGACTCTCTTTAGAAACTTAAGACACCACTTGGAGAACAAAATAAACTAGTTAAAACGACTCAATTCAATTTAGGAAAACCAACATCCAACAAACCTAAACAAAAGAAAGTTAGCAAAAGAAACAAAATAAAACCAAACAAACACTATCTTCAGAACATCCGGCAAGCGGACTCATCACATGTAACGAAAGTAGGAATATATTTAAAAATAATGCTTAGGCATGCAAATCGAGGGTCCACCACTGCAAAAGGGGCCAACGTCCTACCAAACTCCTCTAGCAAATGTCTCCAAAAACATCCAACAAATCTTACCAACGGAACCAGAAGAAAGATACAGGTGGAGTGGAACTTGCATAGAGAAGAAAGAGGTTAGAAGCCCGAGAAGAAAGAGGAGAAGCTCGTAAGCTTTCCTAGAGGAGAGGAGAATGGAACAAGCTCTCAAGCTTTTCCAAAGAAGAAATCCGCAGGTTTTTAGCAACTTTGCTCACAATATTCAACACCCTTCTCATGACATAATATCCTCATATTTATAAGAAAGAAAGGGGAGCCAAAAAACCAATACACCTCCAACCAAAATCAATCAGATTTTAGGGAAATGAAAGGCCAAAAGGCACCACAGCAGCCCACAAATCAGCACAGGAAACAGAGCCCAAAAGTCACAGAAAACCCAGCCAACAGCCACAGGAAAGCAGCCAAGCAAGGGACCCGAAGAGCCAACACAGGAAATAGGACAGGGAGGACCATGGGAAAAGTAGCCAGGAGAAACCCGAAGAGCCAACACTACAAGGGGGGCGAAACCAGCAGCAGAATCCCAAACGCCAACCCAGAAAACACCAACAGACCGAGGAAACCAAAAAGACAAAAAGGAGAGGAAAGGACAAGTTCCACCCACCAAAATGTACTCACCTCACTACCAATTAGAGAACTAAACATCAACTCATAATGAGCTACCCCACAACTTGAACATTAATGAGCTGGCACCACTAGAAATCCAACAACCAAAGCCCAAACCGAAAACAGCCAAGGCCCACCCGAAAATAGCAAACAGCCCAAAGGACAAGATGGACCCCAAAGCCAGCAAACCCAAGATATGCAAAGCCCAAGCATTTTCCTACCATGATCATTGAATGCCTTCCATCATTGGATAGCTAAAAAAAACATAAAGCAAAATATAAAACACAACTAATATTGTTCAAATTATATCAAAGCAAAAATAATGCAAAAATCTAAATGCATCAATTCTCCCCTGGTGGGAGAATCTCATCTTCTGATGAGAAAGCTTCACCAACTCTTTTATAAATCTCTAAATTGCGATTTTTCATATCAACAGCATCGATCCAGGTACAGTTAGTTAATGGTCGATTGCTCCATTTGACCAAAAACCTTTTGTGTTCATGTCTTGTTTTAGTGATTTTCATATCCACAACATCCTCAACTTGATCTTCTTTGTTCAGAGCAGAAGTGGAAATTGGTAACGTTTCAACATCCACAGAATCACCTATATTTCCTTCATATAAAGAAAGGTCAGAAACATTAAATATAGAAGTTCCAACAGTAATAGGTAGATCCAAGAGATAGGCATTTGTTCCCAATTTTCGCAGAATTCGAAAAGGCCCGAATTTCTTTCTGCTTAGTTTACCAAAAGTACCAACAGGAAATCGTTGGCGACGAAAGTAAGCCATCACCATATCACCTTCTTTAAAAACAACTTCTCTCCGATGTTTATCTGCAGCAGCTTTGTATTTGACATTAGCTATACGGAGTTTTTCAAGAACTTGCTGTTGGACCGATTTGATATGATCAAAAGTTTCTAAAGCTTCATCACTTACTTTGTTAGGTAAAGACAAACCATTCCTATCCAAAATATGAGGTATATACTGACCATATAAAATTTCAAAGGGAGTTTTTCCAGTAGTTCTATTAACAGAATTGTTATATGCAAATTCAGCTTGGGGCAAAATTAAATCCCATTGAAAAGGTTTCTCACCAGCAAGGCATCTCAAAAGATTTCCCAAACTTCGATTGACAACTTCAGTTTGTCCATCGGTTTGAGGATGCTAAGCACTGCTAAACTGAAGAGAAGTTCCTAACTTAGCCCACAGAGTTCTCCAGAAGTGACTTAAAAATCTAGTATCCCTATCAGAAGTAAATGTACGAGGGACACCATGAAGACGAATAATCTTTTTAAAAAATAAATCAACCACATGTGAAGCATCAGAAGTTTTTTTGCAAGGAATGTAATGAGCCATTTTACTAAAACGATCAACAACTACAAAAACAGAATCATCAAAATATACTACCACAAACTTTCCAATAAAAGGCCTCAACACATGGTTCATTGTTCGCATAAATGTACTTGGAGCATTTAACAAACCAAAAGGCATAACAAGCCATTCATACAAGCCCTCTTTGGTTTTAAAAGCAGTTTTTCATTTATCTCCAGGTCTAATTCTTATCTGATGATACCCACTTCTCAAATCAATTTTAGAAAAAATTTTGGCACCACTTAGCATATCTAACATGTCATCCAACCTAGGAATTGGAAACCTATACTTGATGGTTATTTTATTTATTGCACGACTATCCACACACATCCTCCAGGTTCCATCTTTCTTAGGAGTAAGCAAAGCAGGCACAGCACAAGGACTTAAACTTTTCTTTATTAAACCCTTTCCTAACAGTTCAGACACTTGCTTATAAAGCTCTTTATGTTCATTTGGACTCATTCTGTAATGTGAAAGGTTAGGCAATGTAGCTCCAGGAATTAGGTCAATATGATGTTGAATGTCTCTTATTGGGGGTAAACCAGTTGGTAACTCATCAGGCGTTATATCAGAAAACTCATTAAGTAAATGTTGTATTTCTTCAGGAATTTCAAGAGTTGGGTCAGTTTCTTTTCCAAGCACCAAATATGCCACATCAGATTGTGTTAATTCATTTGTATTTAAAAGTAGCTTAGGAGTGGATGATTTTGCAGTTTTATTGTTCTTTGTCGATGGGTCAGAAATGTTTCTTTGTGGAAAAAGAGTGAACTCCTTATTATCTTGAATTAAGGTATAGGTGTTCTTTTCCCCATTATGAATGGTTTTATGATCATACTGCCATGGACGACCCAAAAGAATATGACAAACTTCAAGAGGTACAACATCACAAACAATTTGATCATTGTAAGCACCTCCAATGGTTAAATTCACAGTGTATTGCTTGGTTATAGGAACCTCACCCCCTTCTTTAAACCAAGATATTTTATACGACTTGACAAGTGGTTTTGTTTTCAATTTAAGCTTCTCTATCATATGTTGTGACACAAAGTTTCCTGAACTTCCACTATCAATCATTAAGGTAAAAACTTTTCCCTCAACAGTACAGGTAGTCCTAAAGATGTTTCGTCTAATCCACTTATCCCCGTTATCAATTTGAGCAGTTAAAACTTGTTGAATTACTAACAATGGTTCACCTTCATCACCTTCCAAATCAAAATTTTCCATTTCAGCTTCATTTTCAGATTCAGTTTCGTTCTCTTCCTCTTCCTCTATTTCTTTCTCATTTTCTATGAAGTTATTTCGTGGAGGGTTATTTTTTCTGCAGGTAGCCGACAAATGACCATATAGGCCACATTTGTAACAAGGCCCAATCAGTTTAGGTTGTTCAATAGGTTTAGATCCCATTACCCCTTTACCTTTATCCAGATTTTGACTTTCAAAAGATTTCATTCTTACCCCTGATGTTCCTACAGATGTTTGTGCAGATTGAGTTTTACCTTTTCCAATTTGTTGTCGTTTGTTTCAGTTATTTTGTTACTTCCCCGTTGATGTTGTTTTTCAATTTTCAAAGCCATACGATAAGCTTCATCTAACTTAATGACATGATGCAAGTTAAGTTGGTCCTGAATTGTCCATTTTAAACCATTAAGATATCTTGTGACAATTTTTTCTCAGATTCATCTAAATCATTTCTAAATTGCAATTTATAAAAATTTTCAGTGTATACTTCCACAGTTTGATTTCCTTGACGCAAATTGTTAAATTCTTGAAAGATAGTTCTTGAATGATCAGAAGGCAGAAATTTTCCTTTCATTTTTTCTTTCATCCTTTCCCAATTTTGAATTTTTTCTTTACCTTGCCTTAATCTGTTGTTTTGTAAGTTTTCCCACCAGGTTAATGCATGTCCCGTTAGTTTTAAACTTGCAAATTTGACTTTTCGGTTATCGGGTATTTCTTACCATTCAAAAAATTGATCCATTTTCTCTACCCATTCTATGAATTGTTCGGGTTGTAATTTTCCTTCAAAATTGTGGACATCGATTTTAATTCCATAGTCCCAGTTTCTTTGTCGCTTATTTTGATTTCTAGGACCCTCATCCTCACTTTCAGAAGTTTGAACATTAGGATTTGCATTAGCATTGTTCACATTCAGATTTGCCATGATATTAGCCATGTTATTAATTTGTTGTTGTAAGTTTGCTAATTGATCCATCATTTGTTGCCAATCTCACCCTTGGTTATTTTGATTAGCCATAGATTTAAGATGAGAAAAGACAACTCACTTCCCTAGGATATGCTAACCTAGGGCTCTGATACCAAAATTGATGCAGGCAACTTGAAGTAAAAACACCAAGAGAGGAAAATAATTACTAAAAGAGAAACAAGACTCACTTTAGAAACTTAAGACACCACTTGGAGAACAAAATAGACTAGTTAAAACGACTCAATTCAATTTAGGAAAACCAACATCTAACAAACCTAAACAAAAGAAAGTTAGCAAAAGAAACAAAATAAAATCAAACAAACACTATCCTCAGAACATCCGACAAGCGGACTCATCACATGTAACGAAAGTAGGAATATATTTAAAAATAATGCTTAGGCATGCAAACCGAGGGTCCACCACTGCAAAAGGGGTCAATGTCCTACCAAACTCCTCTAGCAAATGTCTCCAAAAACAGCCAACAAATCTTACCAACAGAACCAGAAGAAAGATACAGGTGGAGTGGAACCTGCGTAGAGAAGAAAGAGGTTAGAAGCCCGAGAAGAAAGAGAAGCTCGCAAGCTTTCCTAGAGGAGAAGGAGAATGGAACAAGCTCTCAAGCTTTTCCAAAGAAGAAATCCGCAGGTTTTTAGCAACTTTGCTCACAATATTCAACACCCTTCTCATGACATAATATCCTCATATTTATAAGAAAGAAAGGGGAGCCAACAAATCAATACACCTCCAACCAAAACCAATCAGATTTTAGGGAAATGAAAGGCCAAAAGGCACCACAACAGCCCACAAATCAGCACAGGAAACAGAGCCCAAAAGCCACGGAAAACCCAGCCAACAGCCACGGGAAAGCAGCCAGGCAAGGGACCCGAAGAGCCAACACAGGAAACGGGACAGGGAGGACCACGGGAAAAGCAGCCAGGAGGAACCCGAAGAGCCAACACTACAAGGGGGGTGGAACCAGCAGCAGAACCCCAAACGCCAACCCAGAAAACACCAACAGACCGAGGAAATCAAAAAGACAAAAGGGAGAGGAAAGGGCAAGTTCCACCCACCAAAATGTACTCACCTCACTACCAATTAGAGAACTAAACATCTGCTCATAATGAGCTACCCCACAACTTGAACATTAATGAGCTAGCACCACTAGAAATCCAACAACCAAAGCCCAAACTGAAAACAGCCAAGGCCCACCCGAAAACAACAAACAGCCCAAAGGACAAGATGGACCCCAAAGCCAGCAAACTTAAGATATGCAAAGCCCAAGCATTTTCCTATCATGATCATTGGATGCCTTCCATCATTGGATAGCTAAAAAAAAACATAAAATAATATAAAACACAACTAATATTGTTCAAATTACATCAAAACAAAAATAATGCAAAAATCTAAATGCATCAACAATCCTTTAGGCATGCTAGGATTAGGATTTTTTTTTTCTGCGCATGTGTTTGATGATTTGGTGTGATGAACATTAGATTGTCTACGTTGTGGGCACTCGCCCTTAAGTGGTTAGCATAGATGTATACATGCTTTTCTTGTAGGTGGTCATATCCAAAAAGGGGGCGCAATAAATTATAAAGTGCTGCTTAAAACACCGAAGAGATGTGGGGCCAATAGGAAAGAAATAGGGGCTTAGCACTTTAAGTTCTAAGCAAATTCTGGATGTGTTATTTTTGCTATACAAATTGCTTTCTAATCTTTTGTTTTGCAGCTCTGGGTCTTTTCCTTTTTAAATGTATTTGATTAGACTTACGTTGTATTTAAACTTGTGGGGTTCAATTGAAGGAGAGGTGAACTAAGAGGATGTACCTGCTAAAGGTGAAGCCCAAGGTCTATCTGGAAGCTAAAACTTAAAGACCCCCACGAGTAGAGTCTGTAATAATGTAACTGGGTTATATAATGGCAGACAACTCAGCTGCAAAATTTGATTGTAATAACTGAGACATTATTTACATTTCTGTTTTGGTTCATTTATATATGCACGTATGTGTTGATTTGTTTATCTGATTGCGCAATAGAAAAACATATTTTTTTCTTAGGTTTCTTCTCTTGTTTTGCTTGGGGGTAGCTTGGATATGTTGATGTGGTGGGCTCTTAGGACAAAATTAATTTTTCTACCCATTAAAATGTAAGCAATCTAAAATCAATTTTAGGCTCCATAATTTTCAAATATAATAAAAATTGCATGGCTCTCTTCAAGGAGCTAAGTTTTCTAAAAAACTTAAAATGATCATGCATAGCCCAGTGAATTTTATATAGAAAAGCCTTCACTTAAGGACTAGATAATCAAAAAAATCTGCATTTGTGAGTCAGCATTTATGCATACCCACATAGTCAGGCATCTTGGCCTATAAGCAAAGCTATAAGCCCTATCCTCTAAACAAAACAACCTCCCTACTCTTTATATGCATTAAGAACGGATATCATGATTTTAAAAGCAACTAGGTGGGTTAGTTGGTAGCCCTTTTCAGACAGGACAATAAATTCAGAGGTCGAGCTCGCTATGCCTCATGTGGGGTGTAATTTGTAAGTCCATTGCACTCTGTTAAACTTAGTTTAGAGGCACTACACCTCAGTAGTACTCACCTTAGTTTTAGGATCTAATTTCAATCACATCATAAGCTCTCACCTTACGAGCATTTCCTCCAATACGTGTTGTTGGAATGTAAGCCCCATCATTCTAAATTAAAATGGTCAACTTAAACAAAAATTGGATTATAAAATATACTGAGATTTCTCAGAATCAAGTGCTCTTACTTCACTTCTTTGGCCCATATACCAAAATTTGATTTAAAGTTGATCCTCTCATCCTTGAAATTCTTAAAGACCAAAAAATCTTTAAACAAGAATTTTATAAAATTTAAAAGGAAAACCTTTAGCCAATATTTTAATGATTTTCAAAAGAAAGAAAATTATTAGTTTAATCAAAAGTTTTCTCATATATTAAATGCTTGAGATGTAATTAACCATAGGGCCTTGCTTTTATGGGGCATCCGTACCTCATAATAAAATAAACCACATTCAACCAAATATTAAATGGGAAAAAATCTTTGTTAAAAATTAAAATCGTAAATTTTATCATTGAGTTCATAGGGAAATGATATTTTTGACCTTCGGGATAATATATCATTTTCTATTCTGTACTTTATCATAAAATATGCAATCCGTTGAGGATGACAAAATTTCTCCAATATGGATAAATTTAAAAATCACTTCAGCTCACAAAGAGCGAATGTCTGGTCGAGAATATTACTAGGATTCATTCTTAATCTCTCTTGCCAGTAAAGATGTGGCACGTGTCCTTTAACTGGTGGTTTCGTCGCCAAATGACACCATTGATAAAACATTATGACTGGGACCCTTTGACCAGGTGGTTTTGCCGCCAAATGGCACCATTAAATTATGATCATGGTCAGAGCCCATATGTTCCCCAACGATGCTAAATCCTTGAGTAATCAATCAAACAGATATGATCTATAAGGCATAAAGCCCTCTATTAGCTAAGGTTACACATATGTTCCCTTAAGTAAATATTAATCCAGGTTTACAAGGTATTCTTGGAAGAAGCAACTCATGGCTGCCAACATGGATCCTTCTGTCAGGTTGGGTCGACTACCTCCTCTGAGTAAGTAGATCAGAGACCATGATTACCCAAGATTACGGAACCATGGGATCTTGATTGGGTTCATCATCATTCCCCCTACCATTCGCTTTAAGTGGAAGGTGGTGGATTTCCAATTTTAAATATTAAATTTCAAATACCCCAATCCTGTTGCTACTATACCCCTGATAACCTGTATCTTTTTTATGACTAGCCTTAATCGAAAGTTCTCTTTCGCTATCGGGAGCGGTAATTAACTATAGGGGCTTGCGTCTATCAGATACTTGAACTCAGATCATAAAGTCCTCGTAAAATGAGGGCAAAATCTTTGGGTAATGTCTTATTCAAAACCCAATTTGCCTTTTGAAAATTTGCCTCGGAACTTAAACGTTAAAACTCTTCTCGACGACTAGAATAAGAAAGAAAGGGGCCGCAGAGAGGTCGAGGTGCAAATTTTTAGAGCCCACAATGACAATGTAAGAGTATTTAAACATTCTTTTGTATATTAAAAATATGAATTAAAAAAAAAAGAATGACTTATCATATCTATTTCATTTTTATGTAATGCATCCGCATAGGAGTACCATTTAAGGTACTTTAATTTAAATACCCTTTTTCATTTATATAAGGGTACCTTAGGGTCGTTAGCTATCACCATAAGAGGGTGAACTTCATCAGTCAACCTGCACATACAAATATTTTTATATAAATCATTTCTTTTGTATTTTCCATATCATTTAATATCGTTATATTGGAAATATTATACAATAAGGAATTAAAGCATAATAGGAATTCTTTTCATTCATTTCAACATGGCTTATCTTATCAATAATAAACATAAATCATAAGTAAATTTGTATTGATAACCACTTGAATGAATATAATAAAAATTGATGCATTTGATTTAGAAGACGCAAAAGTTTTTCTTTAAATTAGAATATGAGTACCCATCTCAACCTCAAGTGGCTTGCCTCTACTCTTTTGCCCTTAATTTTGCCTCTTTTAGATGAATGCCTATAATCATTCATATAAAATATCAATATTAATAATTTTTATTCCAATTATATTTATCTCTCTTTAGTAGATTTTATATATTGAAAAGTTATTTTATACGGGAATTTGACTTTTAACAGGACACAATGGAGAAAAAGGATTCATGTAGCCGACCCCACATAGTAGGATAAAGGCTTGATGTTGTTGTTGTTGTTGTAGTAGATTTTAACCTCATTACTTACTAATATCGTCTTGAGAATTTAAGTAATCTTCACCCCCTTATTCAGATTCTTGGCCCTATTTTGAGTTTATGACTCCCTAATTAATGCTTAACTTGTCATTATATTGTTAAACTTTCATCCTTATTTTTAATCTATATATAAAATAACTTTTCAATATTATTTTGAAGACTAAAAAGATGCCTTGTGAGTGGAGGAATGTGTTGATTCATATTTTTAAGAATAAAGGTGATGCACAAGAGTGTGTGAATTATAGAGGAATTAAGTTAATGTGTCGTACATGCATAGTTATTGAGTATATGTTACGATGTGATACTAATGTTTCTCAAAATCAATTTGGATTCATGTCGGGTAGGTCAATTATGGAAGCTATACATTTATTGAGAGGTTTGATAGAGAAGTATAGAGAGAATAAAGAGGATCTACATATGGTATTTATTGATTTAGAGAAAGCATATGATAAGTTCCAAGAGAAGTGCTCTGGACACAAAACGTCGGGGTTTCGATGACCTGATTAGGAGAGTTGATGTATTGGATTTGACCTATTTTAAGAAAGGTGGAGGTAGACCTAAAAGGACTTGGTTAGATAATATTAGAAATGATATTTTTTTATTAAACGTAAATGAGAATCTGACTCTTAACATGATACAATGGAGAAAAATGATTTGTACCGTACCCCATGTAGTGGGATAAAGGCTTGATGTGTTGATTTAAATATAAATTTGTGCTTATAGATCATATACTAAATTCACATTATAAATTTGCACCTATTGTTTGTTTACATTAGATCATTTATAATTAATAGATAGAAAATAAATGGAGTAAAAATGAATCTTATATAGTGTATGCTTAAATAGATAAATAGTAATTAATATGAAGAAACATCTCAATTAATCTTTAATTAGTAATTTATAAAACTAACTAGTATAATTTTTATTTAATTAAATTAAAGCGCTAATAATATCAATTTATTTGATTTATTATATTTTAATTAACTAACAATAGTCTTGTATTTAAGGTAAAATGAGAGAGAAACGAGATTTAACATTATGTAGGATTTGAAGTTGGCATTTTTTTGGTTAGGAGGATCCCGCTACCAAATTGCCCCTCAACTTAGTCGGACGTCACTAGATAATTTTAAGCTTATGTTGTTTATGTATTGCTTTTAGTTTCTATTGAATGAGCTGATAGCTCATGTGGGGGCGCCGTGGGGAAATGCGCAAATAGATAAAAAATTGTTAAATTTAATTATAATTTTAAGCTCAAATATCAATAAACTTGACTTGGGCTCTTCTCGAATTATACTAAACAAGCTTCTCATTTCAAGCTTGATAATCACCAAATGAGCTGAGCTCAAATCAAAGTTGAACAAGCATGAATGTAAATGAATTGAGCTCAAGTATTATTACAAAGGCTTGAATTGAGCTCAAGCCGAGCTTGAACAGGTTTTAGGTAAATGACCTTGGGCTCAAATACCCTCCGACTCGACTTGGCTCAATTGTTTGCAGTCCTAGTCACACTCTCCGACATAACATCTTCCATTTTATTACTACACAAGCATAAAACAATCATTACTTATAAATCAATTAAAAAGCATGTTGATTTAAAATATGTAATAATTTCTTTGATTCATGAAAAGCACTATATTCTCCTACAACAGACACGAAGTACTCTTAGGTATAGTGGATTTTATGACTATTCTAGAATTATTTTTGAACAGAGATATTAGATTTCCCAAAGCATCACTTCGAAATCATTTTACCGCAACTGACCCAAAATGATATGCATTACATCCATGGGAAAAACATCACACTAAATCTAATCACTGCATGTAGTAAGTTGAATTGCCTTGTATTGTGGATATAGTTCGAGAGTTGAATTCATGCGATCAATAGCTGATATCATCTTTAATAAACTTGTTGAGTTTATTCTCTTAAAATAAAATTAAAATTATTCAGTCTCAGTTTTTTAGCTGAAACTTCTTATGAAAGTAAAACCTTACGAAAAGTAGGGAGGGAGGGACAGGGTGAAGTCGTATTGAAAGAAATTTATCTAGTATTTGGAAAGATTTTAAAATCATGTCTGATGGTTAGGATTTAAATATACGAGAAGACTAATTTTCTTGAAAAATAGTAAAACATTTGTTAAAACAGATTGTTGCATTGGAAAATCGCCAATGGAGAGGTGAGCGTGCCATTGTTTGTAATTAGATCACCAATCCATCAATTATTTAAAAGATAAGCACTCCTTCCATTCTCCCTCTCTATTCCTTGCCAAACTGTTTTAGCTTCCTCCACTCTTTCTGAAAGATCAATTGGATATCTTGTGATACAGTTATTCGTCATGCTTCATATTGCACCAAAGGAATGTGGTTGGCCTTGATAAAGGTTTGACTGTAGTTGATCCCTGAATTTTGCGGTAATATCACAATCGCTTCTATGCGATTACGCTTATTGCATAATTGTAAGTTTGTGTGATTAGTGAAAGCTTTCAAAGAGGAACACAACGAGGTTATATGTTTGTTTACAAAATATATTTATTTATTTTGTGAAATTACTAATTAATGGAAGTTTATATATATTATATAATTTATTACGAATGTTATTGTTTTTAAAAATAATGACCAATTAACTACTAATCATGATGATTTAAAGTAAACATGTTAGCAATTGGTTAATTACCTTGTTTAATCCTGTATGTATAATTGCTAAAAACCCTACAATTAGTCTCTCAATAAGCATTTTGTCAGTATTTATAACTAACAACATAATTATTAGAATAATTTCCATTTAATACCTTCATAATTGCTTGATTATTCTTAAAATCTTCTTTGATCACAGAGGCCCTTAGATTAAAGTGAAATTGTGCAGATTATAGAAATTGATTGTCAAGCAGATTAATACCTTAACTTTACTGATATTAGTGATTAATAGATTTATAGACTTAAGGAATTCAGATTAATTGTATTCTTAAGAATAATGTGTTTAGCTGGTTGACGAATTAATTAAACGCGCCCAAAGTTCATATGTAAACAGTATTCATTGCATTCCAACAGTAATTTGTACGTTTAATAAACGCTTCAATGTGCCCGTACATGTTAAGCATTTGCCGTTATCAGCCTAACCAGGATCGAAGTTATACTGAGAAGATGTCATGAAACTATATATGATATGCATTGAAGTTGCAACATTTTGAACCTCTCCAATGTGTAATTTTGTCGCATATCTTGTAGCATCATTTAAAGGGTTCTCTGCATTGTACATGTAGTAACATAGTTTTTCTGAGTTAAGGTTATATGTTTTGTGATGCCAGAACAACCTCTTACAAATGTCTTTTCCATAATGTTTTTACTTGTCCCTAAATCAAGAACTATTTCTTATCCAGGCTATAGCTTTAAGGTCCGTGCATATCATGCCATTCTGAAACATCTTGTATCAAATTTTTTTGATCGATGAAGTTTTTATTATGCTCTATGCAGCTCTCCACATTACTAATTTGTCAACCCTTGTTCAAAGAAATTATGGACTTGTAAATTACCTGATCGTTACATTTTGGAATTTCCTTTTTCCTTAATTATTATGGTTTTGTCTCATTTAACTGACAACTATTTGCAAATGCTGAAAAACTGTACTTGTTTGTATTATTTCATGGAGAAGAAGCTAAATTATACTTGAAAAAAGAGAAATCATATGCCATTTTGTTGGTTTTCTATATTTTTTCAGGCACAATTGTAACAACTGTCTAATGGAATTTTAAGGCAGTTTTCCCTGAATTTTTGGTGTTTTGATTGTAATCCTGCGGCAGGTAGCTCAGTGCCGTTTGCTGAACTCTTTAGCCGGTATATAAGCTCAATCCCTTCAAAGCAGCTGAATATAAACGATACCAAGCACTGCATGCTTCCTTGTTTTACCAGACCACTTTCATCAAATTACTCTTCGCAATCATCGCAGCAGGCAAAAGAGGTTTGAAGCTTAAGCCACAATCATTACTCTATTATTTCATTTCAAATAATTGCAATATATGACGTTTGGTTTGCTTCAATTGTATATCCTGCTGAAATCTAATGCTGTTCATAGGCAAATTGACAGTAACAATTTGTTGCTTCACTTTCAAACTGGCAATTTAATATAGTGTACTCTCCGACTAATGCTTTCCCTACATGCTCACATATTTCCGCAAATCACTCCAAATGTTTCCACACAGTTAATAGCACTGGTGTGAGTTCCTTGAGATAAGTATGATTGGCTAAAACTCTAACTTATTGTTTATCACGAAAGAAAAATCTCTGATGGGCATCTTTTGTATGAAAGCATCTTTGGATTATGTCTGTTTTGGTTTTATTTTACTTAATTGCTGTTAGTGTCGATCTAAGCCTGCAGCTGTTGACCTTTGTATATTATCCAAAAAAGAAACAAAAAGAGAGAGTTTAAAGCTCTTACCCGTGTGCAAATCCCGCCGAAAGCCTCCGTCAAATCCAGGAATCCCGCACGAAATCCCGGTTATCTGCTCTGCTTCGCGGTCTCTTCCCGAATATCCCGCGAACCCACCTCGATTGCTGCCCTTCGATGGTCGTTAAAAGCCAACCGAGCGAGAGACTTCGGGACACAGCCGAACTTCTCTCGCAAAGCCTCCGACCCCATTTCCTCTTCCCCAAAACCATCGCAAACCACTGCTTCTCCTCCCACGCGAAGCTCTTCCAATCACGACCCCATCCAGTCGCAAGCCTCGGCTGGATCCCGACCCCAAGTGGCCGACGCCTCCTGATCTCCTCCTCACGCGAAAGCTTCGAACCCCAGCTCCTTCTCCGACCTAATCGAAAGCCCCCGTAGCCTCAAACCTCCGCCTTCAACATCTGCTCCTCCCGCCGACTCCACCAGTCCCGATCTCCCAGAGAGAGAGAGAGAGAGAGAGAGAGAGAGAGAGAGAGAGAGAGAGAGACCAACCTCCTCTTCTAAAGCCCTGGCTGAACTCCTCTTCCCTCCGCTGCCTTCAACGACGTTCCCCTCCTGTGGAATCAGAAGTTACAACATTTTGAATTGGAAGCTGCGACGGGAGCTCGCTTTGAAGGTAGCCATCCCTGTTTGCGGGCTTCTTCGGCCAAATCGCTTGAAACAGAGAGTTTAACTCTCTGTTTAAGAGAGTTAAACTCTCTGTTAACAGGATTGATCATAAATCTTTTTTTTTATTATTATTTTATTTTATTTTATTAAAATTATTTTTGTTATATAATTAATTATTATTATTAGTTAATTATATTTAATTAAGATTAATTATAATTAAAATCCTAATTATATTTAATTATTATTAACGATGATTATATTTAAATTAAAATAAATTATAATTAAATTTTATTATAGTTATAGTTAATTCCATTATTAACTATAATTATTTAAAATTAATTATAATTATTCTAATTTAAATTAGTCATTATTAATTATAATTAGTTGTGATTAGTCGTTAATTATAATTAATTTTTTTTAAAATAATAATTTGTTATTAATAAGTATAATTAATTATTATTATCGTTATTTAAAAAAAAAAGCAAGAAGCTTCTCTTCTCTTGCCTCAATCCACGTGCCAACTCCGCCGGTCGCCAAGGTATAAACATCTAAACCTTAAAACTCCGAGAGCCTACTTCGTTGTCTGCGGCGGACCGGAAAACCGCCTATACACGTTTTCTTAAGCGTGGTGGGATGGGACCCCGGTGCGGCGCCTACAACGAGGCGAGTAATCACCTAAAATCCTATCCTCGGCGTTCGTGTCGAGCCGGCAAACCGCCTATACACGCTTTCTTAAGCGTGGTGGGAAGGGAACCCGGTGCGACACCTACGGTGAGGCGGGTAGGCCCTATACACGCTTTTCTTAGCGTGGTGGGGACAATTTTAAGTACCCGTACGCGGCTCTGTACCTGCGGGGAAACAACTGCTTGTCTTTTTCAGGTACATTTGAAGACCCATACACGCTTTCTTAAGCGTGGTGGGGATTGAAGATTTTACACGGCCGCGGTGTCCTCGAAAGAGGGCACCTACCATACACGCTTTCTTAAGCGTGGTGGGAAAGGCCCAGTTTTCCATAATTTCCCCTAAACGGGGGAGATGCCGGAATGCTGTCGAAATTTCGGGTGAATCTGAGACCGTACTTGGACTTGTTTGAACTCAAGAAGATCACATTGAACTTGGACTTTATTTGGACAATTAAAGGACTCTTTTTGAACAATGAATTGAACGCAAAACGAGCCTAAAATGAACTTAAATGAATTAAATCTGAACTCAAACTCAAGTCAAACTTGATTTGCACTTGCAAGGCTACAGAGGACTTGAACTCGAATAACAGACTTTGAACAAGAGCCTAAACCAAACAAAATACAAAAGACTTTGAGTAAGAACTCGAACTTGCAAATGAACTACAACGAATACTTGAGAGAACGTTGAACTTGAATGTGAACCCAATTCGAACTTGAACATTAACTTGAGACTAATTGGGATATTAATCAAGCATAATTTAGACATGATTTGAACTCAAGTGAGGATTTGATTCAAGTCTACATTGAACTCAAACTGTGCAACATCAAGCAAGGATTTGAACTTGCAAAGAACAACAGGGAACTCGTGGTGGAGAACTTTCAGATGTTACTAACTTACAAGCAACGTCATCAAGTTACAAAATGTATAAGTACTTCCTACATGTACTTGCAAAAGCAACAGTCCTCATGTGAATGGAAATGACGACGCTATCAATTGACAAAAAGACCTCGGTGCATACAAGTAATAGCTAATTGTCAATTCACAGCATTTGAACAATCACAAGCAAACATCAATCATTGAAACCTGTGAATGGCGAAGGTGGACATGATGTAAATGCAATAAATTCCTACAACAGTTCCCATATTGTTAAGTACACTATACTTACAAGTGATAGCAGCCGACTGTAAAATGTACGAGCATCTCCTACTGGCATCAATGAAAGCTTCAATGCAAAGTATAATCAACTTCCAAGTTGAAATTATGACTTTTACAAACGATAGTAGAAGACCCCTTAGGCGTATAACGACTCATATAAAGGCAACAAGTATTGAATGTAACGATGTCTTGTAGATGACATTAACAAGCTTATCACAAAATGCACTGGATGCAGTTATCAGGGATCTGTGAAATGATGATTGATATGCAAGCGGATATCAGTCATAAAGATAAACATATGCAAGCAACCGTAGAAAGTCCGCCAAGCTACAGTGGCCTATCTATGAACAACGAGTGACATGCAAAATGTTTTAGGTCACCTTTGCAGTCAACGATAATAAGCAAGCGAATAAGTACGTTGATCTCCCTACAATCAGTGATAAGTGATACAATACTTGTGAATAACAACAGTGGATATATCGCAAGTATGGTGAATCCCCTGGGGACATAAGTATATACGACGCCTACAAGCAACTATGAGAGATATATTATGCACAATAGTTCATCCACGAATGATGACGAATAATGTGCAACGGATATTAGATCCTCCTTACAATCAACAGTCATTCAATAATCAAGTGCATACGTTGATTCTTCGATAATCAAATATCACACACAAATGAACGTATCAATTTGCCTGCTAACAACAAAATCCCCTACAAACATACAAATGCGACATACAGTGAATGCTAGGATGTTCATACAATGAGTACATTGATATCCTACAAGCAGCGTTAGAAGATCTACAATACACACAAGTCTCCTACAAATACGGAGGTGCGTACCACACGGCACCTACGGGTAGATACATAAAGACTTCAGTAAATGTAGTATCTTGAAGTTTACTTAAGCCTGTGAATAGATACATCTACAAGCAGGTAATAATGAACGTATCGTGGGGACCAAAACTACAACAAAATGCATGAGGAATGCAGTGAATGCAAGCTTCTACGAGCTTCTATCTAAAGCAGGAGATTCGTTAGTGCACTACGATCCCCCTGCAGTAAGCAACTAGTGCACGACAGTCTACCTGTACAATGCAGCAAACAGTTCAATCCCCAAGCTGCTACAATACGCCACCGGATCCGCAACTCTCATGCAAGCGGACATAAGGCGTTTATGAATATTCCAAGAATGTCCCCGCACATGTACACTTAAATTTGTATACACATAGGTATGCATAAGGGGATGTATCATACACCCGCATGGGCCCCGGCGAGCGTGTTATTTGTACACACGTGACGCCTAGGGATGCTGCGCGGGTCAATAAATTTGAACCCGATCCTCCTAAAGCAAGTAAATAGGAGTTGACAAGGTTCAATAAATATTCCAAGAATGCCCCCGCACGTGCACTATAACATGTATACACTTAGGTACACATAAGGGGATGTATTATAAACCCGCATGGGCCCCGACGAGCGTGTTATTGGTACACACGTGACGCCTAGGGATGCTGCGCGGGTCATTAAGTGAATTCAAGTTTGAGCCCGATCCTTCTATTCAGGTAGATAGGAATTGACACGGCTCGAACTATTAAATAAATATGCGATCGCGAGATCGACCAGGATATTTATTTTATAGTTCATATTAGGCCTTCAAGGCCTATAATCAAGAGAATTCACTTACAAAGGCATGAAGCCTACGAAACCTGATCCTCTGTCGGTAGCTCGACAGAGTGGACAAGGTTCAACCCATAAATATAAATAACCCCATTACACCCCGATGATGGCCGTGTTGAATGCAAATCTCAACCGGAGGGGCCCACATAAATCATTTCAAATACCATCCAAAACTCCACAAAAATTCCCAAAATCCCAAAAATATTTAAAATTGAAATCCAACTATCAAACCGCTTAAAGCAAATCCATCCACCCTCCGCAACAGTTTGCCGAGGTGGACAAATATGAAAAATACTTCAGCTCACATAGAGCTAATGCCCGGTCGAAAATATCACTAGGATCCATTCTCAAACAATCTCCTGCCAGCAAGGACGTGGTACGAGTCCTCTAACCGGCAGTTTCGCCGCCAAATGGCACTGCAGGATAAACGGTTATGACTCGGGGCCCTCTGAACCAAGTGGTCGCCGCCAAATGGCACCATTATATTATGGTTATGGCCAGAGCCCGTATGCTCCCCAATGGCATCAAATCCTTGAGATATGAATCAATAGGATATGATTGATAGGGCATAAAGCCCTCTGTTAGCTAAGGTGGATTCAAATTTGTCCCCTTAGACAAATATTCACCTCAGGTCTACAAGGTACCCTTGGACGAAGCAACCCATGGCTGCCGACAAGGATCCTTCTGTCAGGTTGGGTCGACTACCTCCTCTGACTAAGTAGACCAGGGACCATGATGGCCCGGGATGACGGAACCATGGGATCTTGATCGGGTCCATCATCCATTCCCCCACCATCCGCTTTAAGTATAAGATGGTGAAACTTCCAATTTTAAATATCAAATCCCTCAACTTTCAAACCTTCAACCCATGCTGCTACTATATGCCAGATCCACGTATCTCTACGTATCTGATTAACGACTAGCCTTAATCGAAAGTTCTCTCTCGTTACCGGGAGGGGTAATTAACTATAGGGGCTTGCGCCTATAGGAAACCAGAACTCAGATCATAAAGTCCTCATAAAATGAGGGCGAAATCTCTGGGTAGTGTCTTATCTACAAACCCATCTGCCTTTCAAAATTTACCTCGGAACTTACTCCGTTAAAACTCCTCCCCGAAGAAAGCGAAAAGCGAGCGGAGGCCGGGGCCGAATTTTCGGAGCCCACAGCAGCCTAGTTGTTTTATTGGTAAAAATATTATTGATATTTAAGTTGATCATTATAGAAATGAGAATATTAAGATGAGTGTGTAAAAAATAAGAAATATAGTTTAATGAATGATTACATGAAATAAATAGTTGGAGTGACATCTAATGAAGATTCGATTATGAAAAATAGACTTAGGTGATTTGAACAAGATAACGAGCACATTAGATAAGAAGATTAAATTAGTGTTAGAAGATTATGTTGGACAAAAGAGCAAACCTAAGATAGAAGTAGTTTAAAATAATTTGTGAATTGTAGGTTTATCTCTTAAAGTGGAATGAATGAAAAATGATGATTCAAGAAGCTGACCTGAAATTTTTGGGATAAGGCCAAGGGTGATGATGATGATGGTGAGCCCTATAGGTTCATCAGAGTTTGCAGCTTGTTTTCTTTATTGAGGGAAACATTTGTTTGGTGGCTGAAACACTTTGAAACCCACGTCAGTAATTAAAGTGGATTTCTTCCGTCAAACGCATATAATTACGTTCTAAGCATTCGCTAAAGCATTTTCATGAAGTTTATTAGTCTGCTCTAACTTCATCAGTAGGGCTGAGTTAGAAATGCCAAGAATATATTCACACCAAATATAGTGGAAATTGAGCGAATTATTTTCAAATTGAATTGGTTGTTTTAATTGTTCAAATGCTTCTGTTTGTTTTTAAATTTCATGTCATCTCTCTGTTTTGTGTTGGTAGCTGCTTTGGATATAGCGTTCAATTCTGAGCAATAACTTAGAGCACTTAAAGGAGCTCTAAAAACTAGCGACAAGCTTTATAGATCTAATGCGCAGATTGTCCTACCGAATATTCATTCTGTGTTTGCACCAGGAATCAAGGAAAGATATCTCTACAATTGAGGATCCTTTTGATGATGCTCCCACGTATAATATTCCAGAGAAACCAGTGACGTTTGTCGAGGGTGCTTCATATAGTGTTATAATACTTGCAGGCCTTGGAGTTGCCGCCTTAGCTGCTTATGCTGTATTTAAGGAGCTAATCTTTGAGCCAAAAGAGTAAGTTCATTTGACATTTTTCTTGCTAAGAAATCATTATCTTGTGAAGTGAATTATTTTACGATGTTACACTTCAATATGCTAGTTTCCTCCTTGGCTATATATACATTGAAGGGAGTACGGAGCCTTACCCATGTAAGATATACAGTTTTTGTGTAATGGAGGCAGCTTAAACACTACTGTTGGTTTACCTTGACTCTTTTTACATAAGCACACTTATTTTTATCATCTATGTTATATAAATATGAGTATTGGGCAATAAAAAGTCATTAATATTCAAATCATGCTTGACAGAATGTCAATGGCTAGATATATATGCGGCAAAACTTAAGAGGCTATATTGAAAAATGATTATATTAGAGGTATAATGGGAGGTAGCACCTATTGAATTTAAAAATAAGTTCATTTTAAACATGATTATTTAATATGAGCATGTTAGACCGGTCCTGCTACAGGAGGCAGGCAGGTTCCGACTCAAACATCCGCCCCCCTTTTGGAGTGGGTTCCAACAATAATTAGAGAGGAAATTGAGGGGGATTAGGAGGTAAAAGTCAAAAGAGGGGTTGTTTTGGGATTTACATTATTTTTGTATGTTTTAAGTAGGTTATTTTCCTAGGGTTAAGGTTATGTATGTGTTTGCTGAAATTAAAATTTCCTAGGAGGTTTGGGCTCTAGCCGGCGGCCAGAGATTTGAGAGAGACGGATCATCCTCTCTAATTGAAGATTCATTGTATCCTGTTTATTTTCTTTCATATTTCATCAATTAAAAATGTTTTCTCCTAGTTTTCCACATCGTTCTTCTCAATTATTGTTTGAACTTTGCTGAAATTCAATTTCAGCCTAGGGTTTCTTCTATTTCTACAAGTTTTTCCTATCAAATTGGTATCAGAGCGATGTCCTGGGCTGAAACATAGGACTTCCTTGTTGATTTCTGCTACGTTTTCCTCTTTAATCTTGCTGCTTTTTGTTGTTTGAAGACCAGAACATCTATTTTTTTGGGCGTTTTGCTGTTTGGAGCTTAGATCCCAGTATCCATGGCATGAAAAAAGATAAAATTTTTGGAGGGGGAGATTGGATGATTAAAATTTGAAATTTCATATCTCTACACTCAAGTTTTAGATCTCAAAAGTTAAGTTTTATGAGAAATTTTCTATCATGGAGGAGATGTTGAAGTTGTTGGAGGGTCAAATCAAAACGACATCATCAGAGGCGAGAGAATCCGCCGAAAGTCAAGGAAGTGTGGAAAATTCTAATCCAATAAGGCAAAGGGAAGATCAAGAGGCAAAGATTTTGGAGGGAAAAGAGAGAATGCTTCCCCTAGAACCTATCTCTAGGGAGGAGTCAGGTAGAAGGTATGGGGAGAGGCGTGAGAGGGTTAGGCATGAGCGAAGGGGTGCTAAATTTGAAAAGAAAATGATTGATTATGATTAGAGGGGTGCTGAATTTGAAAGGAGAGTGGCTAAATTTGAAAGGAGAGGGGTTGGTTATGGTTGAAGGGGTGCCGAGTTTAAAAAGAGGGGCAGAATTTGAACGGGGAGGGGCTAATTATGATCGAAGGGGTGCTGAATTTGAAAAAAGAGGGGTTGATTATGATATAGGAGGTATTGAATTTGAAAGGAGCTAAAATTTGACTAAAGGTTTTGGTATGAGCGTAGAAGGGATGATTGGGACACTTGGGGGAAACCATCCTCTTGGGGAATGGAAAATTATGAAGAAACAGGGGGAAAGGAGGAGATCCCGGGGTGAGAAAGGTGAAGATTCATATTTTTTAGGGAGAGGATGCACATGGGTGGATTTACATGGTGAAAAGGTGCTTTACCATCAATAGGTTGACAGAGGAGGAGAGACTAATGGTGGTCGAAATGTGCTTGGAGGGGAAAACATTGGCATAATACCAGTGGAGGGATACGAGTCGACCCATATGGACCTAGAGGGAGTTTAATGACTACTTGTTGGAATGTTTTCGAATCAGCAGGGGAGGGGACTTCTATAAGCAGTTCTTCTCCTTGACGTAGGAAGGGACAGTGGTGGAGTGTCGTGAGTAGTTTGAGTACCTAGCCAGTCGACTAAACCGGCTTCCAAAGACTGTACTAGAGGGGAACTTTATGAAATGGTTCAAACCAGAGATTTGGGAGGCAGTTAGAGTAATGAGGCCTCGTGATTTGAGGGAGGTTATGGAGCTAGCCCAATTAGTGGAGGATCAGAGACACCTGGAGAGAGGGACTGGAGGCAACAGATTAGGAGATTCATACAAGATGACCACCACATTTTTGACATCCAAGGAGCCGACACCGGGTACTCTTAGGGAGACCCTGAAGGAGAAGACTGTAAGAGCGAGACTTGGGGAAAATATCAAGAAGCTCACAGAAACGGAGTTACAGGAGAAGAGGGCGAAAGCGCTCTGCAAGATTTAAAATTTCGCAATTGGGTAATGGGGCATTTTTTGTTCACGAGGCGAGGCATAAGCCTTAAAATAAAAAAATTTCGTTGTCAAAATAAATGTTAAAAGTGATATTTTATATAATACCCAAATAATATATTAAAGGATGGCATGTTAATTTTCTATTCAATTATGAAGTAACAAATTATCATACATATAAAATAAAAAATTGCACAAGATATAAAGTGGCTAGTGATAAATTGCTTGAAATAGAATTGAAACCCATATATTACAAAAACAAAATAATATCAAATACAGGAAGGACACAAAAGTATCATATAATATCAAGTTCAACTCCAAATTCTTTTTTTCTCAATTCCTTACTCATCTACATTTAATTCCTAAAGAAAATTAAAATAGTTGATAAAAACATAGAAATCATCTGCATTGTCATCACTAAGAAAGTTTTGATTTGAGTTGTCATCATAACAAATTGGTCTCTCCCTTATCTCATCCCATGGAGTCCAATGCCTCCCAAATTACTTCATTTATTTATGTCACTTTTCTCTTTCATAATATTTTTCATTAACATAAAGATGAGATTAATGCTCTTAAAATTTAAGAGGAGGTGGTGGTGGTGTGCAGGTTTCAAGTGATCTCAGGCGGCAGCTACGACAGTTGTGATTATGGAGAAAATGGAGGGCTGGAGGTCAAGGCAGTTGAGAGAAAGTTGTTGCAGCTTCGGGGTGCATTAAAGCGTGATTTATTTGGGGCTTTAGTTTAGGATTTAGATAAAATTTAATAAAATAATATATAAATAGAGTGAGGCATAAGCCTCATGTCACCGAGGCGTGGCATGCCTCAAGGCGAGCCTCATAAAAAAAATTTGAGGCGTAGCCTCGATGCATTTTTCACTGAAATTGCACTGAGGCGGGCCTTATATTGCGCAATTTGAAATAATTTGCTTTGTTTTAGATGTGAGGAGAGATGCACACTGGGGCACAGATGTAAGGATCGAACTCTTCAGGTTCTCACCAGTTGTGATGACGAGGGAATTGAGGAGAGAGTCATCTTTCCACCTTGCAGATAATGTGGGTCTTTAGGAGGGGGGTATTGTTAGACCGGTTATGTTATAGGAGGCAGATAGGTTCCACCTCAAACTTCCACCCCCATTTTGGGGTGGGGTCCAGCAACAATTAGAGAGGATATTAAGGGGATTAGGAGGAAAAATTTAAAAGAGGTGTTGTTTTGGGATTTGACTTATTTTTGTATGCTTTAAGTATGTTATTTTTCTTGGGTTAGAGTTATTTATGTGTTTTCTTAAATTTGAATTTCCTAGGAGGTTTGGGCTCTAGCCGGCGGCTAGAGATTTGGGAGAGACGGATCTTCTTCTCCAATTGAAGATCCGTTGTATGTTGTTCGTTTTCTTCCGTGTATTATCAATTAAAAAGGTTTTCTCCTAGTTTTTCACATCGTTCTTCTCAATTACTTTTTGGACTTTGCTGAAATTCAATTTCAGCCAATATTTTCTTCTATTTCTACAAGCGTTTCCTAGCAGAGCGCTTATAACAAATTAAAAGATGTGACAATAAGAACAGTAAATTGATTCACGTGGAATGATTAGAAAGGAAAATAGTTAGACTAAAGATTTTATGCTAAATAGTTTTAGTAAAATTAAGTTAGCTCTTCTTATAGAACTCAACATGATTGAATGAAAAATGAAGATTTATGAAGCTGACTTAAATCCTAAACATTTGGGAGTTGTTGGGACTAGGGGTGTGCAAAAAAAAAAAATCTATTAATCCAAAAGTTCAATTCAAACTAGCTTTGCCAAGTACTTTTTTTTGGTTTGATTTTTATTTCAGTTTTACATTTTCTGTAAGCCAACTTATTTGATTTGGTTTAGGATTAACATTATGTTAAATTGAAACAAACCAAACGTTGTCAATTAAGCATACTAAAAAAATTATATTTCCAATTGCTAGTCAACGAATTCTTGTTATCGTCTTATTAATGGTACAATGAAATTGTAGTCTTCAGTATTTAGGTATTAGGTTTGCTTTTCACTCCGCCAGTCATTTTATCTTTTATTCTTTCATGATTGATTGAATACCCGGCTCCTTGGATGGTTGGACCCTTTTGTGCAAGTTTTCATAGGTACAATTTACTAATTTTTTTTTCCTGAAGCATTATCTTTAGTGAAATGCACATTTAATGATTCATCACTTTTGAATAAAATTGTCAAATGAAACCATTTCAAACAATTAAAAAACCTTTTAAATCAAAGTAACTTAAACTATACCCAAGTAAATTTGAAAACCCAATTTCTTAAGATTTGTTTTAAACCGAAAACCAATCTAAATCAAACCAGATATCTTGATTTGGTTTGGTCTAGTTTGCCATAATAGCGGTTTTGTTTTGATTTTAGTTTTAGTTTGATTTGATTATAAATATTAAGAATTTTTAGAACAATCCGTGCGCCTAGTTGGGACAAGGCGAAGGAGAATGATATATTTGGGTTATGAGGCTCCAAAAAGCAGATCAAGATCATAGATTTTCTATCTACTTGATTAAATCTTAGGTAGGGATCAACCTTATCAAATTTCAGGATTGACGGCAAAAGAATTCAAAATCAATATTAAAAAAACATAAAACGTATGATTAAACATTTACTGTTTTCTATATCTTGTTTCTCAATTTGTTTTAATGTTTGTGTGTATGTTTAACCTTTTAACTTAGAATTAAATTAATGGTTTTGATCTCCAGAAAAGTTTTTTTTTTCCTTCTAATTTTGGCATTCATTTTTTATATACGCTTTACGCTAATTCGAAACACTATGAAATATGAGTTTCTTTTTATAGTTTTAACATTATAGATCGGGATCAATTGATTTTCATTTTGCATTCCACAGCTAAAATTCAATGCGAAGAAATATACAGGGAACTTTCTCACAATCAGCTAGATCTTACTCTGCAGGTACAAGATTTTTGGCAAGGCGCTTGACAGGGTTCAAAATGATAGCCAAGTTAGTCCAGTAGACTCTTCTTACCGCTCTGCTGCATGCAGCTCATTTTTCGCACTCTAAATTTTTTAACATCTTTTTCAGAACAAAATTGACATATTTAACGGCATTTTCAGGTTAAAGTGAGGATTGGCTCCCCGGTGACTGGCTATGGTCAGGAAAGTAGAAATCGTGCTGCTCGACAAAGGATTTCTAATAGGGTTTGGAAAGATGAAGATGGTGTTGAACATGTTGAGGTAATATACTATTTTACTTTTTATATGGATTTCATTTCAGCAATTGCCAGATCCTTCTTTTGGTTTCTTAGAGCTATATTTTGGTTACATTCAATTTGTTATTTGGGCATGCATCCACCAAGTGACTGAGGGTCCATTTGGTGCAGGATTTTTATTATTTTGTTTTTCAAACCACTGTCATATTGCTACACTGTTGCTTGGTTACTATTTTTTTCTTCTGCTTTGCTGTGAGAAACAACTTGTTTTAATCTGAGTTGCTAGAATATGGTAGTTCCATGAAAGCTGTTCTTCCACTTTCTCATAAGAGAAAATTTAGATATTCATGGAAGCTTTGAAAAAACTGTTTTCCTCACAATAACTCTTATAATTATTTTTCAAATAACTACAACTGAACCAAATAAATCCTTAGCATGTTAACTGATAATGCCAACCATATCTTCAATTTATTCTGCCATTTAAACATCTATGTTGCCTATCTACAAATGCAGGTTAACTTCTACATCCGAGGCCCTCATGGAGCTGGAAAGGTGTTTGCTGAAATGTTCAAGGACAACTCGGACAAGCAATGGAGGTTCACGTATCTGATTGTGGAGATTATGTCGCCAACACATACGCAGCTAATGTTGGAATCGTATGTTCCAGCTTAGAATTTTGGGCACGGAGCAATGTACTTGCTCTCAATCCTAAATCCTAATGTTCTGCTAGAAAAGTAACAAAGGGACAATGTCGGAATCTTATGTTCCAGCACAAGATTTTGTGCTTGCTCTCAATCCTAAATCCTAATGTTCTGCTAGAAAATGGACGAAAGGCCCTTAAGCACCAAGTCAGATTGTCTCTTCTTATATTATTTTTAGGTGCGTGTCCCAACCTTGCCATAAAATATCCTGTATATTTTCTTGAAGATAACCCTCATGCGCCAAGCGTGCCAAATGTTTCTTGCAGAGATAAAATTTTGAGCCCTATTTTCCAATAAAGCTTTTGATTGATTTGATATATTCTTGTACATTTGTGTTCAGAAAATAATGTAGAATTGATTAGTGCACCAGGATTTGAAAGTTGCCTGTCGGTGGCCATAATTGAAGTGGAGATCCTGTGCATGGTCTGAGCTGGCCTTTCTTTTTAATATTTTAAAGATTGATTATGAGATGAAATTGCACATGAATCACTAGAACTTCATCATTATGAGTGTAGCATATTTGTAGTGTTGCTTGTTTACATTCTTGTGAATGGTAATCACTCCATTTTCATGCAATATATTAATAAAATGAAGTCGTAGTCCGAACGACTTCAATTAGCCTTTCGTCTCTTGTATGATCTCAAGGAGGAATTGATGAATGAATGATGCAAAGCTTTTGAACTTTCTTTTTAAGCCATGGAAGCCTATTGCAGGATAGCCCATTTTTACTTAAAAAAGCCCTTCTGCTTTATAGGTAGGGAGAAATTGTGTCAGATATCTCAGGCTCAAATTGAAAATTCGATAAAAATGAATTTTATAACTTTTAGATTTATTTTATGAGATCAGTCTGAGTCTGCCGCGTAATTAAAATTTATATTATATTTACTAGAAAGGAAATTAACATCATTTTGATCAAAGTTAAGTCAGAAAATTTCGGAACAAATTGTTTGATCTAAATTAATACGAAGTAGCAATGAATTTTTACCATTCAAACAAGTAGAATGTTAAACTTTATATAAAGTAAACAGATATCATAACTCATTCAGTATGATTTCTCTTAAAATTCCCAAGCATCGGATGCTTAAAAAATTATTCTCAATGAATTGCTTTTGAGAAATGCAGAACACTCGAGTACAAGTGAACGTTTGTTCCTCGATCTCATGACAGTGGAGAGGCTTTTTTTCTGGTATTTTTCCTAACATCCTAACATATTGTGAAGTACATGAACATACATCAATATGAATCAAGAATACCCATTTTCTCCCAAAAGAGGTACCACTTCTGAGAGGAAAAATGACTTGGGTTCAAATTTAAATAAGCAAGCTTGTGTTCATCTTGGCTCTTCTACCATTTCTCAAAATTAAACTAAACTGTTAACTTCTCTCACTCTTTCTTCTTTCTACTCCCATTCAATCACCTTCCACTCAGGAAGCCGTTGAATCACAACCTGCAAGTATATATAGAGACATTAAGCCAATTAAGTCTTTATTTTTAATGAATACATATGATTTAAGTGCACAATTTTATAATAATTAAGAGCTGATACTTGTCCTCTTGAATCCTTGTCACCAACTGTGGTTTGGCAAGCTAATCTCCATGTTTTTGGCTTCTGCAATTTCCATACCAATAAAATCTTTTTTTTTTAGTAAACTATTGAATGTAATGACAAAATCAACATAGTTTAGTACTTAAAATAAAATCATCATGTAATTGTAAAAAAATGTTTTTTTTTTCTTTTTAAAATTTGCAAGCAACCAGGTCATCAAATGGACTCAATTAAAAGCAACAATGAATGTAAAAAAACAAAACCTTCTTTAGTATTTCCTTCTCCTTATCAGTGCGCGGACTCAGCAACTCCGTTCCCTCAACAACCTGCATGCTCGCATAAAGTTCGCTCAACTAAATTTTGAATTTTGTTAAAATTGTTTTAGTTTTCTTCGAACGCTGAACAGGGAAAAAATTTATTCCATCTATATGTTTTGCCACAAAGACAGAATACGAAGCAACGGGAAAGGAGTTGGATTAAAAGGACGAAAATTATAGTTCTATGAAGTTTTTCTGTGCCGATCGAAATGTAAGTTGCACCTCTACCATACAAGTCCCACAGGTGCCAAATCCAGCGCAGTTGGACAGCGGTGCATCCTGCAACCATTCACACTATTAGCTCAGCTAGCACTCTGCAACAAATCTATAGAAATATCATTTTCTGGAGAAATAATTTCATGTGGATGATCAGAATGACATGAAATATATATATATATATGCTCCAAGTGAGTATCAGGAGCTGATAGATCTGTACACAATTGTAGGCGTATAAGCTCCTGATTAATCTGTTGCATCTTTCACTCATCATCTGCACTCAGTAATTTCTAGAGATTGATTGAGAGTACGTACATAGGGACCATAGAGATCAATGTAGGCATCGAGCATGATGTCCCTAAGGCTCTTGCCGCCGGTAGCCGAACGTATCTGGATGTCCGGTGTTCCATCTGGAAGAAGCCTCGGCTTTAAATTATCAATGAATGAAACAATTAATTAATTAAGCGCACACTAATTTATCAGTTAAGTAATTTACTGAAAGCTAAGAGGTTATATAACATACACTAACAAAAGCAAAGTCTATCGAGGGAGGCTCTTCTTGCTCACCGGCGGCCACCGCCTCGGCGGCGCAGAGCCTTCTCAGCCGAGGAAACAGTAGCAGGTTGGTCTGCTTCTTCCGAAGTGGAAGTCGAAGAAAACAGCTTTGGCTGAGAGGAGAATTCAGCTGAAGAATACAAGTATTCATTGTGTTTTTTAACAGATTACAGAGAGACCACAAAGAAGAAGATGGTTGTGCAAATATGTTCTTAACTCTTTTAGGGTTGTTTTTTATGTTTTTCTGTGGCCATTGTGTATTTCTCCTTATCCTCATCAATCCATAGTTAGTTGAGTATGAGCGTGAGTTGGGCGCTTGAGCCGGTCGAACCGGGTTTAATTTGCTAGCAACATCCGGACCAAGTCAGTCAGATCAAATCAAAACCGTACGTGCAACTGGCCACTGATATTAACTGTTATCCAGGTAATGGACGGTGATGGTGCGCGCTGTCCAACATATAATCAATACACCGGTATTAAGTTTTCACATTCACGTTTCATTCCATAGCTTTCTTATTCATTTTTATAATTGTTTTTTTTATAAATTTTTTTAATTAAAAATTTTTATATTAAAAAATTATTTTAAAAAATAATAAAAAAATTATCCCTCTTGCTGTTTCTTAAAACAACTTTTAATTATTATACTAAAAAATTATTTTAAGAAGCAGTAAGAAAACCATCCCAAATGAAATCTTAGGATGAATTTCTTACTACTTTTTAAAGTAATTTTTATTTTGAAGAAAAAATTTTTATATTAAAAAATTATTTTAAAAAGCAATAAAAAAGTCTCCCAAAAAAAGCCACATATGAGTTTAATAATTTAATTGACTTGAAGACTCACTTAAAATTTCAGATTGTTTTTTTTTTGAAATTTTTTGTAGTATGTGATGTTCAATCAATTGATAATAATTATTATAAAAAAACCGATAAATATTGTTAGAAAGTCATTAAAGGCAAAGCTATTATAATTTTGAAATAAATTGCATAACCCACCGACGCTTCGGGTGGTTGGTGGGCGAGCATGGTTGGAAACCCCCATCCCGGGTTCCCCTCTACTACGGCCTCGGCTCTTCAGTGGGGCAAATCACTAGGTTCCGCCGAGAGATTAGTTACGCCGCCAAGCGCTCCCTTTAGAATGACAACGGATAGATATCCCCATTCCCAAAAAATAAATAAATAAATTGCATAACAATAACAGCAGCAGCAACAACAACTGGTACATATTTCCAACCGACTCTTTGAATGGCTTTTAGTCTTGAAATGAAGTCTTTTAAGTTTGCTTTGATGATATAAATTCTGCTCGAACTTCTGCCATTAATATGTTATTATAATTTCATAATTATTGTACGCATGAAATATAACTAATATCTTAATTATAACGGCGAGCGAAGCGCAGTTACAGCTTAATTACAAGTTACAGACTGCTTTATTAAATGTTGTTAGGCCTTATATTATTTTTTAAATCTCGGCGTAATTTCTCAGCTCGATGCGGAGACTTTCAAAGTCTATATATATTTCAAAGTTCAAACCTATCTTTTGAAAAGTAATACAAGAGAAATAAGAACCACAACACTAACATATCGTCAAGCTTTTATCTCACTATATCATAGGTGTCAGGCACATAAATCTTTTTTCTCTATAACATCTTATATATTAAGAGTCAAATTCTTATTTAAATCTCACAAAAAGGTCATTTCAAAACCCATTTTTTATAGGTATAACTCTACATTTTCTTAACATAGGTCAAATCTAACGCATCTACTCTCCTAATCATTTAGGTCATCGGAAGGCTGATAATGTTTTATGTGTTCAAACCCTATAAAATCACTTTCTGTAATCTTATCTGTCATTGGAGTTACTCCAACCTTTTCATGTTGTTGCCAAGTCTCAATGTTTGAATGAGAAAAGTGAAAGATTGCATTCAGGTAGCCGACAATCAGTATAAAAAATGTCAAATAATTATGATCAAAGAAATAAAAAGATATATTTTTTTGTTTGCCGATGATAGTTTGGTCTTTTGCATTAATGTATATCACTATCAAAATGTAATTTTGAATTTCAGAAAAATAAAATTTTAGTATTTATTTAAAAAAAAATCAAAGCACTTCATATTATGCTCCCATTTAATTAATTATATGGAATTTTTACATGTTTATAATGACATGATTGTATCAAGACTTTTGACCCAGATTTTTGTTCAGACTCATCTTTCGGAGACTGTTCAAATGAGGTTTGCTGACCTCCATTTGCGATCCAAAATGAAAAATCACGTCAATTCACTTCAGCATGACTACACACTAATAAGTCACCGCAAATGCATGCTAAAACACAAAAGCAAGAGGGACAAAATTGCTACTTTCTAATAATACCAATAATTATAAAGCTATGTGAACAGGGCGGATCCCGTCTTAATTTTCAGGGGGCTAAAAAATACGTTTTGCAGATATGTCGGGGTCCAGGGGGCAGCGCCCCCTGGATTTGTCTTTGTATTTGGTTCATCGTTCATATGATAATTATGTAAATTATATTCTTCTGCGAGCGGATGGGCAGGCACGGGTAAGATGGGGGCATTTTGGGCCAAAAAAATATTTTTGAGAGGGGGGGGGAGGGGGGCAGAATCTCAAAACTCTTTATCTTATACTTTTTTTTTTTTTGAGGGTGGACATTTGCCAACCCTGAAGCAAGGGGGGATCCGCGCTATGTATGTGAATTATGATAAAATATACATTTAATATTTTTTATATTTAATTTTATATGAAAAGAATATCTATGAGTTTAAATAATGACTTAATCATATTTTTATAAACGTTATGATATATCATAATACAAAAAATAGTCATATTTATTCCTTCCAAGAAATTAAGACTATAAGAAAGAAAAAAAAAAGCATGTAATTTGAAGGGGAAAAATTTAAATTTAAATTTAATGTGAGATCATAATTTTTAAATAGTTATTTAATTTAGTATCATGATCATATGTAAAATATAAAAATAAAAATTAACAGACCAAAATTGTCTCTATTTTTCTTTTTATAAATTAAATTGTTAGGACCTGTAAGCAACAATAACATGTTTTGACTTTATTGGAAACACTGAAGAATGAAAACAAATCACTATAATTTTAATAATATTTTATTTTTTATTTTTTTTTAAAGAAATTATAATCGTTTTAAAGAGTTGGCCTGGTTGGTGGGGGCTGGAAACCTCCACCTAACAAGTAACGCAACAAGTTAAATTTATTTGTAATTTCAAACACCCAAGCACACCTCAAATATAATCCGGTCAACACGTTCTCTCCTACCAGCTCTGACTTTGACCACTTAAAAAATATCTTTTTTTTAAATTATTTTCATAATATTATTTTTAATTTTGAATTGATTAATCATATATAGAATGAGAGTATACAAACATTTCAAAGAAAGTTGGCGGAATGTTCAAACTACAGCCCTTATATAAGAAATATATTTAATTTATGATCATTCATTTTAAATATATATTTAAATTAAATTCTTGAGGACAACAGAGAAATTTATATACATATATATGACTCTGCATGCAGATTCAGATTTTTTTGATAATTATTATTATTATTTTTTAGAGTAAATATTTAATTTTTGTGCTAGAAATTTATTTTTAAAAATAGTAATAAAATGGTTCCAAACGAAATCTCAGTTGATGCTAAAATAACCAATTATTAAATTGCATAATGAATTGTAACCTAATTTTAATAAATCATTCTTGATATATATATATTTATATTATTGTATGAGAAAATTTGAGTGTTGGAACATAACTTTAACATATAATGAGAGGCTTAATTAATTACAAAATGTTGATTAGTTCTGAGATATTAAACAAATAAGTTAGTTGTTACCCATAAGTTTTTAAATTTAATTTTAATTGCTTTTTCGACCTAAAAAAAACATAAAAATTCAGCTGGCTTGATTGATATGCCTTGGCGAACTACATTAATTATAAAAAAGAATTACTAGAAATGTCACAATTTAAGGGAAATGAAGATATATTCTTATGTTGATTAAGACATAAAAGGATATAATTTTAATTATAACGTTTCATGTATCTTTACAAGTATATCATATTTTATTCTAATTATATAAAATTAACTTCATTGCGTGCTAGAAAATTTGAGTCAGTAGAGAGTGTATTTCACTTCTTAACAGTGTACGAAGATTCAACATATATAGATGAAAGTAGTAGAATCAATGAATTTTTTACATAGAAAAATTCGGAAAGAGAAAAAACCACAGGACTTGACCTACCTGTAAAATCTACTATTTAGAAGTTATGCAAAGATTAGCCCTTTTTATTGTTGAAAAAGAGAAAGAGTATAAAGATTAAACATCTATACCTAACAACATGCCTTATTTTTCTGATAACAAATATAAAAATGGATGTCCACAGGAAGACAAATGTATTCAACAACAAGGCCAAATCTTATTAGTATTTTAGAGAGTGGTGATTTTGATGTCGGTCATCGGTAGCGATGATGATTGTTTGTAGCGAGAGCTGGTGATGATCGTCAACAATGATGGCTAGCGCTAGAAAATATAAAAGAGTTCTCTCTATAGCTCTTTCTCCTCCTTCCCCCTCTCATGTGAAGAATGAAGACTTATTTATAAGTTTTTGGGAGTGACATGTTTTGTAAATATGGAGAAAATCTGAGGATAAATTCAAAGAGCTCCATCAGACAGTCTATATTGATTCCTTCCATCATAGAGCTTTCATCAAATATTTAAGTGCTTTAACGATGTTAGAATTAAGTGATCTTGAGCTCGTTGGATTCGTCACGTCGAGCCGCTCGATTTGACTATAAGTATGCCATATTGAAGATTATTTCATTATCTGATTAATACTTTGAAGCTTCCAAACATACTTTAGTCCCTTTATTTGGGTTCATTTGGGCTCGGATTGGACCGATTTTTATGTCATTGGGTTTGTCTTGTCAAGACATCCACTTTGACTGTAAGTTCATTGAGATTGGAGTTTGGATGATCCCAAATTGAATTTAAGGTTCTAATTTGCATATCTCGAGATTAGTGCTTGATTAAGGTGATTTATCAAATGATAAAAGTTATAAAAAATAGATATTTTAAAGTTGTCATTTTTTTTTAAATTACATAAATATCTTATTTTAATTATTTAAAACTTGAGAACTGCTCAATAAATGGTAGAAATGTGCAGCGATCGAGAACCTATTATTCAATAGCAACTGAGTTTATGAGTTGATTTGAATAGTATATTATTCAAATTTTTTCTACTTATTTTTTTTATTAAGCTGATCAAGCTGAATTTGCATATGATCCAAATTTTATAATATTAATAATCTTCTTATCAAGTATATATTATCTCTAATAAGAAATAACAAACTATACGAAGGATATTAATGATTTAACAAATCTAACTACACAATAAATATAATTAATAATTTTTTTTTTTAAAAAAATCATAATATTGCACTCATCATTATTTCTAATGCTCTATAATTTATAAAATTTGATTCTTTGATTTATCAATCTAATAATTTACTCAATATTTTTATCATCAAATATTATTTAAAAACAAAATTAGTTTTGTAACTGTTGCGTCCTGGAAAATTCGCGGCAGTAGAGATATATTAAGTTTAACGTCCTAGCTTTGTACGAAGATCCAGCACACAAACAGATAAATAAGTAACGGTGTAGAGCTCATAAAAGACACCATAATTTTTACGTGGAAACCCCTAAAAAGGAGAAAAACCACGGGGCCTAGCCCAGTTTGAATGAATCCACTAGTGTTTGCAGTTGATTACAAATGAGGCCCTTCCTTAGGAGGAAGGTCTTGGCTTGAAGTAGCAAATATACATCATATAGAGTGCATTGTATGCTGAGAGTTGGAAGAATAAGTGTTGATATGTTTGTTTGGGGCGGCAAAATCATAGTTGGTGGATGACAGAGGTCAGAAAGATTATAGTTGGAGATAGTGGTTGGAAGAGTCATAGTCGGCGGGTGACGGAGGTCGGGAGGACCGTAGTTGATAATGGTCAGAAGGACCGTAGTCGGCGGGCGATGGAGGTCGGGAGGACCATAGTTGGGCGACGGTTGGATGACCGTAGTCGGCGAGCAACGGAGGTCGGGAGGACCGTAGTTGGGCGACGGTGGTCGGAAGGACCGTAGTCGATGGGCGATAGAGGTCGGGAGGACAGTAGTCGGCGACGGAGGTCGGAAGGATCGTAATCGGCGACGGTGGTTGGAAAGACCATAGTCAGTGGACGACGGAGGTCAGAAAGATCGTAATCGGCATTGGTGGTCGGAAAGACCATAGTTGGCGGACGACGGAGGTCTGTAAGACCGTAGTCGGCGGGCGACGGAGGTCGGAAAGATTATAGTCAATGACGGTGGTTGGAAGGACCGCAGTCGATGGGCGATAGAGGACGGGAGAACCGTAGTCAGCAGGCAACGGATGTTGGGAGGACCATAGTTGGGCGACGATGGTCGGAAGGACCATAGTCGGCGGGCGACAGAGGTCGAGAGGACTGTAGTTCGACGATAGTGGTCGGAAGGACCGTAGTCGAAAGGCAACGGATGTTGGGAGGACCATAGTTGGGCGACGATGGTCGGAAGGACCGTAGTCGGCGGGCGACAGAGGTCGAGAGGACTGTAGTTCGACGATAGTGGTCGAAAGGACCGTAGTCGAAGTCCGGCGAGTATCGGGAAGAACTTGGCGGTGGTCGGCAGGAACTCCGGCGGTGGTCAGAAGGAACTCCGGTGGTGGTCATAAGGAAACTCCGGTGGTGGTCGGCAATAAGTCCGGCGGTGGTTAGGAGGAAACTCCGGTGGTGGTCGGCAATAAGTCCGGTGGTGGTTAGGAGGAAACTCCGGCGGTGGTCGGCAAGAACTTCGGTGGTGGTCGGCGAACAGGCGAAAGTCCGGCGGTGGTCGGCGACGAGGAAGCTCCCAAGTTCTTCCCTTCTCTTTCTCCTTTCTTCTCCCTTTCTCCCCCTTCACATGAGAAGAGTGGGGGCTATTTATAAATTTTTGAGAGTGGCATGACTTGTAAATATGTGGAGGATCAAGGTCAAAATGAGAGTGGTTTGAATGGACGGCCGATATTGATCCCCTTGATCATTGACTGTTTAATGGCCCTTTGAATGCCTTAATGATATCAAAATTCAGCGATCCTAGGCTTGTTGGACTCGTCTCGTTGAGCCGCTCGATTCGACTATAAGCATGTCACGTTTGGAAGCCGTTTGGTAATTCGAATTATGGTTTGAAACTTCCAAATGCGCTTTGGGTCTTTGATTTGGACTCATTTGGGCTTGGATTGAGTCGAATTTGGTGTTGTTGGGTTTGTATTTTTGAGACGTTCAGTTCAACTGTAAGTTTGCTGAAATCAAAATTCAGATGGTCTCCAATTTAATTTTTGAAGATTCCAACTTTACTTTTCCTCGAGATTCGTGCCTGATCAAGATAATTTTTTGATGATATATCAGTAATCAATCTATAGATTATCTATTTGATGTTTTTATTATTAAAAAAATAGAAGTATATTCTTAGTCTATCTATCTAATATTTGTTCAATAGATTTATTTTATTTGCACAGTAAATAAAATATTAAGTGATTAGAATAAAAAAAATAATTTACAATATAAAATAACTTAAGTAATTAATTAAATTAGTATTATATGAAGCACGGCATGGATTACTTGTCAATCAATAAGTGAGCAATGTACATAAATATAAATGAATTAATATTTAAATATATTCATTATATGGAATTTAAAAAAAAAAGATTTATTAATCTAAATAAAGAAAAATAAAAATTCGCTCAGTGGCCTACTAAAGTTGAAGAAAAAGGATAGCTGCAAAGCCCCTTCTCTCTTACCTACCCCTTTTCTCTCTTAAGTATTCATAATTAATAAATACCTTACACACTTATTGGGCATTCTCACTAAATTACCTAACAAATTCACCAATAACTGACCCCACAAACAGCAGTTTCCCAATAAGCTGACCAAAGGAAATGGACCTAATTCATAAGTACTTAAGATTCAAATATGCTCCGAAAATGCTCTATATATATATATGTTCTATTAAATATTAAATTCTACGTCATCAAGCTCACAATTTTTATAGAAAAGTTATTGAAATTAAAATTTTGAAGATTTTTCAAACAATTCACAGAAATATTTATATTATTTTATGAGAAAGTTAATACAATTTGTTGGTAATCTATAAAAAATAAATATAAATAAATTGATACGAATGAGAATCCAATTATTCATCAAAAATGCTAATTCGCTCAGGAGAAGGAGAAGGAGAAGGATAAGGGGCCAAAATGCCTAATGATGAAGGAAAGCGGTAGCTGCAAAAGTCTGTCCTCTCTCACCTACCCCTTAGCTCACGAACTTATTATTATTTTCGTAAGAATTTTATTTTCAGAAATAATGAAAATAATTCATTAAATTGCCTCCATATGTCAGCAATTACGGACCCCACAAACCCGAGTCTCCAAGCCGTGTGACCCGAAAAATTGGGCCCACATGTAGTCAGTCATCCATAGATATGTTTAGGTCTCAATATCGAGTCTAAGTGTCATGTGTGACTACAGGCCACAAGGGGAAAGTGCTGGGTGACGCCGTGCTTACAAGAAACACGTCTCGCCACCAAACCCTCATCTCGTGGATCATTCGCTACCAACAGCCAAGTAGTCTTCTCTTACACGTGTCCTAGAAATCAGCCGTCTATCTTCTTCATTTCATTCGACGACCGAGATTTTCCCACAACTAACCCCATCCTGCCATACTATTTAAGCCCATCTGCTCGGTGTTCGAACTCAGGAAATTCGCTCCTTGCAAGCAAGAGTCGATATTTCCTATAAACCAATCTTCCTCTGCTCTCGACCTGCTTGGTTCTTCCACTTCCTCTTAAAGTTCTTCATCTCTTCGAGAATGGAGAACGGGCACGCAAACGGGATCGCGGTGATGGAGGGCCTCTGCCTCAAAGGGCGGGACCCACTGGGATGGGTTGCGGCGGCGAAGGCGGCGGAGGGGAGCCACCTCGACGAGGTGAAGAGAATGGTGGAGGAGTTCCGGCGGCCGGTGGTGATGCTCGAAGGAGCGGAGCTTAAGATATCGCAGGTAGCCGCCGTGGCCTCCGGTGCCGCTACCGCCGTTGAGCTTGCGGAGTCGGCGCGCGCCGGCGTGAAGGCCAGCAGCGACTGGGTTTTGGAGAGCATGAATCTCGGCGGCGATCACTACGGCGTCACTACTGGTTTCGGCGCCACCTCTCACCGCCGCACTAAACAAGGCGGCGCTCTTCAGAAAGAGCTCATCAGGTACAAAAACAGTTCAAACGGCTACGACAAGTGCCACCTTTGGTTAGGAAAAACCTAGCTCGTTGACCAAGATCGTTTCTTTTGCTTTTTTTAATTGTCGTTCTTTACACGTTCGCTTTTTTAAGAACATACCGTACCATAACATTCGGATTGAACTTAAAAAATATATTTTTAATATAATAATAATTTAAGAATTATTAAAATAATATAAATAAATATATTTATATATATTTTTGGTGGTAGGTTTGGTGTTCTTGTGGTAGGTGCAACAATGGTGAGAAGATTAATAAGACATTCCATCAAATTCAGTAGGCGAATAATTTTATTTATTTATCTATTTTTTTATTGTCAAAAAAGATCTCATCATTTTGGATTGGAACTCGTTTGTTTTCGCGAATAAAATGATATTGATGTGGCTATATTTCCCAAAACGTGATTTTTAGAAAGGCTTCTCGTCTATCTTCCTACCGCTGGTGAATTTTAGCAGTCCGATTTAGGTTATCGAACTATTTAAGTAATATTTAAAATATGATTAAAGTATGATTAAAATATTTAATATTTAAATATATATGATCGATTTATTGGACCATTTAATAAAAAATTGTTAATCACTTCATGGCCAGATAACATGGTGTTTTGAGAGTTGAAAAGATTTATTTTATCTCTATGGACTATGCGATTTTTTTTTTTTTTTTTTGAATCTTTCTTGGTATTGGCTGGCTAAAAGTTGCAAAATGTCCCTAAAAGAGCAGTCTTTGTCTTGTTGCAGATTCCTTAACGCAGGAATCTTCGGATCCAATCCGGATAACACGCTATCGCCTGCCGCCACCAGAGCGGCGATGCTAGTGAGAATCAACACCCTCCTCCAAGGCTACTCGGGTATCCGTTTCGAGATCTTGGAAGCCATTGCCAGCCTTCTCAACAAAAAGATCACACCTTGCCTCCCTCTGAGAGGCACCATCACCGCCTCCGGCGACCTCGTCCCTCTCTCCTACATTGCGGGAGTCTTAACGGGCCGACCCAACGCCAAGGCTATAACCGCCGACGGCGCAGCCATTGACGCCGCCGAAGCCTTCCGCCTCGCCGGAATCTCAGGAGGATTCTTCGACCTGCAGCCAAAGGAAGGGCTTGCCCTTGTCAACGGCACAGCCGTCGGCTCTGGCCTTGCCTCCATTGTCCTGTTCGAGGCAAACATACTAGCTGTCATGGCAGAGGTTTTATCCGCTCTGTTCTGCGAAGTGATGCAGGGGAAGCCGGAATACACCGACCATCTCACCCACAAGCTTAAACACCATCCCGGCCAAATCGAAGCTGCCGCCATCATGGAACACGTTCTCGAAGGCAGCTCTTATATGAAGATGGCGAAGAAGCTCCATGAAATGGATCCATTACAGAAGCCGAAACAGGACCGCTATGCTCTCCGCACCTCGCCTCAATGGCTCGGCCCTCAGATTGAAGTAATTCGCGCCGCGACGAAGTCTATCGAAAGGGAGATCAATTCAGTGAACGATAATCCTTTGATCGATGTCTCGAGGAACAAAGCTCTCCATGGAGGCAACTTCCAGGGGACTCCCATCGGCGTCTCCATGGACAACACTCGGCTTGCCATTGCTGCTATCGGGAAGCTCATGTTTGCTCAAATCTCAGAACTAGTTAATGATTTCTACAACAACGGTTTGCCTTCGAATCTCTCGGGCGGGCGAAACCCAAGCTTGGATTACGGTTTCAAGGGAGCAGAGATAGCCATGGCTGCTTACTGTTCTGAGCTTCAATACCTCGCGAATCCGGTCACTAACCATGTGCAGAGCGCGGAGCAGCATAACCAGGATGTGAACTCTTTGGGATTGATATCATCGAGGAAGACTGCTGAAGCGGTGGAGATACTAAAGCTAATGACTAGCACTTTCCTGGTTGCAATCTGCCAAGCCATTGATTTGAGGCATTTGGAGGAGAACTTGAAGAGTGCTGTGAAGAATGCGGTAAGCCTAGCGGCGAAGAAGACTCTTACAGTGGGGATTAATGGAGAGCTCCATCCCTCGAGGTTCTGTGAAAAAGACTTGATCACAGTGATTGAAAGGGAGTATGTGTTCGCCTATGCGGATGACCCCAGCTGCACGACCTATCCTCTGATGAAGAATCTGAGGCAAGTGTTGGTTGAGCATGCCCTCAACAATGGTGAGAAAGAGAAGGATCCCAACTCTTCCATCTTCCAAAAGATCACAGCTTTTGAAGAGGAGATCAAAGCTACGATTCCAAAGGAGGTGGAGGCAATAAGAGTGGCTTTTGAGAATGGATCGTCGACCATAGGGAACAGGATTAAGGAATGCAGGTCTTATCCTCTTTATAGGTTTGTCAGGGAGGAGCTGGGCGCCTCCTTCCTCACCGGAGAGAAGGTGACTTCGCCGGGGGAGGAGTTCGACAAGGTGTTTGAGGCAATTTCCAAGGGGAAGGCAATTGATCCCCTGTTCGAGTGCTTGAAGGAGTGGAATGGTGCTCCTTTACCTATCTGCTAGATTCAGCGGCCAGTGGAGGAAATTATCATTAAAAAGAACTTTTTTTTTTAATTGTTATTATTGGGACTTTTTGTGTGTTTTTATTTGTTGTTTTTTACTTGAATTACCTGTTGTTTATGCTTAGCAGCATCTACGTTGATGCAAGTTCCTTTGTACTTAAAAAAAATCCTGAATAAAGTATGGATATTATTAAATCAAATAATATACTTAGAGATTAATATTAGTGGCGACTTAATTTTAACAGAAATGAGTAAAAATTTGAACGATTAAGATAAAATTAATTATTATTAAATGATTGAGATTATTATTTTTGCCTTTCTAATTATAATGTAAATTCAACAGAAGTGGGCAGGGCTGAACGACAAATCAGTTAAATTCTATCTGAAAAAGAAGCAGCATTTTAACATTTTAAATTTTATTTTAATTTTGATTTTAACCATCTCAGATAAAAAAAAAATAAAGATTTTACTTTGAATTTTTCTGAGGAACGTAGTGTTTGTATTTTAAAAATCTTAAAAAAAAAATTATAATTTTGTCCATAATTATTGAAATTCAATTACAGATAGATGTGTTCGCATGCTTAATTTTAATCTAAACATGCAAAATTATAGTTATTTATTATTACAGCACATTTATCATCATAGACTCATTAAAAAATAAAATTTTATTATTCAGTCCAAGTTACAATTTTACTAAGTTCATGAGAGATGATATTATGTGCTATATTTATTTGAATATTTAAAAATTTTTAAACTAATTTTTTATTTGAATATTTAAATTATATAAGAGTTTCTTTTCTTTTTAGTTTGCATATTATTTTATTAATATTTATATAATTCTAAAATTAATTTCAGTGGCTTGAGTTCTTTGAAATTATCCTAAATGTGATGAGTTTGAAAGGGTTGATGTGCGGGCATGTGGCTTGTGTTTTAATGCTGGTAGGTAGGTGGAAGTGTGAATGGTCCATACACAGACATATGGCCATGAGAAGTGGCTGGGTCAGCGACTACTATGCTCTGCCCTGCCACAAAGACAATGGTCATGTAGTTCAACAACATCCTACCTCCTTTAATCCAACCCATTTGTAGTTGATCCTTGGGATTTTAAGATGAGGCTTATAACTTCCTATCTACCTTGTGGAATTTACAACAAAAATAAATGCAAATGTTTTGCTTACCATAATACATGTGCCAACTTCATAGCATGACACGTGGCTTTAATTCATTATACCTTTTTATGTGAGTTGGAATTACAAAATTTCTTTCTAATTAAGTTTAATTTCCTTTTATGTGAAGCATATATCTCGAAGTGATTTAGAAGGTCAAATCGTCGCTAGATTTGATTGAGTTGAATTGATGATGACATAATAATCTCAAAATGATCTGCCTCTCCTTGATAAAAGGAAAAAATGTAGGGCAAGTATTTCATTACATATTTTCTATGTAGAAGGTACGTATTGATGTAGTACTTTAATTTGAAATAAGATAGAAGAAGGTGATAGAAGAAAATAGAGGAGAATTGTATTGCATTTCAAATCATTCTTGCGGCCATCAATCTAAAGTGAAGGATGGTGTGATACCTGCACCGAGAGTACCAAGGCACCTACAAGGAAGAGCAATGAAACAAAAAAAAGCTATAGAAAACAAGGTTTCCTTAAACTTTAGTATATTATCTTCTGTTTCTCTTTCTTTGTTTTTCTTTCTATTATATGTATCAGGTCCTCCTCCCTTACTAAGTTTTTTCAAGCAAATAAAAAGCTTACATGTACTATTTTAGCTAAAAGACAAGAAACGGTTAGTAGATAGTGGAAACTAGGAAATATGATAAGTAGTGGGGTGGTATGCTGAAGTTGAACCTGGTCCATAGAGATGCACTGCATCAGTCTCCCTTGCTATCAAAGAAGCGACAGTACTACTGTTGGTTGTAGTAATTTCATCTGGTGGCTGATATGGATGAATGTCGAAGACATTGAAGGTGGAAGATGTATGGATGTGTGGCGGTAGATCAACTACATAAGCATTATCATTGATGCGTTTGGTGATGGGAACTTGCTAAATTTTGCATGGTCTGAGTTTCGAATATTGACCTACGAGAAAACGCTCTTTGCGTAGTTGCACCATCATAAGGTCTCCAGGTTCAAAGACTTGCTTACGTCTGTGAACGTCCGCCACTTGTTCGTAATGTACATTAGACTCCATTAGTTTTGCCTTGACCTCTTGGAGAACAGAATTATGATGATCAATGAATTGCGTGGCTGATGTAGTGCGGCATTTAGGTAGAACTGCGATATCCAGAAGATGATTAGGTGGTTTCATATGGATAATGCTGAAGGGGCAGTAGCCGGTGGAGCATTTGGTCATGGAATTATAGGCAAACTCTGCTTTCCCGAGTGCCTCATCCCATTGCTTTGGTCTATTTTGGACTAGATAGCGTAATGTATTAGCTAGTGTACGATTAACCACCTTAGTTTGGCCGTCAGTCTGTGGATGATATGCCGAGCTAAGCTTGATATCAGTGTGCAAACGATTCCATAGGTCTCACCAAAAATGGCTTATAAACTTCACATCTCGATTGAAACTTATGCTGCGAGGCAATCTGTGCAAACGAACTACTTCTTTGAAAGATAATCGAGCGACATTAACGGCATCAAATGTCTTCTTGCAGGCTATGAAATGTGCCATTTTCGAAAAGCGATCAACGACCACTAAAATGGATTCAGTGCCATGTTTAGTCTTCGGTAGCCCCAGCACAAAGTCTAAGCTTATATCATCCCAAATGGAGTCCGGTATCGATAGAGTCATATACAATCCTGTATTTTGAGCAACACCTTTAAATTCTTTACAAATGGAACATTTCTCAACAAACTTCAAAACATCTCTATGTAAGCGAGGCCAAAATAACCTAGAATGCAGCTGTTGGAATGTTTTCTTTTAACCCAAGTGCGTTGCCATTCCGCCTCTGTGAGCCTCTCGAATTAACTGTTGGCGCCATGAAGAATTAGGAACACACAATATATTTCCCTTAAATAAAAATCCATGCCTGATGGTGTAGTCTTTGATCGGGGTTGCATTGATGCAATGATGCCAAACATCACAAAAGTCTTGGTCTTCAGGATATAGCTCCTTTAAGCAATCCAAACCAGTGATTTCGGTTTGTAGCTATGTGAGTAAGACAGCTCTTCTGCTCAATGCATCTACAACATGGTTGGACTTGCCCGATTTGTGCTTCAAAATGAAAGTAAACTTTTATAAAAATGGTATCCATAGTGCATGCATCTGACCAATCATTTTTGACTATTTATAAACTAAAGGGATTTGTGGTCACTGCACAATACGAAATCTTGATGAAGTAAATAGTGATCCCAATGTTTTAGAGCTCACACCACGATGTACAATTCTTGCTCATAGATAGTTCATTTTTGTCTACTAGGACTGAGCTTCTCACCGAAATACTCTATTGGTTTGTCTAATTGTGACAAAATAGCCCCAATCCCTATGGTGGCGGCATCAGTGTCCACTTGGAATGGTCTTCCGAAATAAGGTAAAGTGAGCACCGGTGTAGAACTCAAGGCAGCCTTGATGCAATTGAAATTGCACTGCTGTTCATCCTTCCAGGCAAACATTTTCTGTTTCAAACAATCAGTGATGGGCACCATGATAATGCTGAACCCATGTATAAACTTTCTGTAGAGGTTGGCAAGTCCGTAGAAGCTACGGACATTGAATAGTGACCTTGGAGTTGGCCACTCCATGATAGTAGTGATTTTGCGTGGGTCAACCTCTACACCACCATCCGATACAATAAAGCCAAGAAAATAAACACTTGATGTTGCAAACTCGCATTTGAAAATATTAAGATATAATTGGTGAGCTCTCAAAACTTGAAAAATTTCAGTCAAATGAAGTAAATGTGATTCCATGGAATCGTTATAAACAAGAATGTCGTCAAATTAAACCACACAAAATGTTCCCAAGAATGGTTTTAGTACCTCATTCATCAGACGCATGAATATCGCTGGAGCGTTGCATAACCCATAGGGCATAACGCTCCATTCATACAGCCCTTGTCTTATTTTAAATGTCGCCTTCCATTCATTTCCCAAGCGCACCCGAATTTGGTGATACCCACTTCTGAGGTCCAACTTAGAGAAGATCCTAGCCCCTGCTAACTTATCCAAAAGTTCATCAATACGAGAAATAGGAAAATGATACTTCATCATAATTTTGTTAATTGCATGACTGTTAATGCACATCCTTTATTGACCGTATTTCTTGGGTACCAGGAACGCTGGGACAACGCAAGGACTCAGACTGGGTTGTATAAGTTGCTTCTCTAGTAGTTCTTCAATGATATTATGCAGAATGCTATGTTCCGTGGGGCTCATCTTATAATGAGGTAGATTTGGAAGTGTTGATCTTGCTGTGAATTCAATTTGGTGCTGAATATCTCGAAGTGGGGGAAGTCCAGCTGGCAATTTAGTTGGAGTGATGTCCTCAAATTGTTTCAAGAGATGCTATACAGGATCTCATTACGGTAGCAGACGATTTCGACTGTGCTTCAGTAACCACCAATGCCAAAATTTCACATGTTTGGTCGTTTGTCAACAGAGCACGCCCCGCCACAATCTGAAGAGCAATTTTTGGTTCTTTGTTGTTATGCTTGGCATCTGTGGAGAATGGTAGTAGCCGAATCTTCTTACCCTTCCACTCCAATGAGTAAGTATTGTGTCGACAATCATATGTAGCCGCTATGTCGTATTGCTGCGGTCAGTCCAATATAATTTGGCCAACATTCATATCAATGACATCGCATAATACTTCACAAAAGTAATGCTTCTAAATGGAAAATATAATTCAGCACATTTCTGTGACCAAAACCTCCATGCCTTTCTTGATCCAGCTAATTTTGTAAGGGTGCAAGTTTTTCTGTGTCTTTAATTGTAGAGCTTGAGTAAGTGATCTAGACACTATGTTTTCAGTACATCCATTATCAATGAGAAGATCACATACCCTTCCTTTGATGGTACAACGAGTCAAAATATGGCATTTCTCTACGTATTCATTGGTTGTCTACGGGCTAATAATAATCTCTCCAAGACACAAATGACAACATCACCTTCATCCTAGTTCTTCAACCTCCACTTCTTGATCTTTATTGCATTTGGTTTCAACGCCTTCACTTTCTCCTTCAGCAAGCTGAATTTATGGTTGAGTTGGACATTCATTTGATTTGTGACCAGCTTGAAAACACCTGAAGCATTTGTAAGTGGCAGGTTTTGAATAATGATTGTCTTTGCTTATGGGGTGTGGTATGGCAACCTTAGGATCAACTACAGGCACGTTAGTCGGTCCTGTTCCAGGAGATGACTGCTACGATTTGTTCTTAAAAGGCGTAACTCGTGGTTCGCTAGGTTGATCAATGAGGTGTCATCGACTGGAATAACTACGGGAGTGCCTGGTGACCAGCATCTCTGCTTTGAGGGAAAAATTGACAGCTTGAGAGAGAGACCATAGGGAATTTAATTCCAATTTATCTTGAAAATTATCCTTTAATCCACCAATATATTGGGCCACTAACTGATTCTCCAACTCATTCAGATTGTTCCTGGCACTTAAACGATAGAATTCTTTAGTATAATCAGGACACTACGATTTCCCTGAACAAAATTTTAGTATTGTATATACAACATCTGTTTGAAATCTGAGGGAAGATAAAGGCCCCTTAGCAACTGTTTCATACAGAACCATCTTCAGAAAGCTCCTTTCCCCTCATCGCCATCAAGATTGCAATAGATGCTGCCACCAAGCACTAGCTCCACCCTTCAACCTACAGGCGACGTACTTGACTTGCTTATCAATAGGAATCTCCATATACTCAAAAAAGGATTCCACCGCTCTTTCCCAATCGAGAAACTCGATATGTAAACTGGCATCGTAATACAAAACTCCCCCTGAGGTCTCGAATGGAAATCGAATGGTTGTCTCTGCAAATTCTGTAATGCAGCTTTATTAATATCAGAATCAGAATAGCTAAATCTTTGTAGGGGTTCTACTCTTCTTCCGATCCAATAGATTCTACTAAGTGCTATGTTCGTAATCGCCCCCATCCAAGCCTAATTGGGTTTGCTTGAACAGGTGAAACGTTAACTGGAATTGTTCGGCGAGCAGTAGGGTTCGCCATTCCTCGGCCCCTGTTGGTTTGCAACTCTTGATGAACTTCAATAGACAGTCGATTGAAGTTGGCGGAGAGTTCATCTAGATGTCTTGCCATTCTAGTTTATTTCCTCCAGAGGGCCTCTAAGCTCCGATCGTCGTCGGGAGCATTGCGAGGATTTCCATCTGCCATTGCCTGACTAGGAAGAGTTGCTATGATACCAACTTGGTGTGATACCTGCACCGAGAGTACCCAGGCACCTACAATAAGAGCAATGAAATAGAAAAAACTATAAAAAATAAGGATTCCTTAAACTTTAGTATATTATATTCTATTTCTCTTTTTATGTTTTTCTTTCTATTATATGTACCAGGTCCTCCTCCCTTACTAAGTTTTCTCAAGCAATAAAAATCTTGCATGCACTATTTTTGCTAAAAGATAAGAAACGGTTAGTAGATAGTGGAAACTAGGAAGTATGATAAGTAGTGGGATGGTATGTTGATGTTGAACCTGGTCTATAGAGATGCACTGCATCAAAGGATATATATATATATATATATATATATATATATATATATATACATAAATTGGAATTATATTAGTGTATTATGCTTGAGGACAATGCCAAATGGTTTGGTTGGTGTGAATGAGCCATGTACTTTGAGATGGATTGTTGCATGCCAGAACATTCATGGTGGTAGAGAGATGGAGATTTTAATGTCCTAGCCTTGTACGAAGATCCATTACACATAACAATAAGAGAGAGGGATGTAAGAGTCATACGAGACACCAGATTTTTTATGTGAAAATCTTAAAATGGTAAAAATCATGGGGCCTTATCCAGTTGAGATTATTCCACTAATGTTTATCATTAATTATAAATAACGCACTTCCCTAGGGGAAGGCGTTGGCACAATGCATAAAATATACATCGTATAGAGCACATTACATGTTAAAGAGATAATTCTATGTCATGAGCATTGTTCTTCAGAGATTATTATTTACTTGGTTGGAAGGTTCATTATAAAGCAACAGAGGTTGGAGGGATTGTAATCGATGGATGAAAGAGGTCGGAGGGATCGTAATTGGACGACGAAGGTCAAATTGATCGTAGCCTAGTGATGGCGGTCTGAGGATCATAGTTGGCGGGCTATGAAGGTCGAAGGGACTGTGGTTTGAGGACCGTAATCGATGGGCTACAGTCCCTCCGTAGTCGGGCGATGGAGGTCGGAGGGATCATAGTCAGGAAATGAAGGTCGTGCTAGTGGTGGAGTACCCCCTTCGTGGCACCACCCTAGCTCCCTCCAGTTTCCTTTTCCTCTAGGTTAGGATTCTTCCTTCCCTTAGAATTAGACGTGCTAGTGGTGGAGTACGCCCTTCGTGGCACCTTCCTAGCTTCTCCTAGTTCTCTTCTCCTTTAGGATAAGATTCTTCCTTTCCTTAGGATTAGACGTGTCTACCTTCTACCTAAGTCTCTAAGGCTAGATCTGTTCTTCCTTAGGATCAAAAAATCTACTTCATCCTTTCAATTCGGTCAACGCCAATATGTATACTAGAACTTCGTTCTACTACACATATTGGGGGTCCATTTGTTGACCTCATTTTTGTATGAGGTCACTAGGACCCACTTGGGTTTCTTTTAGTGACCTAATGATGGAGAGATGTCCACCCATCAGTTATAAAGGTCCTAATAAAGACCCAATTTAATCCCAATCAAACCCAGCTCTACCTTTCAACTCAATCTTTAATCTTGCCTTCAATCAACATTCAATTAAATTTCAAATCATATCCAATTAATTTCAATCTTTCACTTGATTTCCATTGATATGAATGATTCAAGGTCAATCATTTAACTCTTAAATCCAACCCAAATCCAACATTCCAAATCAAACCTTCAAGGTCAAGGACCTAGGTCCTGAAATCCTTTCTGGGTGAACTTTCTATCACCTAGAAACCCAGTCAAGTGACCTCTAAATCATGATCCGTCAATTGCATATTGATCATACATGTCTTTATGGTCAACCCTCCAAATTTGAGCTCAATCCAGCACTCCTAGCCCCTCAAACTGAATCTTTTCCCAAAGGCTGCAAAACCTTCAGTTATTTACAGCCTATGCCACTAAACTTGCCATCCATAGCAATTTGACCTTGGGACCCTCTCCAAACCCTCCAATCACAGTCATGACTTTTGCTATGATTGGTTGACCAGTAAATTGCACTTTTCCAGACCCAGTTTGACCCAGTGTTGACCAGAGGTCAAAATGACCAAAATACCCTTTATATGGATTTTTGGTCTTTTCCCCAAAGTTCAACATGACCTTCCCATATCAATATTCAAAACCTATTCCAATGGATCCTAAATATCACTAGGAATACATTGGATCCAAACTTAAGTCTTGGTTTGACCTGGTTGACCAAAAAATGCCCCTTAAGATTTCAAATGTCAATTTCAATCCAAATGACTTTACCAATGTATGAAACCACCTCCATTGATATCAAAATACTCATTTGAACCTTTTAACCCAAAGTCAACCCATGGTTTGACCAGGTTGACCAAATCAACCCTTAACCCATATTAAGGTCAATTTCAATGCTTGAACCCATTTTAAATCAAATCAATCCCTTAAAATCATTCAATTGGACACCCTTGACATGTCCAAAGCTTTCCAAGTCAAGCTCCCCCTTGGGTTGACTTGGTCAACCCATTTGGAGGAGTCAAAACCCTCTCTAAACCCCTTTAAGCCTATGAAAAGAGGCCAAATCATGGCCACATCACCAAGCCAACTTGGCAATCCATGGCTTAATCCAAAACCTACTCAAACCTGATATAAAGTGACCTATTTTCTCTCTTAAGAAGCCCTAATCTAACACCCTAAACCAATCAAAGCATTAGTTAATCTAAATGGGGGAAAATGCTTGTGGTCCCCTTTCCCATGGACCAAGGGAGGTCACACTCACCACCAACCCTATTCCCTAGCTTTGGGCAGTTTAGGGGACACTTGTCATGCATCCAAACTCCCTCCAAAACAAATCAAGACCATCCAATCCAAAAGCCAAGGGTTAAGGTGGGAGAAACCTAACCTAAGGGAGAGATTCTTCATTATTCACTCTCCCTCAACTCTCCTCCAACCTTCAACCTTCCTAGAGCCTTCCCCATCATCTCCGTCCATCTCCAAGGCTTTCCCAAGCTTCTTTCCATCATTTCCAAGCCTCAAATCACTATTTTAGTGAGGAGAGAGTATTCTAGAGAGAGAAAGAGGATTTTCTAACACAACTTTCGATCTAAAAAGATCTAGCTCTTGGTGTCATCATCAAAGTTGTAGAGGATCACTACAGCTTTCTAATGAGCCCAAGATCTCAAAAATCCGATGGTTGGATTATAAGTTATGCTCATTTTAAGTTTAAATTTTAATTTAAAACTGCTCAAAAATTTCATTGCTTGGGGTCTCCAAACTCTAAGTAATGAAAGTTCATGTTCCCATGAGCCTATGTTTCAAATTTTGTTAAATTTTGACGAGTATTTAGAAAGTTATGAGTATTTTAATTTTCTAGTTCATTTTGAACTAAAACGGCCTTGATTGATCTCGGCCGTCCGATTTTCGATCTTTCTCGATCGGACGGCTCGGGGTTAGTGATGGTGTGGATAGGTGGTTGATAAATAGCACTTTTCATATCAAAATGCCACACGTCGTCACCATTTTGGCGCCGATCATTGCCGATGATTGGCGCCGGTTACTAATGGACTTAAAAATTCAAAAAAATAATCATATTTTTCAAAATTCATAATAAATTCATTTCTTCACAAAATTAAGTATTTTTGAGCTCGTTGGAAAGATAATATAGCCTAGTATTTATTAAAATTAATTTTGAGTTGATTTGATTACTGGATTGTGAGATATTTTTATTTCTTTGAAATCAGTTTTTTGTGATTTTCTCACAATCCAGTGATCAATTGAGCCCCAAATTTTGGTAGAAGGTATTTGTGTATCTTAGACATGCACTAGAATTTTCTTAGATTCAGATACCGATTGAATTGCTATGATGTGAATTTTTAAATTAATGGGTCCATTTTGGACCCAAAACTTTGAAAATTCATAACTCCATTTTTTCTGTAAAATTAGGCTGCATAACTTTTCTGATGTGATTGCATATGTGTAAGGGTTAAACAAACCAAATTTTAAGCCTATTTGAACAGTAGAGACACCTAGGAAAAATAATTAAGAAAAAGTCTAGAAAAATTAGAAAATTCCTAGGGGATTGTACACACACTCAATAGGGGTGAAACTTGAACATTAAAAACTTGGTGACATCAAGTACCTTATGTTCAAATTTCATTGAATTTAGAGGTCATTAAATTAGAAAATTAATTACCCAAATTTCAGCCCTTTTAAGGGCCCAAAAACTTAAAAACAACATTTAATAAATCCATATTAAGTCCAAAAATTATAAATAATATCTCAAATTGACCATAACTTAGTCCTCTACGTAGGAAAAATAAAAGCCCCATGACTGGATTCCTAATTCAACTTTAATTTAACTTTTAATGAAAATAATTAATTAATTAACTTAATTAATTAAAAATCATTAAAAATACCAAGTAATTTCCAAACACTTAAAAATGCTCCCATGGGTCATCCCTGGCCTTTGGAAGTGATTTCATGCAGTTTGGGATGAGTTTGGATCAAAACGATCAAAACCTTTATAATTAAGCAATTTTTTAAAATTCCAATAATTAGTGAAACTTTGAAAATTCATAACTAATTACAGAAAAATCCAAATTGAACAAACTTAGTGTCATTCAACTCCAATTAAGGTCTAGTATTTTCTAAAAATGTTAAACCTCAAAAATTTGGTCAAAGTCAAAAAGTCAACTTTTTGGTCAATCGTAGTTCAAATCTAGGCCCAAACTTCAAAAAATCATAACTTTTCATAAAAAACTCCAAATTGAGCGTACTAACAGTCTAAAAACTCATCATAAGGTATAATATTTATTAAAAATCTAAAACTTGCAAAATTAATTTTAATTTTAAAAGTTAACTTTTGGCCCCCTTATTTAACATAATTGAATAATTCCAATAATTTTTAAAAATCTGATAATTCATTAAAATTCCAGAAAACTTTAATTTGATTAATAAAACACCCAACCAATACTAAAATACACAATAAATACTCCAAAGATGAAGTTTATTGGATGGACTACTCCGGGTTGTAGGGCTAAGTGTCCTAAGGAGGCCTGGTTCCTCGAGCCTGGTGGCACAACGCCACGAAGGAATTCAATGGAGTGTTAAGCATCAAGGCAGAATATAATGTCCCCCGTGAATGTTTTAATCAATTCATTGGGCTGCTCAAAGAAACCAATCTGGCAGATAATATAATTCCTACGGATTTATATCGGACTAAGAAGCTAGTTTCCAAGCTTGGTTTGACATACACAAAGATAGATTGTTGTGTCAATGGATGCATGTTATTCTATAAAGATGATCAATCAAAAATTGCATGCCGTTATTGCAACGCACCAAGATTTAAATCAAGATCTATCACGAAAAGAAAGCTGAAGGAAGTACCAGTTAGTATGTTATTTTAATTACCCATAATTCCTAGACTGCAACGGTTATATGCATCCATGAGATCTGCTGCACATATGAGATGGCATAAAGAACATATCTCACAAGAAGGTTTTATTACACATCCGTCAGAAGCAGATGCTGGAAACACTTTGATCGTACAAATCCCACCTTCGCCTTAGAATCAAGAAATGTAAGATTAGGTTTATGTGCAGATGGTTTCACTCCATTCAGCCAGTCTGCTTCACCTTACTCATGTTGGCCTGTGATACTCACTACATACAATTTTCCTCCAGAGTTGTGTATGACAACTCCTTATATATTTTTGACGCTTATCATTCCAGGGCCACACAATCCAAAAGCAAAGATTGATGTATTCCTTCAACCGTTAATTGATGATTTGAATTTATTATGGGAAGAGGGAATAAGTACATATGATATCTCCACCAAACAGAACTTCATTATGCGAGCAGCATTACTTTGGACAATTGGTGATTTTCCCGCATATGGTATGCTCTCAGATTGGAACACTTCTGAAAAATTAGCTTGTCCACATTATATGGAATATACAAAGTCATTTACTTTAAAGCACGGAGGGAAGAATACTTGGTTCGACTGTCATCGCATGTTCTTACCTACAGATCATCCTTTCAAGCGAAATAAGGATGGTTTTATCAAAAATAAAATGATTATGTCGCCACCTCCTCCAAATTTAACTAGTGAAGAAATATTTGAAAGAGTAAGTTCCATGCCCACAATAGTGGATTCTCCAACATTAGCTGATTACAAATTGCCAGGGTATGGTGTCAACCATAATTGGACCAAAAAAAATATATTTTGGTCATTATCATATTGGAGGACAAACTTGATCAGACATAACTTAAACGTGATACATATAGAGAAAAATGTCTTTGATAATATATTCAATACAGTCATGGACATCAAAGATAAATCCAAAGATAACATAAAAGCAAGGATGGACTTAAAGAAGATTTGTAGGAGGAAAGCATTACAATTGAAGGATGGTGGGAATGGAAAAATTTTAAAACCAAAAGCTCCTTTTACCTTGACTTTAGAGCAGAGACGAGCTGTTTGTGAATGGGTCAAGAGTTTACAGGTACCTGATGGATATTCTTCAAATCTAAGCAGATGTTGCGACATTAAAACTGGGAGATTATTTGGTATGAAGGTCATGACTGTCATATCTTTATGCAATGTCTGCTACCAACTGCCTTTAGTTATCTGTCGGATCAAATTTTAAAGCCTTTGATCGAGCTTAGTATCTTCTTCAAAGATTTATGCTCCTCAAAACTAAATGCAGAGCACATGATTCTTATGGAGCAGCATATATCTTTTATTCTCTGTAAACTTGAGAAAATATTTCCTCCAGGTTTCTTTGACTCTATGGAGCATCTTCCCGTACATTTACCATATGAAGCTAGAGTTGGTGGACCTGTTCAGTATCGGTGGATGTATCCTTTTGAGAGATATTTAAATAAACTTAAGAAGACTGTTAAAAACAAAGCACATCTTGAAGGCTCAATATGCGAAGCATATTTAATGTACGATACAACTCAGTTTTGTTCGTATTACTTTGAAATAGCCTTACAATCAAGTCAGAGCACTGCACCTGAAAAAATGGCTCAATCCTCAAACTTATCTGTATTCAAAGAAAATGGTGAACCCTTAGGCGCTAGCACAATGTGCTATTTGGCTGATAAGGAGATGCAAGTTGCCACTTTATATATCTTGCTGAACTGTGATGAAGTTGAGTCATATCTCGAGTAAGTATGAATAAGCTTGCTCATAAATTTATTACTCATGAATTCAATCTAAATCTTAATATATATTTATAGGAGTTTTATTAATGGTTTGAACACAACAGAACAAGTAGAAGTATAAAAGATAATGTAAACAGAATTCCCTATTTGGTTTAAAAATACGGTACATATTATGATTATTCATTTCAATTAATGTCTTTAACTAGTTAATTATTTTACTAATGACATTTCACCTACTGATTAGGTGCACACTCAAGGTAATATTTTGCAAAATAATGGGCTACTTGATCTAGCTTGGGGACCAAATAGAGCTGTGAAGTGTTATCAAAATTTTTTAGTTAATGGTTACAAATTTCAAACAAAGTTTTGGTGTGATGATAGGAAAATAGAGAATTCCGGTGTATGTGTAAGAGGGAATACCCATACAGGTGATGATTCTGAGTACTACGGGGTATTACAAGAAATAATACAGTTGGAATATCCTGGATATGGTAACAATGTGTATCTATTCAACTGTGAGTGGTTTGATCCAGTACTAAATAGAGGTACAAGAATACATCCAGTTTATGGTATAACAGAAGCTAAGCGGGGTAGGAGATATTCAAAGTTCGATCCATTCATCATTGCTAGTCAGGCAAGCCAAGTCTACTTTGCTAATTACCCGAGTAGAGTACGAGGCAAACAAGATTGGCTCGTAGTTATGAAGACCAAACCTAGGGGAGTTATTGAGAAGACTACTTCAATACCACTAGCACATCAGGAAGAGTTTATGTCAAACATGAAAGATCTTGCTTACGATGTGGACTATCAAATTACAACTACTGAGAGTGAGTTGTAGTTAGAGGAAGTAGATTTAAATCTAGAGAATATTCATGACGAATCTGATAGTGGTACAGAAGTTTCATCATATGAAAGTGAATCATCATAAGGTATATAATTTTTTGTTGTACTTGTATTTATTTAATTACTGCTTTATGTTTAATTAAAATTTTATTATGCTTGCATTTATTTAATTACTGTTACTAATATTTCTTAAATTTTTGTGCAGATGGCTTCATGTGATGACCGTCAGAGAGGAATGATAAAGAATATATTTGGTAGACGCAAGAAGGTTATAGTTGGCGGCTCATCCAGCAGGCATATACGTACTGAGAGCACCTCTTCATCTCAGCCTGCTACCCAAAGTCAGCCTAGCCGCCTTTACCTACTCCTGGAGATAGTAGCCCACAGACGTTTTACTCACCAGACCCACGCTTACCTTCCCCTGATGTCACACAGAGTACTCCTTTCTACCCCTACTTCCCACCCCCACCTCCTCATAGTGGCCCTCTTCCATATACATATCCATATCTGTATGCACCATACGTCCCACCACCATATCAGACCACTACAGCACCACCTCAGCCCGCAACAGGTGGACCTTCCACCCCAGCTGCACCAGAGTAGGCGATAGAGGGTCGCATGTTGATTGAACCTGAGGGTGACACGTATGTATTAATTATATTTCAGCTATGCAAATAAAATTGATTTAATTTTTTTAACAACTAACATATTTCTTTCAGGTTTCATCCATCAAAGCAGCCAATACATAAAATATGGGACATAATCCGTAGCAGATACGATGGTCCTTATCTTTCTTGGCAGAAAGTCCCAAAGGAAGTACGGAACATGTGGTTCAGAGAGTTTGAGGTTTGTAATTAATTTAAAATATTATGTATTATATATTTTATTTACATAAGTTAACAAAAATATATATTCTTTATTGTATGTTTTTAAATGCAGAAAGATTTTTATTGGCTGCCACAACATAATGATAAAATTAGAAAGAATTTTGAGAAGCGTGGCTCGAATCGCATGCGAGACATGTTTACAGATCTTAGAAAGTCAGGCCAGCGACCACCTTGGATGGCTGAGAGTGTATGGGCAGAGTTGAGCGCTGCTTGGAGTAGCCCAGACTATAGCGAGAAGAGGGATCAAAACAGACAGAACATAGCTTCTGATGTTGGGGGCTTGGGCAGTTCCCTTCATACTGGGGGTTCTGTTCCACATACTGAGCATAGAAGACGTATGGTAAGAAATTTTAAAATCTTTTAATAATTTTCTTTAATAAGAATACTAATATATGTATGTTACAGAAAGCGGTGTTGGGTAGAGAACCTACTCCTGTTGAATTACATAGTCATACCCACAAGCGACATGAGGACCAGCAATGGGTTGACGAGCGTACGAGGAAAGCCTTTGTAAGTATATAAGTTCAATTTTTATAATGTTATCTAAAATTTGCTTAATTCTTTATTCACTTTCATAGGAGGAGTATACACGGATTCGAGAGAGCCAGACTGCAGCAGGTGAAGGTTCTTCTGGCAGATCAACTGAATATTCTGACTACCGCACTTGGTCGCAAGCGGTAGGAGGAATGCAGCACGGCAGAGTGTACGGGTTAGGCTCACAGGCTTATGCATATGAAGGGCAGACATCTAGTGGCTGCAGTTTTTCATCTAGTACCCAGGAGTCTTTATATACCCAGCAGATAACTGCCCTTACAGCTGAGCTAGAACAGATACGGAAAGCCCAAGCTGATTGGCAGATGCAAATGCAGCAGTAAATGGAGATACAACAGTAGATGCAAATCCAACAAACTCAAATGTTAGAAGAAATGCAAAGGATGAGGGAGCAGATGAGCAGTGGGAAGAGTACAACAGCTGAGGAGGAAACGGATTCAAACTAGATGTTTTTTATTCATTTTACGGATGTGGACATTTATATTTGTGTTTTGGACATATTTTGTAATATAATTGTGGATATTTGAATCTGTTGAGTATGTGTTTTAAGCATTGTGACATTGTTTATATAGTGTATTGTCTATTGTGTTGTGGACATCGTTGTGTATATCTGTTTTGTATATATTTTGTTTGCAGGTTGTGAAAATCTAATTTTAGAGGGAAGAAGATTTTTTTTTTTGTCAATGCTACAGGTTTCTGGCGGATTATCCGCCGGAAATGGTGCCGGTAATACGATATATCGAACTTTCCGGCGAATTATGCGCCGGACATTTCCGACGGTTAGTCCGTCGGAAAGTCCGACGGTAATAGTAACGTCGGTTTGTTACGGCATATAATCCGTCGGTATTACCGACGGATATTTCCGCCGGCAATACCGGTGGATCATATGCCGGAAACTAATAAGATAATAACGTCATTTTTTATTATTTTTTCGTCAGAAATACGCCGAAAAATCTGCCGAAAATATTACCGACGGATTTAATCCTTCGGTATTCTATTTCCGACGCGCGAATTACCATCGGACATATTTCCGTCAGAAATCCGTCGGAAACCGTATATTTCCGGCGGATTTTCATTGTTACCGACGGATTTCGTCCGCCGGTAATAATGAGTTTTCCTGTAGTGATTCTATTAATTCATATCTCAAGGTTTTGATGTTATTAAGGAATGTATTGGCTCTAGTCATAATCGTTATATTGTGGTGCCATTTTTGCGGTAGAACCACTCGGTTCAGAGGGCCCCGAGTCATAACCGTTTACCTGTAGTGCCATTTGGCGGTGAAACTGTCGGTTAGAGGACACATAGCACATCCTTACTGGCAGGAGATTATTTGAGAATGGATCTTAATGATATTTTGAATAGGCATTAGCTATATGTGAGCTGAAGTAAATTTCAAATTTGTCCACCTCGGCAAACTGTTACGGAGAGTGGATGAGTTTTACTTTAAGCATTTGATGGCTTAACTTACATTTTAAATATTTTAGGATTTAGGATGATTTTTGAAAATTTGGAATTTATGGGATTTGAGATGGCATTTAAAAGTATTTGTGAATCCCTCCTGTTGAGATCTACATTCAACACAGCCATCATCGGGGTACCTTTGAGGTCGCTTAAAAAATATTTAAATTTTATGGAAGTTTGTGGGCATTTTGAAATATTTGAAATTAACCCCTTTGATTGAGATTTATATTCAACACGATCATGATCGGGGTGTTTATGGGGAGTTTCATTTATGAATTGAACCTTATCGACTCTGTCAAGCTGTCGAAAAAGGATCGAATTTCGTAGGCTTTATGCCTTTGTAAATAAATTTCTTTTATTAGAGGCCTTGGAGGCCTAATATGAACGTATTAAATAGATATTTCAGTCGACACCCTGATCGTATATTTGTTTGATAGTTTGATCCATATCGACTCCTATCTATTCATATAGAAAGATTGAGCTTGAACTCGAGTTTATTTATTAACCCACGCGGCATCCTTAGACGTTACGTGTGTATCTATAACATGCTCATCGGGGCCCATGTTGGTTTTGTGATTATACTTACCCCTTTTGTGTACCTATGAGTGTACAAATTACGGTGCATATGCAGGGGTATTTTGGACATTTGACGGGTAATCTACGACAGCTCATAGGAGTCTGCATTTGTTATAGCCCTTTCTATATTTGCCCATGGTAGGTGTGTTAGATGTACGAACACTGTTCATCAAGAAGCTTGCAAGCCTCAATAATCTTATCTAACTCAATGTTTAGAACCTGGTTGAACTGAGATTCACTCTATTTTTGAGAATAATGATTTGATATGGCTTTCTCTTCTCAGAGCTAGTATAGAGATCGATATGCAATTCGATGATCATGTCATTATCATCATCTTCTGTCATTAACTTAAATAAAGAATCGATCATTTCAACCTTGGATGACTGTGTGCTGATGTCTTATACATCAAAATCAAAATTAATTTACAATTTAAATATTTCAGGATTTGGGATGATTTTTGAAAATTTGAATTTTGTGGGATTTAGGACGGCATTTGAAAGTGTTTGTGAACCCCCCGGTTGAGATCTATATTCAATATGGTCATTATTGGGGTGCCTTTGAGGTCACTTAAAAAATATTTGAATTTTGTGGAAGTTTAAAGGCAATTTGAAATATTTGAAATTAACCTCTCTGGTTGAGATTTACATTTAACACAGCCATCATCAGGGTGTTTATGGGGAGTTCCATTCATGGATTAAACCTTATCGACTCTGTCAAGCTGTCGACAGAGGATCCAGTTTCGTAGGCTTTGTGCCCTTGTAAATGAATTTCTTTTGTTAGAGGCCTTGAAGGCTTAATATGAACATATAAAATAGATATTTTGGTCAACACCCTGACCGTATATTTATTTGATAGTTCAAACCATATCGACTCCTATCTATTCATATAAAAGGATTGGGCTTGAACTCAAGTTCATTTATTGACCCACACAACATCCTTAGACGTCACGTGTGTATCCATAACACGCTAGCCGGGACCCATGCGGGTTTTGTGATTACACTTATCCCTTATGTGTACCTATGTGTATAAAAATTATAGTGCATGTGCAGGGATATTTTGGACATTTGATAGGTCTTTTACGATAGCTCATAGGAGTCTGTATTTGTCGTAGCCCTTTTTGTATTTGCCAGTGGTAGATGTGTTAGATATACGAACACTGTTCATCAAGAAGCTTGCAAGCCTCAATAATTTTATCTAACTCAATATTCAGAACATGGTTGAACTGAGATTCACTCTATCTTTGAGAATAATGATTTGATCTGGCTTTCTCTTCTCAGAGCTAGTATAGAGATCGATATATAATTCCCTGATCGGTCATTATCATCATCTTTTGTCATTAACTTAAATAAAGAATCGATCATTTCAACCTTGGATGATCATGTTCTTGCTGATGTCTTATACATCGAAATCAATAATTACTGCCTCAGGCGGACATTATAGTGATTGAAGGTACATTATATCATATAGAAGAAAATATATGAAATATTCATTCCTAAAATGATTATTACGGTCCTCAATGTAGCCAAAATAATGGGACATCATCTACTTGTAATCATGAGTTTAGGCCACCAAGTTCAGCATTAGTCCTTAACAACACATTTGTCAAATATTGATCATTAACTCTAGTAGGCGTAATGTATCATGTGTTATCATTCACTTGAACGCATCTAGATGTATCACATTGTTATGTCCACTGCATGTCGAATCTTTCTGGTTGCGACTGACATGTTGATTGTGGTATGAGCCTCTTGCAGTGTCGATGGACCCTTTTGCTTACAAGGAATTGGTATGTCTTTTCTTGGGATTGAATCATTATGGCCTATAACTAATAGGTACTAGTTATACGCTAGTTGTATCAATCCTTTTTAAATCCTCGGCATATAAGTACAACAAGTAGAGACTTCTTGATGTTTTGAGTGACTCGACGGACAAATATATCAATTATACTTTGATCATATTCTTCATCAGTTAAGCATAGTGTAAGCATATTTTAAAACTTTCCAATCTTTCTAGGAACTCTCAAATTGCTAGTTTCAGTAGACAAGTGTCGAATCATATCAGGAATTCTATAACTTTTGCCACCAATGGAGATTTTGAGGGCTTCTTAATTATCCCCTTTTGGCAATGAGCTTTAATTTTCTATCGTCATGGTTCTCCACATTAGCAAATGTATGGTTGTTGAGGAGCTTCAAACAGTCATCATCCTCTAAGCCCTCCAACATCAATATTTATCTCTTCTTGTAGGGGATGGTCATGTTCACTTGCCACAGTATTATTGCCAATGATATGGACAATCATGATTGGCTTTCATACTCACTATGCCTTGTAGGGATATTGGATTTCCAAGCTTTGCTTATGAGCGTATCACCACACCACTCATAAATGAATTATTGCATGCATTTGGAATGCTTTCATCATTCATCATATTTACATTCATCTTTTCATGACTCATTTGTGATTTACTCCTCATCATTCAAAGATTTAATGTTAGAGTGCATGAGTCTTTTCTCATTTATCCTTTTTTTATCATCTTTACGATCCATGAATCTCATCTTGGATGTTGGATTTCAATTTAATTTCTTGCTAAATACCACTATGTCCAAGTTCTATGTTATTTTATTCAAGTTTGAGTTCAAATTATTATTGATTGTTCTAGTCATGCTCAATTAGTGCTCAAATAAAGTTCAGATTTGAGCTCATGCCCATTATAATTTTGTTTAATTTCATTTTAATCAAAATATTCAAGTTTGTATCTAGTTCATTTGATGTCCACATTCAGTCCAGATACAGTCCATATACAGTACAGATACAGTCCATATATAGTGCATATACAGTCCCCTGTTTGTTCCAAGTCCTTATCTTTTTCAAGCAAAATTTCGGCAGCCTCTCGACGTCTCTCATGTTCGGGGGAAATTTAAAGAGTCTGGGCCTTCCCACCACGTGCAATAAAGGCGTGTGTGGTAGGTTTCCGTAGACACCGTGGCCGTAGTCTTCATTCCCACCATGCATAATAAAGGCGTATATGGGGTCTTTGAATGTACTTATTTTAAAAGAGATTTGACTTTTCCCCCGCTCGAGGGTACTTATAAGTAATCTCGCCTCGCCGTAGGTGCCACACCGGGTTTCCTTCCCACCACGCACAATAAAGGCATGTATATGCAGTTTTTCGGTGTGTCGTGAATGCTGAAATGAGAGGTGATTATCCGCCTCATTGTAGGCGTCGCACCGGGGTCCCATCCCACAATACATAATAAAGGCGTGTATGGGCAATTTTCTAGTGCACCGCCAACTCTGAAAATAGGCTTCAGGGTTTTGAGTTTGAGGGATTATACATGCGCTTGGAGAGTTGGCGACAAAATAAAATATGAAAATTTTCTTTTCACTCTCTTTTTTGCATTTTTTTTTACTTCTTTCTTTCTTGTTTTTTTATGCTTCCCCTCTCTTTCTTTTATATATCTTTTTTTTTTTTTGAAACCCTTCATCATCACTTTTTTTTTGCACATGTATACTTGCAAGAGACATTTATATGTATGAGAGTATACATAGATAAGCATATATATATGACAGTATATACATACAAAAGTTAATATCTAATAGTCTTGATTAACATTACTAACTAAAACAAAACGTTATCAACAAATGACTTCAGTCAACATTACTAACTATGAATAATAACTCAATGAAACAAAATAAATAAAAAGGATGTAGAAAGATAAGTGGTTACTTTGTAAGAGAGGGGTTTGAGTGGACTTAATCACAGAAATTTGAAATGGAACAGTTTGGCTTTAGTGCTTCACGTGGGAGACAAAAAAAAAGCAATTGAGTTATGAACTTGCTATTGGATGTTAAGGAATAAAGCAGTTCATGACATCCATTCTTATCATCTATAGAGATTAAATAAAAATAAAGAGAAAGAATCTTACTATAACTCTCTCTTGTTTTTTAGAATATGTTATAAGCTCGTAGGTGAGAGTATGGGAAAATGAATGGGACCAATAAAGACAAGAAATTAAGTGGTATCCTAGTACGAAACACATAAAAAGCTAAACCAATGTGTAGCTCCCACGGGTGACGGTATAAGAAGAGGCCTAGAGTTTGATTTATGGACCTGTACGTAAGAAGGAAGTTGGGGACAGATGGAGCTTGTTGGAGGCAAATTTCGGTTTAGTGTAGAGAACGGACGGCTATGTTACTCTTCACGTAAAGGAGCTCAGCAGGCGGAGGAGGTCTGTGGATTAGCTCGAGGAGAAGGTTTGGTTGGAAGGACTTGAATGTCGGTTGGAGGAGCTGAGGTTATAGAAGCGATCAAGTAGGGACTTTGGATTTCAAAGTTTCAGTCGGTCTAAACCAAGGAGGTGACGGATGGCTGCGAGCAAAGGTTTGGAAGTAGGGGAAGAGAGCGAGAGTTGCTTTAGCTCTGTGAAGGAGGTTTTTTTTTTTTGGTGTGGAGGAACGAGAGACCATTCTTGCACGCGGCTAATGCCTGAAGATTCGAAGAAGTAAGAGGCTTTCTTTATGTCGATTTTAATGACAATCAAGAGCTTCGATTGACGCTATCTCAGCAAAATTCACAAGATTAAGATCGATGCCAATGGATTTTAGGGGATTCAATAGGATTTGGAATAAGATTTTTGATAAAACGAGGTAATAGCATTGAATTTGATTGGATTTTTTAACTTGCTATTTCTGTTAACTTGATTTATAATGATAATGATAGTTAGCCATAATTAGAATTTAATATTAAATTAGGATGTCAGCAGTACGTCAATCAATAAGAAAGTCCTTGATTTGCATGATCTTTTGATTAGTGTGCATTTTGACTTGAAATTTGTGTACATTACATTGTATTACATGTCGATTTCATCGAGCAATCATAATTGAACAAATTAATAATGGATTTAGGGTATTGTAAATGTTCTGATCGCAACAATGAAGTCTGTTTTACGATCGGACTTCATTTGGTCAACGTTGAGACTAAGTTTTCTTAAAATGCGTGTAGTTGCTTTGGAACCGCCTTAATTTGCATACGTAACCTCAATTGAATTAATTGGTAGTTAATTTAGAGTATTGACACCGTTCAGGTCGCAATGACGTAGTCTGTTTCAAGATTAGACATTATTTTATCACCGTCGAGGCTAATTTCCCTCAAAATGCATGTTATTATATTCAAATCACCTCAAAATTCATGTTAGCACCTCAGAAGATCCAAATTAATTAAATAAAATATATATTCTGAAATTCGATGACGTTCTGGATGCAACAACAAAATCTATTTTGTGATTAGAGGTCATTTGAAAGATGTCGAGGTCCCTTTTCCTCGATGTGCGTGTTTTGTCTCAAAATTCATGCTACCAATCTGGATGATCCAAATTGAACATAGAAAATGTAATTCTTCAGAATAGACAATATTCTGATCGCAATAGTGAAATCTGTTTTACGAACGGACATCATTTGGACAGCGTCGAGGCTTATTTTCCTTAAAATTCATGCTGTTGCATCAAGATCCATGCCACTAATTCGGATGCTTCAAATTGAACAAACAAAATATAATTTTTAGAGGTTGACAATATTCTAGGTGCAACAATGAAGCCGGTTTGTCAATCTGATGTCGTTTGATCAGCGTCGCGTTTTAATTTTGGGTGTCGGTCATCCCTTTTGACCTATCTCGTCCGATTCGACTGCAAGGGGTCTCGACTTAGCAGAATTCAATGTTTTGATCGTAATGCCGCTGTCCGTTTAATATTCGGAGGTCGTTTGACCCTTTAAGTGATGCATCATGCCAACCCGTGCGCTGCTTGATTCGCCACTTTTATCCTTTTTACGCGTAGTTTGAGTTGTAGGGGTCAACATAATCCTTCCATTAGCCTAGGGCTCCATAGTTGGAGCCTTAATTCTCTTGAGATTAAAAAGAGCTCTTATACTCTAAGGACCCGAGAGCAACATTCAAGCATCACATCCAGACCATTGTTCGACCATTACTGTTAGGCCTTCACCAACTAACCATTATGATCCTCCAACCACCATTACCCAACTACCATCCTCGAACCACAGTCGCCCAACTACGACTCTCTGACCTCCATTGCATGCTGACTACGATCCTCCGACCACCATTGTTTAAAACAATCCTTTGACCACCATCGCCCGACTATGAACCTTAGACACTTTATTTTGGTCCTCGGATCATCGATGCTTGACTATGGTTGTTCAATCATCATCGCCCAACTATAGTCCTTGAACTACCATCACTTGCCGACTACGATCCTTAGACCTCCATTGACCACCAACTACAGTCATTTCGACCTCTGTCACCCACCGTCTATAGTTTATTTAGCCTCTGTTGCCCACTGGCTGAGGAAAGACTTTGATTATAACCAAATACAAATACTAGTAAAATCATTTTAACTGGGTCATGTTCCATAGTTTTTCTCTTTCTAGAGTTTTTTCGTGTAAAAAAATTGATGTCTCTTACAATTATTATGCTCATCTTTTATTTTTGTGTTGGATATTCATACAAAATTAAGACCTTAAACTATTTATCTCGCCACTGTCATAAATGTTCGAGCACTCAACAAGCAGTAGTGAACACCAATTTTGGATTCTTTTAACTGACGACAATTGGACTAATGCAAGCTTTTTAAAATGAGAATACCATTTTCATAAATTAAGTTAATATATGTTTTAACATTATTTTAATCATATTTATATAGTTGTAAGAAATATTGTTTTTGTTGGCCTAAATTGGCCAGTGAACTTAAATTATGACAATTACAACGACATAATAATCTTAGTAACATGTATGATATGATTTTTATCATAAAAATTAAACATTAAAAAATGAATTATTTATTAAAAAAAATTATTAATTTAAATTTAGTAAATTATTTATAATATATAATGATACCCAAAACTAAGAGAAGTCCTACAAAACAAGCGATTATAAATCTTAGATGATTTATTTTTCCTTGAAAATTGAATAATGGGTCCCAATATAAACAGCTAACTCAGCACGTTCTTAGATGTTACTTGAGGTAAGTAATAAATGCGACATCTTAGATAAAAAATAAATAATAAATGTTAGATAAAGGCTTATTTTAATACTTGATTATAAAATCTGCTCTAATTGATTTGTATATAAATAAAATTATCCTTTGTTGAACCTAAAGCTATTTTATACAATGGATTGGATAGGTTTTTTCCCTCTCGTATTTGGGCCTTCGCTTCACAGTTGGTGGGCTTTTGGTAAATGATTGTCTTTTCTTTTTATTTGAGAAAAATTAGGAAATGACCAATCTGTTGAAAAAATAATTATTTATGCCATGATCAGAAATTTGAATTTTATCAGAACAACAGCTTGATTCTATTTGGGATGAAGTGTTGATATTGTTGCGCATGCAATCAATTTAGGCGAATAGCTGTGATAACTATAGAACACATAGTGCTATACTATTGTCAATATAATTGGTTGTGTTGATATATATGATTATTACCTCCCCTCAAGCTAAGGGTTTGATCATTAAGCAATACAGTGAGAAATTAGTAAGCTTTTGGGTTAACTGCGTTAGTTTTTGATTTAATGCCTTCTCTTAATTATATACGAAGTGATAGTTTATCTCAATTTATTTCATTTGAGCATGGAAGATAGAGTTGTTGGGAAGAGATAGAGCAAAAATATTATTATTTTTTGAATATAGTGACATTAATGAGGAGACTAGAATCTTGAATTCATACCGGAGATGTCAAAAAAAGCCATATTATGTCCATGCTGTAACTCTTTTATGAGGAGTCATATGTGAGAAAGATGCAATTCACTGATCTAAGAGAGTTTAGGTGAGTGCAATCAGAGCCAAATGAAGCATTGATAGCCAAAAAAATTTAAGGTGAGTGCATCGAGGTTCTTTGGGGTGTAGGAGTCGTTCATCTGGTGACCGATTATTGGTAGTTTTAGAGGGTAAGCAATTGATGAGATATGCTACTGTGAGTTGGGCTTCAACTCAAAAGAAATGAGGGAAATTTGCATTATGTTAGAGTATGCGAACTACTTTAATTATAAGATTTTGGTATTTTTGTTCAATTATCATCTTCCATTCAGAAGTGTTGGGGCATTTGGATTGGTGTGTAATGCCATATATAGTTGGAAAGTGAATATTGCTGAGTATTATTAATGTATTCCTTACCATCTTTTAAGTAGAGAATTTTTATGGGACTTTGAAATCGTTTTTCTATAATATTTTTAAATTGAAGAAATTTGAAATTGTTTTTCTACCATATTTTTAAATTGAAGAAATTTTTTATGAACATCAGATATAGCTAATAGTACTGGGAGTGTTCATTTATTAAATTAACTTAAGATTTATAACCTTGCAAGGAAGTGGATTGAGGAAGGCCCCAAACATCTGGCTGATCTGAGTGAATGAGTTTAATAGCTTAGTAATAGTGAGATATAAATGATTTAAATGCTAATTTGTGACATTTACACTATTGATATGAATTATAAGCCAATTTTAGGGTAGAGATACATATAGATAGATCATTTTTTATTGGAGTAGAAACAATTAAAAGAGTCAGATAGCAGAGGTGGTGATGTCATTTGTCCTGGACTAAGAACATGCTAAGTAAGGAAAAGTTGGCTAATGAAGGCTTGCTAGAGTTGTGATGGCAGACATGACAAAGACCTTCATGGCATGACCCCTCTGACCAACGTCACCCGCCGACCACACTCCCTCCAACAAACATCACCCACTGACTACGGTCCCTCTGACCTCCATCGTCTGTTGACTACGGTCCATCTGACCTCCATCGACTGTCGACTACGCTCCCTCCGACCACCGTTGCCTGTCGAGCTCCATCGCTCGCTCACCACACTCCCTCGACCACCGTCACCCACCAATTACGGTTCATCTGACCTTCATTGCCCGCCGATAACGATCCCTCTGGCCACCATCACCGCCGACTATGGTCCCTCCGACCACCGTCGCCTGTCAACTACAGTCCCTCCTACCACCACCGCCTGCTGACTACGGTCTCTCTAACCACCGTCGCCCACCAACTACGGCCCCTCCAACCTCCAACACCCGCCGACCACGCTCCATCAAACCACCGTTGCTCGTTGACTACGGTACCTCCTACCACCATCGCTTGCCGACTACGGACCCTCCGACCTTCATCGCCCGCCAACTACGGTTCCTCCGACCATGGTTTCCCACCGATTATGGTCCCTCGGACCATCGTCACCCACTGACTACAGTTCCTCTGATCTCCATTGCTCAAATACAACCTTACCAAACAAATAAACATGCTAACATTCTCTTTAGAATAGCTCCATTATTATTTGATTAGAAATTGAAACAACAACCATATCCTTAATATGAGAGTAAACTTGAAGCAGGTCTAGGTCAACAAAAAAAGAAAGAAGCCTAAGAGATACATTTGGTTAAAAGGCTAAAGGTGGAGAGACACTCGAGGAAAAAAAAATCATTTTTTGATTCGAAGTGAAGGTTACAAAATCATCAAGTTACTTTAATTGTGTCTGGCTTTGATAACTATACTTAGGGGTGCAAACAAATCGAGTCGAGCTCGAACCAGAGGTAGTTTGAACCTGGCTCGCTAATTGTGCAGGCGGCTCGAACTCAAGCTCAAGCTCGACTCGAGTCAAGAACTCGAGCTCAAGCTCGACTCGTGTGTCCAAATCCCAGGCTCGAATTTGGCTCGTTATCTTGAGCTCGAATAATCAGCTCGAGCTCTGCTCGAGTACAAGCTCGTTTACAGGCTCGAAATGAATGTTTTTTATGAAATTTTCACCATAAAAAAGAACATTATTATAAGTTACATAAAAAATCATGATGACATATAGATAATCTACACCCTTAATTTCCTCCACCAAAGCATCATTTTTAGTCAACCCAACATTTGCTTCTACACTATCAGATGTCTCCAAATTATTTCTTGACTAATATCATCTTCAACAATTGGTTCGGGCGACACTCTCGAGTTGATAGAACAAATAATCTGTTTTTAGGATAAGCATTTACAAAACTCTATCTATATCAAAGCTAGAAAACAAACACATTGAGGATACTTTTATGGAATATAAAACATTATTCAGGGAATGAAAATAAATAAGTATAAATCCACATCCACATTTCAAGGCAGAGAAAAATAAAACTACAAATTTTTTTTCCAAATTTGAAACTTCATCAGTAAATGGCCCGTATTATTGATTCAGATGTGATAATATGATTATGATATTAGCCAAAAAATATAAAGTAAAGGTTAACTAAAATTTTATTTAAAAATAACATAGATTAACCAAATACATCATCTGTAAGCTTCAAATGTAGCTATCTTTTTCAGAAAAAAAAAAACAAATTTTCTCACAACTATCACACTTCAGCATAATTAATAGCCAAAAACTCAGCATACAAAAAATTAAAAAAAAAAAAAACAATTGTAGCCAAATATGGCAGAAACTTGCCTGTTTCATCATTCAAATTCCCAAAAAAATAAAAAAAAGCTTGATTTTGTGACAAAAAATAAGAAAAAAGTATAACCAAGCTTTATTCTATGCATATTTTCAAATATTGATTCACTTAAAAGAGCAATAGGAATCTACCACATTATCCTAATGAACTTCTCATATAATCGAATAAAATAATACAGGCTTTTGAACAATAAAAAATAAGGTCAGAACCAATGACCTGCTTTATCTAGCATGCAGACTGTGCAGTTTGATCGACCAAACACTTTGCTAGCAGATAAGTCCGTGTATTCAGATTCTTCACGGCCTTTATTAATTAATGATATCTGAAACAAAGTCAGGAAGAAAACATAAGCTAAATGTTAAGAAACCTCTAGCTCTGAATGCAACAAGATCATGGCACATGAAATTCAGAGAGGTGAAAACACAAACAAGCCCATGGCTGAAAGATTTCTAAATGAAGAATAGAACTCCTAACCGGAGCAGCTAGCCAGCGAACGATCTCAGAATTTTCTCTCTACCCGCCGGCTCATGCCGCTTGCTCGAGCACCAGAAGAACGGCAGATGAAGGCATGCCCTAGCTCACGAACAGACGCCACAGTGCTCTTCACGAAAGATATAGACCGGCTCTTCACCGAATATGCTGTTTATTAACTCACGTCCCGGTTCATTTTTTGACCGGTCCAGCTTTCCCGCTTCACTCTGCTGTCTCCACACCGAAACTCGCATTCGCATCCGTTCTCCTCCTAATCGAGTTGGCTCGACGAGCACTCAAGCCGGATAGGCCATGTTTCAAACTCGAGCTCGATAATATACCGAGCTCGAAATTTTGCTCTAACTCTAGCTCGATACTTAATAAGATCGACTCATGAGCTCATTAACGAATCGAGCTCGAGCCAACTCGCGAGTCAGCTTGACTCAGTTGCACCCCTAACTACACTACAATTAGTGTAGTGCTAGTGGCGCTGTGGCGGTATAGTGGGCTGCATCGATTTTGTTATCATGGGTCTTGCTTGTTTCTGCCCATGGCTTCCTATGGTTTATTTGGCATTTTTTGAAGGCAGTCGTCCTGAGGCCTTTTTTATGCATCAGTCCTCGCCTTTCAGATGGATGTGTTTTTGTTTGGCTGTTGTTGTGACCACGATCAATTGTTGGCTTTTTTCGCTCACTGCTCGTTCGTCCTCCGCATACTGCTGCAACCTGTTCTATTGGTTGGATTTTTTTTTTCTTTTGATATATCTGTCAGCTCTCTCGTGCTACGGGAGAATTTTTTTTTTTTTCGGGAATGTGTGGTGCTTGTTCTTCCACATAAATATCCCAAACGTCTGAGGTCTAAGTTAGTTTGGACCAGCGATGATTATTATTTCACGTGGTTTGCATTTATGATGGCATTAATCTACTAGCTCTACGTCCTCCCCTTTAAATTCGACTTCATTGACGGCCTCTTCTCAGATCTCATTCTTGTCCTACTCTAATAAAATAAAAATCCAAATCTCCGGTACTTAATGGCGAAAGAAGGGATTGTGGTTCCAGTGATCGACCTCGCCAACTTCCCCGCCGAGCTTGAGAAGCTCGCTGCTGCGAGCACCGAGGTGGGTTGCTTTCAGGTGATCAACCATGGTATTCCTGTGGCGCTTCTTGCCGATATGAAGGAAACCGCCCGATCACTGTTCGAGTTCCCCGAAGAGGTTAAGCGGCGCAACGTCAACCACAACGTGATCGATGGCCGTTACAGGCCGCGTAATTTCGAACCCAACGGCAAATATCACGAGTCCTTCAGCATCTACGACGCCGCCTTACCCTCCGACGTCCTCTCTTTCTGCTCTGCTTTGGACGTCTCGCCACAGCAACGGTGTGCTCTTCTTTCTACATTCCTTATTTGAAGAGAATTACATGTCATTATTTTATTTTTATTTTTATTATTTAAGACAGTACTAATTCTAGCCAAATTAATGAAGCGTACAGTAAAGTTATTACCGATTATTTTGGAAAACTATATGGTTTGATCTTGGAAATGGCCTCTAAAGTAGTAGAGAGTTTGGGCTTGGTTGGCCGCTCTTTTGAGGAATGGTCTTGTCAGGCGAGAGTGATGTCTTACAAGTTTACTTCTCAAGAGGACATTGGCTGTATTGCTGCTCCTCTTCACACAGACTCTAGTTTTCTGACCGTCTTGCAAGCAGATGAGTGCGTTGGTGGCCTTCAGATCATAGATGCTAATGGCAACTTTATAGACGTTGATCCTCTCCCGGGAGCCATTTTTGTTAACATAGGAGATATGGGAAAGGTAATTCAATTCGTTCACATTTCTAATCTCTCTCTCTCTCTCTCTCTCTCGCTCCCTCTCTCTCTCTCTCTCTCACATGTATTTTTAAAAAGGTTTGGAGCAATGGAAGACTGCACACTGTGAAGCATAGAGTGATCTGTAAGAAAGTCACGACGCGATTCTCCATCGGTCTGTTTCTACTCGCACCCAGAGACGGCTACATAGGGACTGAACCAGCCTTTATTGATGCCGAGCACCCGAAGCTTTACCAAAATTTCATTTACAATGAGTATCGCAAGCAAAGAAATAAATGTGAATATAAAATAAGTGATCTGGCCCTTCGTGTCTTCAGAGCGGATCATGAAGCAATATGATGAGACGGATGCATAAGCCCAGTCCCGGCACTATACATCTCCATGCTGGCATGCAAAAGTCTTGACACAACTATATAAACATTGATGGATTCATATACGTATGTCCATTATATTTGTTGTCCAATATAATTTTACCAGAGAAGCATCTAATGTACGTTTTCCATGAAATAAAATTTCAGTACCCTAGAATAAAATCTTTAAAAATCTCAAAGAAGAAAGATGGTAATGTTGATGTTTATGTGATGCATTAGAGAGGATCAAAAATAGAAAAGTTAATAACAAATAGCTTATTATAAAGTGGTCCTTTTTTTTTCGATATTACTGCAGAATCTCCTATAATATTGATTTGGATTTCATTTCCAAATTTGCGAACACATTTTTTTCTCCAAGAATTTTACATGGATTGGGTTCAATATCCTAAATGTGTGTGGATTGGTCTTGAAAATTTTGAATATGTCCAAGAAATTTTTATGGAAGATTTTCTCATTTTTGTGAACATTATAAAACTCTTGGTCATCGTAAAAAAGAATGCTACATTCTGCATCCTCATTTGAGGAAAATTTTAGTTGAAAAAAAACTTCCTATGGGGAATGATATGAATGATAATACTATTATAGCCCTTATTTTAGATACGCATGTTGTTGATGATGCCCCTTTGGTCGAGAATGATAGAGCTTATGCTATTGAGGAAATCGTGGGCACTAGTAATGAGGTGGCTGTAAAAACGTTTTGGCTCCCGATGCCTATATTAATGATGTTGGTGTGGTTCATTTTCTTGAACAGGAAACTCAAGTTTGTAATCTATCTGACCCTGTGAATGTGCCTATTCTTGCTCGTGGTGGCACTACAAGAAAGTTATAGATTTGCGGCGGATTTTGTCTCAGATTATTTTTTGTCGAAAATGACGACGAATTTGCGACCAAAATTTTTGACGATTTTTTTGTGACAGATTTGCGGTAGAATTTTCCATCGCAAATCTACCACAAGATAAGTTATAATATAAATTTAAAAAAAGTATTTTGTTGTATTTTGTGTCCGCGACTGTGTGGAGGAGCTAGTTTGCAAGAGAAAAGGATCAGGATAGAATACCGGGTAGGTTATGTGGCACGGGCAGTCCGATTAGGCGTGGCCAGCCGGCCAGGCGAGCAGGCAGTCGGTCAGGCGGGTGGTCAGGCAAGCGGGCAAGGTCGGGCAGCCAGCCAGGCGGGCTCGGGTGGGCACGATCAGGCTTGGGTAGTGGGCAGCTGGTCAGGTTCAAATTTTTTTTTTTTGAATTTTACCGCAAATCCACCGCAAATATTTGTGACAGATTTTTTTCCATTGTAAATAATTTTGTGATGCAACTTTTTGCGATGGAACGAAATCTGCTGCAAATCAAATTTTACGATAAATTTTTCTTATGTTGCGACTGATTTTTCTGCCATAAATCTGTGACTTTCCTGTAGTGTGGTTTGAATGTCTATAATAGGGTTCCTATAATTTCCATACCTTGTTCTCCTATTTCTGATGATGAGATATTAAAATTGGGTGTGGGAAAGAAACAATTGAATTTGCATTCTATTGATAATCATGCTGATCATTTTGACTGGTTGAGCCCCTCAACTTAGCCAGGTTCTAAATGGGGAGAGGGGGAGTTTAATTCTGCTATTAACGATGTTTTTCTCAATGATAATCAGGATAAGTTTGATTTGAATGTTTTGTAAGTTTCTAATGATGGTTTCTCCACAGTTATGGGTATAAAAAACAAGAAAAAAAAATGTTGCAGAATTTCAAGAACTCTGAATGAAGATTTACTAGATCAAAAGCTCCTTCTAATGCTACTACTATAATCTAATTTTGGTTATTTTTCTTGTCGGGTTTTGGCTTTTTTATTATTGGGGTGCCTTACTGGTTTCTGGTTGTATTGGTTAGTTGTTTCTAGTAGGTTTGTCCCTGCTTTGCTTGGGTTCTTTGTTCTGAGGATGGCCTCTGGGTGGGTTCGTTTGGCCTTTTTTCTAGAGCTTTTGTCTGCTAGTGGCTTTTTGGTTTTGGGGATGCTTGGTGGTCCTATTTTGGGGTGCTTTCGTGCTCCTATCCGGATGTTGTACTTATTTGATTTTTTTTGGGAGGCTTTTTAATCCGCAGGTTTTGGATTCCGGACTTGATCTTTGGATTCATTTTTGGTTCCTAGTTGTGCTTGTTGACCACTAGATAAAGAGACAAAATCCAGCTCAAACCCCAATCAAATCCCATAAACTCTGCTCATATCTTTCATATCTCGGATGCGTCGAAGCTGACCCATAAAATCCGCCAATCCCGCGTTAAGTCCCGCAAATCCTGCTGAAATACATCCTTCGGTGCTGTCAAGAGGTCGCTTCGACAAATCTCTTCTCGATTGAATCTGCTCTTCTCGTTAAAAAAAAACAAATGAATCGAAGACTTTGACTCTTCTTTCCCACGCACGAAGTTCTACTCCTCTATACTCGTAGCCTCTTCCCCTCCAACTCCTGTTCACTCCACAATCTTCGAAGCTTCGCCTCCTCCTCCTATCGATAGATTCAACAGAAATCCTTATCACCTTCATCACCTATAGATCTGAACAAGCCAAAGTCCACGATGATAACACTTCCCTACCTTCCCAATCTAGTTCGCAGACCTACCGAACTGAACCCCATCTCCTCTCTGTCGCAACTATTTTCGATCCTCCACAGCAACTGGAGCACCTCAAGCCGACCAGATCTTGACTCCACCCTGATTCCTTTAGTCGAGAGTCGAGAGAGAGAGAGAGAGAGAGAGAGAGAGAGAGAGAGAGAGGGAGAGAAGAAGTTTTTCCTACCTAGCCGCCGAAGTCCACAATCCATCTCCTCAGCCGTCGCCAACTACCTGCCTGCATAGCCCGCCACCCCTCTTCCGATCTCTAAGCTCGGCCGACCCCACTGCTGGGCCGAGACCTGCTCCTTGCTGACCGACCCTTTGAAGCCAAATGATCCATCTACTCTCTCTGCCCTAACTGCAAGACACAAAACCTCCGGTCCTTACCTAGCCGAACTCCCCATATACATCAAGTCCTTGCTATAGCCGATTCACCTTATTAGTTAGGGCTGCAAACGAACCGAGCCGAGCCGAGTATGTGAGTGTTCATGTTTGTGTTCATTTAATATCAGGTTGTTCAAGTTTGGTTCATGTTTGTTCGAGCTTTATTGTTAGTGTTCATGTTTGGTTCATTTAAATTAATGAGTGTTCATGTTTGGTTCATGTTCAGTTCATGTTCGTTCGTTTAGTGCTTATCGAGCTTTAAACAAACAAACATGAACGAGCTATAAACGAGCTCTACTTTTAGATGTTCATTAACTTAACAAACGAGCTTTATCGAGCTTCCTAACAAACGATTACATCGAGTATGTTCGCGAACATATCTAACAAATTTTTTTAACTATCAAACAAAGACGTTCATGAACATAGAAGCAAATCCCTTCTTCACAGAATTTTGCTAATGACAACATTAATAAAGGCAATGATTTATAAATAAATAGCCATATAAAGCAATATTTGATACCTGCAACAATCACTGATCCAGTAACAACTAGTGGCCACAAAAGGATTGCAAGACCAGCAAAGAGGAACACAAACAGTCTCCACTCTCCAGGAATGGCCCTTCACATATGCCACTAAACCAAATAATTGTCATATGTTAATAACAGAACATTACATAAGAAATAATTGTCATCTCAAAGAAAATAGTATTGGAACAAAACTCCATAAGACATTGGCATATGATATATCTTGGAACAAAATTCCATATCCCAAAACTAAGCAAATATTATACTAAAACTTTCTCTAAAAATATAATTATGTTTGTCAAAACTACAAAAATACAATAGGTCGGCAAACAAAACTAAACAACAATCTTCAGCAAAATTAAATCCACTCCTTATTAAACCAATGAGATCTCCTTTGTTTCCTCCCTAGTCTGCAAGATGTAATACAATAAATTAGGAATTGTAAAGAAAATTTTCACCAACTAACAATTTAAAATAATTATTATACCTTAGCTTTTCTCTTTATACCATATAAATTACGATACCAATCACTTCCACAAATAAGATGTTGCACTGTATCTGTACCCAAAGATGATCTATATTGATCAATAACTCTTCCACCGGCACTGAAGGTGGCTTCTGAAGCAACGGTTGTAATTGGAATAGAAAGAATGTCACAAGCCATCCTTGATAAAATACGGTATTTTACAGAGTTAACTTTCCACCATTCCAAGCAATCAAAAGGTACTACTGGATTTTCTTCCTCAATGAAAACTCCATCATCCAAATACACATCAAGCTCAGATTTTACTGCTTGAGTAGTGTAATTTGTTCTAATATAAGTTTCATATTTTCTCTTTCCATAAACAGGCCTACCTTTAACAAAAGATGAACTCAGAGAATTACTACTTGTTTCAACTTCAGCTGCATTCCTCTCAGCATTTGAGATCTTATAATCTTCTACATACTCATTATAAAGTGCATATAAACTCTCTTGTACATCAGTGATGTGCATTTGTGCTATGTGTTCAGTATACATAGAGTTGAAAGCAAAACTTATCATTTTCATTTTATTTCTTGGGTCTAAAATTGCACCTAATGAGATTAGAAGATTACAATCACCCCAATATTTATCAAATTTATCTTTCATTTTTCTTGCCATATCTCTAATGTGTGCATTTCCACGTAAACAATTATCATCCAACATCTCCTTTATTCCCCAGAGCTCAGACATAAATATATTTGATGTGGGATACTCAGTACCTAAAAGATAAAAAAAAGTTTAAAATATCTTATTAGACTGGGAACTTGTAAAATAATAATTAAACTAACATTCAGAAGAATATATACCTGAAATCAGTTCAGTTGTTTGATTAAATACTTCAAGAAATGAGCATACATCTTCCAACTTTTTCCATTCCTCCTCAGCAGGACAGGTAGAATAGCATGAATCCCTATCTTGAAATCTAGGGAAGACTTCTTTAAACTCAAGTGCAGTTGATAGCATTGCATATGTAGCATTCCATCTTGTTACACAATCTAGGATCAATTTCTTCTTGGGGAGATGTAACTGTTGGGCAATTTCACTAAACATTAATAGACGTTGTTGAGAAGCTGTAACATATTTCACACTGTCCCGAACATTCTCGATAATATATTTTATCTCTTGAATTCCATCTTGTACCAACAAATTCAAAATATGTGCACAACAACGCACATGAAATATTCGACCTCCAAGAGAAAGCTTCTTGTGAAACTCTAGACTGGTCTTCAACATATTAACAGCTGATGTATTATAAGCTGCATTGTCAACAGTTATGGTTGCAACTTTATTCTCAATGCCCCAATCCTTTAGACCTTTGTATAATACATCATGAATATTAGTTGCCTTGTGAGGTGGAGGTACATCAACAAAGCTAAGAACCCTTTTTTGAAGTTTACAGTCACTATCAACAAAGTGGCATGTTACAACCATATAATGGATATCTTGACCAGACTTCCATAAGTCAGTAGTTATACTTACTCTATTTACTGAATTCAATAAGTTTCTCAATCTTTTTTTTCCCAATTTCATAACTTGAAACACAATCACCCCTCAATGTAGTTCGTGAAATCTTCTCATAATGCGGACTTGCAGCTTTCATAACAATGTTGAACATTTCATACTCTACAAAATTAAATGGTAACTCATGCACCATTACCATATGAGAAATTAGCTCCCGAATCCTAGCATGATCATATTTCCAATTAGTGATATTACCAATATTCCCAAGTTCAAACGTACTGTTTGGCAAAGGTGGGTTCAAAGAAATATTAAGTTGTCCTTTGGACTCCACAACTCTTTTACTACAAACAAGTAAGTGACGTTGATATTGTGTAGTTGCACCACCTTTGCTTTTACTAAGTTTAAGCTTACAATGGTTACATTGAATTTTCTCTGTACCGTCACCAAGTTTTACGATTGTAAATTCCTGCCACACTGATGAGGTTTTTTTTCGTGCTTTCTTAGTAAAAGGATTTTCTTGTTGGACATGTTCTGTTACAACTGTTGGACTTGAAGATGACCCAACACTAATTTGAACATCATGAACTGTCAATCCTAACTGCGTTGGTGAATTTTCAGACATACCTTCAAAAGAGAAGTCAACGATTATATTAAACATGAATCATATTTGTTAGTGCATATACTCAAGTTAAAAATGGAGCTCATTACATGAAGAAATACCTATCTCGATCACTAGAAAAATAATCCCACTAAAGGTTTCTATGGTGGATGCTCTTGCTATTTCTCATTCTTCCCCAATGCAACCTCCTCCCATCTCTTCTAAAGTTATTATCACAAATAGTAAATTTGAGGCTCTTTACTCAACGGAGACCCAACCTTTCTTTGATAAAATCCCTCCCCTAAAGGCTATTATGCAACATTAAGAGAAAGAAGCCAAAATAACTAATGTAATTCCAGTATTTTTCACTGAACCTCTCAACCGGGAACGATCCATGAAAGTTTGACGGGAACAATGGCAAGCGTCTTCGGGTTTGTAGCAGGCGAAGTTGACAAGGTAAACAGGACTTGGGCGACTAAGGAAGTAGAGGGTGGAGAGGAAGAGTGAAGCCAAACTTACCGTCAACAGGAGCTTTAGCGTTGTCAGGGAGAAATGAGCGGAGAAACGAGAACTCGAGAAGATTCGTTAGAGACTTGGAGTGCCTCGACGAGAAAATAGGAACGAAAGAAAACCTAGTTTGGTGAAGCAGAAGTCGAAGGTTATGGGGAGAAAGAGATGCGAGAGATCGCCATTCGCAGTTCGCCCTTCCGCTTCCTTAGGCCGCGCGCGTTTGGGAAGAAAAATTAGGACTCGGTTTAGGATTGCCGCTCAGCCCGCCTCTTTTTTAACATCTATAACTTATCATTTATTTAAATTTAATAAAATTACTTAGTTAACATATAATATAATATTATTTATTTTAATTTTTATTATTTAACAATAATTATATCATTATATTATAATAAATATAAAATATTTATATTATTTAATTCTATAATCAAATATTAATTATTTTTATCAAGCTTTTTCACGAGTTCAAAATCGAACATTAATCGAGCTTCTTATCGAACTTAATATCGAGCTTGTTCACGAGCTTCAAATGATGTTGTTCGCGAACAAAAATGAGCCGAACGCATTAGTGTTCAAGCTTGTTTATTTAAGAATCGAGTATTTAAAATATTGTTCATGTTTGTTTGTTTAGTTAATTAAACGATCACGAACGAGCTTTAATCGAACCGAACAATGAGCAGCTCGTCGAACGTTTGGTTCACTTGCAGCCCTATTATTAGTTGAATCCGAACCCCTCAGATGATTTCCCTATTATTGTGCCGCCCCTTCCTCTAATCAATCTACAGAATTTTCTTTAGATATATATCTATTTTCATTTTTTTAATTATTAATTATTAACATTTGTAATAGTTTTGATTATTATCATATATATATATATATATATATATATGTGTGTGTGTGTGTGTGTGTAAAAAAAAAAAAAGTGGGAGGAAAGAATTCAAAAAAAAAAAGAAAGAAAGAAAAAAAGGGGAATATCCAAAAAAAGAAAGGGAGGATTTCTTGTATTTTTGCTGCATCTTGTAAATTTCCAATTGTCGTCATCATCATCACGGGTATAATCCCTTAACCATCAAGACTTCGAGAGTCTACTTTCAGAGTTTGCGGTGCACCAAAAAATTGCTCATACTTGTCTTTATTACGCGTGATGGGATGAGACCCCGGTGCGGCGCATACAACGAGATGTGTAATCACCTAAAGCTCCATTTCGACATTCATGGAGCGCCAGACAATTGCCTATACACGCATTTATTGCGCGTGGTGGGATGAGACCCCGGTGCGACACCTACGGTGAGACGGGGTTGCTTATAAGTACCCGTACACGGGGAAATAATTATATTTTCAAATAGGTACCCTCGTCGGCCCCATACACGCCTTTATTATGTGTGGTGGGAATAAAGACTACGGCCAAGGTGTCTAAAGACACCTACCATACATGCTTTTATTGAGCGTGGTGGGAAGGCTCATACTCTTGGTTTTTCCCCTAAACCGGGGAGACGCCGGGAGGCTGCCGAAATTTTGACTGAAGGCATAAGGACTTGGAATAAACAGGGGACTGTATCTGGACTGAATTTGGACATTAAATGAACTAAATAAAAACTTGAATTCAAACTTGACTCAAACTTGATTTGAACAATCATAACAAAGATTTGAACTCAAATGAAATAAAATTAAACATTAATTCAAACTCGATTTGGACAACAAGACTTGATTCAAAATAATAAGGCTTGAACTTATATTTTGAACTCAAGCTATATAACATCAAGTGGAATTTGGGACTTAAACTTGCAAGCATTTGACTCAAATCCGAATGAACTTAATGTAACTATATGGGACATAGAACTTGAACTTTTTTTTTTTGGGGGGGGGGGGAAACCCCTCGGTGGGGGCCTACGTGTTAATAAAGGAAAACAATTACAAGGTCCTTAAAGGGACAATAAGCTCCCTACTGCTCGAACGAGCTACAAAAAGAAATAAAAAAGAAAATCCTACGAGCTCGAGGTCCCTTCTAAAACACAATACATAGAAACCTAGGAACATTCTACGGTGCACAAGAGCGAGCACCCAAAAATAAGAAGCAAACCAAAAAGAACTAATCAAAAACTGCTCCTCAAACAAGAGCATGAAAAAATACCTCCACCGAGCTATATCTGCTGTCCAAAAGAACATCCACTCCATAAAAACGATGGAGCAAACGCCATCCTGCAAAAAGAAGAACAAAACCTGCAAAGAGAACGTCGCAATATACCAGCGAATGCAAACAGTAAAAAGGGTAACATTATGGGGATAAACCGACTTTGGTAACATCAGATAAGAAACCAGCCCAGGATTTCCAAGGAAAATAATGAACTGCCAGCACCAGAGAGAATCAACCAAACAAGGATAATCCATAAAGGAGAATAAAGCCAAACCCGCATGAGCAAAATGGCCAATCCAACTAACAGAAAACCATAGGAAAATAATAAAAAGGGACAGCAATAAACATATAAACAAAATACAAGCAACTAAACCTCCCGACATATCTAGGCACAGAGATAAAACATAAGCCAGCAGAGGAAACAACCCACCCAGAGGAACCAAGAAAAAGACAACCACCATTCTCCCCATAAAAAACAGCAGAAGGGCAGAAACCAACCCCAGCACATGAACCAAACAAGAACACCAAAGGAAAACCCGAAGAGAGCCCACAGCAGCAGTCAAAAGAAGACAAGGAGACTAACAACACACATAGGGAATACCACACCCATCAAGCTTCAGTAAACCATGCAGGGGAGCCGGAACATAAGAACCGACCCAATCGGTGAGGGATGCAAGGTTACAACCCCAGTTAGCTAGCCAATTAGCACATTTATTCCCATCACTAGAAATATTCTGAAATGAATAATTAAAATATCTCAACATCTTAAAGATATGCCGCCTTTGATAAAACACGTCAGCATTACACAAGTTCTCCCTCCCAGCCACAAAAGAGCAGAAGTCAAAACTGGTATTAGCCTCAATGACAACATTCAGACTCTTAAAAGACCAGCAAAGGTGCATGCCATGGATAATGGCACAGTTAACAGCTAAAGAAAAATTACCCTGGTGAATAGGCCCCGCAAAGGCAGCAATGAGCTTACCATTACTGTCACGAATAGTGCCACCACACCCACCATAATTACCAGAATAAATACCATCCACATTCAGCTTAACAAAGTCCTGTGGAGGCTTGTTCCAAAACACAAGATTGATAGGAGAACACCCCACATCCGATAGGCCAAAGCTAGAGCCAATAGAAAGGTAGTTCTTGAAATTCTTATGAGAGAGAATTCTAACCGCAATAAGAGAAGAAACCTTCTCTTTTATCTTAAAAATAACATTATTATGATTCATTTTGACATTGTTAAACACAGAGTTATTTCTTTCTAACCAGATAAACCACAATATAAGACACGGGATAACATTTCGAATATGACCTTTAGACTTAATAAACCAAGCATTAAGTAAATATTTTAAGGACAATTTACCATTAAAATAGTTGATCTGAAATAAATCATCAAAGTAAACCCAAGTACGCACCGCCACCGGGCCAGAGATGAAGACATGGTGCATACTTTCAATGTGACAGCAACATTGGCATTTAGAAGCCAACTGAAAGCCTTTTTTGATAAGGTTGTCCTCAGTGGGTAAATATCTGTGAAGGGTTCTCCAAACAAAAACAGAAATAGTGGAAGGAATACTTTTATGCCAGATATTCGCAAAAATATAATCAAAATTATTTTTAACCCGAAAAGAGTTCCACGCCTCCAATAAATGGAAGCCACCATCCTTAGACAAATCACTAATGATAACATCCTTAGACTCAATGTTTAAAGGAACATTTAAAATGCAGTTAATAATACTTTGGGGGATAACATTCGAAAGCTTATCAACATCCCAACCATTATCTTTGAAGAAACAGTTAACCTTATCAGACGAATTAGAGGCAGTATTTAACAAAGTATCAATAGAGTGCTTACCAATCCACTTATCTTGCCAGAAGTGAATATTCCCAGCTCCAAGCCCCCATGAAATATATGGTTCAATCTCCCATTTAACTTTACAGAGCTTTTTCCAAACCTTAGAATCACCATGTTTAACTTGAACTTGATGTAAGAAACTTGTAAGACTTGAATGAAATGACAAGAGAACTTAAATGAATAAAAGAAGACCTGAATTGAACATTAAGTGAAATACAATAAACTTAATGTGGACTTGAACAAATGTAAAGGACTTGTGTAAGACTGGAGTTGGACTCAAGCTGAACCAAATTCGAACTTGATTGAGCTTGTATACAAATGCCACCTGTGAATGGTGAAGGTGGATATGATGCAGATGCAATAAACTCCTATAATAGTTCTCATACTATTAAGTACACTGTACTTACAAGTGATAGCAGCCGACTGTAAAATGCACGAGCATCTCCTACTTGCATCAATAAAAGCTTTAATGCAAGAGACAATCAACTTGTAAGTTGAGATGATGACTTTTATCAACGATAGTAGAAGACCCCTTATGCATATAATGACTCATATAAAGACAACAAGTACTGAATGTAACGATGTCTTGTAGATAACATCAACAAGCTTGTTACAGAATGCACCAAGTACAGTTATCAAGGAATCTAAGGTCACCTTTGCTGTCAACGATGATAAGCGATCAAATAAGTGTGTTGATCTTCGTGCAAGCAATGATGGAGGATCCTTTGTACAAGGAATAACATGCATACATGAGGCAATCATCAACTGACAAACAAACATATTTGTGCTCTTGTGAATAATAAATATGGAAACTTTCCTACGACCGATGCCAACTATTTTTCAAGTATACACAGCGGTCCCTACGAACACCGAGGGGCATGCGAGTAAAATGCGATGGTCCATCAGTTAAACATATCCACTTCTTACAAACTAGAGTGTTCAGTGGTACTATAGGGGGCTTGTCCCCACCTTCAACATGTTGGTTACAACAAGGGGGATTCGATATGCAGTGAAAATGATGATGTAACACACTCAGAGGAGTTCAAGTGAATGCTAACATGTACTACAGTGCGCTCGCTAGAGTTAATGACACATGTTTGACAAATGTGCTGTTAAAGATCAATACAAATCTTGGTGATCTAAACTTACAACTACAAGCAAAAAGTACACCTGGTATTCCAATTATATTAAGGACTGCAACAATCATTTTAGGAATGAATACCTTGTATATTTCTCCTATACGACCCGATGTACCTTCAATCGCTACAATGTTTGCTCGAGGCAGTAATTATTGGTTCCAAAGTATATGACATTAATAAAGACACAATCATTTAAGGTTAAAATGATTGATTCTTTATTTAAGTCAATAGTAGAAAATGATAATGGCACATTCAGGAAATTGCTTATTGGTTTCTATACGAGATCTAGGGAGAGGAAGCCAGATCAGATCATTATTTTCAAAGATGGGGTGAGTGAACTTTAGTTCAACCTTGAAGACTACAGTAGGTTTGAGCCTCTAGAAGCTACTACAGAAGATCCGTTGTACATTCAAAAATGCCCCCGCACTTGCACCATAGCTTGTATACACATATGTACACAAAAGGGGCAAGTGCAATCATGTAACCCGCATGGGCCCCGATAAGCGTGTTATTGGTACACACGTGATATCTAGGGATGCTACGCAGGTTAATAAATGAATTTAAGTTCGAGCCTTATCTTTCTACATGGATGGATAGGAGTCGATACGGCTCGAACTATCAAATAAATATATGATCATGGCATCGACCGGGATATTTATTTTGATATATTCATATTAGGCCTTTAAGGCCCATAACCAAGAGAATTCACTAACAGAGGCACAAAACCTGCGAAACCCAATCATCTGTCGATAGTTTGATAGGGTCGACAAAGTTTAATTCATAAATAGAAATGACCCCATATACCCCGATGATGACCGTGTTGATTGTATATCTCAACCAGAGGGGTTGCTTTCGAATGCTCTACATCTTCAAAACCATTCAAATTTTCCCAGAACACCCAAAAATAAAAAAATCTTGAAATCATCCAAAAACCCAAAACTCCAGAAAATCCAAAAAAAAATCATAAAATCTAAATATTTAGAATTGAAATAATCCATTAACCACTTAAAGCACAAAATTAATTCGTTCTCCGCAACAATTTGTCGAGGTGGACAAGTTGAAAATAATCTCAGATCATAAAGAGTTAATGTTTGGTTGAGAATATCACAAGGATTCATTCTCAAAATAATCTCTTGTCAGTAAGGATATGGTACGTGTCCTTTAACCGACAGTTTCCCCGCCAAATGACACTGCAGGTAAACGGTTATGACCCGGGGCCCTCTGAACCAGTGGTTTTGCCACCACATGGCACCACGAGATAACAATTATGACCATAGCCAACACGTTCCTTAGTGACATCAAATTCTTGAGAAGTGAATCAATAGGATATGATCGATAGGGCACAAAGCCCTTTGTTAGCTAAGGTGGATTCAAATGTATCCCCTTAGACAAACATTCACCCAGGTCTATAAGGTACCCTTGGACGAAGCAACCCATGGCTACCAACAAGGATCCTTCTATCAGGTTGGGTCGACTACCTCCTCTGACTAAGTAGACCAGGGACCATTATGGCCCGAGACGACGAAACCATTGGATCTTGATTGGGTCTATCATCCATTCCCCCACCATCCGCTTTAAGTGTAAGATGGTAAAATTTTTAATCTTAAATATCAACCCTCAAATACCTCCAACCCATGCTGCTACTATATGCTAGTTATTACGTATCTTTATGTATTTGATTGACGACTAGCCTTAATCGAAAGTTCTTTCTCATAATCGGGAGGGGTAATTAACTATATGGGCATGCGCCTATAGGAAATAATAACTCAGATTATAAAGTCCTTGTAAAATGAGGGAGAAATCTCTGGGTAGTGTCCTATCTACAAACTCATCTGCCTTTCAAAATGTACCCCAGAACTTAATTCCGTTAAAACTCCACCAAAAACCAAGTGAGGGAGGCCGGGGCCGAATTTTTGGAGCCCACATTATGCTTGTTGATGAAGTTTCTTTTGTGGAGGTTTGGTTTGTTTGGATCAGCTCAGCTTGATGCTTTTTGTGGTTCGATTGTATCCATTGGTCTACCATGTTATATCTCTATTGATGATCCTCCTCATTTTTTTGGCTTCGTGCCATCCTTTTCCTTTTGCTTATTTTTGCAACTAGTATGGGATCTTAGACTCGTTAGGTTTTTCTTTTCTTTTGGTACTTAGCTCTTGGAGTATTTAATGAGTTTTCAATCCCTTTTAAGGACCATATACCTTTTTATTTGATTAACACGTAAGCCCAAAGTGGGTTTTAACTAAAAAAAAGAAAAAGAAAAGTTAATATTAAAGGATATAGGAGGTTGATGTGATATATATATTAATGCTTTTGTGTGCTTTAAGTAAATCATGTTCAAATCACTCAAATGCTTGTATTCGTACACTTTTAGGTTGTTTGGACTCCATGATCGCTTTGAATACTCTCTCATTAACCTTTAAATTTTCATCTTACAATGTTAACCCTTCCTTAGCAAGCATTTAACAAACATGTGTCTACAAAAAGAAATGTAGTTAGAGTTAAATGTAATCATTTCATCATCTACTTATAAAATTAGATAATATTACCCATCTTAGTTTGTCATCATATGACCAAATGACATCTTTATGCATCTTATTAATTCTCTATATTTGCATGTGATCTTGTATATACTATATAAATGATAAAGATTCATTTTTTAGTTTAAAAAAATAGTAATATATGCAAATGAAATTCATACTGTAATAGCCTTAAAATTTTAATTTCACTGAAATTCTTATAAATTTGAAAATTTGGCTAGGAGGCTATGGTGTTGTGCTTGCAAAGCTTAGCGCCCCAAGCTTTCGAGTTTTCGAGGTTATGAGTGAGCATTATAGTGCTGGGTAAAAAAAATCATTTTTTTTTTAAATATCGAAATCCATTTTGCAAAAACCTCACTTAAATATTCCCCTCCCCATTTTTCTTTGTTTGGCTGAGAGAGGAGAAGAGAGAAGAGAGAATGCTTGGTTCAGGCTAGTGTTTTTTATTGCTCCAGTTGTGAAAAGTGCTCTAATTATGATAGGTAACCTTAACCCTACTTTTGTTCTTGATGATTTTGAATTTTATCTATTTTATCTCTCATAAAATTAATTAAAATATAATATATCTAGTTCTAGTGAACTTCCACTGTATACCTTTTGATATATGATAGATATAATCATCATGAATATTTTGAGAGGTTTCTATTAAAATTTTACTAATTAGTTTTGCATATATATCATTTTTATTAGAAATGAATAGAGTAATAACAAGTATAAAATAATCATGAGTTAGTATATTAAATTTGAACCCAAACATATATGATATGTATAAAGTTACTATCCATTTGGCATAATATGCATTTTGGCATAATACATGCAATCTGATGTGCACATTGAAAAGATTTGCATGTTATGAGGATTACACTATATATATGAGTGGGAAAGCAAGAAGGGTTGACCACATGACTGATGAGACTGATAAATGATAAGAATGATTCTTGTTGGCTTTATCTCAAGACTAATAAGATTAGTTCCTGGGGGGATTAACCACAGGACTGGTGATATTTATTAATTAGTTTGACAATACCATGAGACACATAATATAAGATACATGATTGTTGCAGGCTAGAATATACGCGACGATAGAGTTAGAATTTTACGTCTCAGCGTTATATGGATATCCATTACACAAACAGAAGATGAATGAACACCATAATTTTTACTTGAAAAATCTTTAAAAAGGAAAAAACCACGAGGCCAAGCCTACCTGAAAAGATTCCACTAGTGTTTAAATTGATTACAAGTGACTGATTCACCCTTGAAATTAAGGATGATCAGATTACAATAATCAATCATCTGGTTGATTGTTCAGTTACAAATGGAGATAAAAAATCTGGTGACGTTTGGTTGTCGGGCAAAAATTTGGCGTTAATCGAGCAGAAGTCCGGCTTCAATCGGCTGTCGGGCAAAATTCCAACGTCAGTCGGCAATATGGCGAAAATCCGGCTTCAATTGAAGGTCGGACGAAAGTCCGACATCGATTGGATGCCGGGTGGAAGTCCGGCGGTGGTCGAGGTAATGTATTATATTCTCAATAAGTCACATAATTATTTTTCTATTCAGTGGCAGCACTTGGATATTTAGCCATCGCTACTTCATATCCTCTCTCTCTCTCTCTCTCTCTCTCTCTCTATATATATATATATATATATAGTATGCATATAATATAAAAATCAAAATTGGTGTAGCCCATGTGAAAAATTATGGGCGGAAGTATATCTAAAACATATTTAATTTTTCACTTACAAGAGATCAATTAAGCCCTTAGCAAAAACAACATTTTAAAAAATATTTTTAACTTCATTTTAGAATTCCATTAGCAATGTTTAAATAACTTACCAATCTAAATCACATAGATATACATTTCTCCATATAAAACCTCCAACCTTTGAGTTTGCTTGCATTTGTTTTTTATCAAAATACACAAATTTCATGTTCCATTTCCATAAAATTAGATTCGAGTAGTACTGCAAATATGAATCCAGGTAGACATAGTGATAGTCAGCATGATGACAATTGACAACGCAACAATTGATGTGGCGGTGTGATCATCACAATGGCAAGAGCAAGGGAAAGCCGTCGGTTGGGAGGAAAAAATGTTGAAGGATCGAGCGGCTAGGTCACAGAGTGAACATGAAAATAGAAAGAAATCATGGAGAACCCAACGACTGATATTGCTCACTGCATTCTTTATCAGAAATGAGATACTAAAGCTGATGCATTCCTCATCAAGACATATGAGAATCTTACCTTAAGAATCAGGCAGCGAAATTGGCGGATCAGCGAATTGCGACGGCGACAGCTACGAAGGAATGGGAAAGTTGGTTGAAATGAGATCCGGAATGGAAGTTTTTTAATTAGATGTAAGTCACCCATTTAATGAACTACTTATATGCAAGTTCATTTTGCCACATCCTCGTCACGCGTTCGTCCTTGACCATTTTAGTCAAGCATAAGTCGTCTATTAAACGGGCGATTTTGCTTATTTTGAAATTTTTTTATAACCATGCTTAAGCTCTTAATACAATTTATAACTAGGCTTAGTCTTAAAAATTTCCCTTTTTTGTCGCGATTTTAACCGCCACAAAATTAACCAGTTTTTTTTTAAAATTTATCAACGATTTAAATCACTATCAAAGGTGACATTTAGTGGCTGCTCGAAAACCACTGCTATGTTATACTGCGATATCTAACTCATTTCGATAGTGATCTTATTGTAGGTTTAGATATGAAAAATAAATATTCAAAATTTTAATAAATTAATATTTAAAATAAAATGATATTTAAAATTTTTGTAAAGAAAATTTTGTTAAATGGAGATAAAATGAGTAAATTTTTTTTGCTAAGAAAATATTTACTAATTTTAAAAGTTAAAATGTTCGCTTATGATTATTATTTTTCATATTTTATCTAAATTATACTTAATATTCTCTCACATCTCTTTATCAGATAGTTTTACATTTTACTTTCTCTTTTTTTTTTTGTTATTTACATTTCTTTAACTTAATTAATTTTTTCATGTACTCCTAAAAGTTTCACCTAATTATAATCTGCTATTAATAAAACAAAATAAGAGCATAGACACTTCTCATAAGCCTGCCAAGAGCCAATATCCCATTCCCAGCACTCCTTGTCTTCTTATTCTGAATTAGCTGTCACTGACGCTTTCAAAATTCTTATATTTATTTTGACAGGCTGCTATGATAGTAATTGTCCTCCAACAATGTTATCATGCAACTCAACTTGATCTGTGGATGTGCATATGAGTTTGTCTTACTCGGCCTGAGTGTCCCCAAAAAAAAAAACAGCATTCACTTTCCTTTAAGATAGTAATAGCTCATCTTCTTACCATTTAAATTTCATTTCATTGCCTGTTACTTATATCACATTCTTAAAACGTCTGAAAGCTGAACGGTAATCCAAATCTCTGTTCAGTAATGGCAAAAGATCAGGAGATTGTGGTTCCGGTGATTGACCTTGCTAACTTCCCCGCTGAGCTGAAGAAGCTTGCTGCGGCGAGCACTGAGCTTGGCTGCTTTCGGGTCAGCAATCATGGTATGCCTATGTCACTTCTGGCCAAGATGAAAGAAGCCGCGCGGTCGCTCTTCGAGATCCCTGCCGATGTTAAGCTGCGTAACGTCATCCACAATTTGGAAGATGGGGGTTACAGGCCGCCTACTTTCTCACCGAAAAGCCCGCTTTACGAGTCCTTTGGCATCTACAACGCAGCCTCACCAACCGACGTTCACTCTTTTTGCTCTACTTTGGACGCCTCGCCACAGCAATGGTGTGCTTGCTATATATGCTCCTTGGTTCTTTCCGAGAAATTTATATTCCATTATTTAATTTTTATTCTTTTAAAACTGTACTAATTCAGTTCCTATAAAACGAAGCATACAGTAAAATTATTACCGAGTATTTTGAGAAACTTCATGAGGTAACCATCGATATAGCTTCGAAAGTAGGCGAGAGTTTGGGCCTGAACGGCTGCTCTTTCAAGGACTGGTCTTGTCAAGCAAGATTAATCTCTTACAAGTTTGCTTTTCAAGAGGATGTCGGTCGTATTGGAGTTCCTGCACACACAGACTCTAGTTTTCTGACCGTCTTGCAAGAAGATGAATGTGTTGGTGGCCTCGAGATCATGGATGCTAATGCCAACTTTATAGACATGGATCCTCTGCCAGGAACCTTATTTGTTAACATAGGAGATATCGGCAAGGTATTGAAATCATATTTCTAATTATTCTCTCTCTTCTCCCCTCTTATATTTAGCAAATGTAAAAGAATTATAAAAGCATGGTTGACAAAATGTATGCCTTTGCATATGCATGCTGAAGGTTTGGAGTAATGGAAGACTGCAAAGCGTGAAGCATAGAGTGGTTTGTAAGAAAGCCATGCCACGAATCTCCATCGCACTGTTTCTACTTGCCCCAAAACATGGCTCCATAGAGACTGAGCCTGCATTTATTGATACGGATCACCCGAAGCTCTATAAAACATTCATTTACAATGTTTATCGCAAGCAGAGAAATACATTTGATTTTAGGACAGGTGAGATCCTCCATGCCTTCAAAACAGATGACGATCGAAGCAACGACGATGTCTGATATATAAATCAAATACCGTCGACTATATATCTGGCTGTCCTACGTACGTAGATCTCGATGTTTCAATTTTCACGGTTTCATATGTTCATGTCAAATTGTCATTAATGCTATCCAATACATATAATTTTGGCATGTACAGTGTGTCTTTTTTTCATAAATTATGTTTTCGCTCCTTAAATAAAATCTCAGAGAAGAATGCTGATAATTAATGCTGATGTTTATATGGTGTATATTGGAGATGATCAAAAAGAGAAAAGTAAATACTAGCTTGATCAGGTATTAGAATTTTTTATGCTTTTTCTACGTTTGGAGAGCATTGCATTCATCTTTGCCTCCTTATATTTTATTGTAGGTTTGGTTATTCAGTCGACATTTTCGATCCTCTTATTTTTTCGGGAGTTACAATGATTTTTATTTTCTTATGCTTTTTTATAGTATAATGGATATTTTGGAATATTTGATATACAAAACTCAATGAATGATATAGGAGAATATAATTTTTTTTTTCAAATTAAGATTAGGGAGTTTGGGTGAAAAAATAAAAGAAAAATCTTAAAATTACATTGATATATATAAAATGATTTTATTGATGATGATGGCAAGGAAATGGATGATGGGATAAGCCATATAATGAACAAAGGCACTTCTTTGGAACAATATGATGATGTTTAAGAATTCTTTATTTCATCTAAAATAAATACTCATAATTATTAAAGTTTTAAACACTCAATTACCAAAAAAAAATAATAATAATATAACAAAAACCTAAACTTCCTATTCGCTTTCCGTTAATTCATTTCATTCGCTTGAATAGGTATCGTTTCTTCTCCATCTCGGCGTCTCCTTTTTTTTTTTATGGAGGGGGGGGGGGGGGGGGGGGGGGGGGGGGTGTTAATATAAAAAGGTTACAGGGTCCTTAAATGGACCACCAGCTCACTACTGCTCAAAAGAGCTACATGGAAGAAACAGAAAAAACCTAAGAGCCAGCGGTACTTGCTACTATCAGGTACACGATCCCCTAATAACATTCTACAAAAACCAAAATAAGAAACCCAAAAAGAGAAGATAACAATAGTACCATTCAACGCAATCTTCTTGAACAACAAATGGCCCTGCACAAAACGAGAGAGACTCTCCAAAAACCTGTATAAGAGGCCTGCAAGGACAAATGTAATATGCAGAAAAGGAAGCAAGGTAATAACCGCACAAATAGAAATAGCAAATGGAAGAACATGTAGACCTCTAACGCATTTAAAGTTACTTAATCCAACCTCAACAGTAATCCATATGTTGATCCCAAAGTACTTATAGAAACTTAAGGAATCCTCAATAGTAAAAAGTAAGATATCTTCCCCAAGGAGCATGCACCCACGGAGGTCTTGATGATTGATACCAACAAAGCATAAGTTGCCCTTACCCATGGTCACGTAGAAATAAACACCCATACCAGAAACAGAACAATAAAACAGATGAAACAACAAGTCACCTAACAGAGGTATATAACTCCGAATAAAACCAAAGAAAAAAATGGCTCCAGGCTCACCATAAACGAAGAACCGACGTAAACCAAACTCCACCTGCTTAAAATGCTTCCAGTTAACACCAAACACTTTCGGGATAGGCTTGCACAGAAACCACCTCCCTATGAATAAACAGCTAAAGAAGAAAAAAGAAGAAACATAAAAAAAGAACCTCAGACCCCAATACCACGAAAGAGTGAAAGCTCCAGACAACCCCAAAATAGAAATAACAGTGAACCAGAGGCAACGAGAAGCCACAGGTGCCAAGCCAGAAAACAACACGAGAGACATCAAAACAAACGTTATTAATTCCTGATATAGGGAATCCCCATACGGTCCAGCCTAACCGACCCCACGAGCTTGCCATTAATCAAACTACCAACAAAATCCACAAAATTCATAAAATTGCAACCCATATTCGCCAAACAATCAGCAGCAGAGTCCCCCTCCCTATAAATATGAGATATGATAAAGTTGATGCGAGATAGGCTCTGTCTAATTTCCCTGATGATGTAAAAATAAGAGGGATTAACATTTGTGGTATTATTGATATAATGGATCACGAGGTTGGCATCAACCTCAATCCAAACATTCAAAATCCCAAAAGAAATGCACATCTGAATAACATAATTCAAAGCATGAAGTTCGGCCATAATAGCATTTTTAATAGGAGATGGACCAGCAAATGCAATAATGATGTTACCCTCATGATCACGGATAAGCCCACCACAGCCAGCATTAACCATTTTAAAAGACCCATCAGTATTGAGTTTGTGAACCCCAACCGGAGGTTTCAACCATTTGACAATCGTATCTTTACGAAAAGAACTGAAAGAGGCAAGTTTGATATCAAATAGCTCAGCAATATACCAATAACACTTAAAGTTACTCCCATTAATCATGTTGGCCACATAAAGTTGCTTAATTTTGTTCTTAACCTTAGTAATAATGTCCAATGCATTCATGCCAATGTTATCATGTTTGGAATCGTTTCTACTCTTCCAGAGGTACCAACAAATAATAACATGAATAATATTACGAATGCTACCTTTAGAAGAAACAAACCAATCACATAAAATATTGTTGATGTTATAATACTCCTTACAAACTTGATCTTTAAAAAACTTGTCAAAGAATAACCACACTTTCATAGGAACGGGGCCATTAGCAAACACATGATTTAAATTTTCTAAATGAAAATAACATTGACATTTAGAAATAATAGTTAAACCTCTTTTGGTTAAATTACTATCAATAGGAATATAATTGTGCAATATTCTCCAAGAAAGAATAGAATAAGAGAGAGGAATACCTTTGTTCCAAATAGTAGAAAAAGTTTGAGATTTTTCGAACAATTTCCTAATATAATGCCAAACCTCTTTGAACTTAAAACCACCATCATTTGATTTGTTGAACAAAATATAATCTTTCTGGTCAATTTGAAGAGGAATCTTAACAATAAGATTAATAACAAAATCAGGCACAATTTGAGATAGATAATCCATATTCCATTTACCATCCTGAAAAAATATAGAGACTTTACAAGCGTTGGTTGCATGAGTGTTAAGCAAATTATCAATAGAGTAGGGACCCAACCAATTATCCTGCCAAAAATAAATATCCCCTCTCCCTAAATCCCATTGAATGAAATTCTCAGCAACCCATTTAATGGAAGACAACCTCTTCCAAACAAAAGAATCACCTTTCTTAAAAGAGGTTAAAAGGGGGTGATGTCCACCACAGTATTTAGCAGTCATAAATCTAGCCCAAAGACTACTATTGGAGCGAAGCTTAAACCAAAGTTTAATAAAAAAACCACGAGCCATATCACTTAAACTTTTGAAACCAAGTTTACCTTCATCTTGGGTACCAGAGCAATTCTCCCAAGACGACCAACAAATAGCAGATTTACCATCTTTAAAACCCCAAAAAAACTTATTGAAAATCCTCTCAAGCCTATTGCAAGTGTTCATAGTGGGATATAAAGTGTGAAATAAAAAGACAGGTATAGAACACAACACATTCTTAATCAACACTAATCTACCCCCAAAAGAGAGATAATTAAAGGCCCAAGAAGAGAGTTTAGATTGAATTGTAGTAAAAATATCGCCAAATAAGTGCGATCTTTTCCTCCCTTTAAAAAGAGGAGTGCCAAGATACTTAAGAGGTAATTGTTTATGGGTAAAACCAAAGTTGTTCTGAATAACATTAATCCTTTGGACAGAAATAGACTTCGTAGTAATAAAGCAACTTTTCAGAGGATTAAATAATAAACTGCTAGCATTTTGAAAAAGAACAAGAAACATAAAAAGGATAGTAAGCATTTTTTTAGATCCGTTAGTGAAAATAATGAAATCATCAGCAAAACTGAGATGCATAATTGGTAAACCACCCGAAGTCCAATATTGAAGATTAGGAACATTTCTAAATAGTTTATTAAGGCCTCTAGAAAGAAATTCCACAGCCAAAATGAACAAGCCTGGAGATAAATGGTCACCTTATCTAAGTCGATGAGAGGACTTAAAGAAGCCATGACTCTTACCATTAATAATGATAGAGAAAAAATAATTTTCAATACTATTTTTAATGATATTGATAAAGCCATTATTGGAACCAAAAGCATTAAGCATAGAGTAAAGAAAATCCCAATGAAGGTTGTCATAAGCTTTAAAAATATCAATTTTAAATATAGCATTACCACCACAAATCTTAGCTTCCAAATCGTGAACTAATTCTTGGGCCAAAAAAACATTATCAAAAATAGAACGTTCTTTAACAAAGCCAGTTTGTTCAGGAGAGATCATATTAGGAAGAATATTAGCTTATCTATTCATAATCAGCTTGGCATTCAGCTTGTTGAAGAAAGAGCAAAGACTAATGGGCCTAAATTCATTCCAATAATTAGTGTTGTTACTTTTGGGTATAATCATAATAGAGTTAGAAGTAAAAAATTTAGGGTAAGGATTACCCTTGAAAAAATCAACAACAGCGCTAGTCAAATCATCTTTAATAATATGCCATGTTTTTTTGAAAAAAATTGGTCGTAAAACCATCGGGACCAGCCACAGAATTAGTTTTCATATCCTTGATGGCCATCCAAATTTCATCAATAGAAGGAATTTTACTAAGCATGGTACTATCATCTTCAGAAACAATAGATGGAATGCAAGAGAAATCCACATTAGAATCCGGGTTAAAAGCCTTATTAAACGCATTCCTAAAATAATGGATGCCAGAATCATAAATTAAATCAGGAGATTCAATGTGAGAGCCATCAGGGGTAATGATTTTGTGAATAAAGCTAGCGGACTTCTTATTATTAGCAATATTATGAAAAAACTTCGTATTCCTATCACCCTCAACTATAAATTTAGAAGTAGCTTTTTGACGCCAACAAGCTTCTTCTTGCATTTGAAGTTTATATAAAGCCTCTTTTTCCCCAATCAGTAAAGCAAGATTATGTAAAGAATGATCCATCATATACGTACTGTCAGCCAAGGAAACTTGGTTTTCAGCATGAATAATATTAGAAAAAAGGTTTTTGAATACAGTTTTATTCCACCATCTCAAATTCTGTTTAAGCTTTTTGAGCTTAAGCCAAAGTCTCTTCATGCCAACAATATTATCAGAAGGAAAAAGTGGCGCCTGCCAATTGCATTCAACATTATTAAGAAAAGAATCATGAAGCAACCACATGTTTTGAAATTTAAAAGTAGAAGGAGCAATATTCTGTTGCATAGAAATATTTAAAATTAAAGGAGAATGGTCAGATAAAGTTCTAGATAAATGCTCAATATGAGTAGAGGGATAATTAGCAATCCATTTATTCTTTAAGAGAATACGATCCAACCGTTGCTACAGCGTAGCTTGATTCCAAGTAAAAGCATGGCCAATAAAGCCAATATCATGCAAGTTGGAATTTAAAATCATTTCATTAAAGCCCTCCATAGCATGGTAATTGGGTTGATTGCCACCAACCCTCTCAGAAGGATTAGTGATAGTATTAAAATCACCACCAATCATCCAAGGATCCAAAATAATGTTAGCAAAATCTATGATTTGAGACCAAAGTAACCTTCTAGTAATCATAGAACAAGATGCATAAACGAAAGATGCATAACAAAAAAATTGAAGATAATTAATACTAGTATGAATCAGTTGAGGGTGATCATGCAAGATGTTTAAGTGAACCCATTGTCTCCAAAAAATCCAAATATTATTAGAACAATTGCTAAAAGAACAATCAAAACCCAAATTAATACGAGTAATATCTAACTTGGAATCAGAAATTAAAGGTTCTAGTAAAACCAACACATTAATGTTATGAATCCTGCATTATAATGCCAGTTTTGATGAAAATAACTATCGAAAATTGTCCATTTTTTATTTTTTATTTATTTTTATTTTTAGTATGACAACTGAACTTAGTTATAAGATAAGTTTTTCTATTTTTAGATAATATTTATATCTTATTAAAAAGTAATCATGATCGGGAGCATCTAATCATGATGTATCATAGAAGTATCTTATAATAAAATAAAATAAAAATTGAAAGCAACAAGCTGAGAACATCCAATATTTACATTTAAAAGTATATTACAAGTGCTTATTAATTAGTACGACATTCAAGTATTGACTGTCATCTAATTTATTAGTTGAACAACTAGAGATTCATACAATAATCTTCCCATAAACTTTTTAGATACTCTTTCACACATTCAATCATTCAATTTATTAATTTATTTTTTCCACCGCACTCCCGCACTCCCTTTAATAAAAAATTATACTCTATTGACCAAATTAAAAGTTATCTCAAGTTATATCTATACTAATATATGAAACCCGCTTGTGATTCTTCGCTTAGTTAAATCCAACCGCACAAATAGCTTAAATCCAACCACCCATTTGTAACTTTTCTTATTCCCATGGCTTCGCCCACTATTTTCCTTCCGTCCGTAAGCTTCAATATATATCACAACCCCTCCTGTTTCATATCATTGCATGTTCGCAAGCCTCAATTTCATGTTCCCATTGATTCTTAGCACAGTCTTGAAGGGAAATATTCTTTTGTGGTGTTAGGTCATTTCATATTAATGAATAAAGATTAATATTTTAGCCTATGACTCTTCCCTTTTTCAAGGAGTATTTATCTATTAATGCATTATGTTTAATTAAGTCTAAATTTGAAAATTTTGGCTATAATGCATCCTTTTTAATTATAAGCTTGTGATTTTATGCATAATAAGTCCCGTTTAATTTTAAATCTTAGATATTTGGTCCACTTGCACAGATACTTCTTATGATTCTCTTTGGGATTGCTATGTAATGACGTACAATAGCCAAGTGATTTTTTTTCTGCATGTTATAATGATTGGTGCATTTATTTACTTTAATAAGCAAGTTGACATGAATAAATTTATTTTATTATTTGGTTTTTCACTAGCTAGAGGAGGATCGTCATAGTTTGGTTATGCTTGTCAAAAGCTAAGAGGATCCAATTTTTTTTAACCCACGAAGGGGCCTACGTATTAATATAAATTAGAATTATAAGTCCTTAAAAGTGATCTAATGCTCACTACTGCTCAAAAGAGTTACAATCCAAAAGAAAAATAAAACCTACGAGCCAAAATCCCCTCTAATTACAAGCAAAAGAAAACCTATAAAAAAAGTCTAAGGGAGGCCAGGAGTCATCACCCCAAAAATAAAGAAATCTTTAAATAATATGAGAATACGAAAGGTGCAGAAGATCCCCAACAAAAATGATCTCTAGCATGATCAACCAACAGAAACAACAGCAAAAAGAACCAACAGAATCTGAAGCACCAGAAGACAGCCAAAAAAATACCACCAAGAATTACCTAGACCCCCACCAGCACCTGCGCAAAAGGAGTTAAGAAAAAATAAATTATAAGATAAGAGAAATACAATAACCAAACACAAACACACCCAAACCCAGAAAAGCAACCCAACAAAAACAACCCAAACCCAACAACTAAGTCCCCAAACAAAACCAACACATAACATCCAAACCCTGACTATAACAACACTCAAGCACCCAAAGCACCAAACCCAGAACAACCAACCCAACCAAACAAAAGTCAGGAGAATAAACAACACAAATAATAAACAACAACTAGAAGCAAAACTGGCCCATCAACCAAGCCAACACCAACAACAAACAACAACAATAACAACACCAACTACCACTCACTCAAAGCACAAATGAAGGAGCAAAGCACCCCAAATAGATAAAAGAAAATCTAAAAAATGAATGCATTCTTCATAAAATATTAGCTCTAGTAACCTGAGCAATAATATGATGTTTGAGTGGCAGTTTTTTTTCCTCTTATATTTTTTATTCTTAGAAGAGCTCAATATAGAATCAACTTATGAAACTTTAATAATATTGATCTCTGCCAGATCATGAGTACCCAAATGATACACGCCCTCGTCATCCAGGTTTGACTCCCCATCATCCTAAATGGAAGTAGAAAAAGCAGTAGGGCTATACCCATCGGAAAGAACATTAGGGTCTCTAATAGAGTCCTGAACTCTGTGGTAGAACCCAACCATATTATTCATATGGTCATTATTAGTTAGCGAGGTAATGGGAATAATCAGAACTAAGTTAGAAACATCAATACTCCCAGAAGATTCACCAGCAACAACTTCTACATTTTGATCATTGAGGAAATTATCATCATTATAAGCCAAAGAGGAGTTACATAAGGCAACCTCAGTAGTCAAAACAAGATTATCAATATTACCCTTAAGAATAACAGCCTCATTTACATTGGAAGGACCCAGCATGTTATCATTAGATGGAGCAGGAATGTCCCCCACAAGATTTAAACCATCATGCGTATCCTGATTCATAATGATATTGGATTGAGCCTAAATATTAAATAAGACAGGGACAACACCACCCTACACATCAGCAACATCCCCAACTCCACCTTTACCTTTTCTGATTTTTAGCTTTCCTCAAATGAGGATGTAAATAAAACATTTGGATTTATCATGGCCAACTCATTGATAATGCCCACAGAATGAACAAAAATCACTCATAAGAACTTTTTGAACATAACTAAATTTTTATGGGCCAAGCCAAACCATATTAGGATATTTCTTAGTGATATCAACTCTCTGTCTCCAGTCTACCTGACAACCCTGCAACACCAAGGTTTAGGGAGCTGCAATGCTCCGCTCTTTGTCTTTTATTAAACAAACTATGCAATGCCAAAGATCTTGGAGACACAACATCGTAGTGTTGTACGATAGCACATAAAAATTTTCAAGTGCAAAGTACTACCCAAGTGGGGGAGGACCCCCAATGGGCTCAATAGACTAAATAAAGGTATGAGGCAATAGTACAACCCAATTGATCAACAAAATTAGATTCCACAAAGAACTAACAAAATTATTGTAATCTAAGAGGCAAGATTTTTGGTCACAAGTGTATATTGGGTCAAAGATAGTGAGGATCTTGAATGAAATTAGGCACTTGTGTTATAATTACATACATTGGACAACATTAATGGCAAATTGACATACATATTTGAATCCACTAAAGCTTATATATTTGATTCAAGGCATCATTGCTTGATGATCTGCATTCAAGATAGGGAGGATCTCACCTGCCCTAAAACCTGCTATTCTTCTCTGCATGCGATATTCATTGTAGATGTATGGTTGGTAAAGTTTTGGGTGATCAATATCAATGAAGGTAGCTTGAGGCTCGATCTTGTCATCTTTTGGTGCAAGTAGAAATAGAATGATGGATATTTGTGGCATGGCTTTCTTGTAGATCACTCTGTGCCAGTGGCAGAGACAAAAATATTTTTTAGAAGGGGCACAAATTTTTTTTTAAAAAATTCCCTCAAATTTTTTGCATCTGGGCTTGGGACAGGCATAGACAGTTTTAAAATTTTTTTTAAGAGATTGAATACTAAATATAAGATGGAAATTACTTATAATTTATAGCGTATGCTCTTCATATTTTGAAAAAGATTAACAATTATATCATTATCAATACAATCTAATATTTCCTTCTAAATATAAACGAGTAAAGTATCATTTATCCACTGATCTCAAATCTTATTTCACAATCAAGTTTTAATGATAGCCATTGCAGAAAATACTCTTTGTACTCCTGCTGTTACAATCAGCAAAACTAAAGTGAGTTTTAATCACCTAAAAATAAGAGGATATAAAATATCCTTCTTGTTCTGTATCATTATCTCAGCAAGACATCCAATATCTTTTAATAATGAGAAATGCAGATCTACCTGCAAATCCATGATATAAATTTCCAACTGATTGTCTAGAATTTTCCAATTTAATAGGAGTAAAATCACATGGATAAAGATGTGCTATTCGAATTAATCTATCTTTACTGAATGCACCAAAAGAATTATTTGGATTTAAACAGGCAATAGACAAAAGTAACTCAGTATTCGTCTTTGTGAAATGATTTTTTAACTCATAAAGTTGTATATCAACAATTGTGTAGAAAATTTCAACTCAAAAGTGATATAAATTTATCATATCTTGAGCTCTACGACGAGAGGCCATCCCCGAGTAACCCGTCTATCATTCATATGGGGAATATCTATTTTGTGGTTCTTATAAAAAGAAGTTAGCTTGGTGATGAACTCTTCCCATTTATTATCTCTCATAACTTGTAGCCTATTTTTACATATTCGAACCAAAGACATGGCATTTACAATGTCCTATTTTTTTCTTTGCAAAGCTTATGAAAACTCAGCAGTTATACCAAGTATATCCTTCATCAATATTAAGCGGAATGAAAATTCAAATGATTGCATTATCCCTAATAATGAGAATACCTCACCTTTCTGTTTAGAACTTATACCATATTCAACAACCACTTCTAGAATATGAGTAACTAAGGGGAACATTATAATCAATCTTATAATTGATTCATAGTGTGATCCCCATCATGTATCACCTGACCGCTTCAGAGTTATTTCTTGATTCAACCCTTGTCAAGTTACTAGTTCTCCATTATGTAATTCCATTAAAGTTCTGTCCCATTGCTTATCTCAAAGTTGGTCATGTCTCTTGTATGAAACCTCAACAATATTCATCATATTTGAAATTACTAAGAATAAAAGAGCAATTTGAACATAATTTTTTGGAACAGATACTAAGGCTAACTGAAGCCAATGTGAGAAGCAATGAATGTAATGTGCTACTTTATTCTCAATGAGAAACAATGCCTTTAACCCATTAAAATGCCCACTCGAAGGATGGTGTGGACCCTTATGATGTTATTCCTAATAATATCCCTAAACTCTGGGATCATTTTATTAAAGATATTGAGGAACCTAATAAAAATGCCCGTTGTTGCTTTCTTCGGGGGGAGTTTTAATGGATTAAGTTCCAGGGTAAATTTTAGGAAGGCAGATGAGTATTGTAGATAAGACACTACCCAGTGATTTCTCCATCATTTTGCGAGAACTTTATGATATGATTTCTGGTTTTTTATAGGCGCAAGCCCCTATAGTTAATTACCCCTCCTGATCACGAGAGAGAACTTTCAATTAAGGCTATTCATCAATCAGATACGTACAGAATACATGCATCTGGTATATAGTAGTAGTATAGATGTTTGAAATTTAAAAATTTTAGAAATTTGATATTTAAATCAGAAATTTCACCATCTTGCACTTAAAACGGATAGTGGGGGAATGAATGATGGACCCGATCAAGATCCCATGGTTCTGTTGTCCCGGGCCATCGTGGTCCCTAGTTTGTTTAGTCTGAGGAGGTAATCGACCCAACCTGACAGAAGGATCTTTGTCGGCAGTCATGGGTTTCTTCGTCCAAGGATACCTTGTAGACCTGGGGTGAGTATTTACCTAAGGGGATAAATCTAAATCCACCTTAGTTAACAGAGGGCTTTGTGCCCTATCGATCATATCATACTGATTCATATCTTAAGGATTTGATGCCACTAAGAAATGTATTGGCTTTGGCCATAACCGCTATCTCGTAGTGCCATTTTGTGGCAAAATCACTCGGTTCATAGAGCCTCAAGTCATAACCATTTGCCTGTAGTGCATTTGGGGGCAAAACTGTCGGTTAGAGGACTCGTACCACGTCCTTACTGGCAGGAGATTGTTTGAGAATAGATCCTAGTGATATTTTTGATCAGTCATTAGCTCTATATGAGCTGAAGTAGTTTTCATTTATCCACCCAGGCAAACTATTGCGGAGAGTGGATGGATTTTATGCTTTAAGCGTTTAATGGATTTATTTTAATTTTTAAATATTTTTGAGTTTTAGGATTTTTTGGACTTTGTGGGAATTTGGGTGGCATTTGATAGTGTTTGTGAACCCCTCCAGTTGAGATTAATATTCAACACGGCCATCATCGGGGTTTTCAAGGTCATTTGAAAATATATGTGTATTGAACCTTGTCGACTCTTGTCGAACTGTCGATAGAGGATCGGGTTTCGTAGGCTTTCTACATTTGTGAGTGAATTCTCTTAATTGAAGGCTTTGAATGTATAATATGAATGTATAAAAATAAATTTCTCGATCGACCTCACGACTGCATATTTATTTAATGGTTCGAGTCCTGTCGACTTCTATCTACCCGTATAGAAGAATCAGGCTCGAGCTTGAATTCACTTATTAACCCACGTAGCATTCCTATACGTCATGTGTGTACCAATAACACACTCGCCGGGGCCCATGCGGGTGTATTAGATATCCCCTTCTATGTACCTATGTGCACATAAATTATAGTGCATGTGCGAGGACTTTAAAATATTTTAGTTGATTAGTCGTGCGGGCAGCTGTCATTTGAACATGTGTGATGCTCTATTTGGGAGCTTGTAAATGCCTTCTGTTTGCTTGTACGAGAGTTACAGATTCGGTGGCATGGCGTTGTAGCTTGTGGACACCTTCTGTCTGCTTGTATAAGTGTTACAGATCTGGTGGCGTGGCGTTGTAGCTTGTGAATGCCTTATGTCTGCTTGTATGAGTATTGCAGATCCGGTGGCATGTTGTTAGATGTAAGAGTCTTTTACAGTAGCTTGTCGGAGTTTGTATGCTCGTATCCCTTTGTTGCGCTTGTTGCATATCGAATCCTCTCTGTTCGTGGGGTTTAAATGTATCCGCCTGCCATTATATTGTTATGGACTGTGTGAATGTTCTAGTATTGATTACATGCTTCTGTATATATATATACAAAGAGCGTCCTTGACTATAGGCAAATTTACTCTATGCTTCTGCAAGTCAATTTTCTTCATTTGTAGGGAATTATTGCATTCTTCTATAAGTGGATTGGCATTAATTATAGGAATGTTCCAATATTCGTCATATATTATAATGAACTTGTTGGCAAAATAAACCACATTATTTGTGAAGATTGTTGTATCTTTTGCATAAATTATACGAACATCACATGCTTATCATCTTCCTCCATGTGCGGTTTGCATCACTGTCTAAAAGATTATGCATCCCTTCACATGTATTGGCTAACAAATCATTGGGTCCCTTATTGCCTTTGAGCATAGCTTGGCTCTTATGTGGTGACTTTCCTTATTAATATTTGAACATTGATTGGCATGATGATCCCTTGATACCTTAGTGAGGGCAAGTCATGTAATAGCCCAAACTCCTTTTTTTAACTGTGAAGCCCCTTAAGTAAAAGAAGCTAAACTCTTAAGCATCGAGACACCAGTTGGTGTAATGGTTGAAATTTCATTAAAAAACTCTGCAATTAAATGTGCTCATCCTAGAGCAATTATGATATGGGTGACCAACTAGAAAGTTACACTAATTTGACAAAATCGTGAGGCTCTTAGATCAAAGTGGATAATATCTTGATAGTTAAGAGTTTGGGCTATTATAAATGGTATTAGAGCAATACACCAGCCAGAAGATGAGAACTAAATGCCATACAAGATAAAGTGCTATGCCATGGGAACCACCTCTTGAACCTTGTATAGGATAAAGTACTATATGACGGGAGCCACCACTTCAACTTGTAAGGGCCACTTCTAGAATCATATACGCCTAGTGGATGATTTTGGGATAAAAATGCTGACAAGAATGTCAGTTACTTAAGTGGAGGAGATTGTGAAACCCTTTAAGTAAAAGACTGGCACTGCAACATTGGAAACTAGCATCTCGGCATGATTGAACTCAGTGCTGCAACCCTATCGAGCTTAAAGCTTACTTTTAGATTTATCAAAATTTAGCAAAGAGACAATAAAAGCATAACAAATATTTCTCTATATATGCATACCATCCAAATTATGAGTTAATGTATTATATTCTCAATAAGTCACATAATTTTATTTCCAATCAGTGGCAGCAGTTGGATATTCAAACATCGCTACTTCATATCCTCTCTCTCTCTCTCTCTCTCTCTCTCTATATATATATATATATATATATATATATATATATATATATATATATATATATATATATATATATATATATATATCGTGTGTGCATATAATATGACAATCAAAATTGGTGTAGCCCATGTGAAAAATTATCGGCGGAAGTATCTCTCCAGAGGATATTGTAAAGTTTCTCATGAAAAATACTACTTAATTATCATTTTTTGAAGCATATTTGATTTCTAATTAATTTTAGAAAAAAAAACATTGTAAAATATTAATAAAACAACTCATATTTCATGAAACATGCCTTATGAAAATTTTATCTAGTTGACACAAAAAATGTAGTAATTAGTACTTGATCTAAAACATATTTAATTTCTCAATATCAAGAGATCAATTAAGCCCTTAGCAAAAACAACATTTTTAAAAATATTTTTAACTTCAGTTTAGAATTCCATTAGCAATGTTTAAATAACTTACCAATCTAAATCATATAGATATACATTTCTCCATATAAATCCTCCTTCTACCTCTGAGTTTTCTTGCATTTGTCTTTATAAAAATACACAAATTTCATTTTCCATTTCTATAAAATTATATTCGAGCAGTGCTGCAAATATGAATCTAGGTAGACACAATGATAATCAACATGATGACATTTGACAATGTAACAGTTGATGTGGCGGTGATCATCACAATGGCAATCAACATGGGCAGCAAGAGCAAGGGGAAGTCGTTGGTTGGGAGGAAAAATTGTTAAAGGATCAAGCGGCTAGGGCACAGGGTGAGCAGGGAAATAGAAAGAAATGGGACAAAGCAGCTGTTCGAAAACAACTGCTATGTTATACTAGGATATCTACCTCATTTCGATATTGATATTATTGTAGGTTTGATTGTTAAAGCAAGCGGAGTTAACACTTTTTTTTATTAAAACTTAACAAAATATAATTGAGGCGTCATACAATGCAAATATTGACTTGTGATTAACAAAAAATACAATTAAAATTTTTTATGGGCTTTTCAATTTTTGGTTCACTTTATGATTTAAGATATATTATTCAGTATGTGGATTTACCTACATATATCATAGAATGCTTATCTGTCACATATCTAACACCCACCGTTCTCTAACATTCTATTATCATTTTGGGTAGTTCATGAAAAAATAAAAATGATATAAAATTGTACCGATTAATTTAGGTTTAGATATGAAAGATAAATATTCAAAATTTTAATAAATTAATATTTAAAATAAAATGATATTTAAATTTTTTATAAAGAAAATTTTGTTAAATGGAGATAAAATGAGTAAATTTATTCAGAAAAATGTGAAATAGTTTTACATTTTACTTCTTTTTTTTTGTTATTTACATTTCCTTAACTTAATTAATTTTTTTTTCATGTACTCCTAAAAGTTTCGCCTAATTATAACAGGCTATTAAAAAAAACAAAATAAGAGCAGAGACACTTGTAAATCTGCCCAATATACCATTCCCATCACTCCTTGTCTTCTTATTATGAATTAGCCGTCACCGACGCTTACAAAATTCTTAGATTTATTTTGACAGGCTGCTATGATAGTAACTGTCCTCCCACCATGTTATCATGCAATAGCATTCACTTTCCTTTATGATAGTAATAGCTCATCTTCTTACCATATAAATTTCATACTGATATATCAATTTCCCAAAAAAAATGTGTTTCCTCTATCATAAACTTTATAATTTTCAATCTTTATTCTATCACACCATGAGTTGGAATGAAATCTAAATCCATTAATTATATATATTTACAAGGTGTTTGCTTTTCGCATTGGACCCCATGCCAGTGCTTGCAGCCCTTTATCAAAAATCTTATTACAGGGGTTATGTACCTAAGAAATTAGAAAATTAAAAAAATTCTAGTATTTTAATAAGATGTAAATCAACGAAATAATATAGATTTTACTCACATAAAATCTAAATCATGTTGAAATTTTATTTGCAACAAATTGCTAAACAGCTGTAATATCTGGTGGAGGCAAACTGTTTAGAATATATCCGGTGATAATCATCCAATTCATACTTGAGAATTAAAAATTAACTTCATTTCCCATGCAACCTGTTCTATTGGTTTGATTTTTTTTTTTCTTTTGATAAATCTGTCAGCTCTCTTGGGCTTTAGTGCTACGGGAGATTTTTTTTTTTTTTCGGGAATGTGTGATTCTTGTTCTTCCACATAAACATCAAATTTTTGAGGTCTAAGTTAGCTTGGACCAATGACGATTATTATTTCACGTTGTTTGCATTTACGATGGCATTAATCTACTAGCTCTACATCCTCCCCTTTAAATTCGACTTCATCGCCGGCTTCTTTTTAGATCTCATTCTTGTCCTACTCAAATAAAATAAAAATACATATCTCCGGTATTTAATGGCGAAAGAAGGGTTTGTGGTTCCAGTGATCGACCTAGCCAACTTCCCCACCGAGCTTGAGAAGCTCGCTGCTGCGAGCACCGAGGTGGGTTGCTTTCAGGTTATCAACCATGGTATTCCTGTGGCGCTTCTTGCCGATATGAAGGAAACCACCCGATCACTGTTCGAGTTCCCCGAAGAGATTAAGCGGCGCAACGTCAACCACAACGTGGTCGATGGCCACTACAGGCCGCATAATACAGAACCCCTCGGCAAATATTACGAGTCCTTCAGCATCTACGACGCCGCCATACTCTCCGACGTCCTCTCTTTCTGCTCTACTTTGGACGTCTCGCCACAACAACGGTGTGCTCTTCTTTCTACTTTCCTTATAAGAAGAAAGTTACATGTCATTATTTTATTTTTATTCTTTAAGACAGTACTAATTCTAGTCAAATTAATGAAGCGTACAGTAAAGTTATTACCGATTATTTTGGAAAACTATATGGTTTGATCTTGGAAATGGCCTCTAAAGTAGTAGAGAGTTTGGGCGTGGTTGGCCGCTCTTTTGAGGAATGGTCTTGTCAGGCGAGAGTGATGTCTTACAAGTTTACTTCTCAAGAGGATATTGGTTGCATTGCTGCTCCTCTTCACACGGACACTAGTTTTCTCACCGTCTTGCAAGCAGATGAATGTGTTGGTGGCCTTCAGATCATAGATGCTAATGGCAACTTTATAGACGTTGATCCTCTCCCGGGAGCCATTTTTGTTAACATAGGAGATATGGGAAAGGTAATTCAATCGTTCACATTTCTAATCTCTCTCTCTTGCTCCCTCTCTCTCTCTCTCTCTCTCTCACATGTATTTTTAAAAAGGTTTGGAGCAATGGAAGACTGCACACTGTGAAGCATAGAGTGGTCTGTAAGAAAGTCAAGACACGATTCTCCATCGGTCTGTTTCTACTCGCACCAAAAGACGGCTACATAGGGACTGAACCAGCCTTTATTGATGCCGAGCACCCGAAGCTTTACCAAAATTTCATGTACAATGAGTATCGCAAGCAAAGAAATAAATGTGAATATAGAATAGGTGATCTGGCCCTTCGTGTCTTCAAAGCGGATCATGAAGCAATATGATGAGACGGATGCATAAGTCCAGTCCAGCAATTTGATCTTTTTTTAGCTTTTTCGAGCAGTAGTTTCGAGTTAGAGGATCCTTTTAAGAACTTTGTAACCTTTTTCTTAATTAACACGTAGAGCCCCACCGCCGGGCTTTCCCCAAAATAAAAAAATAAAAAAATAAAAATAAAAAAAAAGTCCAGTCCCGATATATATATATATATATATGGTTGCTGCATACATCTCCATGCTGGCATGCAAAAGTCTTCACAGTACAACTATATAAACATTCATGAATTCATATATGTACGTTCATATATTTTGTTGTCCAATGTAATTTTAGCAAAGAAGCATCTAATGTTTTCCATAAAATAAAATTTCACTACTAGAATAAAATCTTTAAAAATCTCAAAGAAAGATGATAATGTTGATGTTTATGTTTTTTTTTTTAGGGGAAATCCCGACAGGGCCTTCGTGTTAATTTAGAAATAAAATATAAGGTCCTTAAGGGGACCTTCAGCTCACTACTTCTCCGAAGAGATACAATCAAAAAGAGAAATAAAACCTTACGAGCCGAAGCTCCCCTACTACTCCAAAATACAGGATAACCTAAGGACATTCTAGGGCGGCTAGGGTACCACGCCCAAAAAAGAAGGCTATGAATAAAAGAAAAAAAGCTCAGTCCTTCAATAAAATTGATCGAGCCACAAAACAAAACCTCGATCCGGCCACCTGCAAAAAAGAAAACCTTCCAACATGAAAAATGATAAAAATAAAAGGATAATGTAGAAGTACAGAAAGTGGAGTGATGACCACTAAAAAAGATCAATAAGATATGCTCCTCCTGGAAACTAACAAGGATTGGAACACAGTGAAAATCTCAAAAAAATTATCATTAGCATAGATAAAAGGCTTCAGAATGCCACTCCAACACCACTAAAAGTAACCATAATTCCTCAGATACAACCACTCATAAAGATTACCCGACAAAGTGCAGCAGCAGGGCCAAATATAGCGAAATAACTTGTCACAATACATCATATTGGAACAACCCTTAATAACCAACAACATAGCAGTCAAATAACCATCCTCCTCAAACCCCCAGCCAACTAACACCGGTAACAAAAACCTATTAAAAACTAACCAGATCCAAGAAAGAAAACCACACCATTCATAGACAAGAATAAAATCATAGCCTCTACCCTTCACCACCAAAGCCATACCATCCAGCATCAATAAGCGATCACCATCTGACATCAACTCCCACCAGACGATAACCCCAAAAACTAGAATAAACCTAGAAGAAATCCACCCAGTAGCAATAGGCAAGGATAAAACCAACTCCTCCAGCAACTCGACCAAAACCACAACCAACAAAATAAGCAAAATGGGAAAAAGCATAGAAATAGAAAAGAAGAGAAGGAGAATAACTCCATCAGCCTTTCCGAAGATAAGGCAAACCAGATTTATCTAAATGGGTAATGCCTTTGAGCATAGGGCGCAGGTCTCTAATATTAAATTCCTTAAAACCCTCGAGCTTACAACTGTATTTAGCAAGCTAGTCAGCTCCAGCATTAGCTTCCCAATAAATGTGAGAAATGATATAGTTGAAATTAACAAGAGACTGTTTAATCTTCCTAATAATATAAAAGTTTTGAGGATTTCCATCCACCATATTTTCAATGATTTGAATCAAAAGCATAGCATCCACCTCGATCCACACATAATGGAAACCCAAGTTAATACAGATATCAAGACCAAAATCCAAAGCCATAAGCTTATTATATTTTGTGTAAATCTGTTTGTTCAAGTGAATTCTAATACAAGTTATTTTTTATGATTATAAAAGCTTATTATTTATTTTATTCTTCTCCTAATAAATATTTGAGTTTTTTTTGTTGTGTGTACTAAAGTATTTTTTAGAAAATTCACACTCTAGATTGCTGAAGACTTCAAGTTCATTTGTTCACTGTAAATGAAGTCTGTATTTTTATTTTTCTTGAGTCTGAGAGAGTATGATTGTAAGTTGGATAATCGTGCAAACACACACAATGAGGGAGTGAAAATTTTAATTTTTTAAACTGATCATAAAGTATGATTGTATATCGTACGGAACGATCTATAGTATATGTCCTCCATATCGAACCCATATACCAAAATTTTTTTTCTAAGTTAAGTTTGTATAGTACGAATTACTATTCGTACATAAGGTTTTGCTGTATGAACGGCTCTGACTTGGGTTCATCTAGAGGTTCGTACGGGATGAAATGTTCATACGAACGGCTCTGTCTTGATCGTCCAGAGGTTCATACGGGATGAAAGTTCATACGAACGGCTCTGTCTTGATCGTCTAGAGGTTCGTACGGGATGAAATGTCTATACGAACGGTTCTAACTTGTTCATCTCATGGTTCATACCAGATCGTACCAGAAAAATGTCATATTTTATTCTGTTCGTACGGTACGATTGTCGATCGTACGGGACAATCGGTACGCGTGAAACTTAAAATTTTCAGTTGTTGGATGATTTTCTTGTCCCAAGTATATAATAGACTTAAAACTGACTGAAGAAAAGATCCTTCTGTGAAAATTCTTTTGAAGAGTGAAAGGGAGAGTGATTGGGAGAGTGTTTGGGAGTGAGTGTTGAGAGATCCATATAGAGAGAATTATGAGAGGATTCACAAGGTTATCTAATTATGAGGATTTCTTTACTTGTTCTTCAAGCATCTTCCTAATTTCTTTGGAGACTTTTGTAAGAGTTTTGTTTGAGAGGATTTCGATTCTCTGCCGTCACTTGGAGAGTGAAAATGGACGATGGTTCTCTGCCGCACTTGGAGAGTATAAAAGGACCTTTGGTTCTCTGCCTTCACCAGGAGGGTGAAAAAGGACGACGGTTCTCTACCGCACCGGGTTGGTGGAAGAGAGTTTGTAAAGGCTTCTCCGCCTTGCTGTAGGGGCAAAAGGAGAGTCACTTGAGTTTAGTGCAATACCTAGAGAAGGAGTCTCTAGGGAGTAGATGTAGGTCGTGTTTGACCGAACCACTATAAATTCCGGTGTTTTCTGTTCTTACTATTTACTTTTCTGTACTGTTCTTTTTCCACATTTTATTTTCTTTATGTGGTTGAAATTCTATGATTTGAAGGAAGCAAAAATTAACTCTATTCGTACTGTACGAAGTCAAATCGTACTGTATGATTTACTTAAAAATTTTCTAAAATTTTAAGAGTAATTTTTAAAAGGACCAATTCACCCCCCCTTGGTTAGCCTAGGGACGTGAGCAATAGGTCTAGCAACCTATTCGTACTTTCAAAGCTCAGTAGTAATAGCATTACAAAACTTAAGAGGAGCAGCGAAGGCAGCTAGCACACACCCCAAATGGTCACGAATAATGCCATCCGCACCCGCACAGTTGGGCCAAACAGACCCATTAGAATTAAGCTTAATATAAGGAGTAGAAGGCTTAATCCATTTAACAATCCTCTCAATTTTCTCAAAATTGTCACAACCAAAGGAAATACCAAGCTCTAAAGCCATTTTATGACACTTGTAAAATTTTTTCCAGAAATAATATTAACAGATTACAGTTGCAAGACTTTGTTTCTAATATTGGAGATAATTTGAGTAGCATTCATCTTAATACCATTATGTTTGGAATCATTTCTAGCTTTCCAAAGATACCATATAATAATGATAGGCATTAAATTGTGAATATGACCTTTAACAGTAGTCATCAAAAACATTAAAATAGAACCGACATCACTATTAATATTAAAAATACCCTTACCAGCCAGCCCATAAAATTAAATACCTCCAAACTTTACTAGCAATATCACCATTCACAAAGACATGTTGGATATTTTCAAGACTTGAACAACATTGACATTTGGAAGGAAAAATAAAACCTTTTTTCTGGAGTAATTCATCAATAGGAAGAAAACCTTTAAGGCATCTCAACACCAGAATTAATATGATAAAGGAAAACTATTATGCCAAATAGCAGTAAATATTTGAGAATTTTCATACTTAACTCTAATAGCGTTTCAAGCATTTTTCAATTGAAATTTACCACAAGAGGATAATTTGAACAAAATTTTATCTTTGCAATGCATTTGTAAAGGAATATTCAAAATCAGATTAACTAAAATAGAAGGAATAAACTCCAAAAGTTTATTCACATTCCAAGAATTATAGGGTATAAAGCTATTAACCTTAATATTTTTAAGAGTATGCGTATTTAAGAAAGTATCAATAGAGAAAGGACCCAACCAATTGTCTTGCCAAAAAGAAATCTCACCTTTGCCCAAACCCCATTGGATGAATTGTTCCGCTTCCCATTTGATGTTGCAAAGTCTTTTCCAAACTAAAGAGTCAGTCCTTTTGTAACTACAAAACAAGGGGTGCATATCTTTGCAGTATTTAACTTTCATAAAGTTAGCCCATAAACTGATATTGGATCTAAAAGAAAACCATAATTTATGGGAAAAAAGCCTGAACCGTATCAAAAACATTCTTGCAACCTAAACCACCTTCGTTAAACACCCTACAAACATTCTTCCAAGAAGCCCAACATATGCTAGAAGAATTATTTCTAGAGCCCTAAAAAAACTTATTTAACATTCTCTCAAGTCTAAGGCAAATAGACACAGTAGGATTCAAAGTATGAAGCAAAAATAAAGGGATAGAGTTCAAAATACTTTTAATAAGAATAAGCCTTCCCCCAAAAGACAGAAAATTAGAAGACCAATTAGAAAGCTTTTTTTGAAAAATAGTAATCATATCCTCAAAAAGATTATTTTTTTTCTACCTTTAAAAATAGGTGTACCCCATTACTTAATGGGCAAAGACTTGGCAGTGAAACCACAAATTTTTTGGATATTGTTAGTTCTACTACGAGTCACAGAATTAGCAACAATAAAGGTACTCTTCTCATTATTAATGGCCAAACCACTCATTTCTTGAAACTGGGAGAGAAACTTAATTAAAATTTTAATATTATTAATAGAGGCATTAGAGAAGATAATAAAGTCATCAGCAAAACTAAGATGAGTAATCGGGATGCCCATGATAGTACGATACAATAGTTTAGGATGTCTAATGTATAATTTCTCCAACCCCCTAGAGAGGTACTCCATAGTAATAATAAAAAGAGAAGGCGATAAAGGGTCACCTTGCCTTAAACCTTTAGAAGATTTGAAAAAACCGTGATTTCTCCCATTAATGATCAAAGAGAAGTAGCAATTCTCAATACTATTTTTTAATCAGCACAATGAAAGAGGTGCTGAACCCAAAAAGAGACAAAACACTGTACAAAAAATCCTAATTAAGATTATCATAAGCTTTAGTAATATCAAGTTTAAAAATAATATTGCCCCCTTTGGCTTTAACATTAATATCATGAGTGATTTCTTGGGTAAGAAGGACATTGTCAAAAAATGCTTCTACCCTTAACAAACCCAGTCTAATTATAAGAAATGATTCTAGGCAGAATATTAACCAAGCGACTAGAAATGATTTTAGAATTAAGTTTGTTAAAGAAAGAGCATAAACTAATCGGTCTGAAATCATTCCAGTTATTAGTAGCATTTTTTTTAGGAATAAGGGCAATATTAGTAGAAGAGAAAAATTTAGGATAAGGATTACCATAAAAAAATTCTTTCACTGCTTCCACCACATCCATCTTGACAATATTCCAAGCTTTTTGAAAAAACCTAGTTGTATAGCCATCAGGACCAGCCACAGTCTCCCCATTCATGTCCTTAATAATATTCCAAATTTCAGATTCAGAAGGAATTTCAGTGAGTAATTGGTTCTCATTTTCACTAACCATGTGAGGAATAAGAAAGGGGTTATCAATCGGGATACAATTCCCCAAATTATTGAAAATATTGTTGAAGTGGTCGACACCAGACTTAATAATTAAATCCTCAGAAACATGAGAACTGCCATCACTATTAGAGATTTTTTTAATGTAATTCTTGACCCTTTTCTTATTAGCCATAGCATGGAAGAACTTTGTATTCCTATCTCCCTCTAACATAATCTTAGCATTAGAGTTTTGCCTCCAATAAACTTTCTCCTGACTTTGCAGCTGAAAGAGAGCATTTTTAGCCTCGTTAAGGCTATTAAGATTCTCCAAAATAGGATGCTCCAAATACATTTTATCCAATTCATTCACCTTATTCTCCGCCTCCTTAATATTGGTAAAAATATTCTTGAAAATATTTTTATTCCACCATCTCAAATTTTGCTTTAGTCTACTCAACTTAGCCCATAACCTATTCATACCGAAAATATTGTTATTAGGGTACATAGGAGCATGCCAGTTGGTCTGAACAAGATTCATGAAATCATTATATAAAATCCACATATTTTGAAATCTAAAAGAAGAAGGGCCAGAAGATCTACTGGAATTAATGTTTAAAAGTAACGGTGCATGATCGGAATGAGTTCTACTTAAATGCTCCACACTAGTCAAATTAAATTCCTCAATCCAATCATTGTTGAATAAGAGCATATCAAGCCTTTGCCACATCGTAGCTCTTTTCTAAGTAAAAGTACTGCCAGTAAAACTGATGTCATGCAGATTACAATCATTAATCATAGAATTAAAATCTTCCATAGCCTTACAGTTAGGTTGATTGCCCCCAACCCTTTCAGAGGCATTAAAAATAATATTAAAATCACCATCAGCACACCAAGGGCCATTAACATTGATCCCAAAGGGGAATGCGACCCAATCTAGAACAAGCAGCATAGATAAAAGAGAAATAACACTTTATATTAAAACAAGTAATTTGAGAATGAACAACTTGATGGAAATCAGAGATAATATTCATACTGATGGCACTGTTCTACATAATCCAAATTTTATTAGAGCAGTTAGCATAAAAATTAGATAAACCCAAATGAGAAGCAGTTAAAGCAATTTTATCATTCGTAATAAAAGGCTCCAACAAAAGCAATAACTAAATATTATGGATTCTACATAAATTTCTATCTCTAATTTTAGAGTCAGCCCCCCCAATACCCTCACATTCCATATAAGAGCTTTAATCATTGCATTCTTTGGGAATAGTTTGAGCTCTTGTAGAACGAGGTGTAGATTGTAAGGCAATTTTAACATGTTTAGCTTTCTTTTTTCCAACCTTAGTGAATCCTTCAGCATCAATATTCTTTGAAGTATTCTCATTGAGGTTGGAAGATATAAAATCCCCATTATCAACCAAAAAATTTGAATCCATACAGTTAGGTTCCATAGAAGTGTTAGGAATAAATTCTCCTTCTTCACAAACTTCTTTAGAACCATCCTCCATATCCCTCATTTCCTTAGTATTATCAACTACTTTGTCAGCATGAGGAATAGGATGACACAAAGGAAGATCAGAATTTTCATTGTTATGGAGCATAGAATCTACAGAAACATAAATATTAGGCACCACTTCAACCTCCATATCAGAAGTACCCATATGAACCTCATTTTGCTCATTTAAAACACCAAAACTATTATCCGGCAATACCTCATTTAAATTAAGCTCATTTCCCAACTTGTTATTAGGGGAAGTAGGTTCGCTATGATCAACAAGGGATAAGTCCTGTTTTTGGTGAATAGGCACATATTCCTTAGCTAATTCACCAACTTTCCCAACATGAGAGGAGGAGTTTTTTTTTTTAAATCAGGATGCAACTTGAAATAATCCAACAAAGCATGACCGTGCATCTTACAATGAGAGCAAAAATCAGGGACATTTTCAAAATCTACTTTTTATAAGTATCCAAAAGCTTTAGAGCCCACCCAAATTTCTTTGGAATGTTTTTTTGGTTATGTCAACCTCAACTAGTTACCTAGCCACAGACGGCCGCGTCCTAGAAGCGGTAGCCCGATCAGTCTGGAGCGGCCTACGAAATATAGAACCGAGAGCATCTAAAATCTTAGGGTTAAAAAAATGCAAACATAATTAGGAAATGAGATCCAGATGGGCAAAATAGGTGATTCTTCTTTGATATCGCAAAAGGGAGTCCATTTCAGAATACGCATTTGACAATTGTTAATAAAATAAGATCTTCTAGCAAAAACCCTACTATAGTCTAAATCGTTTGAGAGCTGAATCGCAATATGCCGAGGATCCAGTGAACCCACCGAATAAAAACCAGTAAGTTTTAAGCTACCGAGAAAATGGCAAATAGAATCGAGATTAGGTCTACGCAATCCGAACTTGCCCACCAAAGTAAATTGAAAAGGGGATGCGAGTTGAAGCACTTCTTCATCAAACAATAAGACCGTAGGAACACCATTAAAGATACCTTGAGTTAAAGATGGAAGGTTTTCACCTGATTTTGAAGTCGCGGAAAGCACTTATTTGAAAGAGCAAGACCGAGAAGGGGACTTTTGAACTTCTGCATCAAGGGTAAAAAACCCTTTGCTTTTACCCAAAACCGGCTCTGTAACATTCCCCCACGACATGGAGGAGGAAGCACCCGCCATGAAATTAGCCTGAAAAGGTCTACAACCAGAGAAGGTGCCCAAAGCTCACTCGCGAACGAAACCCCAATAGAGATCTGTGAAGAAAATCGAGAACGGAGATAGGAAGTCAAGAGAACATCGAGAACCCTAAAATAGTCAGAGAGCACGTTGATGTTGATGTTTATGTGATGCACTAGAGAGGATCAAAAATAAAAAAGTTAATAACAAATAGTTTATTAAGTGGGCCCCTTTTTTTGATATTATTGTGGAATCTCCTATGATCCTGATTTGGATTTCATTTCCAAATTTGAGGATTTTTTTTTTCTCCAAGAATTTTACATTGATAGGGATCAATATTTGGGTGTCTTTTAAAAACTGATAGTGCTACATCCAATGGATCATGGACTTCTATAGATAGGGTTCTTATTGAATGTGATATTTCTAAGCAATATTCCAAATGTGTGTGGATTGGTTCTAAAAATTTTGGATATGTTCAAGAAATTGTTATGGAGGATTTTCTCCATTTTTGTGAACATTACAAAACTCTTGGTTATAGTAAAAAAAATGCTATATTCTACATCCTCATTTGAGAAAAACTTCAGTTAAAAAAAAAACTTCCTATGGGAAATGATATGAATGATAATACTATTATATCCCCTATTTTAGATATGAATGTTGTTGATGATGCCCCTTTGGTTGAGAATGATAAAGCTTATGCTATTGAGGAAATCATGGCGGTGGCTGCTTTTTTGGCTCCTGATGCTTATATTAATGATGTTGGCATGGTTCATTTTCTTGAACAAGAAACTGAAGTTTTTAATTTATCTAACCCTATGGATGTGCCTATTCTTGCTCGTGGTGGCACCACAAGAAAGTTACGGATTTGCAGCGGATTATTTTTATCGAAAATGATGACGGATTTGCGATGAAAATTTTTGATAAATTTTTTGCAACGGATTTGCGGCAGAATTTTTTGGCCCAAATTCACCATTAGATAAGTTATAATATAAATTAAAAAAAAAGTGTTCTATTGTATTTCATCTTTGCGGCCGTGTGTAGAAGGGGCTGGTTTGCAAGAGAAGAGGACCATGGTAGTATCTCGGACAGGTCATGTGGTATGGGCAGTCCGGTCAAGCGCGGCTAGCCAGTCAAGCGGGTAGTTAGGGTCGGGCAGCCAGTCAGGTGTGGGCTCCAAAAATTCGGCCCTAGCCTCCGCCTGCTTGTTGCTTTCTTCGAGGGAGTTTTAACGGAATTAAGTTCCGGGATAAATTTTGGAAGGTAGATGGGTTTGTAGATAAGACACTACCCAGAGATTTCGCCGTTATTTTGTGAGGACTTTATGATCTGAGTTCTGGTTTCCTATAGGCATAAGCCCCTATAGTTAATTACCCCTCCCAATAATGAGAGAGAACTTTCAATTAAGGCTAGTCGTTAATCAGATACGTAGAGATACGTGCATCTGGCAAATAGTAGCAGCATATGTTTGGAATGTTGAAAACTTTGAAGATTTGAGGGTTGGAAGATTTGGAGATTTCATATTTAAAATTGGAAATTGCACCATCTTGCACTTAAAGCAGATGGTGTCGGAATGGATGATGGACCCGATCAAGATCCCATGGTTTCGTCGTCCTAGGCCATCGTGGTCCCTGGTCTACTTAGTCAGAGGAGGTAGTCGACCCAACCTGACAGAAGGATTCTTATCGGCAGCCATGGGTTGCTTCGCCCAAGGATACCTTGTAGACATGAGGTGAACGTTTATCTAAGGGGACAAAATTAAATCCACCTTAGCTAACAGAGGGCTTTGTGCCCTATCGATCATATCCTATTAATTCATATCTCAAGGATTTGATGCCACTAAGGAACGTATTGGCTCTGGCCATAACCGCTATCTCGTGGTGCCATTTGGCGGCAAAACCACTCAGTTCAGAGGGCATCGGGTCATAACCGTTTATCCTGCAGTGCCATTTGGTGGCGAAACTGCTGGTTAGAGGACACGTATCACATCCTTATTGGCAGGAGGTTGTTTGAGAATGGATCCTAGTGATATTTTTGACTAGGTATTGGCTCTTTGTGAGCTGAAGTAGTTTTCATATTTGTCCACCTCGGCAAACTGTTACAGAGGGTGGATGGATTTTACTTTAAGTGTTCGGCGGTGATTTATTTCAATTTCAAATATTTTGGAATTGGGATTTTCTGGAATTTTGGATTTTTGGTGTTTGAGATGGCATTTGAAATGATTTGTGTGGACCCCTCAGGTTGAGATTTGCATTTAACACGGCCATCATCAGGGTGAATGGGGTCATTTTCATTTATAGATTAAACATTATCGACTCTATTGAGCTGTCGATAGAGGATCGAGTTTCATAGGCTTTATGTCTTTGTAAGTTAATTCTCTTGATTATAGGCCTTGAAAGCCTAATATGAACGTATAAAACAAATATTTCGGTCGACCTCGTGACCGTATATTCATTTAACAGTTCGGGCTGTATCGACTCCTATCTACCTGAATAGAAGGATCGAGCTCGAACTTGAATTCACTTATTGACCCGCACAGCATCCCTAGACATCATGTGTGTACCAATAACATGCTCGTCAGGGCCCATGCGGGTGTTTGGGGGTATTTTATAATTATTTATTGAGCCTTGTCTACTCCTATCTGCTTGCATAGGAGGATCGGGTTCAAATTTATTGACCCGCGCAGCAATCCTAGATGTCACGTGTGTACCAATAACATGTTTGTCGGAGCTCATGCAGGTTATGATTGTATTTACCCCTTTTGTATTCCTATGTGTATACAAATTAAGGTACACGTACGGGGCATTTTTAAAATATTTGTAAATGCCTTATGTCCGCTTGCATAGATATTATGGATCCGGTGGCATGGCGTCATTTGGGGATTTATACGCCTTTTGTCTGCTTGTATGAGTGTTACAGATCCGATGGCGTGGCGTCGTTTGGGGATTTGTATGCCTTCTATCTTCTTGTATGAGTGTTGCAAATCCGGTGGCATGTGGGCATTTACATTTGTCATATTTATATGGCATTCTTGTTTATAGATGACATTTTGTGTACACAGTGGGTCTTCTACAATGGCTCGTAGAAGCTTATATGTTCGTTTCCTTTCGTTGCATTTGTTGTGGTCCGCTATATTTTTACTATCATTGACTGTGTGTAAATCATTATACTCATTAATAATTTGATATTGACTCCTGACTGTGTTGTCCCCATTAACAATCTTCTTATATGTTGATCAGTGAGTTACCGCATTAGTGTTATATTCGTGTTGAAAGTGTTGTTGTATGAATTGCATTCTTCCCTCCTTATATACAAGTTGATTGATGGGACCCTCACTTGCACTTGCTCATCTCTTGTTCATTGACGTTCATTACACATTACTCTTCAATGCTTATAAGGAACCAACATATTTGCTAGCAATTTGATTATTGTCAGCTGTGTGAGCGTCCTGCCATTTATTCATCAACTCCTGTTACAACAATCTGTAGGTGATTTGTATATATTATTGACATAGCACTCTTGCCTTCAAATGGTGCCTCACATGTATATATATCCTCATAGAAGATCGACCATCCTTGTAATAAAATTATCATTATTGGTTGTGTGTATGTTTGAATTCATCACACGTTGTCTATCAAACTCTTTTTGCTTGTAGGAGACTCATGCATTCTTTTGTATGTTGAATTGTGGTCGATAGAGACATTATTACACTTCTCCATATTTATTCTTTTCTTTTCTTTTTTCTATTGCATTGTTGATACTTGCTTGCCATCAAGTTACATGCCGAATCCTTCTGGTTGTAGTTGATTGAGTGATTGATACAGATGTCATTCTCAAATTGACTTGGATGAATAGTCTAAGTCATCTTGTCTTTATCATTCATCACTTGAATGCATTGAAAGCTTATCTCCCACTTGCTTGCTTGCATAAGACTTGAATGACCCAAATGTTCTTAATTAGCAATTACATTCAAATTGAAATGATAATTTTTTTAACATTCCATTAGAAATTTGATATCATTTTCCAAATCAAGTTCTTTATTGGTTATCCATTTTATTTATGTCCATACTCTAAGTCAAGTTCCATGTCATTTGGTCCAATCTCAAGTTTCAAATTCTTTTAAGCTCACATGAGGTTCAAGTCCAAGCTCATGTTCCTTTGTGTTTAGCCCATTTGAGTTCAAGTTTTTTTTTTGTTAATCAATTTGGGTTCAAGCTTATGTTAAGCTTTATATCATTTGTTCAATGTTATTTTGAGTTCCATGCTGTCCAAAATCAAGTCCTTTATTTATCCAAGTCTTGTCCACGATTTGCTAAAATTTTGACAGCCTCCCGGCGTCTCTCTTGTTTAGGGGAAATTACAAGAAATCGGGCCTTCCCACCATGCTTAAGAAAGCGTGTATAGTATGTGTCATCGAACACCGCAGCCGTAAAGTCTTCAACCCTCTATCACGCTTAAGAAAGCATGTATGGGTCTTCAAATATACCTGAAAAAGAAGAGCAGTTGTTTCCCCGCAGGTACAGAGCCGCATACGGGTACTTAAGATTGTCCCCACCATGCTAAGAAAAGCGTGTATAGAGCCTACCCGCCTCACCGTAGGTGTCGCACCGGGTTTCCATCCCACCAAGCTTAAGAAAGCGGGTATCATAGAAGTATCTTATAATAAAATTTAAAAAAAAAATTTGAAAGAAACTTGTTTCGATCCATGCCAGCAACAAGCTGAGAACATCCAATATTTACATTTAAAAGTATATTATAAGTATAAGTGCTTATTAATTAGTACGACATTCAAGTATTGACTATCATCTAATTTATTAGTTGAACAACTAGAGATTCATACAATCATCTTCCCATAAACTTTTTAGATACTCTTTCACACATTCAATCATTCAATTTATTAATTTATTTTTTCCACCGCACTCCCGCACTCCCTTACATAAAAAATTATACTCTATTGACCAAACTAAAAGTTATCTCAAGTTATGTCTATACTAATATATGAAACCCGCTTGTGATTCTTCCCTTAGTTAAATCCAACCGCACAAATAGTTTAAATCCAAGCACCCATTTGTAACTTTTCTTATTCCCATGGCTTCGCCCACTATTTTTCTTCCGTCTGCAAGCTTCAATATATATCGCAACCCCTCCTCTTTCATATCATTGCATGTTCGCAAGCTTCAATTTCATGTTCCCATTAATTCTTAGCACAGTCTTGAAGGGAAATGTTCTTTTGTGGTGTTAGGTCATTTCATATTAATGTTCTTTCATTTGAATAAAGATTAATATTTTAGCCTATGAATCTTCCCTTTTCAAGGAGTATTTATCTAATAATGCATTATGTTTAATTAAGTCTAAATTTGAAAATTTTGGGTATAATGCATCCTTTTTAATTCTAAGCTTGTGATTTTATGCATAATAAGTCCCGTTTAATTTTAAATCTTAGATATTTGGTCCACTTGCATAGATACTTCTTATGATTCTCTTTGGGATTGTTATGTAATGACGTAAAATAGCCATGTGAATTTTTTTCCTGCATGTTATAATGATTGGTGCATTTATTTACTTTAATAAGCAAGTTGATCTGAAGAAATTTAGTTTATTACTTGGTTTTTCACTAGCTTGAGGAGGATCGTCATAGTTTGGTTATGCTTGTCAAAACCTAAGATGATCCAAAACTTTTTTTTTAACCCACGAAGGGACCTACGCATTAATACAAATTAGAATTACAAGTCCATACAAGGGATCTAATGCTCTCTACTGGTCAAAATAGCTACAATCTAAAAGAAAAATAAAACTTACGAACCAAAGATCCCCTCTAATTACAAGCAAAAGAAAACTTATAAAAAAAAGTCTAAGAGAGGCTAGGAGCCATCACCCAAAAAATAAAGAGATCTTCAAATAACATGAGAAAACATAATCAGCAGAAGACCCCCAACAAAAAAGAACTCCAGCATGATCAACCAACAGAAACAGAAACAAAAAGAAACAACTGAATCTGAAGCACCAGAAGACAGCCAAAAAAATACCACCAAGAATTACCTAGACCCCCACCAGCACCTATGCAAAAGGAGCTAAGCAAAAATAAGTTATAAGGAAAGAGAAACACAATTACCAAACATAGAGAGACCCAAACCCATAAAAGCAACCCAACAGAAACAACCCAAACCCAACAACAATGCCCCCAAATAAAACCAATACAAGACAACCAAATCCTCACCAATAACAACACCCAACCACCTAGAGCACCAAAGCAAGAACAACCAACCCAACCAAACAAAAGCTAGGAGAATAAACAACACATACAACAAAGAATAGCTAGAAGCAAAACTGCCCCATCAACCAAGCCAACACCAATAACGAACCACAACAACAACAACACCAACTACCACTCACTCAAAGCACAAACGAAGGAGCAGAACACACCAAACAGACAAAAGAAAATCTAAATAACGAATGCATTCCTTGATGAAGCATTAGCTCTAGTGCCCGAGCAATAATAGGAAGTTTGAGTTGCAGCTTTTTTTCCTATTATATTTTTTATTCTCACAAGAACTCAATATAGAATCATATTTTAAAACTTTAATAATATTGAGCTTAGCTAGATCATGAGTATCCAAATGATACACGCCCTCATTATCTGGGTTTAACTCCCCATCATCCTAAATGGAAGTAGAAAAAGCAATAGGGCTAGACCCATCAGAAAGAACATTAGGGTCCCTAACAAAGTCCTAAACTCTGTGGTAGAACCCAATCAAATTATTCATAGGGTCATTATTAGTTAGCAAGGCAATGGGAATGGGAATAATCAGATCTAAGTTAGAAACATCAATACTCCCAGAAGATTCACGAGCAACAACTTCCACATTTTGATCATTGAGGAAATTATCATCATTATAAGCCAATGAGGAGTTACATAAGGCAACCTTAGTAGTCAAAACATGATTATCAATATTACCCTTGAGAACAACAACATCATTTACATTGGAAGGACCTGGCATGTTATCATCAAATGGTGCAGGAATGTCTAGCACAAGATTTAAACCATCAAGCTTATCTTGATTCATAATGATATTGGGTTGAACCTAAAATTAGATGAGATAGGGACAACACCACCCTACTCATTAGCAGTATCCTCAACTCCACCTTTACCTTTCTAATTTATTTATAATATAATGCATTTTCAATAATCAAAATATATGTTTTGATTTATCATACTCCAGCAATGCTATGAAACCAATACATTTGCTTTCAAATTAGTGATAAAGGGGTTGAAACAATATATATATATATATATATATATATATATATTATTAAAACCCCCGGAGGGGCCTATGCGTTAATATAATAAAAATAGTATAAGATCCTTACTGAGACCTCCAGCTCACTACTGCTCGAAAGAGCTACAAAAAAATTCCAAAAAATACCTAAGAGTCGAAATTCCCTACTAGTGAGAAGTACAAAGAAACCTAGTAACATTCTAAAACCAAAAAGGGAAAGGCTATAGAAAAGCACTTTCAGCACGTCCTTCCCAACTAGCATCCGGTCCTGCACAAAATGAGAACTAGTTTTTAAAAACCTGAAAAACAGGCCCTGCAAAGACACTCACCCAAAAGTTTAAGCAATGACAACAAGATAATAAAAACTACAGAAAATCAAAATAAAAAAAACCAGATTTACCATAATAACCCATAGCCTTCACATAAGTCAACTCAGTAACCAAGTAATACATGATATAGTGATGATTAGCAATGTATAATTGTTCAGATAACCCCTTCTTATGACTATACCAGAATTCCATAGGATGACAAAAAATAGTATAACTAAAATTAGGTATATGGTAACAGCAATAAATGGCCAGACATAACTCGGCATCAATCCAAAGGAAATGAAAAATCCGATAGTAAAACACCCAGTAGGAACAGACACCACCCAAAATATTCACCAAAAACACAAAGCAGAAAACATAAACAAGGCTAACATTCTGGTTGGGAGACCAATCCAACCAAAACCAATACCCAGAATACCAGAAGAACACACACCCAAAATCTCAGTAGTCCCAGAAACCATATCCTTAGCAGTCCCAGAGCCAAACCAACCCGCAAGGGACAATAGAGAAACCCAAAAGTGCCAACCAGCATCAGAACAACCAAAAACAAATCCAGCAACCACATAACACAAACAGAAAGCTGAAAAGAGCAAATGAGCAACCAAACAAACTGAATAGACAAATCAAACAGAAGTAGCCATAGTAAGAAAATAGAAACCAGCAATGGAACATGAGCACAGTAGAAGGACCACCAAAAACCAAACCGCAAAAGGGGCAGCACACCCAAAAAGTCGAACCTAGTTACATCGAATATAAGGAAGACCCGTTGGGTCTAACCTAGCCAAACCTTTGGTCTTAGTGGGAAGAGTGTGCTCAAAAAACTCACAAAAACCATCAAGATTGCAACCCAGATTAGCAAGAGAATCAGCAACCGCATTTCCCTCCCTCAAGATATGAGAAATCTTATAAGAAATGAGAGAAAGCTAATATTTAATATCCCTGATTAAATAGAAGTTAACCGGATTGGGCGAGGTGTTACCATCAATGTAATGTATCAGGAGCAAAGCATTAACTTCAATCCATAAGTCATTGATTCCCAGAGACACGCTTAATTGAATCCCAATTAAAAGGCTTTCAAGCTCAGCTAGAATCTCATTAATAGCAGAAGGACCCGCATAAGCCATGACATAAAACCATTAGAATCCTGGATAGTACCACTACAGCCCGCACTGGCACTATTCCTAGCGCCATCAGTGTTAAGTTTAAAATCGTCATCCTTAGGTTTTCTCCAGTAGATAATTTTACCAAAACTACTATCAGTAGAAAAATTAAACTTAAAACCAAACTTAGATGCTAAATGAGAATAGCCTTTAAAAGAATTAGCCTAGAGCAGTTTAGCAACAAAAAGTTGATAAATCTTATTCTTCACTTTAGAAATAACTTTTGAGGCATCCATTTTAATATTATCATGTTTAGAATCATTCCTACTACTCCAAATAAACCAACAGATAATGACATGAAGAATGTTATGAATATGACCTTTAATAAGAATAAACTAGTCATTAAGAAGGATAGCAATAGAATTAATACACATAATATAAATAACATAAAACATGTTGTCAAAATGAATCCAAACCTTCATAGCAATAGGGCCCTGAAAAACACATGAATCATATTCTCATTATGGTAGCAACATTGACATTTAGACACATTTTAAAGACCTTTCACTACAGGAAAATTCAGTGTTACCGGTGGACGGAATCCGTCGGTAACAATGAAAATCCACCGAAAAATACAGATTTTCGGTGGAGTTCTGACGTAAATCCCTCCGATGGTAATTCAAGCGTCAGAAAAACATTACCTATGGGGTAATTCTGCCGGTAATATTTTTGGCAGACTTTTTGACATACTTCTGACAAAAATTTTATGGAAAATGATGTCCGTTCTGTTCATGATTTCCAGTGTATTGTCCGCCAGTATGTTCCGTCGGATTCTCCGCCGGTAAATACCGGTGGATAATACGCCGCAAGAAAAATGACGACCCACTTACCGTCGAATATTACCGGCGGATTAGCCGCTGGACATTTCCTGCGGCTAATCCTGTAGCATAAATAAAAAAATATATACTTACCTTTAAAATCATATTTCCACACCTGCAAACAGAAGATACAATAACATGTGCCACTTCTGATCAATAACATTCTCAATTACATTATAAAACATGTGCAAATAACAAATAAATAAACATGTACATAATAAACATAAATAATAGAAGTAGAAAAGAATCCACAAGAGTATGTTATAAAATGTCCAAAACAACTCCTCAGCTGATGCAGATGTCCACAAGAGTATATTATAAATCATGTCCAAAACACATCAATACAAATGTCCAAATTTGTAAAATAAATAAATAACATCTACCCTAAATCTGTTTCCTCCTCAACTCCTGTGCTCCTCCCACTACTCATCTGCTCCCTCATCTTTTGTGATTCTTCTAACATTTGAGCTTGTTGCATTTGCATATGCTGTTGATGTTACATCCACATCTGCCAATCAGCTTGTGCTTTCCTTACTTATTCTAGCTCGGATGAAATGGCAGCTACACTACAGGAAAAGTCATTATTACCGGCAGACAGAATCTGTCGGTAATAATAAAAATCCCTCAGAATTCATAGATTTCTGATGGATTTCTGACTGATTTATATCCGACGATAATTTGCACGTCGAAAAAAAAAATAATCGGTGAAATTAATCCGTCAGAAATATTTCTGGCAAAGTTTCCTGCGTATTTTCGATGAAAAAATTTATAAAAAAATGACTCAACTTTACTACTGAATTCTGTCGTATTATCCGCCAGTAGATCTGGTAGAAATATCCGCCAGAACTACTGGCGGATAATGTGCTGGAAGAAAAATGATGTCCTTTTTATTGTCGAACATTACCAGTAGATGAGCCGTCGGAAATTTCCAGCTCATAGGCCGCCAGAATGTTTGATATATCGTATTACCGTCACCATTTCTGACGAAAAATTTGTCGAAAACCTGTAGCATAAAAAAAAACCTACTTCCCTTTAAAATCAGATTTCCACAACCTGCAAATAAAACACATACAGAACATGTCCAAAACACAATACAAATGTCATAATAACAGTAGCAAGGAATTCACAATATCATATTATAGGAAATATCCAAAATAATTTCCTCCTCAACTGATTCAGATGTCCATAATAGTATATTACAAAATATGTCCAAAACATAAATACAAATGTCCACATCTATAAAATAAATAAAAAACATCTAGTCTGAATCTGTTTCCTCCTTCTCAGCTACTGTACTCCTCCCACTACTCATATGCTCCCTCATCTTACACATTTCTTCTAACATTTGAGCTTGTTGCATTTGCATCTGCTGCTACATCTCCATCTATCATTCTGCTTGTGCTTTCCTTATATGTTCTAGCTCAGATGTAAGGATAGCTATCTATTGCCTATATAAAGACTCCTGGGAACTAACTGAAAAACTGGAGCCACCAGATGTCTGCCCCTCATATGCATGGGCTTGTGAGCCTAAACCGTATACTCTACCGTGCTGCATTCCTCCTACCGCTTGCTACCAAGTGCGGTAGTCAGAATATTCAGTTGATCCACCAGAAGAACCTTCACCTGCTGCAGCCTGGCTCTCTCGAATCCGTGTATACTCCTCCTATGAAAGTTAATAAGAATTTAAGTAATTTTTAGATAACATCACAATAATTAAACTTATATACTTACAAATACTTTCCTCGCATACTCGTCAACCCATTACTGGTCCTCCTGCCACTTGTGGGTATGACTGTGCAATTCAACAGGAGTCGATTCTCTATCCAGCACCATTTTTTGTAACATACATATATTAGTATTCTTATTAAAGAATATTATTAAAAGATTTTAAAATTCCTTACCAAACATCTTCTGTGCTCAATATGTGGAACAAAACCCCCAGTATGAAGGGAACTGCCCAAGCCCCCAACATCAGAAGCTCTGTTCTGTCTATTTTGATCCCTCCTCCTGTTATAGTCTAGGCTACTCCAAGTAGCGCTCAACTCTGCCCATAAACTCTCACCCATCCAAAGTGGTCGCTGGCCTGACTTTCTAAGGTCTGTAAACATGTCTCGCATGCAATTCGAGCCACGCTTCTCAAAATTCTCTCTGATTCTGTCATTATGTTGTGGCAGCCAACAAAACTCTTTCTGTATTTAAAAACATACAATAAAGAATATATATTTTTGTTAGCTTATATAAATAAAATATAATACATAATATTTTAAAATAATAACAAACCTCAAACTCTCTAAACCATATGTTTCATACTTCTTTTGGGATTTTTACCAAGAAAGAAAAGGAGCATCATATCTGCTTTGGATTATGTCCCGTATCTTATGTGTTGGCTGCTTTGACGGATGAAACCTGAAAGAAATATGTTAGTTGTCAAAAAAATTAATTCAATTTTATTTGCATGGCTGAAATAAAATTAATACATACGTGTCACTATCAGGTTCAATCAACAAGCGACCCTTTGTCGCCTGCTCTGGTGCAGCTGGGGTGGAAGGTCCACCTGTCGCAGGCTGAGGTGGTGTTGTAGTGGGCTAATGTGGTGGTGGGACGTATGGTGCATATGGATATGAATATGGATATTGAAGAGGGCCACTATGAGGAGGTGGGGGTGGATAGTAGGAGTAAAAAGGAGCACTCTATGTAACATCAGGGGAAGGTAAGCGTGAGTCTGGTGAGTAGAACATCTGTGGGCTACTAGCTGCAGGAGAGGTAAAGGCGGGCTAGGCTGACTCTGGGTAGCAGGCTGAGATGAAGAGGTACTCTCAGTACGTACAGGCCTACTGGATGAGCTGCCAACTGTAGCCTTCTTGCGCCTACCAAATATATTCTTTATCAATCCTCTCTGATGGTCATCACCTGAAGCCATCTGCACAAAAAATTAAGAAATATTAGCAACAGTAATTAAATAAATGCAAGTACAACAAAAATTTTAAGTAAATATGAAGCAGTAATTAAATAAATACAAATACAATAAAAATTTAAATAAAAATTGAATTTTAATTGATTGTCAAAAATTACTTATATACCTTATGATGATTCACTTTCATATGATGAAACTTCTGTACCACTATCAGATTCGTTATGAATATCCTCTAGGTTTAAACCTACTTCCTCTAACTGTAACTCACTCTCAGTAGTTATAATTTGATAGTCCATATCGCAAGCAAGATCTTTCATGTTTGACATAAACTCTTCTTGATGTGCTAGTGGTATTGAAGTAGTCTTTTCAATAACTCCCCTGGGTTTGGTCTTCATAACTACGAGCCAATCTTGTTTGCCTCATACTCTACTCGGGTAATTAGCAAAATAGATTTGGCTTGCCTGACTAGCAATGATGAATGGATCAAACTTTGAATATCTTCTACCCCGCTTAACTTATGTTATACCGTAAACCAGATGTATTCTTATACCTCTATTCTGTACTGGATCAAGCCACTCACAGTTGAATAGATACACATTATTTCCATGACCAGGATATTCCAACTGTAATATTTCTTGTAATACCCCGTAGTACTCAAAATCATCACTTGTATGGGTATTCCCTCTTACACATACACCAGAATTCTCTATTTTCCTATCTCTACACTAAAATTTTGTTTGAAATTTGTAACCATTAACTAAAAATTTTTTATAACACTTTACAGCTCTATTTGGTCCCCAAGCTAGATCAAGTAGCCCATGATATTACAAATTACTATCTTGAGTGTGCACCTAGTTAGTAGGTAAAATGTCATTAGTATGCTTATTAACTAGTTAAAGACATATTAATTGAAATGAATAGTCAAAATATGTACCGTATTTTAAATCAAATTGAGAATTCTATTTCCACTATCTTTTGCACTTCTACTTGTTCTGTTGTGTTCAAACCATCAATAAAACTCTTGTAAACATATATTAAGATTTATATTGAATTCATGAGTGACAAATTTATGAGCAAGCTTATTCGGGTCGACATCGCGCTGCGTGCCGAGATCCCTGAAAAAATATTTAAAATTATTAACACAAATATTCTTTCATGCTGAAAGATACAATAAATTCTTTTCAAAGTAAATGCAGGTGAGCTTCTGAAAGTTCGGGACATCTCCTTCGCCAACATACTAAGATTTCAAAGGTCCGAAAGAGATTTTTGTAACTACACGCTCCAACAAATCGAGCCAGAACAGCTTGAAGCCTCTCAACAGTCTGAAGCTTAAGGTTCGAATGGATGTAAACGGTCGGATCCAACATGCCCAAATATGGCCGGATCGCTGGCAGCTCCGTCTACTCAACAAGCTATAAGAAAGGCCGTAGTAGCGGAACCTCCACTTCATCAACCCGTCAGTAGGGACTGTAAGAGGTACGAAAGTAAATTTGACTATACAAGTTCAAGTGATCGTAATCTACCAAATTCTCCTAATTGACCGGAGAATCAAAGTTCCAATGGGAAGGAGGAGTCTCGAGCAACTACCAAATGTTCATATGCTCTAAATCTTTAACCACAAAGGAGAACTATAAATCTACCAACTTCAACAAAATCAGCATCGGGTAGCACATTTCCCATAGCTCAAGTCTGAAGCCTGGATGGGTGTAAGAGGTCGGATCCAACAAGCCCAAATATGACCGGATCGCTGACAGCTCCGTCTACTCAACACGCCATAAGAAAGGCCGTAGTAGAGGAACCCCCATTTCAGCAACCAGAGGATGAAGAGATGTCAAATCCCAGCTTGCCTAATCTGATAAACTCAAGTGACTCAGATGAAAGTCTCCTCAATTGGTTAAGGATCAAGATACTACCTGCATTTGGTACTATCAACTGAATTCAAAACCTGTAAATCCTTCAATAAATCCGTAAAGCACAAACACGAGGATTGAAGGAACTTTTCTTCAATAAGTCCATCAAAGCATAAAGCAAAGGACCGAAGAAATTATCCCAAAGTTCATGAAAAGCTTAAAGCTGAACTTTGAGGATTTCATCATTAACAAGTCCGTTATGCACAAAGCTCTGAACCGATGAATTTTTGCCACTAACCTAGTATAAACCTAGAGGGTTTGGTCGCCAGCACCTACTCCTTCGCCAAGCCTGTTAAAGCAAGAAGCAAATGGCAGAAGGTAAAAAAAACCTGACAAGTCAGTAAAGACAAATCAGGTAATTCTCCATCAATGTCCGCCGCACAAAGCATAAGATAGGAGAAATCAAAATCTCAGAACTCAAGTTAAAGCTACGAAAAGAAGCATCCTGAATGACATCTATAAATATCCCTAAAGACTGTGGGCATTTTAAATATTTATTTGGGTTGACATCGAGCCATGTGCCGAGATTTTCAAATAAATATTTAAAATTTCTTGCTAAAATGCAAGTAAAGAATGGGAGAATGGAAGGTCCTCCGTAAACCCAATGTGTTATCATCATAAAGTGCAATCTGAGCAAGATACGACAAGCAAAAGTGACAAAAATATTACATCTACACATGATGGTGGCAAACAAAAAAAAAGCGGCAATGATATCTGTAAGTGTCGGGAGAAAGTATTTTATCACTCTCATATAGATCTCTACTTGACAAGAACCAACATGTCAATCATTTTATTGACTACAAGTGTATCTAAAGACTTACAAAGGCATAGAGATGGACTCTTGAGGATCTATAGAGAAAGAAAAATAGTATGTGACATCCAAACAAGTTTTTAGAGATTCATAAAATAAGATCCCCTGTGTGACATTCAGAGTAAATATTTGAAGATCCACAGGGTCAATCATCACATAACAAATGTGATTTGATCTAGACATGAACCACATTTGTTAAGGAATATTTGTTGACCCCCACAACTCAAACCACGCATAAAAGGACAAAAATGATGAATCAAGTAGTGCACGGGTTGGTCCAACACATCACTTGAAGGGTTAAATGACCTCTGATTGCCAAACGGATGGCGCCATTGCGTTCAGAACATCAAATTCTGCTAGGTCGAGACCCCTCATAGTCGAATTGGATGAGATCGATCAAAAGGGATGACCGACACCCAAAATTAAAACACAATGCTGATCAAATGATGTCCTTTCGTGAAACGGATTTTGCCATTGCGACCGGAATATCACAAATACTTAAAAACTATATTTTCAATGTTCAAATTGGATCATCCGGGTTGGTGGCATGAATTTCGAGAAAAATTAGCCTCATCACTGTCCAAATGATGTCCGATCGCAAAATAGATTTCGCCATTGCTATCGGAATATCGCAAATACTTAAGAACTATATTTTCTAGGTTCAAATTAGATTATTCGGGTTGGTGGCACGGATTTTGAGAAAAAATTAGCCTCGTCACTATCTAAACGAAGTTCGATCGTGAAACAGACCGTGTCGTTGCGATCGGAATATCGACAATACCCTAAATCCACTATTAATTTCTTTAATTCTGACATTCGACAAAATAGACATGTTAAACGAGAAAAAATACATGCAAGTCAAGAAAACACATAAATCAGGATGATTTTTGATTGATTGGAACATGCTGTCATCCTAATTTAATGATGTTACTAATTATAGCAAGTCATTATTAACATTGCCTATGAGTTTAAGGAGAAAATGGAAAGTCAAATAAGATTTCAAATCGCATTGATTTGCAAATCTCGTTCTGTCAAAATCCTTCCCAGAAATCCCCTAAAATCCGCTGAACACAGCCTCTTTTCTGTCAATATGTCATCTCCAATACAGCTGCTACCTTGCTGTTGTTAAATGGAAGTCAAGTGGAGGCCTTTTAGCTTGGGGGTTCAAAAAGAAAAGATGCTTCAATCCTTCCAAGACCTCCATCTCCACCTGCTCTACACCCGTTGTCTACTTCCTGCTTACAACAGCGCCGACAGCCCTCAGTCCTACGCTGCCTCCACTTTGTCAATTCACAAGCCATGACTACAGGATGCCCATCTAATAGCCTTGCTAAACTCTTCTCCATGCTCATAGCTCCTCTCCACTATACTAATCCTCCTCCTCCATACTCCAACTAACCATACAAGCCCGGCCAACATCTCAACCCATCCACAGTAAGCTATGGCTCCAGGCCGGTTCTTCTCCCTTTACCTCTCTGTTCTCTTCACCTCAGCCTCATCTACAAACGACAAAACCTTGTGATATGAAAGGTAGTGAGCTTGACCACTCATATGTAGAGCGAAGAGAGCATTTGAAATAACTTGTTGGTTCAATCATACGTCCAAAGATTGTCCAAGAAAAAAAAAACCTTCAATGGGGAGGAGTTCACATCTTTCCTGGAACAGATTCTTGAGGCATTAAACAAAGGGGAAATTCCATCCGCTAGTTCTCTTGTTGAAGTTTTCAATAAGGCGATCCTTGATAGGTGCTTGAAGCTATATAATCAACAAATGGATAGGTTTCATCTGCCATTACCTGAGGAGAAATTGCAGCAGGCCAACAATGATTCAAAAGTTGAAGCAAGAAAGCTCTTTGATGAGCATCATTTTGGTCGACTGCATGCTGACATTCTGCCATCAAGCTTGAAGAAGAAATGCAGAAGGTTTATAAAAATTTTGTTCTGGACAAGGAATATCAGTCCTCCAAATTGTGAGGATCATTGTATACAAAATGTGAAGATAAAATGGACCATCTTCAAGCATTGAGACTTCCATCTATGGCTAAATTTAATGCTGGATTTCTTCAATGTAACCAAAGTTTTGAAAAGGAGTGTGTTGGCCCTTCAAAAAAGAGCTATGAGCAGAGAATTTCGAAGGTTTCCCAGACAACACAAGCCTCGGGTTTCTCTAAAGTGACAATGCCAGAAGATACGTGAAGCAGCTCCCTCAGTATCCAAGGCAAAGATTCAGCACCAGATTCTTTTTTTTTATCCAATCAAAAGAATTATAGTTGATGAGGCACTGTGCCACCTATATTTGGCATCTTTCCATGAACTGAATGAAGAGCCTGAACCACCCTTTGAAGATTCTAATTAAGTATTTAAGAAGATGAAGGAGACAGGACTGATACCCAATGTTATTGCCATGCTTGATGGCCTCTGCAAGGATGGCCTAGTTCAAGGAGCAATGAAACTGTTTGGGTTAATGCGTGAGAAGCGAACAATACCTAAAGTAGTGATTTACACTGCGGCTGTAGGAGGTTTCTACAAATCAACAAAGTTTGATGATGCGAGGAGAATTTTTAGGAAGATGCAGAAGAATGAGATTGTGCCAAATGCATTTAGCTACACAGTTTTGATTCAAGGTTTATGCAAAAGGAAGAGGTTGGAAGATGTTGTTGAGTCTAGTATGGAGATGTTGGATGCTGGTCACTCACCAAATGGGAGAACTTTTATTGTTCTTGTAGATGTATATTATAAAGAGAAAGGGATTCAGGAAGCTGAAGAGCTTATGAGCAGTTTGCAAAAGAGAGATTATGCACTTGATGAAAAAGGCCATTCAAGAACACTTGGATAAGGTACTTACTCGCCTATGGTTTGGGAGGCTATCTTTGGGAAGAAAACTTCACAAAGACCATTCTGAACAGAGAAGCTTAATGTTATTTCGTAAAAAAAAAAAAGAGAAGGAAAGAGTTTCAAAAGAATAATAAAAAAAAGAGAAGATTTTCTTCATGTGAATTTTGCAATCGCCACCGAGCCTCGCAAAGGTATAAGTTTCCAAAACTCAGATTTCCCATTCTCGTCGTTTGTGGCAGACCGGCAAACCCCCTATACACGCTCTCGTAGTACGGTGGGAGGAAAGCTGGTGCGACGCCTACGACGAGGTGGGTAATCACCTAAAAATCCTATTTTCAGCGTTTGCGGCGGACCAGAGAACCACCTATACGCGCTCTCGTAGCATGGTCGGAGGGAGCCCGGTGCGACGCATACAGCGAGGTGGGTAAGCCCTATACACGCTCTTGTAGCGTGGTGGGGAGTCACTTGTGTCCTCATACGGTTACTTTTGAAGACCCCATACACGCTCGCGTAGCGTGGTGGGATAAAAGATGTATGGCCCGGTGTCCCCCGACACCTACCATACACGCTCGAGTAGCGTGGTGGGATGGCCCAGTTTCCCGTAGTTTTTTCTAAACGGGGGAGACGTCGGGAGACTGTCAAAATTCTGACTGAAGACATAGTGGAATTGAACAAAATTTGGACAAACAAAAGACTTGATTTGGAAAATGAACTGAACATAAAATTGAGCCTAAATCAAACTTAAATGAACTCAAATATAAATGAGATCGAACATGAATTTGAACTTGCAATTTAAACAAACAGGTGACTTTAACTCAAATTTGAGCCTAACTTGAACTTCATTTGAACATTAAGAGAAATATAATTAGTGATGATTCAATTTGTACTCAAATGAACAAGTACAAGCTTGATTTAGACAATGAAAATTTGGACTCGAATATGATATGAGTTATAATGACATTGAACTCAAACTTGGATTAGAGTTTGAACCAGATGAGCTCAAGCTTGAATTTGACAAGGACCACAGAGACTCGACATTGAACATTCGAGCTCAAATGAATGAACTATAAGGACAACAGGGGACATACAAATGACAAAGATTTGGACTTCATTAAATATTAAATGAACTAAACAAGAACTGGAACATTAAGTGAACCATGACTTTGAGCTTGGACAAAATAACAGGATTAATGAAGTGAATGTCTTGAATCATGGTACCAAATTCCTAATGAATGTTAAAAGATTATTACTTCAATTGAAATATGAATGAGTAATGATATCAAACTCATCATATACATTGGACCATACTTAATGGCAAAGGGTCTACGATTACAATTTATTTGCAAGAAACAAGAAGATTATGAGGGATATAGCTTGGTTCCAAAGCCATGATATGGAGGTTTCGGACTAGCATAATCTATTTGTAACACTGAATTCAATTCATTCCTAATCAACAGTGGATAAGAATTATGAGATATGGGGTGACCTACCTACAAGTTACAAAGAAAAAAACTTCAATAGATTCATGAAAGTCATAAGGATTGGAATGCAACTTGCCAACTAGTATCAAAGACTAGTGTTATCGCTCATAATATGTGAGCATTATGAAGGAGGCAATGACGCACTTGTAATCAAACAACATAAAGATTTCCGATCAACATTAAGGGATTCTCCGATGCATAATAAATGCCACATCGTATGGTTCATTTTAACATGAAGTCAAATACAACGCATCTTGCAAGAAACAAAGAACATGGATATGCCTGTCTTCTACAACAAGAGACCAAGGTGTAATAAATGTAGCAATGCTCCACGACCAACATCAAGATACAAATGAAGGTATCCAACCCCACAGCCAATGAGAATTTAGAAGGAATATGCAGTCTGGTTGTAGGCAGATATGCAAGAGCCTTCAACAAACGTAATATCTTGTCTATAAAAAATGCATAACGAGCACTACGACTCTCCTCCATTCCACGATAGCCGACTAGTGGATAAATATCGTAGTTGGTTACTAATGCTGAGGATCAACACACAATGAGCATGATGGACAGTCTGACGTACCTTCAATCACTGCAGTCGTTGGTTCAAGGAGTCAGCCCCTGGCTTCGACATATAGGGAATCAGTAAAAAAGCCATCATCTAAGAGATGAAGACTCAAAACTGCAAGATATACAGTGTACACCAGCTCTTATGGGCTGTTATGGGAGATTCATTGTACACCTAATCTATTGTCCACAAGCAAAATACAAGGAGAATACATTATGTACTAGCCCCTATGAGTTATTATAGGAGACCCGCTATAAATATAAAGTGCCATCCTTGAGCAGATGCAGGAGACCATCATCAAATACGAGCTTCTACAAGATGCAACAATACGCCACCGGATCTGTAATATCCATGCAAGCAGACAGAAGGCGCACAAATCTCCAAATGAAACTCCAGCACCACGCCACCGGATCTGCAACATCCATACAAGCAGACATAAAGCATATAAATCTCTAAATGAAACTCCAGCGTCATGCCACTGGATCTGCAACCTATATACAAGCAGACAGAAGGCGTGTACGAGCTCTCAAGTAGATTACTGCATTCAAGCAGCGATTGCCCGTGCAACTGATCAACTGAAATATTTTAAAATATCCCCACATGTGCACTGTAATATGTATGCACATAAATACACCAAAATGCACGTGTAACTGTAAACACCCGCATGGGCCCCAACTAGCATGTTATTTATACACATATGACGTCTAGGGATACTGCGTGGGTCAATAAATATAAATCTGAGCCTCCTAAAAAAGTAAATAAGAGTTGATAAGGTTTGACAAATGATTATAAAATACCCCCAAACACCCGTATGGGCCCCGGCAAGCGTGTTATTGGTATACATGTAACGTCTAGGGATGCTGTGCAGGTCAATAAGTGAATTCAAGTTTGAGCCCGATCCTTCTATTCAGGTAGATAGGAGTTGACATGGCTCGAACTATTAAACAAATATACAGTCGCGGGGTCGACTGAGATATTTATTTCATACGTTCATATTAGGCCTTCAATGCCTATAATCAAGAGAATTCACTTACAAAGGCATAAAGCCTACGAAACCCGATCCTCTATCGACAGCCCAATAGAGCCGACAAGGTTCAACCCTCAAATACAAATGATCCCTTTCTACCCCGATGATGGCCGTGTTAAATGCAAATCTCAACCGGAGGGGTCCTTTCCAAGTATTTCAAATTCCACTCCAATGCCCAATCAAACTCGAAACTCTAAACTCCAAACAATCTCAAAATCCCAAACTCTAAAATATTTAAAATTAAAATCAATCATCAAACACTCAAAGCATAAATTAATCCACTCTTTGCAACAGTTTGCCGAGGTGAATAAATTAAAATTTACTCCATCTCTCATAGAGCTAATGCCTAGTCAAAAATATTACTAGGATCCATTCTCAAATAATCTCCTGCCAGTAAGGATATGGTACGAGTCCTCTAACCAGCTCTTTTGCTGCCAAATGGCACTACAGGCAAACGGTTATGACCCAGGGCCCTCTGAACCGAGTGGTTTTGCCGCCAAATGGCACCACGTGATACCGATTATGGCCAGAGCCAATACATTCCTTATTGACATCAAATCCTTAAGATATGAATCAATAGGATATGATTGATAGGGCACAAAGCCCTCTATTAGCTAAGGTGGATTCAAATTTGATCCCTTAGATAAATATCCACCCCAGGTCTATAAGGTACCCTTGGACGACGTAACCCATGGCTGCCGACAAGGATCCTTCTGTCAGGTTGGGTCGACTACCTCCTCTGACTAAATAGACCAGTGACCATGATGGCCCGGGATGATGGAACCATGGGATCTTGATCGGGTCTATCATCCATTCCCCCACCATCCGCTTTAAGTGCACGATGGTAAAATTTCTAATTTTAAATATCAAATTCTCTCAATTCTCTAACATCCAACTCATGCTGCTACTATATGCCAGATACTACGTATCTCTATGTATCTGATTGATGACTAGGCTTAATTGAAAGTTCTCTCTCATTACCGGGAGGGGTAATTAACTATAGGGGCTTGCGCCTATAGGAAACCAAAACTCAGATCATAAAGTCCTCACAAAATGAGGGCGAAATCTCTGGGTAGTATCTTGTCTACAAATCCATCTGCCTTCCAAAGTTTACCCCAAAACTTAATCCATTAAAACTCCCCCCAAAGAAAGCAACACGGGCGGAGGCCAGGGCCAAATTTTTGGAGCCCACACATACCAAATAATCTCCCTGTTCTAATGTCAACACATCAGTTTAGATTTGAAGAATATCTATCAGGTACCCGTAAACTCTTGACCCATTCAAAAATAGCTCATTTCTGCTCTACAGTCAAGGTAAAAGGAGCTTTTGGTTTGAAAATGTTTCCATTCCCACCATCCTTTAATTGTAATGCTTTCCTCCTATAAATCTCCTTTAAGTCCATCCTTTCTTTTATATTATCTTTTGATTTATCTTTGATGTTCATGATTGTATTGAATATATTATCAAAGATATTTTTATCTATATGCATCACATCTAAGTTATGTTTGATCAAGTTTGTCCTCCAATATGGTAATGATCAAAAAATAATTTTTTTAGTCCAATTGTGGTTGACACCATACCCTGACAATTTGTAATCAGCTAATGTTGGAGAATCCACTATTATGGGCATGGACCTTACTCTTTCAAATATTTATTCACTAGTTAAACTTGGAGGAGGTGGCGACATATCCATTTTATTTTTCACAAAACCATCCTTATTTTGCCTGAAAGGATGACCTGTAAGTAAGAACATGCAATGATAGTCAAACCAACTATTCTTCTCTCTGTGCTTTAAAGTAAATAATTTTGTATATTCCATACAATGTGGACAAGCTAATTTTCCAGAAGTGTTCCAACCTGAGAGCATACCATATGCGGGAAAATTACCAATTGTTCAAAGTAATGTTACCCTCATAATGAAGTTATGTTTGGTGGAGATATTATATGTATTTATTTTCTCTTCCCATAATAAATTCAAATCATCAATTAACGGTTGAAGGAATACATCGATTTTTGCTTTTGGATTATGTGGCCCTGGAATGATAAGCATAAAAAATATATAAGGAGTTGTCATGCACAACTCTGGGGGAAGATTATATGGTATGAGTATCACGGGCCAACATGAGTAAGGTGAAGCAGACTGACTAAATGGAGTGAAATCACCTGCACATAAACATAATCTTATATTTCTTGATTCTGCGACAAAGGTGGGATTTGTACGATCAAAGTGTTTCCAGGAATCTACTTCTGATGGATGTGTAATAAAACCTTCTTGTGAGATATGTTCTTTATGCCATCTCATATGTGCAGCAGATCTCATAGATGCATATAACCATTGCAGTCTAGGAATTATGGGTAAATAAAATAACCTACTGGCTGGTACTTCCTTCAGCTTTCTTTTCGTGATAGATTTTGTTTTAAATCTTGGTGCGTTGCAATAACGGCATGTAATTTCTAATTGATCATCTTTATAGAATAACATGCATCCATTGACACAATAATCTATCTTTGTATATGTCAAACCAAGCTTGAAAACTAACTTCTTAGTCCGATATAAATTTGTAGGAATTATGTTATCTACCGGATTGGTTTCTTTAAGTAGTCCAATGAATTGATTAAAACATTCACGGGGGACATTATATTCTGCCTTGATGCTTAACATCATAACAGTAATGGATAACTCTGAGTGAGTAGTGCACCCCTTCCATATTAGTTGTTGAGAAGCATGCAACAAATCATAAAAATTTTATACTTTTCTATTAGGTGACTCAGGATTAGCTTCTGTATACTATTCAAATTATGCTCCACTTGCATTATGAATTAAATCCTCAAGATTAAGTCGTATATTTTCTTCCTCATATATAGTAGCACTTATCGATGGGCCACATCGAGAATCAAAATGTGGTTCATACTCACCATGAGAAGTCCAATACCAATATTATATCATGAAGCCTCGACGATATAGATCAACAGTTACGTCATTTGGGCTTAGGTGCACCTAATTTTTATGTTTAGAACATGGGCAAATTCCATCTAAGATGAAGCTGGGCAATTGAGAAGCTGTCTGAATGAAAATATTCACCCCTCTAACGAACTCATAGGTTAATGTCTTTTGTCCTTGCGCCAATCAATTATACATCCAACTTCTTTGAGTTCTGATATCCATAATATAACTTACATATAATATGAATATATTAGATAATGTTATATATAATATTTATTGAAAAAGATATAAAGACTCTTAGCCTGCTCGAAAGGCCTATTGCAAATCTGGTTTTGATGATGACAAACATGTTTCAGTGTGTTTTGCTTGGCTAATCTGTTTCAGGCACAAAAGACCGCGAGCCACTCAAGCCAACTCAAGATCGGGTCCAAGTGTGTCAAATGTATGATTTTTCCTTTTATTGAGTCAATTGTAATGTAACTGATCCCCTAGCTAAGTAACCTTGCACACACACACTCAGGGGGAGAGATTGAGTGAGTTAGAGTTTCTGTTCAATTTTTGTTCAGATCGTCCTGGACGATCGTTGCATCGTCCTGGACGATCCAGTTAAAACAGAAACCCTAATTAGGGCGACTAAGTTAAGAAGGTCTGATTAAGCAGATCGTCCTGGACGATCTTTGGATCGTACGGGACGATATTCTCAAATCAGAAATTCCCAGCCGCCAGATTAAGTTAGGCAAGTTTTATTTTAAGTATTTTGGTCGGATCGTCCCAGACGATACGTGTATCGTCCTGGACGATTCACTACAATCATGCCTAAATTAGTCTGGTAATTAAGGAAAACAATTAATATTTAATTGATACGATCACATCGTCCTGGACGATCGCAGGATCGTCCCGGACGATCGTGATCGTCTTGTGCATTTCAGCTGTACGACCCGAACTGTGTACAGGACGATTTTGGGCCTTTTTGAACTAATCGTACAGGACGATGTACCAATCGTCCTGGACGATCAAGTCATTTTTTGGTCGTCCAGCACAGATTTCTCTGGACGACCCGAACTATCTTCTGGATGATTTTCCTCAATTTGTACTAATCGTCCCGGACGATCGCAGTATCGTACGGGACGATATGAACAACTTTTCTACTGATCGTCCAGAAGAGCCTAATCGTCCAGACTGAATCAGCTGATTTTGAACTGATCGTACAGGACGATCTACCGATCGTCCTGGACGATCATGGCAGACCAGTTGAGAATTAGGGCAAATTTTAAGCCCTCCTATAAAAGAACTTTTTCTAAAATTAAGAAAAATCTTTTGCTACCTTCCTTCTCTGAGAAACCCTAGAGAGAAGAGAGAGTTGGGAGAGAGAGAAGAGATCTTGTGAGGGGAAGTTAGTGAGGGATTCACTAAGGTTGCTCCAAGCACGGATCAAAGTCGTCTTCTCCGCTCGTCGTCTGTCGTCTAGTCGGTGTTCTTCGTGGGAGGATCGTTCGCAAGAAGATCCGGGGTTCTCTGCCCGCTTCAGGTGGAAGCAAAAGGAGTTCGAAGGTTCTCTGCCTGCTTCAGGAGGAAACGAAAGGAGATCAGGTTCTCTGCCTCACCGTGTGGTGAAAAGGAGGTGTTTTGTACAGGCTTCTCCGCCTTGCTGTGGGAGCAAAAGGAGAGTCACTTTCGTTTAGTGCAATACCCAGAGGGGAGGCTCCGGGGAGTGGACGTAGGTCAAGTTGACCGAACCACTATAAAATCTGGTTTGCTTTTCTGATTCAGTTTTGCACTTTACTTTTCAATATAAACTGCTTGGGTGAATATCGTTGGTTGATCTTTTCGTTATTATTTACTTGTTTTCACTGCTAAGTATCGAAAAGATTTTTGTAGTTATCGTGAAATTTTTAAATAACCAATTCACCCCCCCTCTTGGTTAGCCTCGGGACTAGTTCACTAGGGCTTAACATCCCTTTCGAACTTTCAAGTGGTATCAGAGCGGGATTCAAAATTTCTGTTTAAAAACTTTTGAATTTGATCCAATGGCTAATTGTAACAATCGTAATACTGCTGAAGGTTATTCTATTACTAGACCACCGTTGTTTGACAATATTCCTTTTGATTTTTGGAAAACACGCATGTCTACTTTTCTGCAATCTATTGATTATCGCATGTGGATGTTAGTTAAGGACGGATACGAACCACCTTTTCGAATGATTAACAATGTGAAAACTGAATTGCCGTTTGCTGATTGGATGTTTGATGATCGTAATTTAGCACAGTTGAATGCAAAATGTTTGAACTGTTTCTTTTGTGCTTTGAAATCTGAAGACTATATGCGTGTTTCTACTTGTACAACGGGAAAGGAAATCTGGGATAGGTTATGTATAACATACGAAGGTACAACTGAAGTCAAACAATCTAGGTTAAACATCTTGTTACATGATTACGAACTTTTTTGCATGAAACCTAGTGAGACTATTTTAGAAATGTACACAAGGTTCACTCAGATTGTTACCTCTTTGCATGCTTTAGGTAGAGAACTTACCAACTACGAAAGAGTGAACAAGATTCTTAGATGTTTGCCTGCTTCTTATGATGCTAAGATTACTGCTATTACTGAATCCAAAGATTTAAATACTTACTCTATTGACAGCTTACTTGGATCACTCATTGCTTACGAGCAAGGGGTGAACCAAAGGCAACTTGATGCAGGAGAACGCAAGAAAGAGAAGACCGTGGCACTAAAGGCCAAAGATTCAGATGCTAGCACTTCCGGGTCTGATAGCGATGAAGTTGCCTTAATCACAAAGCAATTCAAAAGCTTTCTAAGGAAGAAACATAAGAACTATCAGAAGTGGAACAAGGGTAAGTTCAATAAAAACTTTAAGGGTTCATCTGAATCGGTTTGTTTTGAATGCAGGAAGCCTGGACACATTAAGGCTGATTATCCAACACTTAAAGCTCACCCAAGCAAGGAGAAGGGTGAGGAGAAACCAAAGTTCAGAAAGGACAAGAAGCGGATTCAGAAGGCGTTCTGGGCAGACTCTGCATCCGACTCTTCTGAGACTAAAGCTGAAGAGGAGGAAACAAACTTGTGTCTGATGGCGGATGATCACCCTGGTCAGTCGGACCAGGAAGAGGTATGTGAGCTTACTTACGATCAGTTATTTGAAGTTTCTGAAAAGATTCATACATCGTATAGGAAGCTTAAGAAAACCCATGCTAGTTTGAAATTAGATTATTTGACTTTACAAAAAGAGCATGATTCTGTAGTTAAATATTATTCCACACTTGATTCCAATCACATGTCTCTGCTTGATGAGTTTGATGAATTGAACAAAAAATATTCTGATTTAGTTTCTGAGCATGATTCTTTGAAAACCACGCATGTTGATTTAGAAAAAGCTTTTAAAGAGTTAGATACAATGGCATGTGAAGTAGAAAGTAACAATGGCGCTTTAAAATTTGAAATTGCAAGTTTAAGGAAAGAGAATGAGTTTTTGGAAGTAAAAATCAGTGCTTTTGAAAAGAACAAAACACCGCCTACCTTTGAACAGTTTTATGCACCGCCACCTTTTAAAAATTCTATTGCAAGTTCATCAAAGCATGTTTCATACACTACTAGGAAGAGGCACTATCACTCACGACGTTTAGTTAATCCTTTTCCTGGTGTTAGATGTTTTTCATGTGGCATGTTAGGACACATATCACGCACTTGTACTGTTCACCGTAGTACACATTGGGTGTGGAGACCCAAACTGCCTGTTTCACAGCACAGCACGCATGCATCGCATTCTTCTTTTCATAAGAAGGAACCCAAACCTGTTTGGGTTCCTAAGACTGACATTTGATGATTTTGTAGGGGTGCTCTCACACAAGACCTCGTGAGAGCATGTGGTACCTGGACAGCGGATGTTCTAGACATTTGACTGGAGATGCAAATCAGTTCATTTCGCTGGAGGCCAGAGCTGGAGGCAAGGTTACACTTGGAGATAACACCACCAGGAAGGTGGTAGGCACAGGTATAATTGGTGATTCAAAGAACTTTATGATTGATAATGTTTTGCTTGTAGATGGACTGAAACACAACCTGCTGAGCATCAGTCAACTCTGTGACAAGGGATACAGCATTAAATTCCTGCCCACTGGCTGCATTTTAAGCTTAAATGATGAAGTTGTTTTGCAGGGGCAAAGGATCAACAATGTCTACAAGCTGGATGTAAGTAGCATTAAATCTGATAATTCAATTTGCTTAAAAACTGCCGCTGATGAGTCTTGGTTATGGCATAGGAGAGTGTGTCATGCCAGTATGAAAACCCTTAGGAGAGTCACCCAAAAGGACTTAGTTAGAGGTGTGCCCAAGCTTAAGTTCACTAAGGATCACCTGTGTGATGCCTGTCAGTTGGGGAAGCAAGTCCAGTCCTCTTTTTACTCTGTTAAGGACATTAGCACCTCTAGACCTTTAGAAGTTCTTCACATGGACCTCTTTGGACCCATTAGCACTGCCAGCTTAGGGGGGAGAGTTTATGGGTTTGTGATTGTAGATGATTATTCGAGGTTCACTTGGGTTAAGTTTTTGTCACACAAATCTGAGTCATTTGATGAGTTTAGATCTTTCTCTACTTGGATTCAGAAGAAGTTAGGATGTGAGATTATTACCATCCATAGTGATCACGGAGGGGAGTTTAAAAATGAAAGATTTGGAAGTTTTTGTGAGAATCATGGGATTAGTCACAATTTTTCAGCTCCTACCCCTCAGTAGAACGGGGTAGCTGAAAGGAAGAACAGGACCTTAGTGGAAGCCGCTAGAGCCATGCTTGCCGAGTATTCACTTCCAAAATACTTTTGGGCTGAAGCGGTGAACACTGCCTGTTATGTGCTGAATAGGGTGAATGTGAGAGTCAAACTGAACAAGACACCTTATGAGATCATTAAGGGTAGAACACCAAATCTGTCCCACCTCCATGTCTTTGGCTGTAAGGTTTTCATTCTGAACAACGGGAAGTCACCCTTAGGAAAATTTGACCCCAAATCTGATGAAGGAGTGTTCTTAGGATATTCAAGTGTGGGGAAATCCTTTAGGGTGTTCAATAGGAGGACTTTGGTGGTGGAAGAAATAACCCATGTAGTGTTTGATGAATCTGATCCTAAGGAGTCTAGATCTGAAGTAGAAGATGAAGAGATTGTTGAGGTTACCCAAGGAGTTGGAAATACAAATTTGGAGGAAAGGGTAGAACCTCAAACCCCATTGCCTAGAGATTGGAGATATTCTTCGAGTCATCCTAAAGAACTGATCTTAGGAGACCCTTCTGAAGGTGTTAGAACTAGGCATGGACTTAGGAAGGAAGTAAACCATTCTGCCTTTATCTCAATGACTGAACCCACCAACATCAATCAAGCCTTGTCGGATGAGTTTTGGATTTTAGCTATGCAGGAAGAATTGAATTAATTTGTAAGAAATGATGTTTGGGAGTTAGTAGAAAGACCTAGAAACCAAAGTATTGTGGGAACCAAGTGCGTCTTTAAGAATAAGATGAATGATTCTAGTGTGGTGGTGAGAAATAAGGCAAGATTGGTGGCTAAGGGGTATAATCAGATAGAAGGGATAGATTTTGAGGAAACTTTTGCCCCTGTAGCTAGATTGGAAGCCATTAGAGTGCTACTAGCCTTTGCCTGTTACAAGGGATTTAAGCTGTTTCAAATGGATGTCAAGAGTGCCTTTTTAAATGGGGTAATTAAAGAAGATGTTTTTGTAGAACAACCCCCAGGTTTTGAGAGTTCCCAATATCCAAGTCATGTCTATAAATTAAAAAAGGCCTTATATGGATTGAAACAGGCTCCCAGAGCTTGGTATGAGAGGCTTAGCACATTTCTGTTAGAAAGAGAGTTTGTTAAGGGGAGCGTAGACACCACCCTTTTTCTGAGGAGATTAGGAGATGACTTACTCATTGTCCAGATCTATATTGATGATATAATTTTTGGATCTTCTGATAAATACTTATGTGAAGAGTTTTCTAAAATAATGAGTAAAGAGTTTGAGATGAGTATGATGGGAGAATTGTCCTACTTTTTGGGGTTTAGCATAAGGCAAACGGATGATGGAACCTTTCTCAATCAATCAAAATACACTAAGGACATTTTGAAGAAATATGAAATGGACAAAGCCAAGCCAATCAATACTCCCATGCCCTCCTCAGTTCAGTTAGATAAGGATTCAAATGGAAAATCTGTTGATCAGAAGAAGTATAGAGGGATAATAGGTTCACTGCTTTACCTGACTGCTAGCCGACCTGATATCATGTTTAGTGTCTATCTTTGTGCTAGGTTTCAGGCTGATCCTAAAGAGTCCCACCTGACTGCTGTTAAGAGAATTCTTAGATATCTTTTAGGAACCCCAAACCTAGGAATTTGGTACCCTAGGCATAGCACCTCTTTTGAGATCATTGGATATTCTGATTCTGACTTTGCGGGGTGTAGGATGGATAGGAAGAGTACTTCTGGGACTTGTCAATTTATAGGACAGTCGTTAGTCTCCTGGTCCAGTAGAAAACAGAACTCAGTTGCACTTTCCACTGCTGAAGCTGAGTACATTGCCTTAGGGAGTTGTGTGGCCCAAGTTCTTTGGTTGAAGCAGCAAGTCTTGGATTCAGGAGTACCTACTGACACAATTTCTGTTCTGTGTGATAATACTAGTGCCATCTGTATCTCTAAGAATCCAATCCAACATTCTAGGACCAAACACATTGACATTAGGCATCACTTCATTAGGGACCATGTTACAAAAGGGGACATTGAGCTACACCACGTAGCAACTGAAAATTAGCTGGCTGACATATTCACTAAACCACTGGCCTTTGACTCATTCAGCATTTTGAGAACCAGATTAGGAGTGATTGATATAAATGCTTGATTCTGATGACTGCTGATTTATGATTGTTATGATTGGTATTCTGATTTCTGTTCGTTAGTTTTTTGTATTCTGTTTTCTGATTTCTGTTAGTTAGTTTTTGTATCCTGATTTCTGATTTCTGTTAGTTAGTTTTTGTTTGATTATTTGCTTTCAGTTGATTTTATTTCTTCTGTTGATTTCTGTGTTACCCTTTTTGTTAGTTTGATTTGAGTATTCACTTTGCTATGATTTTCTACCTGTTTTTATTTATTTACGGGTTCATATCTTGCACTTACTGTTTTATGCTTTTCAAGATCTGATCACCGCTCACTACTTCTGGTGATCTGAATTTTTGACTGGGAGTTTTTACCTTGTTTTGGTTTGGAAGCTGATAAGCAGTGATTGACTTCGCTGAATCTGTTAAAGGGAAGAAATATTGATAATTATTTCTCTTCCTCTAACTCCTTGACTGGTGTGTAGTTTCTTTTGAATAAAAATCCTTTTCAAAATTAAAATGTTAGTTTTTGAAATAGAGATTATTTTATCTTCCTACAGTAATCTGCCTCATATCAATAGTGTTTTTTTTTCAAAGTCTTGAGTCATTAGTTTGATTTTCTAAACCAAGTGATTGCATTTATCATATGTTGTATGGATTTTGTTTTGTGAATCATTCTTCCTTACTGCGGAGAGTCATCTCCTATGTCTGGAAGATAATCTCACAGTTGAGACTCTTTAATGATTATGAAAAGGAGAAAGCTTATAAAAGATGCGCAGTGCGTCAGATAATTTGAAAAAGAGGCATAAAATGAGCCCAAAACTGAAAAGATGCGAAATTGCCAAATTGGATACACAAAGTGTATCAAAAATCAAAAGATGCGCAAAGCGCCAACCAATTTGAAAAAGAGGCACAAAATGAGCCCAAAACAAGCTTTCTTTCCTTTCAGATTGTTAAATGTCTAAGAGGAATCTGTGCGCCACTTAATATTTTCAAAAGCTTGAGTTTTGAAAATCATGATTTCTGATTTTTTACTTTGTAACACTATTATATCAGATATTTTTCTGGAACGAGGCTTGAAAGGATTTCTTTTCAAATCTAATGTCTTTTATTCTGAATCGGATTTTTGTTTTGAAAGAGGTTTGCATCGATAAGGTGCCCGAGGTCGGCGCTACGAACGTTGATTATTTCCAACCTTTTCTGGATTTCAGCGCTGTCAATCGTCCTGTCATTGGTTTTCGAATCTAAAGTCAAGGAAAAATTCTGATTTTCTAAGAGCAGCTTAATCAAAAATTTAAATAAAAAAAAAATACTTCTATGTGTTTTTGCGGTAAGTTTTATTCGTCTTTTTATTATTTTGATTTCATGGTTGTGTTTTTTGGATCCTGATCGATCATCTTCATCCTCCATTCTTTTCTGCTTTTCTTCACATCGTCCTGGACGATACACCTATCGTCCTGGACGATCCTCTTCATCCTGGACGATCCACAAATCGTCCTGGACGATTCATTCAAAATCATACCCACTGCTCCTGCTGCTGAAACTACCCCAATTATTGGTGATCATCCTGGACGATATGATCCATATCTTCCTGATACGATCAAATGGCTGAGATTGCACCAATTATTGCCCATCGTCCTGGACGATCCCATTATCGTCCCAGACGATCCACCTGTCAAGCCACTGGACGATTCAAATTCGGCCCGTCCGACATATTTATTGTAAATCGTCCTGGACGATCCACCTAATCTTCCGGGATGATACATTTTCGTCAACGGTCGTCCAGCTGACTCCTCGGGACGATCGCCTGTGTCTAATCGTCCCGGACGATATCTGATCGTCCTGGACGATCGGACCACTTTTTTGACCAATCGTACAGGACGACATAAATGCACCGATCGTCCCGGACGATGTCGCGATCGTACGGGACGATCAATCCGTTTTCTTTATAAACAGCAGTTTTCTTCAGTTTTTTCCACACCTTTCTTCCTCCACTCTTCTTTCATCTTCTTCTCCCTTGGTTTCCTAATGGCTGGTGGCAAGAGGTCTCGTCAAAAGGGTGCCAGTTTCTCTCGGGGGCTGGTCGATCCTCACTTCCCTAATGCAGCCGATCAGGCTGCCTACGAGCGATACTGCGAAGTGGGGATAATGCCTTCGAAAATAGTAAATCCTCGCACTCTCACCTATCCAGTCCTTGATCTCTTCGCACACACCTCTCTTACCTTCATCCTCACCCTCGCTTTTCCCTTTAGTTCCGAACTTCTTCGCGTTTTCTTTACGAACCTGCGGATTTCTGCTGACTACTCCACTCTCCGTTCCTATGTCAATCAGCGCCCTGTCGAGCTTACCTATCAAGACTTTCACGACATTCTCCAACTGTCCATCACTGACGACAAACTCCACACCCTTATCACAGACCCAGATTATAATTGGAGTGTCGCTAATCATTTCCTCCGCAATACCAATGCCCCTTATCATGACAATGCCTCCTCCACCCTTCTTAAGGACGCCCGAACCATTCAACATGTTCTTCGTTCCTCCGTCGTTCCAAAGGCGGGGGATCGCATTCACATTACCCCCCTCCTGTCCTTGACCACCTACTACATCATGGCCCATCGAGAATTTAATGCTGCCGATCTCATTATCCGGTACCTCGAGCACCTTAACACCATCCGGGATCCAGGTCATCGCCATCGCCCAAATCTAGCCTTAGGACACCTCATTGCATATGCTCTTGAAACCAAGTATGACTTGCAATATCCCGCAGCCCCAGATGTTCCTACCTACTTCCTCACCAACAATGCCTTCCATGTCCTCCACAGCACCCGACTACATCCGGAGCCCGCCCTGGATGGTGAGGAAGAGGAGGAAGCGGCCATTCCCGCTCCTGCTGCACCCGAGGCACCTGCTCCCCTTCGCATTGCCTCTCCCCTTGACCACCTGGTGCAGCGATTTGACCAGTGGGAGGCCCGTTTTGACTCCTACGTGGTTGCCCAGGAGCAGCGACACAACGAGGACCTCCAACGCTTCGCGGACTATGCTGCGCAGCAGCAACAGCAGCATGACCAGGACATGGCCTGGTTCGGAGCTCAATTTCAAGCCATTCACCATTACCTCAATCCTCCACCACCACCTCCTCCTTCCGATCAGGATCCACCTTTGTTTTAGCTTCCTGCTTTTGTAGTTGTTCTATTTTATGTTTTATTTCAGTGTTCTGTTTTTCCCTCTTCCTTTTTGTGATGTCAAAAGGGGGAGTCAGTTGTAGTCGTGTCGTGTCTGTTTCTGTTTTCTGTTTCATGTTTTCTGTATTGTTTGAGCTGTTAAATGAAAATTAAAAAAAAATGTTTGTTTTGTTTGATCTCCTAGTTTACCTTTGTTTTCAGACTACTTTACAAATGTTTGCCATCATCAAAAAGGGGGAGATTGTTGCAAATCTGGTTTTCATGATGACAAACATGTTTCCAGTGTGTTTTACTTGGCTAATTTGTTTCAGGCACAAAAGACCGCGAGCCACTCAAGCCAACTCAAGATCGGGTCCAAGTGTGTCAAATGTATGATTTTTCCTTTTATTGAGTCAATTGTAATGTAACTGATCACCTAGCTAAGTAACCTTGCACACACACACTCAGGGGGAGAGATTGAGTGAGTTAGAGTTTCTGTTCAATTTTTGTTCAGATCGTCCTGGACGATCGTTGCATCGTCCTAGACGATCCAGTTAAAACAGAAACCCTAATTAGGGCGACTAAGTTAAGAAGGTCTGATTAAGCAGATCATCCAGGACGATCTTTGGATCGTACGGGACGATATTCTCAAATCAAAAATTCCCAGCCGCCAGATTAAGTTAGGCAAGTTTTATTTTAAGTATTTTGGTCGGATCGTCCCGGACGATACGTGTATCGTCCTGGACGATTCACTACAATCATGCCTAAATTAGTCTGGTAATTAAGGAAAGCAATTAATGTTTAATTGATACGATCACATCGTCCTGGACGATCGTAGGATCGTCCCGGACGATCGTGATCGTCTTGTGCATTTCAGCTGTACGACCCGAACTGTGTACAGGACGATTTTGGGCCTTTTTGAACTAATCGTACAGGACGATGTACCAATCGTCCTGGACGATCAAGTCATTTTTTGGTCGTCCAGCACAGATTTCTCTGGACGACCCGAACTATCTTCTGGACGATTTTCCTCAATTTGTACTAATCGTCCCGGACGATCGCAGTATCGTACGGGACGATATGAACAACTTTTTCTACTGATCGTCCAGAAGAGCCTAATCGTCCAGACTGAATCAGCTGATTTTGAACTGATCGTACAGGACGATCTACCGATTGTCCTGGACGATCATGGCCGACCAGTTGAGAATTAGGGCAAATTTTAAGCCCTCCTATAAAAGAACTTTTTCTAAAATTAAGAAAAATCTTTTGCTACCTTCCTTCCCTGAGAAACCCTAGAGAGAAGAGAGAGTTGGGAGAGAGAGAAGAGATCTTGTGAGGGGGAGTTAGTGAGGGATTCACTAAGGTTGCTCCAAGCACGGATCAGAGTCGTCTTCTCCGCTCGTCGTCTGTCGTCTAGTCGGTGTTCTTCGTGGGAGGATCGTTCGCAAGAAGATCCGGGGTTCTCTGCCCGCTTCAGGTGGAAGCAAAAGGAGTTCGAAGGTTCTCTGTCTGCTTCAAGAGGAAGCGAAAGGAGGTCAGGTTCTCTGCCTCACCGTGTGGTGAAAAGGAGGTGTTTTATACAGGCTTCTCCGCCTTGCTGTGGGAGCAAAAGGAGAGTCACTTTCGTTTAGTGCAATACCCGGAGGGGAGGCTCCGGGGAGTGGACGTAGGTCAAGTTGACCGAACCACTATAAAATCTGGTTTGCTTTTCTGATTCAGTTTTGCACTTTACTTTTCAATATAAACTGCTTGGGTGAATATCGTTGGTTGATCTTTTCGTTATTGTTTACTTGTTTCCGCTGCTAAGTATCGAAAAGATTTTTGTAGTTATCGTGAAATTTTTAAATAATCAATTCACCCCCCCTCTTGGTTAGCCTCGGGACTAGTTCACTAGGGCTTAACATCCCTTTCGAACTTTCAAGGCCATCGTTTTAATTAAGTGGCCAAACCAAATTAGACTAAGCTCTGTCTAGGATGACATTTAATATTTCATGCAAACTCTCACTACAGCACATAGCTTTGAGTGTATCGACCACCAATTTCTTACTTTACTAACATGGTCGTCGAAAGGCTGCAGTTTTATGTGTCAAAACCATCTAAGGCGACTCTATCTAATCTTATCTTTCACTGGAGCTACTCCAACCTTTTCACATATTTGATCATTTCGTATCTTGTTTCTAAGAGTAAAGCACTTATCCACCTGAGCATCCTTATCTCTGCAACACTTAACTTAATATTATGCTTCTCTTCTAATAGCCAATATTCTACACCATAAAGCATTATAAATCTAACCACCATCTTATAGAATTTCCCCTTAAGTTTGAGAGGGACATTTCTATCACACAACAAGCCCAATGCATTCCTCCACTTCAACAATCCAACTTGAATTCTACTAACAATATCACACAACTTAAACTCCAAGGTTGATCTCTATAATTCAAAATTTTCTTCAACTCTCTCTCTAGTCTTACCAAAAAGAAGAATATAATAAGCAAAAATTAAGCATATACTAGGGTACAATCTCTTGCAAATGTCTAGTGAGAACATCCATGACCAAAGAAAAGGAAGAATGTTACCTTCACACCAAGGGAACGTCGTCAAAGGAGCAAAACCTGTAGCGGATAAGCCGAAGGAACGTCGCCGGAGTGTCGTCGGAGAAGGAGTGAATTCGTCGTTGTCGAAGGAGCGAAGTCGTCGTCGTCAAAGGAGTGAATTGAGTCCGAACAGCGAGGGAGTGTCGTCGGAGGGTCGTCGAACAAAGAGACAAGTCGAACAAAATGAGCAACCAGGCGCGGGATGGCACGAAATAGGGCTTCTACCGACAAAATTTCCAGCGGCTAAACCGTCGGTAACATTACCGGCGGATATTACGCCGGTAATATTTTTTCGACTTTAAGTAAGCCGACATAAAATATGTCGGTAAAGCCGTCGGTAATTTGCGGCGGACTATGCGTCAGAAAATAAATATTTTTCGGTATAATTGCGGCGTAATATCCGCCGGTAAATATGCGACGGTGAATCCGCCAGAAAGTCTGCTGCAAAATTACCGTAGAAATATCAGCCGGTAATTACACCGCTAGTTTCCGGCGGATATCATTTGCCGAAAATTCTGACGGTAATAGACAGTTTTTCTGTAGTGCTATATGTTGGCTATATAAAGACTCCTAGGTACTAGCTAAAAAATTGGAGCCACCAGATGTTTGCCCCTCATATGTATGGGCTTGCAAGCCTAAACCATATACTCTGTCGTATTGTATTCCTCCTACCGCTTGCGACCAAGTGTGGTAATTAAAATATTCAGTTAATCCACCAGAAGAACCTTCACCTGCTGCAGCCTGGCTCTCTCTTAGTCTTTTATACTCCTCCTATAAAAGTTAATAAACATTTAAGCAATTTATACATAACTTTACAACAATTGAACTTATATACTTACAAAGGATTTCCTCGCATGCTCGTCAACCCATTATTGATCCTCCTGCCGCTTGTGGGTATAACTATGTAATTCAACAGGAGTCAGTTTTCTATCCAGCACCGCTTTCTAGAACAGATATATATTAGTATTCTTATTAAGGAAAATCATTAAAAGATTTTAAATTTCCTTACCAAATATCTTTTGTGCTCAGTATGTGGAACAGAATCCCTAGTATGAAGGGAACTGCCCAAGCCCCCAACATCAGAAGCTCTGTTCTGTTTATTTTGATCCCTCCTCCTACTATAGTCTGGGCTATTCCAAGCATTGCTCAACTCTGTTGATCGCTCCAGAAAAATCTTTTTAAATTATGCTTCTCGTGAACCCCGTTCTCATGAACATAGGATTCCCTTTAATTTTTTCGGAGGTAGATTGAGTTTGATATTTAACCAGATTTTCCTCTGACAATAGTGTCAGGGTTTATTTAGATCTGGGTTCTAATTCCTATGAGCACAAGCCCTCATAGTTAATTACCCCTCCTAACGCATTAGAAGAGCACTCTTGATTAAGGATGAAATACACGTAGCTTTGTACAAGAAGTGTAAAAATGTGCAACAAAAATTTTAGACTTAGTTATGGGGGATGAAGGTACACCCGATCAAGATCCCATGGTTCCGTCGTCCCGGGTATACCGTCGGTTCAATCTACCAACACTAACAACTATGGATTGTAGTGTCCAGGGAATCTGATTAGCAGCCATGGGTTGCCTCCTCTCAGGGATCCCGAATAGACTGAAGTGGAGATGTATGGATTTTAGTTTAGTTTAGTTTGGGTTGGGGCTTATAGCTTCCTTAGAAGTTGCCCGTTAGTTTGTTTAGTTTGGGGCTTACGGCTTCCTTAGAAGTTGCCTGATGATTTGTTTAGTTTGGGGTTTACGACTCCAATTAGGAATTGCCCGATGATTTGTTTAGTTTGGGGCTTACGACTCCAATTAGGAATTGCCCGATGATAGGTCTTACAACCTAGCCCTTATAGACTAGGATGCCTGGGTGATCTGAGTTTTAGATTTAGGGTCGTTCATTTAGAAGTTCCCTAACGCGTGGGTCTTACTGCTTCGCTTAGAAGTAGCCTAAATAGTGGGTCTTACAGCTTAGTCCTATAGGCTAAGATGCCCAGGGTAGGGGTTAGGTCATTTTCACCTAAAGATTTCCCCTCATAGGTTGGACTTACAACTTCTACTAGAAGTGGCCAAATTAATTTTTAGGAATATCGTTTCATTTAATTGATATATTTAGTGAAGTAATTATCTATAGGAATTACCACTTCTATTAGAAGTAACCTATAAGAGTTAGTTTAGCAGGACTGCATCTTTACATACTTCCCCACCTCGACACCGCTTTTAGTGTTTCGTAGCAATTCTACTACAGTAGTTTGTTGCTTTGCTTTCAACAGTTTGTTTTGCATGCAGTAGTTAGTTTACTACTTTTCAATTTTCATTATATATATGAATTTTTTTTTTTTGATGCGCTGACTTTTGCTTGTTTGCTTGCAGGTGCTCATAGCTTGCGGATTAGAGAGTTCTCATGTAGCTACAGGAGCTTGTTTGTTGGAGAGTTGCTTGTGAGTTTTTTATGTTTGACAGCTGTTGGAGAGCTTTATAGTTTGAGAGCTGCTTAGTTGGATGGCTTTGTGAGAGCTTGTACTTAGATTGGACTATTATAAACATTTTCTTCTTGCATTTTACTTTATTTTAATTGCATTGATTAATTAAGTTGATTAAGTAAAATATTGAATTTTAATTAAAATTTAATTTACTCAATTTGATTTTAATTTGTTTGAATATTTGAAAGTGTTATTTTTAGTTGTATTATTAATTAAATTAGATCGCTCATTAATTTAATTGAATTTAAATATTTCTTTAATTAAATGTTATTTAATTAAATTTGAGTTTTAATTGAGCTAAAGTTTCTGATTTTTTTATCAATTAATTGAATTGGTTTCAAAGTTGGATTTTAAATCATGTGAACTTTAAGTTAACTAATTAACTGATTGGTTAACTGAAATATAGTTTAATTAATTAGCTTAAGTTTTAAATAAATCTTTAGTTTCTCTGATTTGAGTTCTTGTTATAATTTCATTTCACATTAGTTATTTTTAGATTTTAGATTTTAATTTTAAGTTTAGTTTTAACTTCTTAGATTAATTATTCCAATTAAATTTTGTTGGCATTTGAGCTGATTAAATGCTTATGTTATCCTTTAATTATGTTTTAATCTTTTATTTTAAACGTTCACTTAGATTTCTGTTGAAGAAACATATTAAATTTAGTTAGGTTGTTTAAGTCAATTAATTGATTAAGTGGTTTGTTTGATTACAATGAATTGATTAAATATTTTATTAATTTTATCTCAGCTTAATTAATCAACTTAAATTAGTTTAGTTAATTAGAAGATTTAGCTCACAAATATATCTTCATGTAATGTGTTATAATCAATTTCCAAGTCCAATTAATGAGCTGAATGTGTGTGTGTATATTTTTTTTTATCTTCCAAAAGTTTGGCTAAGTCCAGAACTTTTGAGTAAATTTCTCCAGCCTCCCGGAGTCCCCTCCCCGACGCCGGGAGGTAAGGAGGGCATTTGCCCTTTTAATCCGCCCGGCCGGAAAGATAATCGACGGCCGAGGGCTTCAGGGCGTTGTCGGGCCCCGGAAATTGTCTTCGATTGCTTCGATTTGCTGATTGTAGCCTTTGATTGCAAAGATTGGTCGTCGATTGCAAATATTTGATTGCCGATCGCATATATTTGAATGCCGATGATCGCCGATTGTTGCCGATTAGTGGGATTGTTGCCGATTGTTGATTGCGAACACTTGCTTTCTTCTTCCCTTCTCTCTTTTTTTTTAATAAATATAATTGATAATAACAATAGTAAATATTATTATTATTAATTATAAGCATTATTATAATAATAATAATAATAAAATATCTTAAATCCTTCTCCTCCGACTCACAGATTCAAGAATGGGTTTGCTGTTTAAGAGGCTTTGCTTGCGTATGATCAGGTGAGGCTTGCGGCTAACTGCTTCTTTCTCTTTACGTGAAAGAAGGAGATACTCCGTTTACGAGTGGGGAAGAGAGCCGGGGACGGGATTCTCGCGTGAGTTGAGGTCGCCGGCGAAGGATCGAGGCTTTGTTCGCATAAGGAAGATCAGACGGTCAAGTTGCTTGTGAGTGGAAGACCGGCGGCAGATTCGTTTCTTGAATTCGCAAAGGAAGAAAGCAATCTGGCTTGTTTCTTACTTGAGATAGATAGAAGATGCCGAAAAATTGGACAGGTGAGCCTGCTCAGGTTTAGGTGTTGCTTGCTACTGGCCTTGCGGATGGATCGGTGTGGAAGTCGGCAGCAAACGGAGGTGCGGTCACGATTGATTTGCTATTTTGATTCGCAGAAGACCGGAGGCACAGGATCGCCGAGCTGAGACGGGCGGTGTGGAAGTCGGAACGAATCGCTGAAGCAAGAGAGCCGAAGACAGGGAACTTACACCTCTTCGCCGCCAGAACGTCAGAAAAAAGGCCCCTATCTCTTTTCCTTTTTTTTATATACATTCTCATGGCAGTTGCCTCAATAGATTGGGAAGGAACGACGTGCTGCAGTTTTTTTCCTTTTCAGATCGTGGCAACGTGTGTATATTTTTTATTTAAATCAAATGCCACTGCCGTGTCTTATAACTATTTTTTTTTTCATATTCTTTTGTTTTGCGAATTTGGAATAAAGTTAATAGGAATCCCACGCTTCATATAGTCTTGACCTGTATAACCTCGAGGATGACATGAAGAGTCTTCATATATTCCCCTGCTTATTATTTACCGGCTATGGTTGCCTTTAAAACCTTCCAGTATAAGAGATGAGCATGCATTTATAGCCAGGCATTTTCATCATCTAAAGTTCTCCATGATTTGATTTTATCTGCTAAAACATGTCATCTATTCACAAGCTAAGAAAGGTTGCATAGCTGTATTTATATCATATCTTCAAGCCTTCCAGTTCTCTTTATTTATATATATATATATATTTCTTTGAGAATTCGAGCATTACTCAATTAAATTTGCTCAAATTACATCCAATTCTATAGTTGAAGTCTCATAATCTGAAATCTTTGTTGTTCAGCTATTATAATTAAGTTGGATTATTTCTCATATATACTCTGTTGATCTGTATGAATGGTGAGATCCCTTTCGAACAGTAAATCATTTACTGTATTTTACTGCATACTTTTGTATGAGCATAGTGTTCGATTCCCATAATAGTTCATTTATTAGAGCTTGTCGAATCAATGAGGTGGTTTTACCGTTTCCATTCAGGAGTTGAGCCTACCACATCTCAAATAATCTCTCAAATTTTTTTGTTCTGCTATTATATAATCACATCTTTGAGTTGATTTATCTCAATGCTAAAGCCAACTGGCTCACTTGCTAAGCTATCCTTTACAGATTGCTCTGAAGCCTTCATGCAAATCATCAGTTTTCTCTTCTTCAATTAATTTAGCATCTTTAGGACCATGAATCCTTCTTTTATGCAACTTGAGTAGAGTTTTGTCTGAATCTTTGATCTTTAATTTTTTTCTATTCCAAAATTATCAGAATCATGCTTTGTTTTTTTTTTTTTGATTTATTGTTAATCTAGAAGTTTTATTGAATTACAACAAATTGCCTCCCAACGAATTTATTGGGCATTTTTTTTTCACGCAATAAATTTGTTGTCACGTTATTTGAATATTCTGACTTACTCGATTCTCTTCCTTTTATCAGGTTATGGCTTTTGATTGGATCAGGCCCCGCTCGATGCCTGATACAGAGCCTTCTGAGGATCAGATTTGGAGGGAGATCGACAGATTTGATCATTTTCATTCTGCTTCCATTAGAGATCATCTATCATGGCACCAGGAGATGTTGATAGACAGAGACATATATGCTGGACTGTTCACCCGCTCTCCTCGTCTACCGGTCTATGATTCAGAGCTTCCTACGGGTCATGATCCGGCAGATTGGATGATTTCCCTTAGGCTACGCCACAGCGACGTCAGTTCACTAGATCGCATTGTGGAGGGACTGACCTATGGTGTCCAGGACGTACTGCAACCTATTGCAGACCTTGCAGAGCGCACCGGTATTGTTAGGCTTTTGAGCTACAGCCTTTTGCGGCACGAGGTCGACGAGTAGCGTTAAGATTCAGTATTTGGCAGTCCTCTTCGGACTTTACGGGGCTATGTGTGCTGGGCCTGCCATATCCTTAGATCACACCAGAGGACTCTTAGACAGGCAGGAGTCTACAGGGCCATTTATATTTTGTTCTTCGACTACAGCCAGCTTTCTTACACCTGGCTTCAGGGATTAGCAGAACATTGGGACAGTGTCACCAACACCTGTTGGATTGGGCCAAATGAGATGGCCATTACACTTTGGGATTTACAGATGGTTTCAGGTTTGCCTATTTTAGGCATTCCCTATGAGGAGTGTGTTCCTCAAGATTGTGATCTGTTTAGACGTCATCCAGGCGGCCAGTCTAAGAGGGGGGGAGTTTGTATATTCTGATGGCCTCCACCGGAGTTTGGCTCACTACCGTTATTTACACAGACAGAGGAGCCAGCACCGTCGAGTTATAGTTACCTTGGAGGACTGGATTAAGAGCTTGTTGAGCCAAGATGCTTACACTGTACAGTCAGCTCATCCTCAGGATCCATTTGATACAAGGTTTCAGTCTACTGGGTTGTCTTCAGTTGGGACTTTTGAGCCAGAGTCAGCAGAGGGGACACGACCCATTTCTGCGAGGGGGATTTCAGAGGAGATGTCCTTGGTGTCTTTTGTAGCCACTTGGCTATGCAGTTTTGTCTTTCCGAGTCAGGACAGATCCTTTCGTCCCAGTACACTCTTGATGGCCAGCCTAATTGCTAGTGGGAGGCAGGTTTCTTTAGCCCCGGCCGTACTTGCGCAGATATACCATGGTTTTGGACAAATTTCTGCCTCTTATGGTCATCGACAGCGTGTGGTTGAGGTTCCGTGGCATTATGTCCACGGATGGGTGCATATACACATAGAGGGGGCTTTCAGTTGCGCCGAGTCACCGGGCTACTTTTCAGATCACTTTTTTCCCCTGTTGATCCAATTAGCCTGGGCGACCTCAGCTATAGATAGGGCCCAGATTAGATTGTTTTTGTTTGCACCCTTACGTGTGGCCGGCCGTTTCAGACTGGTTTACAGGTCTCCTGTTGGAGATTTACCCTCGCGGAGTTTTGGAGTTTCACTGTTAGATTCTTTGACTGAAAGAGGCGGGCCTACTTTGCTTTCCAGGAGCGGCTTTGCACCTATTGCTTCTTACTTCATCAGCATGAGACCTGGATGGCTTTGCTACAGGAGAGATTGCTCTATAGTCTTGGAGAGGTCCAATAGAGCAGCGCGACAGTTTGGTTTTGTTCAAGCCACTCCCTTGGATGGACTTCCAGCGCTTCCTGGGGTGACAAATCGTCGCCACTTGAGCTCTCTTTCATTTTCAGCTTGTCATGAGGTGGCTGCCATGACTTGGGCTTTTCTCCTTCGCTTTGGGACAGGTTCTCGCTTTTGTATAGCACCTATAGATGCTCCTACCGGTATTTCACACTTACGGCTAGTCTGGGTTCGACACACCTTTTCCTCCTTCTTTGAGTTGGGTATTCAGAGATACAGTAGGAGGATCAGGGGCACTGGACGACTGAGGCATTCGTCAGGGCTGAGGGATTACACCCCCGCACACACATAGCATCATAGAGCGCCAGATAGAAGGCGAAAGAGGAGCCCCGAGCCTACTGATAGGCATGACTTCCCTAGTACGTATATTAGTATTATTATTTTATTTATTGTACATATATTCTCCCATACACATATGCATAATTGAATTATAATATTTGTAGCCCCCTCGCATGGGCGTAGGTTGACTTCTCCTTCTCTAGAGAGGGGTCAACCCAGGAGGAGGACTTTGTACGAGCAGACAGGTTACATATTCATTTCATTTGAGCATTATATATTAAATTTGAATATCATATTTTAACATATTTCCTTTGCTTGGCTTTATTTCACTCAGGTGGCAGGCTTTCTCCTGAGTTACAGCCTGACAAATTTACACCTGTTCCACCAGCACGTTACACCAGTTCGAGTCAGGCACTCGGTACAGGTAGCTCTTCACATCACCCTTCATCGGGTGACCTGGATGTAGAAGACCACTCAGGCACTAGGTTTCTACCTCCTGCTACCACTACCTCTGGTGATGTTGGAGGTAAATATTTCTTATATGCCTATTTTATTCAGTAGCATTTATTTGTTATTTTCTCTCTTTTCACCCCCCTTCCATATATATTTATAGGTGACCGACCAGCAACTTTTATGGATCACACTGCCGGTGATCCTAGCAGGCTTCTTGCAGAGTTGGTTGTTTTGTCTCCTGCTCTTTCAGATTCCACTTGGGTGATTGTCGGTGACTCATCAGGAGGACTTTCACCCGATGTTCAGCTTACTCACAGTGACTATACCCGTCTACTTTTGGAGAGCGATGCTGATGACACTGCGACAGAGCTGATCACCTGTCCTTCCTCGACTCAGGTGGTCCCAAGCTGTTCTTCAGAGGGATCTTCACCAGGTGTTACTTCACACCTAGGTGATCACCGATCTGTAGCTTTTGCAGAGGCCTTCCACCTTTCAGGTATTATTTTATTTTTATTAGCATTTCTTATTACATTATATATACAAATGTATATATTCTTAATGATAGCTCCTCCCCTTTCATGTTCTAGGTTTGGAGCTTTCATATTTTGTGTCAAGATCAGTGTTTCGGGCCCGCCGTTCTTTCAGTTGGCGATGGTCGAGGGGAGTGCAATATGCTGTTACTGCACTACGAGCTTTACTACAGCGAGTGGACCTCGACGCTTTAGCAGACTTGTACAGCTTTCATACTGAGGTCTGCTTACTTTTGGACTTTGCTGCCTCCTGCGGCCTTCTAGATAGCCTCTTGCAGAGGTGGGAGCTTTCCTGCCGCACTGTTGAGTTTGGGATGTTTCAGCTGGACTACACTTCTCAGCAGTTGTCTCACATGATTCTAGCTAACTTAGAGGCTGAGGCCAGAGCTACTTGGGACAGAATGAGGAGAGATCGCCTTGATCTAGATTTTGGATTATAGGCTTTGCACCACTGTCAGCAATATATTTCTGGGGAGCAGACTGTGCTCCAGAGCATAGAAGTTGAGCTCAGAGTTTTGAGACTGAGGGCGAGAGTTCTTCTGGCGAGACGTCAGGAGATTAGAGCAGCAGCTGCTCACACTGAGGAGCACTTTTCATGGATGACTGCCGAGGTCGAACATTTGGAGCATAGGTTATCCTTTTCCACTGAGGAGTTCGACTCGGCACACCATCGACTGGAGTTTGTACAGGAGCAGCAAGCGATGTTACAAGATCGTTTGGCCAGAGTTAGACGACAGATCAGTAGTACTCAGTTCAGACTTTGACAGCCTTTCTACCACCTCTCTGGTACGTATGCATGTATTTATTTATAATTATGTATTAAATTTTTAGACTTTTATTTTTCTTGGCAGCTCTACCCTTAGGTTTATGAGCATAAAAATCTTATAAGTTTGACCCTTAGGTTTGTGAACGAATTGATCTTAGCTCGACCTTTAGGTTTGTGAGCGTAAAAGATTTGAAGGTTCGGCCCTTAGGCTTATTAAACCAATGAACTTTAGCTCGACCCTTAGGCTTGTGAGCATAAAATTTTAGCAATTAACTATAATGATAAATCATTAAGTCAATATGTCATTTCATAATTCCTTTACATTATTTAATAAAGGGATATTTTTATAAAAATTACCTCCTGTCTTTACAGGAGGGTATAAAAGATATCTCCTGCCTTTTAGAAAGATATATATAAATTACCTCATGTATTTCAAGAGAGTGTATGTCAAGCGACCCCTACATTGCTAGGGGCCATGTAAATTTATATCCTGTATTACAGGAATATATGGGGGTCATCTCCTATTGTTATAGGAGAAATTAAATATTATCTCCTGCCTTTCAGGAGGATATATAAATTGCCTCATGTATTACAGGAGAAATTATGAATTTATATCCTGCGTGACAGGAATATGCATAAATCATCTCCTATTATTATAAGAGAGATTAAATATCAATCCCTATTTTGTAGGGAGATATATAAAAAATTGCCTCCTGTATTACAGGAGAAATTTTCATCATAACATCTTATCAATTGGGAGGTTATGTGTAATATTTTTTTAGATATTGGCCATTAATTGGTGGCATAGGCCTTTGACCAGAAATATCTATAAGTTGATAGGCTCCTCCTTCATATACCTTTTCGATAATGAAGGGACCCTCCCATACCGGGTCAAACTTACCACCGATGCGACGGTGGGGGATTATAGGCCTTTTGCGAACTAGCACAAGTTCGCCTTCCTTAAAGCTCCTAGGACGGACCATTCGATCATGAGCCCTCGTCATTCGTGCTTTATAAATTTCAAGATTTTGTTGGGCTTGAAGCCTAGTTTCATCTAGAGCTTCAAGTTCTTCTAATCGTAGAAGATTATTTTCTTCTTGGGTCAATTTGTATTACATAGCAATACGCAGTGATGGTAATTCTGCCTCAAGATGTAGTATCGCCTCTGTTCCGAAGACTAGGGAATATGAAGTAGCTTGTGTCGCAGTCTTATAGGTTGTGCGATATGTCCATAAGGCTTCTGTTAGTTTATCATGCCATTCCCTCTTATTTTTAGAGAGAATTTTCTTGAGCAATTTAACCAAAGTCTTATTAAATGCTTCGGCCAAACCATTAGCTCTCGGGTTATATATCGATGAATAACGCCAGTCTATTTTATAGTGTTCAATAAATTGATAAATTTTGGCACTTATAAAGGCGGTACCATTGTTCGATATGATTCGACGTGGTACACCAAAACGATAGACAATGTTATCCCGAAAAAATTTCATTACATTATCTGCTTTAACTTCTCTTAGGGGAATTGCTTCAGCCCATTTTGAGAAGTAATCCGTGGCAGCGAGGATGAACCGATGTCCTAAAGAAGAGGGTGGCTCTATAGGACCAATTATATCAGTACCCCAACTTTCAAATGGCCACGATGCTACTGTAGGATGTAGCGGGTTAGGTGGTCGATGTATAACATCAGAATGCACCTGACATTGATAGCATTTCTTAGCATAATTAAGACAATCCTTGACCATGCTAGGCCAATGATATCCCATGCGTTTGATTTTAATTTTCATTTTTGGTCCAGACTGGTGTGCACCACACAATCCTTCATGGACTTCAGTTATGACTTTCTGGGATTCATCAGGTCCCAAACATCGTAGCCACATTTGGTCAAATGATCTACGATATAGTGTGTCATTTACGTAAGCATATCTTAATGCTCTTTTAGATATTTGTGAGGCAGTAGATTTATCCTCCGGTAATCTACCCTCTTTGAAATAGGTAAGAAATGGTTCCCTCCAATCATTCTCATCCGATATATATAGGCTCTCAGGTGTTTCTTTTCCTTCGTTGTCTTGTAAGGAGACCGAAGCTAATGCATGTCTATTTTGGATAGTTATAATGATTGGTTCCTCTTGAGAATTTATCATTTCTTTAGCTAACTTTGCCAACACATCAGCTTTACCATTTTCACCACGTGTAACCCTAGTCAGGGTTACCTCAGGGATTTTCTCTAAAAGTTTCAGAGCATGTTCGCGATACGGGATTAGCTCGGGCTTATTGATTTTAAAAGCACCTGCTATTTGCTTAATTATGAGTTGAGAATCTCCATATATATGGAGTTTCTGAATTTGCATATTAATAGCAAGCTCAAGACCCGCAATTAAAGCTTCATTGTTAGTACGAGGTTCTATTAAGCTATATGAGTATCACAGTATACCGCCTTGTGGGGTTATGAATATAATCCTAATGCCCACCTGAACTATTGGGAGTTTAGGCGGTCGGGCTGGTTTTATTGATGAAGCTCCATCAAAATAGAGCTCCCATTCTCGTAGATGTATTCTCTCTTCCACTTCGAGTATCTACTCGCCTGACAGCTCGTCATTAAGTGGAGAACATACATGTAAAGGATGGGCACCTAGAAAGTCTGCTAGCGCCTGTCCTTTAACAGCCTTTTGTGGCATATAGGTTATATCGAATTGCATTAGTAATACGGTCCATCTAGCTAGACGACCCGTCAGAGTGGGTCTAGTCATTAAAAACTTTAATGGATCTACTTTAGAGATTAATGTTATCTTATGAGATAACATATAGTGTCGCAATTTTTGCGTAGCAAAAATTAATGCTAAACACTATTTTTCAATTGGCAAATATTTTGATTCAGCCCCTATTAGTCGGCGACTAATGTAGTAAAGGGTATTTTCTTTGCCATCGATATTATCTTGTGCCAGCAATGCTCCGAGCAATTCCTCCAAGGCTGTTGTGTATAAAATTAGGGGTTTACCCAGAATAGGAGCAGCAAGGATTGGAGGATTCAACAGGTATTGCTTTATGCTATTAAACGCCTCCTGACAAGCGTCGCCCCACACGAAAGGAGTATCTTTCTTCATCAATCGTGCGAAGGGTTGGCATCTACCCGAGAGATTAGATATAAATCTCCGAATATATGCCAATCTTCCTTGTAATGAACGAAGTTGTCTTAGGGTTTTTGGAGGTGGCATTTCCACTATCGCTTGAATTTTATTGGGATCAATTTCTATCCCTCTATGGCGTACAATAAATTCGAGAAATTTTCCGGATGACACACCAAAAGCACATTTAAGCGGATTCATTTTCAAATTAAATTTGCGAATCCTTTCAAACACAACTTTGAGATCATCTATATGCTCAAATTGATCTTTACTTTTTACAACTAAATCATCAATATAGCATTCTACATGCTTTTGGATAAGATCATCAAAGATGCGGGTCATCGTCCTTTGATAGGTGGCCCCGACATTCTTCAATCCAAACGGCATAACCTTGTAACAGTATATGCCTATAAGAGTTCGAAAGGCAGTATGCTTTTCATCGTCTGGATCCATTTTAATCTGATTGTTGCCCGACGATCCATCCATAAATGAGAACATATCGTGGTTCGACGTATTATCGACCATAAGTTCTGCATTAGGAAGTGGAAAATCATCCTTTGGACATGCTTTATTCAGGTCCCGATAGTCAATACATATACGAATTTGACCATTTTTCTTCTTGACTGGGATGATGTTGGCAATCCAGTCAGCATATTTTTCTTCCCAGATAAAGCCAGCTTCGATGAGCTTTTTAGTTTCAGTGATGACTTGCTCTTCAATCTCAAGTCGCATTCGCCTGGGTGCCTGTTTGACAGGCTGTACTTTGGTGTTGATGGAGAGCTTATGCACTGCCACCTCTGGTGATAAACCAGGCATTTCAGTGTAGTTCCACGTGAAACAATCTTTATACTCAAATAGCAATATTTTGAGCTCTTCTGCTTTATCGTGCGAAAGATTCGCACTAATAAAGGTTGGCTTTGGCTCTTCTTCTGTTCCCAAATTTATCTCTTTGAGTTCATCAACTGTAGCCTGACCACCTTCTTCAAATTCTTTTGGAGCCTCTTTCAGATCTACTATTAGATCTTCAGCTTGATTTTCAGGTTCAGTCGGTCCCTCCTCCTTATCCGTTATGTTGAAGGAGGTTTCATACATTAGGCGCGGATGTTGGGGGTACTCAAGATAATGGTAGGATGCTACTCGTGTGAGACATGACTGTCGAGCATATCCAAGTCCCCATGTTGTAGATAAACTATTGCCAATAGACTTTGGTGCATGCTCGTTATGCCAAAGTTCTCTGAAATAACAGGTTTGTTTGTTCGATTGCACGAAGAAGATATTTTTCTCCATGAGTTTTCTCATAATGGGTGAAGGATATTGAGGAATAATTATCTACATATCTTCGTTGTCCCATTCATCTTCGTACTCTATTTCATGAGCAGCATGATGCAGTATCACCTTTGATTCATAGAAAAGGGATCCACGTTCATTGAGACCTCTCTTGGGGGGAACATAGAAAGTTTTTAATATTTCTATGTTCATGTTTGATGAGGTCGTTAGTGTTTTGGAATGCTCAGCCGGCATATGTACTATTTTGATGATATTTGTAGATATCTGCTCTTTAGATATCCTTACCATCGAAATTGACATATTTTTCAATTTCTGAGATACAGAACTGGGTCCTGGATCCCCTTCCTCTTGTGATTCCACAGTACTCTTAGGCTGATAAAGGAATTCTTCTTCTTCCTCCCTACTTGGTTTACTTGAGCATCGTACTTTATTTGCGTGATTACCTTTGTAATCAAAAGGGACAGCTGCAAGCTCATTCTTTCTTTTCCCTATGATTAAGGGTTTAAAAGTTGTAGAGATATCATCGTCCTCCTCGGTATCACTACCGAGGTGCATCACCGAGCTGATTTGCTTCACTTTAGTCTTTCCCTTATCTTTGGGCTTTTCTTTATCCGACGTGGTGGCCTGGATTTTTAGAAGAACGTTGTCTTTTGGCTTTTGTGCTATAAAATATTTGACATCATCATAAATTTTGACTTCGTGTATCAAGAACGGTTGCTCATCACCATCAATGCATTGTTCTTTATTATCTCGATTATACTTCATGCATTGATGAAGTGTTGAAGGCACTATGCCATACTCATGGAGCCACGGTCTTCCGAGAAGTGCCTTATATGATGTATTGGAATCTATTACGTGGAATCTTGCCTCTGTATGTAGCTCTCCAAAGCTTAGAGGTAAGACTACGGATCCCAGGGTTCTTTGGCCTTGTTCATTAAATCCTTGTAGGAACACAGTGCTTTTTGTTAGATATTGAACATCCAGGGCTAATCCTTTGAGCGTTCTGAGGCTCATTAGATTAACAGAGGAACCTGGATCAATCAAAATTCTATTAATTTCCACATTGTTACTCTCTACAGTGACATAGAGTGGTCGATTATGGTCTACCGTTCCTAGGAGTAGATCATTATCGCAGAAAGTAACTATAGCAGTATTCTGCGTATATAAAGCTTCTTTCAAAGTTTGCTCGGCAAAGAACGCCTCATACTGCTCAAGATTTTGCAAGGCCTTGATGAGTGTGTCCCTAAGGTCCTTGGACATAAGAAGGGCATCATATATACTCAGCAATGCAGGCAGCTTGCGAAGATGAGATAAGATATTGTAATCCACATTCGCGTTGACCTCTTTAGGCTTTGGTGGATCTTGCGGCATAGCCGCTTGATTGAGCTGGATATTCTTATCCTGCTCTTTTCCCTTCTTCTGGGGTGGAGGAAGAATTTGTTTTCCACTTCTCAGCTGAATTTGTGTCACTTTTTCAGACGAATCATCTTCAGGATGGGAGTCTTCCTGATTTGCCACCTCTTCAGCTTCTTCAGAATCCGAGCTGCTTCCGAGTTTTGGATATTTATTTTTAAGAGTTATTTTACTCTTATTTTTCTTATCTGGAAAACATAGTTCTTCCTCTGAGTCCGTAAAGGGCGATGCCGTACAGCACGTTTCTTTAGGATCGGCTTTTGAATTGGTCTTTTAAACACTGAGAGGTCCACCTCGCCCTTTCCCATTTCTTCCACCTCTTTGGCTTATAACTCGACAAGTTTCTCTTGGAATACTCGTCTCTTCTTCAGATTCTGAATCGAGGTGTAAGTTTGTCATATAATCTTCCAATGTGATGGGTCGCCTAGGAGGCTGCTGGTATTCATCGATAGAGTCGATGTACCGCTGGATTTCGGTCTTCTGTCTCGACAATCTCTTCTTCTTTCTTCTTTGAGATCTGGATGTAGAAGCCTTTCCCCCTTGGTCCTAGTAATATTTCAAGGGTTTCTTTCTAGTTAATGTAGGATCCTCCTCAGTCAACTTCTTCAAGCGGAGGAGTCTTGGATCCACTTCTAGTTCTAAAGCGTTCTTTCGACGAATGCCCTCAATGGCCAAAAGGACCTTCATCATTTGTTTGGATTTTTTTGATATGTAGGTTTCCCAATCTCCTTCATCTTGTTGGGGTTCTTTTCCTACATTTTCCTGATAAGAGCTGGAAGAGATGACATTGGTCTTCTCCTTCTTTGGATTAACCAATACACTATCTGACAGTGTAAGCTCACCACTCCGATAGTTCCTTTCTACCCAATCTTTGAATATAAAATAGTCTTCAATCGGGTGACTAACGATTCGATGGTATGTACAATAATGCGGATCATTAATCATGCCGGCCTGTTCTGGTCGGCGAGACTCCGGTAGTTGTAGGCCGATCTTGAGAGTATGTCGGAAGATTTTGCTCGTACAGTCTCTTTTAAAAGAGTACGGCTTATTGATTTTCTCCTGTAAGGAAGGGACTGTCGGCTTTTCCTTTGTCTATTTTGTCATCTTAGGCGTAGCCATTTCTCCTTTCTCCTTTTTATCAGGAGGAGAAGTAAATGTAGTATTTACTTCATCCCGCTTTGAATCATAAATTCTGGGTTGTTTGCCTTTACTAGCGGGACTGCTGTTGTAGTTGTAGACGATGCCCCTAGGCTTGGGTAGCCTTTCGAACTAAGCTACATGATCTAGTAATTCTTGAAAGGTGTTGATCTTGGCCATTGCTAAGTAAGGAGCCATATGGTCGTCAATATTTCCAAGAAGGAGTTCTATAACATGTTTCTCAGTCAATTGCTGCTCACATCTCATGCTAAGATTCCTCCACCTTGTGATATATTTGGTGACGGACTCATCCTTCTTTCTTCTTTCAAGAGCGAGATCTGCAATCGTCACCTTCTTTGTGACACCGGTGAACCTTTTGACGAACATCGTTTCAAGCTCGGCGAATGTCTTAATTGAGTCATTTAGTAACTCGGCATAACATTCAAAAGCCGTACTTGTAAGGCTGCTAACAAATTGACGTAGCAACAAGGCATCATTTTCTCCGGTGTTACCGCAGGTAGCCTTGAACTGGGCCAAATGTTGCCTAGGATTTTCTGTGCCAAAAAATATTTTGAACTGAGGTACCATGTATCCTTTAGGATATTTTACGTGGTCGTATTCCATGGGATACGGGCGGCCAGTACCAACTAAAGCTTCAGCAGTTTCAGCGGCAATAACTGCTTTCACTTTTTGATTGATAAGATTTTCAATTTGGGTTTTGCTGACTATTTCCTCTTCTTTGAGCGTTGTCAGCATTGGCTCTTGTACCTCTGCTTCTTGGTTAGGCACATCTAGATTAGGAGGAGCGGCCTGAATACCTGAAGTACCCACATTCTCTTGGGGGTTTACAGGTTGTGTTTTGCTAAGCGCGGTCGCTAGACCAATTTGCCCAAGCAATTCTTCCATCATAAAGTTCATCTCATCCAGACGAACATTTAATTGAGCAATCTCTTGGTCTTTTCCCCCGTCGGAGAGATTGCATTTTTTGTTGCAATTTTATTACAGCTTCGCTAGCCTCCTCTACCTCCACCTCTTCTGATTGGGGAGGTGTCGTATTTGTAGGCATTGCTTGCTCTTACATACCCCGTATTTGTTCTTCATTTTGAGGGTTTGCAGCTGCATTCCGGCGAGTCTGCATTCTCTGGCTAGGCTGCTCGGAAGTATGGCTAACCACTCGAACGGTTTTAACGTCCATAGGCTCAACCTCTTTTATTTTCCCACCATACTCATCATCTAGAGAAGCTTTTTCATCCCAATGATCGACATTGCAGTCATCTCCAACCTCATATTCTTCTTCTGACCGATTCCGACGCCTCCAATGGATTATGGGAGAGTCAGGGCTGCCTTCGTACATAACAGCCTTTCCCTTATCAACTAGGGTAGGCTTGGCAGGAGATTTCTTATCAAAATGTGGTGTTTGCTCACCATTCTTCGGCAACATTTTACGAGCCTAGCTCTCGTAATTGCCCTTCAAGATATTCTTTTGTTTGGGCTCTTTTGGTACCCAAACTCGCTGGTTCTTTGCAGCGATCTTCGAATAATTTGCCCTAGGTGTAGGGCAATATCGGTTACTAGGACCGACAAATTCCTTTGCAGGACTCGACCTGTAGTATGGTCGAATGGGTCTTTATCTGTAGCCTTCGTGGTGTAGACTACCGTGGGATTTTCCCACTTGCCTTCTTTCAAATCCTAGACGCCGTCCAGGCTCCATAATTCTCGGATTAAGGAAATGAGGAAGGCCCCTATTACTTCCTCGGTAAGGTTTCTTTGAAACCTCGTTCTTCCAAGAATTTCTCGAAGTTGGAACGACACTTTCGTTCAACAACTTCTTCCAGTTTCGTATCAAATTATTATTCTTCACAGCCTTCAGTAGCTTGTGAAGACAGGAGGAGACTGTTTCTCTCTTTTCTGGCAGTAATGGTTGGTTAGAAGTCTCCCAGAAAGACTTCTTTAGCTCACCCTGAGCATTGTTGCACTTCACCCATCTCAATGGCTCGAAGCCATTGCAAATGGGTATATTTGCCTCCGGTTGAGGCAATGGCTCCTGATTTGAGGTTGGGATATTTGTCCACCCGCTTGCTCTGAGTTGAGCATTGGCTTTTCTTCTGGCTTTCCTTGACAATTTGACACCAGAAGTAGAGGCTTCAGCATCATGCCTCCCAGGAGCAAAAATAGTTTCCATAGGAACTTCAGTTTCGTTCCTCTTCAAATTGGCCGTATTAACGACAACAGATTTCAGCTTAGGCTCGGGAGCCTTTCTTTTGGACAATGGGAGCACCTTGTTGTTGATGTTAGAAGCCCTAGTGTTGAACTTCTCATAGTGAACAACAGATCTGTTCATATTTCGGCCGGAAGAATTAGCAGTGATTTGTTTTGATCTAGGCTTAAGAACCTCCTTTTTGGCCAGAGGAGTTGCAGTAGGTGCAACCAATAATCTTGAAATATAGAAGGTCTGGGTGCAACAGCATTCTCAATCATCATCTCCCTGGTTGGTGCAGCTTCACCAGAAAGGAACTTGAATACTTCGGAAACAGTTCTGAATTGTAGTGTGGCACCAGATCGACCAGTATCTATCACGATTTGGGGGAATTGGACGCGCGATCCCTCCCCGAGCTTGATAGTCATCATACTTTTAACAGGCGATATTTCAGTAACCTGCAATAGAACTTGCAGGGATTAGAGTCAACCTGACTTCTGTTGCACAAGAAAATATGACTTTATAAAAAGTATATGTATATATTTTATCCAGAGATGGAGAGAGAAGTAATCCCCAGCGGAGTCGCCAGATATCTAATAGCTCCAGAAAAATCTTTTTAAATTATGCTTCTCGCGAACCCCGTTCTCAAGAACATAAGATTCCCTTTAATTTTTCTGGAGGTAGATTGAGTTTGATAATTAACCAGATTTCCCTTGACAATAGTGTCAGGGTTTATTTAGATCTGGGTTCTACTTCCAATGAGCGCAAGCCCTCATAGTTAATTACACCTCCTAACGCATTAGAAGAGCACTCTCGATTAAGGATGAAATACACGTAGCTTTGTACAAGAAGTGTAAAAATTTTCAACAAAAATTTTAGACTTAGTTATGGGGGATGAAGGTACACCCGATCAAGATCCCATGGTTCCGTCGTCCCGGGTATACCGTCGATTCAATCTACCAACACTAACAACCATGGATTGTAGTGTCCAGGGAATCTGATTAGCAGCCATGGGTTGCCTCCTCTCAGGGATCCCGAATAGACTGAAGTGGAGATGTATGGATTTTAGTTTAGTTAAGTTTGGGTTTGGGCTTATAGCTTCCTTAGAAGTTGCCCGTTAGTTTGTTTAGTTTGGGGCTTACGGCTTCCTTAGAAGTTACCCGATGATTTGTTTAGTTTGGGGCTTACAACTCCAATTAGGAATTGCCCGATGATTTGTTTAGTTTGGGGCTTACGACTCCAATTAGGAATTGCCCGATGATAGGTCTTACAACCTAGCCCTTATAAACTAGGATGCCTGGGTGATCTGAGTTTTAGATTTAGGGTCGTTCATTTAGAAGTTCCCTAACGCGTGGGTCTTACTGCTTCGCTTAGAAGTAGCCTAAATAGTGGGTCTTACAGCTTAGTCCTATAGGCTAAGATGCCCAGGGTAGGGGTTAGGTCATTTTCACCTAAAGATTTCCCCTCATAGGTTGGACTTACAACTTTTATTAGAAGTGGCCAAATTAATTTTTAGGAATATCGTTTCATTTAATTGATATATTTAGTGAAGTAATTATCTATAGGAATTATCGCTTCTATTAGAAGTAACCTATAAGACTTAGTTTAGCAGGACTGCATCTTTACATACTTCCCCACCTCGACACCGCTTTTAGTGTTTCGTAGCAATTCTACTACAGTAGTTTGTTGCTTTGCTTTCAACAGTTTGTTTTGCATGCAGTAGTTAGTTTACTACTTTTCAATATTCATTATATATATGATTTTTTTTTGATGCGCTGACTTTTGCTTGTTTGCCTGCAGGTGCTCATAGCTTGCGGATTAGAGAGTTCTCATGTAGCTACAGGAGCTTTTTTGTTGGAGAGTTGCTTGTGAGTTTTTTATGTTTGACAGCTGTTGGAGAGCTTTATAGTTTGAGAGCTGCTTAGTTGGATGGCTTTGTGAGAGCTTGTACTTAGATTTGACTATTATAAACATTTTCTTCTTGCATTTTACTTTATTTTAATTGCATTGATTAATTAAGTTGATTAAGTAAAATATTGAATTTTAATTAAAATTTAATTTACTCAATTTGATTTTAATTTGTTTGAATATTTGAAAGTGTTATTTTTAGTTGTATTATTAATTAAATTAGATCGCTCATTAATTTAATTGAATTTAAATATTTCTTTAATTAAATGTTATTTAATTAAATTTGAGTTTTAATTGAGCTAAAGTTTCTGATTTTTTTATCAATTAATTGAATTGGTTTCAAAGTTGGATTTTAAATCATGTGAACTTTAAGTTAACTAATTAACTGATTGGTTAACTGAAATATAGTTTAATTAATTAGCTTAAGTTTTAAATAAATCTTTAGTTTCTCTGATTTGAGTTCTTGTTATAATTTCATTTCACATTAGTTATTTTTAGATTTTAGATTTTAATTTTAAGTTTAGTTTTAACTTCTTAGATTAATTATTCCAATTAAATTTTGTTGGCATTTGAGCTGATTAAATGCTTATGTTATCCTTTAATTATGTTTTAATCTTTTATTTTAAACGTTCACTTAGATTTCTATTGAAGAAACATATTAAATTTAGTTAGGTTGTTTAAGTCAATTAATTGATTAAGTGGTTTGTTTGATTACAATGAATTGATTAAATATTTTATTAATTTTATCTCAGCTTAATTAATCAACTTAAATTAGTTTAGTTAATTAGAAGATTTAGCTCACAAATATATCTTCATGTAATGTGTTATAATCAATTTCCAAGTCCAATTAATGAGCTGAATGTGTGTGTGTATATTTTTTTTTATCTTCCAAAAGTTTGGCTAAGTCCAGAACTTTTGAGTAAATTTCGCCAGCCTCCCGGCGTCCCCTCCCCGGCGCCGGGAGGTAAGGAGGGCATTTGCCCTTTTATTCCGCCCGGCCGGAAAGATAATCGACGGCCGAGGGCTTCAGGGCGTTGTCGGGCCCCGGAAATTATCTTCGATTGCTTCGATTTGCTGATTGTAGCCTTTGATTGCAAAGATTGGTCGTCGATTGCGAATATTTGATTGCCGATCGCATATATTTAAATGCCGATGATCGCCGATTGTTGCCGATTAGTGGGATTGTTGCCGATTGTTGATTGCGAACACTTGCTTTCTTCTTCCCTTCTCTCTCTTTTTTTTTTAATAAATATAATTAATAATAACAATAGTAAATATTATTATTATTAATTATAAGAGTTATTATAATAATAATAATAATAAAATATCTTAAATCCTTCTCCTCCGACTCACGGATTCAAGAATGGGTTTACTGTTTAAGAGGCTTTGCTTGCGTATGATCAGGTGAGGCTTGCGGCTAACTGCTTCTTTCTCTTTACATGAAAGAAGGAGATACTACGTTTACGAGTGGGGAAGAGAGTCGGGGATGGGATTCTCGCGTGAGTCGAGGTCGCCGGCAACGGATCGAGGCTTTGTTCGCGTAAGGAAGATCAGACGGTCAAGTTGCTTGTGAGTGGAAGACCGGCGGCATATTCGTTTCTTGAATTCACAAAGGAAGAAAGCAATCTAGCTTGTTTCTTACTTGAGATAGATAGAAGATGCCGAAAAATTGGACAGGTGAGCCTGCTCAGGTTTAGGTGTTGCTTGCTACTGGCCTTGCGGATGGATCGGTGTGGAAGTCGGCAGCAAACGGAGGTGCGGTCACGATTGATTTGCTATTTTGATTCGCAGAAGACCGAAGGCACAGGATCGTCGAGCTGAGACGGGCGGTGTGGAAGTCGGAACGAATCGCTGAAGCAAGAGAGCCGAAGACAGGGAACTCCCACCTCTTCGCCGCCTGAACGTCTGAAAAAAGGCCCCTATCTCTTTTCCTTATTTTTTTTTTTATATATTCTCATGGCAGTTGCCTCAATAGATTGGGAAGGAACGACGTGCTACAGTTTTTTCCTTTTCAGATCGTTGATTTATCTCAATGCTAAAGCCAACTGGCTCACTTGCTAAGCTATCCTTTACAAATTGCTCTGAAGCCTTCATGCAAATCATCAGTTTTCTCTTCTTCAATTAATTTAGCATCTTTAGGACCATGAATCCTTCTTCTTTTATGCAACTTGAGTAGAGTTTTGTCTGAATCTTTGATCTTTAATTTTTTTCTATTCCAAAATTATCAGAATCATGCTTTGTTTTTTTTTTTTTTTTGATTTATTGTTAATCTAGAAGTTTTATTGAATTACAACATCTGCCCATACACTCTCACCAATCTAAAGTGGTCATTGGCCTGACTTTCTAATATCTGTAAATATATCTCGCACGCGAGTCAAGCCAAGTTTTTCGAAATTCTTTCTTATTTTATCATTATATTGTGGCAACCATCAAAAATCTTTCTACATTTAAAAATATACAATAAAGAATATATATTTTTGTTAGCTTATGTAAATAAAATATAATACATAACATTTTAAATTAATAACAAACCTCAAACTCTTTAAACCACATGTTCCATACTTCCTTCGGGATTTTCTGCTAAGAAAGATAAGGAGCATCATATCTACTCTGGATTATGTCCCGTATTTTATGCATTGGCTGGTTTGACGGATGAAACCTGAAAGAAATATGTTAGTTGTCAAAAAATTAATTCAATTTTATTTGCATGGTTGAAATAAAATTAGTACATACGTGTTACCATCTGGTTATATCAACATGCGACCCTCTGTCGCCTGCTCTACTACAGTTTGGGTGGAAGGTCCACCTATTGCGAGCTGAGGTGGTGATGTAGTGGGCTGATGTGGTGGTGGGACATATGGTGCATATGAATATGGATATGGATATGAAAGAGGGCCACTATAAGGAGGTGGGGGTGGGTAGTAGGGGTAGAAAGGAGAACTCTATGTAACATCCGGTGAAGGTAAGCTTGGGTCTGGTGAGTAGAACATCTATGGGCTACTAGCTGCAGGAGTAGGTAAAGGCGGGCTAGGCTGACTCTGGGTAGTAGGCTGAGATGAAGAGGTGCTCTCAGTACATATAAGCCTGCTAGAAGGGCCAACTATAACCTTCTTGCACCTACCAAATATATTCTTTATCAATCCTCTCTAACGGTCATCACCTGAAGCCATCTGCATAAAAATTTAAGAATTATTAGCAATAGAATAAATAAATGCAAGTGCAACAAAAATAAATGCAACTACAATAAAAATAAATGCAAGTACAATAAAAATAAATACAAGTACAATAAAAATACCTCGTAGTACTTAGAATAATCACCTGTATGGATATTCCCTCTTACACATACACCAAAATTCTCTATTTTCCTATCTTCACACCAAAACTTTGTTAGGTGACTCAAGATTAGCTTCTATATATTATTCAAATTATACTCTACTTGCATCATGAATTAAGTCCTCAAGATTAGGTAGGATATGTTCTTCCTCATCTATAGTAGCACTTATCGATGGGCCATATCGAGAATCAAAATGTGGCTCATACTCACCATGAGAAGTCCAATACCAATATTCTAGTATGAAGCCTCGATGATATAGATCAACAGTTACATCATCTAGGCTTAGGTGCACCTGATTTTTATGTTTAGAATATGGGCAATGAATCTTTCCATCTAAGATGAAGCTGGGCAGTTGAGAAGCTATCTGAATGAAAATATTCACCCCTCTAATAAACTCATCGGTTAATGTCTTTTGTCCTTGCACCAATCGATTATACATCCAACTTTTTTGAGATCAGATATCCATAATATAACCTACATATAATATGAATATATTAGATAATGTTATAACATTTATTGAAGAAAAATACAAAGACCCTTAGCCTGCTCGGAAGGACATCATTTTAATTAAGTGAGCAAAACAAACTAGACTAAGGCTCCGTTTAGGATGACATTTAGCACTTCATGCAAACTCTCACTGTAGCACATAGCTTCGAGTGTATCGACCACCAATTTCTTCCTTTGCTAACCTAGTCGTCGAAAGGTTGCAGTTTTATGTGACAAAACCATCTAAGGCGACTCTCTCTAATCTTATCTTCCATTGGAGCTACTCCAACCTTTTCATGTATATGATCATTTCGTATCTTGTCTCTCAGAGTAAAGCACTCATCCACCTGAGTATCCTTATCTCTGCAACACTTAACTTAATATTATGCTTCTCTTTTAATGGGCAATATTCTGTACCATAAAGCTTTGTAAGTCTAACCACCATCTTATAGAATTTCCCCTTAAGTTTGAGGAGGGACTTTTCTACCACACAACATACCCAATGCATTCTTCCACTTCAATAATCCAACTTGAATTCTACTAATAATTTTAGATCTACACAAACGAAAGCCTTTAAACTCTAAGGTTGATCTCTGTAATTCAAGTTTTCCTGCAACTCCTTTCTAGTCTTATCAACAAGAAGAATATCATCATCAAAATTTAGGCATACACCAAGGTACAATCTCTTGCAAATTCTAGTGAGAACATCCATGACTAAAGAAAAAGGGAGAAAGTTACCTTCACATCAAGCGAACGTCATCGAAGAAGTGAAGTCGAACAGCGGACCTCGAACAGGCGCGAGGGAACGTCGCTCGATGGAGCGAAGAAACGTCGTCGTCGAAGGAGCAAAGTTGAACACGAATGTCGTTGAACGTCATCGAACAACGAGGGACATCGTCGTTGGAGCGTCGTCGAACAGAGAGAAGAAGCCGAACGAAATGAGCAACTAGGCGCGGAAAGCACTAAATAGGGTCTTAACCAGCAGATTTTCTAGTGGGTAATCCGTCAGTAATATTACTGGCGGATATTACGCCGGTACTATTTCGTCGACTTTAAGTAAGCCGGCGTAAATTCCGCCGGTAATTCCGCCGGTCGTTTCCGGCGGGAGATGCGTCGGAAAATAAAACGTTTCCGGCATAATGCCGGTGTAATGTGCATCGGTAATTTAGCGACGGTACATCCGCCGAAAATTTTCGCTGCACACGTACCGTCGGAATATCCGCCGGTATGGTCAACGTTGTTTCCGGCATCTATTATCCGCCGAAAATTCTGACGGTAATGGGTTGTTTTCCTGTAGTGTTTCTTAGCAAGAATAGCATCCAAAGGTAATTATTCAAAATTTTCCAAATAAGAAAAGAGTAAGTGGGAGGGATACTCGCATGCCAAAAAGCAGTATTAAGAGGATTCTTAGGGTGAGTAATTCTAATAGTGTTCCAAACTTTTTTAGTGTCAAATTTACCATCAGTAGAAAGGTTAAAGAGAATGCAATCTTCACAATTCGAGTGAATAGAAATTTTAAGAATTAACTTGGAAATAAAATCTGGCACAATATTGGAAAGCAAGTCAATGTTCCAACCCTCATTAGAAAAAAAATCCTTAACTTTCCAATCAGCAGTGGAATGGGTATGTAAAAGGTTATCAATAGAAAAATTCCCAAACCATATATCTTGCCAGAAAAAAATATTCCCAGCACCCAAACCCCATTGGATGAATTCCTCAGCTTCGCACTTAATATTGCATAATCTCTTCCAATTAAAAGAATCCCCATTTTTAAGAACACTGTTTAAGAGGTACTTCCCAACACAATACTTAGAGTCCATAAATTTAGTCCATAAGCTTTTTTTAGCTCTAAAAGAATACCACAATTTATGATTGTAGAATCTAAGCATATCCTTAAAACACCTGAAGCCTAATTTGCCCTCATCCATAGCTCCCGCATAATTTTTCCACGAACCCCAAATAATCGAACGATTGCCATCCTTAGAATCCCACAGAAACTTGTAAAATAAAACCTTCAATCTAGTGCAAACTTTTAAAGTCAGAGACAAAGTATGAAGCAAATATATAGAGATAGAAGACAAAACATGCTTATATATATATATATATATATATAAGTTTATCTTGATTTATATTAAAAGGAGGTGATGATAACAAAAAAAAATTGATGAAATATAGGTGATGAAAAATAGATGGGATGCATATTAAATTAAGTATAAATTAATCGATTGAAAAATGAAGATTCATAATATTGATTTTAAATAGTTTGAGTATGACTAATTATGATGTTCAAAATAAATAATAATTTATAATAATTCCTTATTCAATTTAAAAGATCTGTCCTGTTTATTAAAAAAAATAAATTTATTCTTGATACGTCATCGGAAAATTATCTTGATCGGGCACGAATCTCGAAGCAAAAATCGAGTTGGAAACTTCAAAAATTAATTCGGAGACCATTTAAACTCCGATTTCAGCAAGCTTATAGTCGAACTGAGCGTCTCGGAAATACGAATCCAACAACACTAAATTCGACTCAATCCGAGCTCAAACGAGTCCAAATCAAGTACCCGAAGCGCTGTTGGAAGCATCAAACAGTTATTTGAGTTACCAAACGGTCTCCGATTTTGACGAGCTTATAGTCGAATCGAGCGGCTCGACGAGACGAATCCAACGAGCCCAAGATCGTAGAATTCTGATACCATTAAGACCTTCAAATGCTCAATAAACAGTTCATGATCAAGGGATTCAATATCGGCCGTTCATCCGGATCACTCCTTATTTGCCCATGATCCTTCATCTATTTACGGGCTATGCCACTCCAGAAAAACTATAAATAGCCCCTCATTTCTCTTAAGAGGGGACCCAAGCCAAGAAGAGAAGAAGAGAAGAAGAAGAAGAGAAGAGAAGCCTAGGAGGGAACAGCTCCTCCTCGACCACCGCCGGAACTCCGCAGGAACTCCGCCGGAACACCGCCGGAACACCACCGAAGTACCATCTGGCGCCCGAGGGACGCCAGAGTTCTGCCCGACAGGGGAGCAATGTCGGAATTCTGCCCGACGCCGGAATTCTACCCGACGCCAAGTGACGCCGGACATCTCTCCAAGTGACGCCGGAATCCTACCCGACGCCCGAGTGACGCCGGACTTCTCTCCAAGTGACGCCGGACTTCTCTCCAAGTGACGCCGGAATCCTACCCGACGCCCGAGTGACGCCGGACTTCTCTCCGAGTGACGCCGGACTTCTTTCCAAGTGACGCCGGAATTCTGCCAGACACTCAAGTGACATCGGAACTCTGCTTGTCCTTGTAACTGATACTCATTGTAATCTGATCGTCCTGAATTTAAAGGACGGATCAGCCTCGTGTACTTCAAACGACCCTAGTGGAACTCTTTCAACTGGGCGTGACCCCGTGGTTTTTTCCCTTTCCAGGGTTTTCCACGTAAAAATCCTGGTGTTCTTTCATTCTTCTGTTTGTGTGCTGGATATACGTACAACGCTGAGACGGAAATTTAAACTCTATCGCCGCGTATATTTGAGTCCGCAACAGTTTGGCGCCGTCTGTGGGAAATTCCATCCCACAACTTCAAGTATTGCTACGATGGTCAACAGGCGCAGCAGTCGTATCATTGGAGCTTCTCGCTCCAACTCCCACCAGTTCAGAAATCAGTCTGTGAATCATAGACGTCCGATATCTGCCTCCTTATACCCCGGGGGGCAAAACGCACCTGGAGAAGGGACCTCGGGACCCTCCTTAGAAGAGAGAATCCGAAAGATGGAAGAATCTCAAAACGAGATCCTACACCTCCTGCGAGAGACTCGACAACCGACCCTAGCACCTCAGGAGGAGGTTCTTCTCCCTCGAGATCCGCCACGTGTTGAAGCTGTTCAAATCGAACATCTTCAAGCTGAGATTCCTCTTCCTCTACCCAGGAGGCATTCGCAGTCACATCAAGATAACGAACTGGCTGATACAGCAAGTTCTACCCATCCTCCGCACACAGGTCGGCAACCTCGTATTCCTTTGGACCTCCCCGAAGAGTTAGCCCAACATCACATTGCTGAGCTCCCTCGCAATACCCTACGCCACGAACTGCGACGATTGGTTCGAGAGGAGTTCCCTACAGGAGGCGTAAGGCAACCCCTTCGTCAGTGGGACTTGCAGGAGTCGTCACCCTTAACAGAAGCTATTCTTCAACACGCTATTCCGGTAGGATTTAAACTACCGAGCATTGATTTCTACGATGGGACATCCGACCCGTACGAGCACATCGATCATTACAGAACCATCATGCATATCCAGCGAGCTTCGGATGCCCTCCTATGTCAGGTTTTTCCTGCTACACTCAAAGGACAGGCTCGAACATGGTTCTATTCACTTCCAGCCGGAACGATCCCCACATTCGTCAAATTGGCCAAAGTATTTGTCGAACAGTTCGTAGCCAACCGAAGAATTACTAAGGATTCTTCTCATCTCTCTGGGATCCGTCAGAACGAGGGAGAAACATTAAAAGAATATTTTCAACGATTTTCCACCGAGGCTCGACAGATTCCGGGAGTGGACCCAGAACTGCTCCGAGGGGTCTTCCTTGGAGGCCTCCGTCCTGGCCCCTTTTTATTCAGCTCTTATGCGAGATACGGTTCATTCATACGCCGACCTGATTCATCGTGTGGAGGCACAAATCTCCGCAGATGAAGCCATAAATGCTCACAGAAAGCAGTTCGAGCAGACAAATGGGAAGCGCAAAGGTGCTCCTGGGATGGATAATTCTTCCTTACAACGGAAAAAGCAAGGGAATAGCAATCTACCTCCTAGGCCCCCATTACCACAACGAGAACCTCGGCAGGAGAAAGAGTACACTCCGCTCAATACATCTCGAGCAAATGTGTTAATGGCGATTCAAGATCAGGACAAAGTGAAATGGCCGCATCCTTCGAAGCCAAATACAGGAAATCAAGATCAGTACTGTCACTTTCATCGTAGTCGTGGCCACGCTACTGAAGCGTGTTGGCAACTTAAGGATGAGATTGAAAGACTTATCCGCCAGGGCTATCTTCGACAGTTTATTGGGAACCCACCTACCCGAGAAGAAGCTCGCCCCACTGGGGGGCAAAATCAACAACAACAAAGACAACCATTGAATAATATTCAAATGGTTGGTGAGATTGAGTAATGCTGCAACTTGAACCTTTGTGTTAGTAATACTACTTGTCATGTGTCACCATGTATCTCTTCTATGATCAGTAGGATGTCACTCTAATGTCCTTAGTATTTCTACCAAGTCAAATGATGTGATTGTCCCTATATGTATCTCTTCTGTTGTACAAGGGAATTATTGTCTTACAGTAATATAATGTGTTGTTCGTCCAGTTTTGATATTGTCTCTTTCTTTAAAAAGAATACAAATGACAATGAAAAACTACTGACAAATATAGTCTCTTTATCCTTGATTCGAGAAATATGCAGTCTTTATTACTTCTCAATCACTGGAAGATCGATCCCAGGGGGATTCGATCCGGCCTCTTCCATACAGGTTAACGTCGTCGAGCAAAGGCTCCGACATACAACCTCGGATAGGTCTCACATCCTTGGTGGATTCTCTCGACCTCTTCCATACAGGTTAACGTCGTCGAGCAAAGGCTCCGACATACAACCTCGGATAGGTCTCACATCCTTGGTGGATTCTCCCGACCTCTTCCATACAGGTTAACGTCGTCGAGCAAAGGCTCTGACATACAACCTCGGATAGGTCTCACATCCTTGGTGGATTCTCTCGACCTCTTCCATACAGGTTAACGTCGTCGAGTAAAGGCTCCGACATACAACCTCGGATAGGTCTCACATCCTTGGTGGATTCTCTCGACCTCTTCCATACAGGTTAACGTCGTCGAGCAAAGGCTCCGACATACAACCTCGGATAGGTCTCACATCCTTGGTGGATTCTCTCGACCTCCTCCATACAGGTTAACGTCGTCGAGCAAAGGCTCCGACATACAACCTCGGATAGGTCTCACATCCTTGGTGGATTCTCCCGACCTCTTCCATACAGGTTAACGTCGTCGAGCAAAGGCTCCGACATACAACCTCGGATAGGTCTCACATCCATGGTGGATTCTCTCGACCTCCTCCATACAAGTTAACGTCGTCGAGCAAAGGCTCTGACATACAACCTCGGAAAGGTCTCACATCCTTGGTGGATTCTCTCGACCTTTTTCATACATGTTAACGTCATCAAGCAAGGGCTTTGACCTACAGTCTCAAATATGTCAAAAAGGATGTCTCTCACATTCGTTCAGACTAATAATACATCAAAAGCACAAAGCATGTCTTACAGATGCAAGAACAATTTAGGTCCCTCTAGGGGACAAATCCTCATTTCATATACAATATCATTGGAGTTACATAAATTCAGATTCAAATATACATTTCTTCTCACCAGAAGTTGAATCAAAAGGTACACTAGCGACACTCATACAAGCTAGTATCATCCAGCAACAAGTAACTTTAACACAGTCAAATATCCTTGGTGGATTTAAGTGACTTCTCCCTTACTGTACGCAAGCATCTCCTACAACTGCTCCTTTAAAGAAAGGACATAACTGGATCATCATCAGACCTCCACTCAGTTGACAGTGTTAGTGTATTGCCAGAATATTGGCATGTCACACTACTTCGACCTCTTGATTCAGTAATATCTGATGTTGGCACACTTCAGTATGGATGAATATTGCCTTAACACAATGTTACTGGACGCCGGCCATCATCTGCCCGTCGCGAGACATTCGTCGGACTCATGCCCGACGCCGAGCTTCCTCCCGTTGAAGGACTTCTGCCCGTCGCGGGACATTCGTCGGACTCATACCCGACGCCGAGCTTCCTCCCGTTGAAGGACTTCTGCCCGTCGCGGGACATTCGTCGGACTCCTGCCCGACGCTGAGCTTCCTCCCGTTGAAGGACTTTTGCCAATCGCGGGACTTTCGTCAGACTTCTGTCTGACACCGAACTTCCTCCCGTTGAAAGACTTCTGTCAGTCGCGTGACTTTCGTCGAACTTCTACCCGACGCCGGACTTATGCCCGTCGTCGGACCCTCGTTGTACTTCTTCCCGACGCCTGACTTCCGACCATCTTCAGACTCCCTCCGACTAACATCTCACCTCCACATGAAGGAATGAAAAAAAAAAAGAAATTTCTAACTCCTGTACAAGAGGAGGGGCGTTGTCTCAAGTAGGGAAAATCACCTACTGAATAACAACGGAATGCCTCAACTGTCAGAAAGCCAGAATGAGAGAAAAAGGAGGAAAAACCGCTAACTTCTGTGCAAAAGGAGGGGCGCCGAGTTAAGTAGGGAAAGCCACCTACTCAAAAACGGCGGAAGGCCTCAAAATGCCAGAAACTAGAGGGGAGAAGAGAGAAATACTCTAACTTCTGCGCAAAGGGAGGGGCGCCGAGTTAAGTAGGGAAAGTCACCTACTCAAAAACGGCGGAAGGCCTCAAAATGCCAGAAACTAGAGGGGAGAAGAGAGGAATACTCTAACTTCTGCGCAAAGGGAGGGGCGCCAAGTCAAGTAGGGAAAGTCACCTACTCAAAAATGGCGGAAAGCCTCAAAATGCCAAAAGCCAGAGGGAGAAAGGAAGAAGGGGCGAGTTTCTCCTAGGCCCTGGGGGTCTATTTATATTATTTTTGAGGGGGGGAGGATTCCAAAATTTTATTAAATTCCCTGAATTTTTTCAAATTTTTCGGAATTTTTTGGGATTTTTTCGGAATTTTTTGGGCCCCGCCACTTTAAAAAAAAAAAAAAAAAAAAAAAAATTTTTTTTTAATATATAACCGCGCGGGCGCGGTTATAACCGCGCGGTTCCGCGCGGTTCAGCGGGCAGACGCGCCCGCTGGCGCGGGCGCCGCCGCCGGCCGGCCGGTTCGGCCGCCTACGCGTTCCCGGGCTCCAATTTCGGGCCCGGACGGTCCAAATTCGACGTTTTTGGGGTCCCCGGACACGTTTTTCGACGTTCCGGACTCAATTTTGACACTTTCGGAGCTCAACGGGGCCTCTATGATCAAGTTCGAGCAAACATTTAATTTTTGGAACGCAAATTTTTGCGATTTTGCCAAAGTGAAAAGCCGACACATATATTTTTGGACTCCTGGAGCTTTGACGTCCAAAAATAGGGGGGCAACTGATACGTCATCGGAAAATTATCTTGATCGGGCACGAATCTCGAAGCAAAAATCGAGTTGGAAACTTCAAAAATTAATTCGGAGACCATTTAAACTCCGATTTCAGCAAGCTTATAGTCGAACTGAGCGTCTCGGAAATACGAATCCAACAACACCAAATTCGACTCAATCCGAGCTCAAACGAGTCCAAATCAAGTACCCGAAGCGCTGTTGGAAGCATCAAACAGTTATTTGAGTTACCAAACGGTCTCCGATTTTGACGAGCTTATAGTCGAATCGAGCGGCTCGACGAGACGAATCCAACGAGCCTAAGATCGTAGAATTCTGATACCATTAAGACCTTCAAATGCTCAATAAACAGTTCATGATCAAGGGATTCAATATCGGCCGTTCATCCGGATCACTCCTTATTTGCCCATGATCCTTCATATATTTACGGGCTATGCCACTCCAGAAAAACTATAAATAGCCCCTCATTTCTCTTAAGAGGGGACCCAAGCCAAGAAGAGAAGAAGAGAAGAAGAAGAAGAGAAGAGAAGCCTAGGAGGGAACAGCTCCTCCTCGACCACCGCCGGAACTCCGCAGGAACTCCGCCGGAACACCGCCGGAACACCACCGAAGTACCATCTGGCGCCCGAGGGACGCCAGAGTTCTGCCCGACAGGGGAGCAACGTCGGAATTCTGCCCGACGCCGGAATTCTACCCGACGCCAAGTGACGCCGGACATCTCTCCAAGTGACGCCGGAATCCTACCCGACGCCCGAGTGACGCCGGACTTCTCTCCAAGTGACGCCGGACTTCTCTCCAAGTGACGCCGGAATCCTACCCGACGCCCGAGTGACGCCGGACTTCTCTCCGAGTGACGCCGGACTTCTTTCCAAGTGACGCCGGAATTCTGCCAGACACTCAAGTGACATCGGAACTCTGCTTGTCCTTGTAACTGATACTCATTGTAATCTGATCGTCCTGAATTTAAAGGACGGATCAGCCTCGTGTACTTCAAACGACACTAGTGGAACTCTTTCAACTGGGCGTGACCCCGTGGTTTTTTCCCTTTCCAGGGTTTTCCACGTAAAAATCCTGGTGTTCTTTCATTCTTCTGTTTGTGTGCTGGATATACGTACAACGCTGAGACGGAAATTTAAACTCTATCGCCGCGTATATTTGAGTCCGCAACAATTCTTAATTTAATATATATTGCCGGGTGGTTGCTTAGAGTAATTTAGTTTGTGATGTTTTAAAGTAAGACGAGCAAAGTAGCATGGATTCAGCATATTGTTAGAGAAGCAGGCCGGCCGGCAACGGCCATAGATGCTATCTTTTTTTTGTCCATTTCGATGTGGCTGACGGTACTGAACTCTTAATATATATTTAACAAATGTATAGCTTAGGATGGGCAGATAAACAATTGTCGTTTAAACTCAAAACTAAGCAATTGATAAGGACAAATATTACTATTAATCATCTTTTATGCCGAGGAAAACAACATTTCTTGAAAGAAATTAGGCACTTGTGCTACAATTACGTACATTGGACAACATTAACGGCAAATCGACATACATATTTGAATCCACTAAAACTTATATATTTTATTCGAGGCATCATTGCTTCATGATCTGCATTCAAGACGGAGGATCTCACCTGCCCTAAGACCTGTTATTCTTCTCTGCATGCGATATTCATTGTAGATGTACGATTGGTAAAGTTGTGGGTGATCAATATCAATAAAGGCAGCTTGAGGCTCGATCTTGTCATCTTTTGGTGCGAGTAGAAATAGAACGATGGAGATTCGTGGCATGGCTTTCCTGCAGATCACTCTGTGCTTCACATTTTGAAGTCTCCCATTACTCCAGACCTTGGATATATTCAAATACACATGCATACATTTGATCAAGCATTTTTTTTTTTTTCTTTACATTTTTAAAATGTAAGAGGTTAGAAAGATGAAGTACTTAATTACCTTTCCGACATCACCTATATTAACGAATAAAGTTCCTGGCAGAGGATCGACGGATATAAAGTTGCCATTGGTATCTATAATCTCTAGCCCACCAACACACTCATCTTCTTGCACGATGGTTAGAAAACCAGAGTCTGTGTGAGTAGGAACACCAATACAGCCGATATCCTCTTGAAATTTAAACTTGTAAGAGTTTAACCTTGCATGACAAAACCAGTCCTTAAAAGAGTACTTGCTAATAAGGCCCAAACTCTCTGCTACTTTAGAAGCTAAATCGATGATTAGAATATGAAGTTTCCCGAGATAATCCACAATGATTTCACTGCATGCATCATTAAGCGGTATAACAATAATTAAAATAAAATAAATGAATGAAGGAACTAGAGCGATCGAGCGCACCGTTGAAGTGGCGAGGCGTCCAAAAGAGAGCAGAAAGAGTGGACGTCGGTTGGTGAGGCGGCGTTGTAGATGCCGAAGGACTCGTAAAAGGGGATGTTGGGTACATAATTAGGCGGAACATAGCCGCCATCTACAAAGTTGCCGGTGACGTTGCGTAGCTTAGCCTCGTCAGGGATATCGAAGAGTGACCGAGTGGTTTCCTTCATATTGGCCAGAAGCGAGAGAGGAATGCCATGGTTGATGACCCGAAAGCAGCCCAGCCCGGTACTCGCAGCAGCAAGCTTCTCCAGCTCAGCTGGGAAGTTGGCAAGGTCGATCACCGGAACCACAATTGCCTCGGTTGCCATTTGAGGTGCTTTAGAATTACCCATTAAACATGCTGCCTCATGTCTCACCCACTTCCGGTCATAGCAATGTAAGGGAATTTGTTGTGTTTAGAGGGAAAACACACTTTGTGAGGTCGTCTCAATTCTTGTCGTTGTATTTGAATAGGATTATTTTTATTAGACATTCTTAATATTAAGCATTATTATCGCTTAATTAATGAGATTAAAATATTAAATAATATAACTTATTTATTAAATAAAATTGTTCTTTTGTAATTACCGCTATCACCCATATGAAGTCAAGCCAAAAAAAGATGCCACAGACTAAATTTATTCTCATTTATCCATTGGGAATATACCCATATCTCATCTATATATTGAGACCGAGCTTGAACCAGTTTTTGGAATTTATTCATGATATTCAACACTTGTCGCATTCTGACAGACAAGCTGGCTTCTTATCTGTTTGCTGCTTTATTTATCACGTAGGGAGAGAAAGAAATACCATGAGGTTTGGAAATATTACTCTCTCGGTTTTCTCTAAAATTGGTTATCTTGAAAGTAATTAGAGCTAGCTAAATTAAACAATGGGAGTTAGCACCACGGTAACAGGCATATATATGGGCTTAATTTGATGGTGTAGGATGATATGATGATGAATGTATTCCTTCTCTTCTGTCTATTTCATTCTCTTGCCCTAGATGCATTACTTTTATGCTGCTTTAGCCAAATTTTATGTAGTTTGGATATTTTTGACTAGTTTGAGCTAGTCCATTTTTGTTATTTTTTATGCCCATATCTTTTCTTTCGCTTTTTGTCACAAAGCATTTATGGGCAATGCAAAGTTTTTGATAGCAACACATTGGTTGGTTGTAATTTCATAATCTTAATTGGAGTTATATTTTTTTTGTCAACTCATCTTGTGATTATTTTTCATAGTTTATGAATGATTTAGATTTAAATTCTTCCCCCGATAAAAAACTAAAGAAGAATTATAAGCATACGACATATATCACAAACTAAACTAATATTTTTTTTAAATTTGTTTAACATATTTTCTAATTAGGAGAATTTGTTTTAAATAAAATAAAGAATTCTTAAATATCATCATTATTACCACTAGTTTTATACCAAAGAATTGCCTTTATTCTTCTCATCATCTTCAACATTAGCATCATTAACAAAATTGCTTTTTATATATCAATGTAACTTCTTTTTTTTTTCATCCAAACTCTCTAACACTAATTTGAAAATAAAATAATCAAGAACGACTCATATAAAAAGTACATAAATATGTTTATTTATATTATTCATGCATATTTTAAGAGTCTTTATAGGTATTAAATGATATATATTCGTTAGATGTCTATTTTAAAGATTTTCATCCACTCCAATATATATATATATATATATATATATATATATATATATATATATTGGGTCCTAAAACATTCACGGTTGTAGAGAGATATAGTTTAGCATCCAAGTTTTATACGAAGATCCAACACAAAGACAGATAAGCAAGAGGGGTGTAAGAGTCATAAGAGACAAATTTTAACATGGAGAGCCCTGAAGAGGGAAAAAATCCATGGGCTTGGCCTAGTTGAAAAGAATCTACTAGTGTTTGTAGTTGACTAAAACTGAGACTCTTCCTTGGGGGAAGGCCTTGGCTCAATAAAGAAAATATATATTATACAGAGCACATTATATGGTTGTACTTGGAAGAATATAGTGATATAAGAGTTGTTCTCAAGAGAGTATTAGCCAATTCGTTTGGTTGGTAGGACTATAGTCAGGAGACGTTGGTCAGAGGGACCATAGTCAGTGGGAAACCGAAGCTAGAGAGGGACCTTAGTTGACAAACGACCAAGGTCAAAGGGACCTTAGTCGATGGACGAATGAGGTCAAAGGGACCTTAGTCGGTGGGCGACGGAGGTCAAAGGAACCGTAGTCAGCAGGCAATGATGGTCGAAGGAATCATAGTCAGAGGGAGACGGTGCTCGGAGGGGCAGTAGTCGACGAGCGACGGAGGTCGGAGGGCCTTAGTCGGTTGGCGACGGAGGTCGGAGGGGCTGTAGTTGGCGGGCGACGGTGGTCGGAGGGACAATAGTTGACAGATGATGGAGGTCTAAGGGACTATAGTCAGCAAACGACTGTGGTCGAAGGTACCATAGTCGGTGGGCGATGGTGGTTGGATAAACTATAGGCAGTGGGCACCGGAGGTCGGAGGGACCGTAGTTGGCATGCAACGAAGGGCGGAGGATTGTAGTCAACAGGTGAAGGTGGTCAGAGGGATCTTAGCTAGTAGGCGATGGAGGTCAGAGGCACCTTAGTCAGTGACCGTAGTCAGTAGGTGTCTGTGGTCGTAGGGACAATAATCTGTATGTGACAAAGGTTGGAGGGATTATAATTAGCAGCCAGCAAAGGATAGAGTGACCGTAGTTAGCAGGTGACGATGGTCGGAGGGACTGTAGTCAGCAAATAACGGAGGTCTAAAAGATCATAGTCCAAAGGCATGGAGGTCGGAGGCACCCTAGTCAGTGACCGTAGTCTGCGGGCGAAGGTGGTCTGAGGGACCTTAGTCCGTAGGTGACGGAGGACAGAGGGATCATAGTCAACGGGATATGGAGGTTTGAGGAACCGTATTTGGCAGCAACAGATGTTGGAGGGACCGTAGTTAACCTAACTCCATCCTGCCATTGTGCTATAGCTTCATCCCATCGTCGCCCCGACTCTAACCTCCACCTTCGGACAAAGGCTAACTTTTTTATATGGCCTGGGGCCGCCCTTGGCCTATAGTTTATTTCTCTAGTCATCATGTGGCTTGAGGTTGTTTTGGCTCAATGCTTGGCGTCCTTATCAGTCGGATGGTGGTGCCTCCTCCCAATCCATGGGGTTCATCCAAACCCTCCTCGACAGTTAAGAATTACGGCCTATTTGGTATTTTCGGTACTAGTATTCCTTCTAACTCACGTTCTTTCAAAGATGTGGTGGCCGGTATGACCTCTTCCTCATCTCATTCTATTTCCTTCATATAAACTTCCTTTAAGGGAGTCCTTGCTATAATTGTTTCAAAGGATATTTTGGAAAAGATGGGCGCTCCATTTGAATTTGAGAAATTTATTATGCGTCAATCGAACCTAGATGCTATCTGCAAGTTTTTTATGAATCTTAAACTATCTGATATGTTCTCTGTTAGCGTCTTGGATATCAAACATGTTGTTGTTCAACTTTCTAATGACTTGGATTATAATGAGGTATTTGATGGAAGAACTTATTATATTTATAATTATGATCAAATATTTGTGTTGAAGTGGACTTCCTTCTTTGATATTAAGAAGGAGTCCATATTATTCATGTTTGGATCTCATTCCCTAATCTATGGTTACATGTATTAAACCCCCAAATCTTGCATACCCTTGGCTCTATATTTGATCGGCCTCTTAAAATTGACCAAGTGTGGGCTCCAAAAATTTGGCCCCAGCCTCCGCCCGCTTTTGCTTTCTTCGGGGGGAGTTTTAACGGAATTAAGTTCCGGGGTAAATTTTGGAAGGCAGATGGATTTGTAGATAAGACACTACCCAGAGATTTCGCCCTCATTTTGTGAGGACTTTATGATCTGAGTTCTGATTTCCTATAGGCACAAGCCCCTATAGTTAATTACCCCTCTCGATAACGAGAGAGAACTTTCGATTAAGGCTAGTCGTCAATCAGATACATAAAAATACATATATATGGCATATAGTAGCAGCATGGGTATAGATGTGTTTGAAGGTTGATATTTAAAATTGAATTTTCACCATCTTGTACTTCACTACAGGAAAAACAGCTATTACCGGCGGAAAAAATCCGCCGGTAAAGTAAAAAATGCGACGGAAATTATCGGTTTCCGGCGGATTCCCGGTAGAATTTGATCCGACGGTAAAACGCGCGTCGGAAAAAAACTTCCGTCGCATTTTTTTCGCCGGAAATATTTCCGGCGGATGTTCCGGCGGATATATTTGACAAACCGACGCCTTTTCTGGGGCAGTGTTCCGGCGTAATAACCGCCGGAAATACCGGCGGAAATGGCCGCCGGAAGTTCCGGCGGATATTCTGTCGCAATAAAAGCGATGCCTAGTATTACCGGCGGATATTACCGTCGCAATATCCGTCGGTAGTTCCGTCGCATATGCCACCGGAAAATTCGTCATATCGAATTTCCGTCACTGTTACCGGCGGATAATCCGCCGGAAACCTGTAGCAGAAAAAAAAAACCTTCCTCACTTTGAAAAGTGATTTCCACATTTAAACCTGCATATAAAAAATTGCAACAACATATATATTCCACAAAATGAACAATTACACAAACCAGAAGAGCATCAACGAGATAAGAAAAGTATCATAAACAAATAACTAAACATGTTCAAACAGCAAATAGATAAATTTGTCCAAAAAACACATAAAAACATATGTCTACATCAGTTAAATAGTTTAATAATCTCTACTCTGATTCAGTTTCATCCTCAGCTGTACTTCTACCACTACTCATCTTCTCCCTCATCTTTCTTATTTCTTCTAACATTTGAGCATGCTACTGCTGTATCTGCATCTGCTGCTGCTGCATTTATATCTGCCAATCAACTTGGGCTTTCCGTACCTATTCTAGCTCAGCTGTGAAGGCAGCTATCTATTGGGTATATAAAGATTCCGGGTACTCGATGAAAAACTACCCCCACTAGATGACTGCCCTTCATATGCATAGGCCTGCGAGCCTAACCCATATACTCTGCCATGCTGCATTCCTCCTACCGCTTGCGACCAAGTGCGGTAGTCAGAACAATCTGTTGATCCAGCAGAAGAACCTTCACCTGCTGTAGCCTGACTCTCTCGAAGCCGTGTATAGTCCTCCTATGAAAGTTATTAAAAAGTTATGCTATTTACACATAATATCACCAAAATTAACTTATATACTTACATAGGCTCTCCTAGCACGCTCGTCAATCCATTGCTGGTCCTCCTGCCGCTTGTGGGTATGACTATGTAATTCAACAGGAGTCGGTTCTCTACCAAGCACTTGTTTCTGTAATAGACATATATTAGTATTCTAATTAAAGTAAATTATTAAAAGATTATAAAATTTCTTACCAAACGTCTTCTGTGCTCAGTATGAGGAACAGAACCACCTGTATGAAGGGAACTACCCAAGCCCCCAACATCAGAAGCTCTGTTATGTCTATTTTGATCTCTTCTTCTGGTATAATCTGGGCTTCCCCAAGCACTGCTCAACTCTGCCCATACACCCTCACCAATCCAGAGAGGTCGCTGGCCTGACTTTCTAATATCAGTAAACATGTCTCGCATATGAGTCATTGTTTAAATCTCGGTGCGTTGCAATGATGGCATGCAATCTCTGATTGAAAATCTTTGTAGAATAACATGCAACTGTTGACACAACAATCTATCTTTTTGTATGTCAAACCAAGCTTCGAAACCAACTTCTTACTTCGATATAAATCTGTGGGAATTATGTTATCAGCTGGATTGGTTTCTTTAAGCGGTCCAATAAATTGATTAAAATAATCACGGGGGGACATTATATTCTGCCTTGATACTTAACATCTTAAGAGCAACGGATAACTCTGAGTGAGTGGTGCAACCTGATCATATTGGTTGTTGGGAAGCATGCAATAAATCATAAAAATTTTATGCTTCTTTATTTGGTGACTCTTCTGTATATTGCTCAAATTGTGCTCCACTTGCATCATGAATTAAGTCCTCAAGATTAGGTATGATATGCTCTTCATCATCTCTAGTAGCACTTGTCGATGGGCAGCATCGAGAATCCAAATGTGGTTCGTACTCACCATGAGAAGTCCAATACCAGTAATCTGGCATGAAACCTCGACGATATAGATCAACAGTTACGTCATATGGGCTAAGGTGCACCTGATTTTTGTGTTTAGAACATGGGCAACGAAACTTCCCATCTGAGATGAAGCTGGGTAGTTGAGAAGCTGTCTGAATAAAAATATGCACCCCTCTAATAAACTCATCAGTTAATATCTTCCGTCCTTGCGCCAATCGATTATACATCCAACTTCTTTGAGTTCCGATATCCATAATATATAGCCTACATATAATATTGACAATCAGGATATAAGTTACGATTACTTGCCAAAATAGTTACATACCATTTGTAAAAAGATAGTAAGGTAGTCCTATCTAGGTTTGATGGAGAAATATAGAGAGAATTAATATGATCATTTCTGCAACGCTTAACTTAGAATTATGCTAATCTTTTATTGGCCAACATTCAGCACCATAAAGCATTACAGGTCCTTTTCACATCATTAGGCGCACGGTACCGAGCGCGGTACCACTCGGTACCGACAGTAGTACCGGTACCGCTCGGTACCGATCGGTACCGGACAATAGAATTTTCCCTTAAGTTTGACGGGTACTTTTCTATCACACAATAAACCCGATGCATTCCTCCACTTCAACCATCCAACATAAATTCTGCTGATAATATCCCCATCTATTTCACCATCACTCTAAATAATAAATCCAAGATATCTAAAATGTGTATTCTTATTAATGACTTGATCATCCAATGTGACAATCCACTCACTAGCTCTATTACGACTAAAATTGCACTCCATATATTCTATTTTAGATCTACTCATGCGAAAACCTTTAGACTCTAAGGTAGACCTATCTGGCATGAATCCAAATTAATTTTGAGAAACATTAGCATCACACCACAACCTACGCTCCTTAACTCACTCTCACAGTTTTAGAGTATGACACATTAACTTAGTTCCTCTATAAGGTTGGCCTACATAAATCAAGGTTACCTTCAACTCCCTCTCTAGTCTTATCAACAAGAAGAATATCATCAACAAAAAGCATACACCAATGGACATCCTCTTGCAAATGTCTAGTGAGAACATCCATGACTAAACCTAGCTAACAAAAAAAAGAAATGCGAAAAAGAGAAAGTTACCTAAACAGCAACCGATCGAGCTAGCTCCCTGCGTGCGCGACCAACGTCAACGGAGCGAAGTGGAACTGCGTCCAAGCATAAATTTTGTCACGTTAGGGCGAACTGCCAGGAGGAAACGGAGCGTGCGAAAGGGAGAAAGTTACCTACAAACCACGGCCGTGCGTCGTCGACGGATCAGAGGATCTCGCGCGAGCGACCGAGCGAGGCACTAGCGAGCGAGGGAGGGAGGTCGTCGATGAAATTCAAGGGCAAGGTCATCGTCGAACGAGCTCGATCGAGGGAGGGAGGGACGTCGTCGACGGAGATCGAGGCTGGCGTGCGCGTCGTCGGTAGCGGAGCCCTAAACCGAATGAGCCGAAGTTGAGGGCTCGGGGTCGATATATTAAGATTACCGACGTATTTTTCGATGGAAAAGCCGCCGGCAGTATTACCGACGGATAATACGCCGGTAATACTTCGTCGGGTTTTAATTAACCGGCGGTAAATCCGCCGGAATATCCGCCGGATATTACCGGCGGAATATGCGTCGGTATATTGAAAAAACCGTCGAACCTCCGGCGGTTTAGCCGTCGGAAATCTACTGACGGGATTGCCGCCGGAAAATACGCCGTAAAAGTACCGGCGGATAAATCCGCCGGAAATGCCGTCGCTGTTTCCGGCGAAAATATGTCCGCCGGAAATTCCGCCGTTATTTCATTTTTTTCCTATAGTGCTTAAAGTGGATGGTGGTGGAATGGATGATGGACCCGATCAAGATCCCATGGTTCCGTCATCCCGGGCCATCGTGGTCCCTGGTCTACTTAGTCATATGAGGTAGTCGACCCAACCTGACAGAAGGATCCTCATCAGCAGCCATGAGTTACTTCGTCCAAGGGTACCTTGTAGACCTGGTGTGGGTATTTGTCTAAGGGGACAAATTTGAATCCACCTTAGCTAACAGAGGGCTTTTTGCCCTATCAATCATATCCTATTGATTCATATCTCAAGGATTTGATGCCATTGGGGAGCATACGGGCTCTGGCCATAACCATAATATAATGGTATCATTTGGTGGTGACCACCTGGTTCAGAGGGCCCCGAGTCATAACCGTTTATCCTGCAGTGCCATTTGGCGACGAAACTGTCGGTTAGAGGACTCGTACCACGTCGTTGCTTGCAGGAGATTATTTGAGAATGGATCCTAGTGATATTTTCGACCAGGCATTAGCTCTTTGTGAGCTGAAGTAGTTTTCAGATTTGTCCACCTCGACAAACTATTGCGGAGGGTGGATGGGTTTTGCTTTAAATGATTTGATGGATGAGTTTCAATTTTTAAATATTTTTGAAGTTTTTGGATTTTGAGAATTTTTGTAGAGTTTTGGAGTTTTGGGTATTTGGGTAGTATTTGAAATGCTCTGTGTGGACCCCTCCGGTTGATATTTGCATTCAACACGGTCATCATCGGGGTGACCTTGAGGTCACTTGAAAATATTTGAGGTTTGAGGGCATTTTGAAATATTTAAAATTAACCCCTCTAGTTGAGATCTGCATTCAACACGGCCATCATCAGGGTATATGGGGTTTGCAATCGTATTCGCGGATTGAACCTTGTCAACTCTGTTTACCTGTTAATAGAGGATCGGGTTTCGTAAGCTTTATGCCCTTTTTAGTGAATTCTCTTAATTATAGGCCTTGAAGACCTAATATGAACGTATTAAATAAATATCTCGGTCGACCTCGCGACCGTATATTCATTTAATAGTTCGAGCCATGTCAACTCCTATCTACCTGAATAGAAGGATCGGGTTCGAACTTGAATTCACTTATTGACCCGCGCAGCATCCCTAAACGTCACGTGTGTACCAATAACATGCTCACTGCCCATGTGGGTATTTGGGGGCATTTTATAATTATTGATTGAACCTTGTCTACTCCTATCTGCTTGCGTAGGAGGATCGGGTTCAAATTTATTGACCCGCGTAGCATCCCTAGACGTCACATGTGTACCAATAACACGCTCACCGGGGCCCATGCGGGTTTATGATACATCCCCTTATGTGTACCTAAGTGTATACAAATTACGGTGCATGTGCGGGATACATTTGGAATATTTGTAAATGCCTTCTTTTCGCTTGCATGAATATTATGAATCTGGTGGCATAGCGTTATACGATCTCCCATACATGCTGCTTGTAGGCAGGTAGATGTATTCATTCATAGATTGAAATTAACTACAGGATACTACATTTACTGTAGACTTTTTGCATCTACCCACATATGGCATGTAGTGCTCACATTTGTATTTGTGGAGAACTCATATATATTGTAGATCTTTTATAACAGCTCATAGGAGCTTGTATTGATGTGTATTGTCCTCCTCCATTTGTAATGAATTGACATATTTGCTTGTTCTTGAATGGTGGTTAATTGTAGGAGCATTGTACGTGAGTTATATATTCATTGATGGTCTTTTGAACTTTGCTTGTAGGTAGTGTGTTGAGCTCATGAAGGGTCTTCTATAACAAATGTCGTGCATGAGATGTGTCTCCTACAGTGGTTCGTAGGAGCTTACATTTGTTATAGTTTCTTTGTATTTGCCTGCTGATGATATGTAGTGCATGTAGCAGATTTCTTCCAACGGTCTGTGGGAGCTCACTTCTTACCATATGTCATGTGTTTCCAAGGTGGTTGACATTAGTTGTAGGGAGACTTGTTACACCCATGGTCTATTAGTTTTCGTTGTATACAGGTGTTTGTATCCATCGCCACTCTTCTAACCTTACACTCCTTGTGTATGACTGTTGGTAAGCCATCTGGTTCATTGTATGTTGATTTTTGACATTCATAGATAACTTTTGTATTCATCTATGAGCTAGTTGTCGTTGATTGGAAGTCCTTTATTATAGTGTTGGATGAATCATTACACCACAACTCCTTTGTTCATGCTTGTATTCATGACTCATGCGTGCTTGCAAGTGGACTTGTATCATTTATATTTGCTTGTAATCAACATCCCCACTACACTTATCAAATTTCTTTTATTTGCAAGAGAACAATCTTGTTTTCTCATATGATTGATATATGCATCAATCATCATCCTCTTTATATGATCCATAAGATGTTCTTTTGGGTGCATTTGAATGATCATGACTTGTGGCAACTTCACTTTGATCTTTATTTGTCAAATTGAGGTTAAGTTCTTTGTAGCTTCGAATGATTGCTTATAAGTGCAAATCCGCATTTCCTGACATTCATGTTGATCGTTACTTGTGAGTGGAATATGGAGAATTGGCTCATCATCTCTTGTAGAGATCTGACACATTTGTAGGTGGCAAAGTGGCATTGAATTAATGCACCATTCCACTTGTTAGCTATTATTGATCAAACTCCCCTCCATGATGACTTCTTCCTTTTATTTATGAGTAAAATATATCTTTCATGCACATATTAGTTATATATACCAAACAATCCTCTATGTGCCATTCATCCTTTCATTATGTCAACAATTGACTCAGAATGTAAGTTATAGCATTTGCACCATTGTCGCTTAGGAACCGTACTTCAGCTAACATAGTCTTTATGAGTCAATTATTACTCACATTGAGGATTTTGCATGATAGCTTGTAGGTGCATTGCCACATTTTCACGACTTTATGGTTAAGCATGTCTTCTATAATTTTGTTATTTAAAGACCAAATTATACTTGCAAGACAAATTGTAATATGCATGAAATATTCACCACTCAACCAAAGTGATGATTTCTTAACTTTCATTGGAGGCTTGATGTTATTAATTGCAAAACATTTCATTACTTAACCATTGTTTACATGCTTAACATTATCTTCTTGCCAAGTTGAGCTATGTTTCATGTCATCCAATTGGGTCCAAGCTTGTGTTAAATTCAATATCACTACCCACCTGTTCATTTGAGTTTGGCTCGAATCATGATTCACTTGAGTCAAATGAAGTTCAAGTTTGAGTTATGTGATTTAAGTTCAATCCATGCATGTTTGCTTATTTAAATTCAAATTTCAATTAATCATTTAAAATTTATGTCATCTTTGCATTTCACTTAGATTCAAGTCCAATTATAAGTCCCATGCTGTCCAAATATTGTTCAAGTCCTTATCTTCTTCAGACAAAATTTCGGCAGCCTCCCGGCGTCTCCCCCATTTAAGGGAAAACTACAGGAGTCTGAGCCTTCCCACCATGCGCAATAAAGCGCGTGCATGATAGGTGTCCTTAGACATCTCGGCCGTGGTCTTCATTCCCATCACGCACAATAAAGCGCGTGCATGGGATCTTCGATGGTACCTGTTTCAAAATGACAGTTGGCTTTCCCCCTCCTCGATGGTACTTATAAGTAACCCGCTTCACCGTAGGTGTCGCACCGGGGTCCCATCCCACTACGCGCAATAAAGCGAGTGCATAGGTGATTTTTCGGTGCGCCGCGAACATCGAAATGGGGCTTAAGGTGATTACCCACCTCGTCGTAGGCGCCGCACCGAGGTCCTAACCCACCACGCGCAATAAAGCGCGTGCATAGGTGTTTCTCCGGGGCACCACGAACGACGAAAGTGGGCTCTCGAGGTTTTGAGTTTGAAAATTATACCTTCGCGGCGAGGAGTTGATGGCGGCGGTGATGAAATAAGATACAAAAGAACTCTTTTTTTTTTTTCTTCTCTTTTTTTTTTAACATTCTTTTTTTTTTTTTTTTTTGAAACTCTCTTTTTTCTTCTTTTTTATTTTGCTTTTCTTTCTTTTTCTTCTTTTTTTTTTGAACTCTTTTTTTTTCTCTTTTTTTTTCTTCTGTTTTTTTTTTAAATACATTTTTCTTCTTCTTTTTTGAAACAACCTCTTTTTTTTTTTTTTTGACATTGACTCATGCGGCTCCAAAAATGAACTTTAACTTCTTGATTTGCCTAACTAGCTTGTCAAATTGAAGATCCCTTGCTCCAATCATAGTTCTTAGAAAGAAATTCAGCTACAGTTGACTATAAAGAAGACCATCAACGGTTAGTTTTGGCTCAGGCTCTGGCGATTCGAAGGCGATCCCGGCTTCTCGTTCCGTTCTTCGTGGTTTCTACTGTACACTGCCGATATTTTTCGTTGATCTCAGTTAAGGCTTTCACTGTGCTCGTGTTTCGTGGCTTTTTGGCCCTAGGGCTTTTCCCCAATGGAGGCGGGGCATCCCAGGGCGATCTCTGATGCCTGGGGTCTTCCTCCCAAGACATCCATGGTGGATTCGAAAGGTATGATTTCTGCTAGATCTACATCTCGGTCTTTTCGGGATGTACTTGCTGGTGAGTCTTCGTCCCAAGATCAACTCTACACTTTCACTAAATCGTCGGTTAAGGGGGTTCCTGCGATTCTCATGTCTGATGAAGATATCTTAAAGCTAGCGAGTCCTTACCAGTTCACACTTGTAGGTAAGTTCGCGGTTCGTCGTCCGAACCTCGATACGATTCGAAATTTTTTTGGTAAGCTGAAACTGTCTGGCAATTTCTCGATAGGCTTACTTGATCCTAGACATATTGCTATTCAGTTATCTAATGATCTTGATTACAGTAGAGTTTTTGCTAGAAGAGCTTATTATATTTCTAACTGTCAGATGCGGCTTTTGAAATGGACCCCTTTTTTTGACGTTAAAGAAGAATCACCCATAGTGCCTATTTGGATTTCTTTCCCCAATTTAAGGCTGCATTTTTTCAATTCTCATGTTCTTCACGCATTGGGCTCCCTCTTTGGTCGGCCGCTGCAATCTGACCAAGCTACGGCTTCCCGGACTAGACCTTCTGTGGCTCAGATTTTGGTGGAAATGGACATTACCTTGAAGCATCCGAGAGAGGTTTGGTTAGGATCTGAAGCAGCGGGATACCTTCAAAAGGTCGAGTTTGAAAACATCCCTGACTTCTGTCCTCACTGTAGGATTCACGGGCATGCTTTTAATGATTGTTTCATGGCTCATCCTATCCTCAAGAAAAATAATAAAGGAGAAAAACATCTGCCTTCATTACTTGATGATAAAAATGAAAGTGAGGAAATTAGGGAAAGGAGTGAACCTTCTAGGTTAGAGGAACCGATCACTGATCAACTCATCGATTCTGATAAACAAAAGGAGGAAGTATGTCCCAACAATAATATGGCTTTGCAAAATTTTAGTGAGGCTTCAACTCAGGAAACTGATATCCCTTTGGAGGTCGTCATTCCCATTGAAGCTTTAGATCAGGCACTGATAGTTGAAGAAGAACAGAGGGAAATTGTTTTGTCTCAAACTCAACACAAGATGAATTCCAACCTAAGTAAGAATGTAGGCGATGAAGAACAATTAGAAGAAGGTGAAATCAATAATACAAAGGGTCATGCTTTGGATAGGCATACCAATAAAGTTGATGAAGTTTTTTTGCATTCTCCTCCCACTACCCAGAATAACAATATCAATGAGGGATTTACTAAAGTGGGCAAAAAGAAAAATAAAAACAACAAAATCCTAGATAGTAACTCATTTAGGTCTACTCGAAATTCTACTCCTTCAACCTCTAATGTTTAAAGCCATTATTTGGAATATTCGTGGTGTTGGTAACATGCCTTCTGTGAATAGAGCTAAAAACCTTTGTAGGATTCATAAAATTAATGTATTGGTTTTACTTGAACCTTTAATTTCCTCTGATAAGCTGGATACTACTCGTACTACTTTGGGTTTCGATAATGCTTTTAGCAATTGTTCCAATAAGATTTGGATTTTTTGGAAACATTGGATAAATCTTGACATTTTGCATGATTATCCCCAAGTGGTGCACGCCTCGGTTAAGTTTTTACAATTCTCCTGCTATGCTTCTTTTGTTTATGCTTCTTGCTCTAGGATAACTAGGAGAGCTCTTTGGTCACAAATTTATGATTTTGCTATTACTATATCGGAAGCTTGGATGATTGGTGGTGATTTTAATACTATCACCAATACTTCTGAAAGGGTGGGTGGTAACCCTCCTAATTTTTGTGCTATGGAAGATTTTAATGATATGATTTTAAAAGCCAACCTTCATGATATTGGTTTCAATGGGAATCCTTTTACTTGGAATCAGGCTACTATATGGCAAAGGTTGGATCGCATTCTGTTTAATAACAAATGGATCTCTAGTTTTCCTGTTACTTACATTGAGCATTTATCCAGAACGCTTTCTGACCACTCTCCTTTGCTTTTAAATATTTCTTTGCAGCATAATAATTGTCAAGCTCCTTTTAGATTTCAAAATATGTGGCTTCTTCATGATTCTTTTCTTAGTAATGTGGAGTTTAATTGGCAGGCTCCTCTTTTTCCCTCTGATGACATTAGTGGCATGAAAAGGTTATGGTTTAAGCTAAAAAGGCTTAAACAAATGCTAAATTGGTGGAATAAAAGTATTTTCAAAAATTTATTTTCCAACATTATTGAGGCTGAAAAACATGTTGATATGGCTGATAACAACTATATGCTTGATCCTTCTTTGGATAATCTGTCGCTTTTAAATGAGGGCAAAGAGATTTTATTTAAACTGCAAATGCAAGAAGAGGTTTTTTGGAAACAAAAAGCAGCTTCTAAGTTTCTTGTGGAGGGTGATAGGAATACTAAATTTTTCCATAATGTTGCTAATCACAAGAAGGTCAAAAGTTTTATTCACAAAATTATCAACCCTGATGGCTCTCACATTGAATCTGCTGATTTAATCCATGATTCTGGTATTCAATATTTTACTAATGTGTTTAATAAAAACTTCAACCCTGATTTAAATATTGATTTCTCCTGCATCCCTTCTCTTGTTTCCGAGGAGGAGAATCTTTTTCTTACTAAAAAACCTTCTATTGATGAAATTTGGACGACTATAAAAGATATGAACTCTGACTCTGTTGCTGGACCTGATGGGTTTTCTACTAAATTCTTTCAAAAGACTTGGCATATCATTAAAGAGGATTTAGTTAAAGCTGTTTTAGATTTTTTTGAGGGTACTCCTTACCCCAAATTTTTCACTGCTACCTCTATTGTTCTTATTCCTAAAAACAATAACAATAATTATTGGAGTGATTTCAGACCTATTAGTCTATGCTCTTTTTTTAATAAACTCATCTCTAAGTTGATCATGAATAGACTGGCCATTCTTCTTCCTAACTTGATTTCTCTTGAGCAAACTGGTTTTGTTAAAGGCCGTTCCATTTTTGACAATGTTCTTCTGGCGCAAGAATTAGTGCATGATTTGGATGCTAAGATTTTTGGGGGTAATGCTATCTTTAAAATTGATATCACCAAGGCTTATGATAATCTTAATTGGGAGTTCCTCTATACTATGCTGAAGGCTTTTGGTTTTAGTAGTGGTTTCATCAATATTATTAAAAATAGCATCGAGAATTATTTTTTCTCCGTTATTATTAATGGTAAAAGTCATGGGTTTTTTAAGTCTTCTCATGGTCTTCGGCAAGGTGATCCCCTTTCCCCGGGTTTGTTCATTTTAGCGGTTGAATTGCTTTCCAGAGGTCTTAACTACCTCTATAGGAATTACCCTAAGTTACAATACCGGACTTTAGGGGGTCTTCCTATTTCCCATCTTAGTTTTGCGGATGATTTTGTTATTTTCACTAATGGTTCCAAAAAAATGCTTACTATCCTCTTTAAATTTCTCAACATCTTTCAAAATGCTAGTGGCCTTTTGTTTAATCCTCTTAAGAGCTGTTTTATTACTGCTAAGTCTATATCTCACCAAAGGATTATGTATATTCAAAACAAGTATGGGTTTTATCATAAGCATCTACCTATCAAGTATCTTGGCACTCCTATCTTCAAAGGTAGGAAACGATCTCATTTATTTGGGGATATTTTTGCTAACATTCATTCTAAACTTTCCTCTTGGGCTTTTAATTATTTATCTTTTGGTGGTAGATTGGTGCTGATTAAAAGTGTTTTGTGCTCTATACCTCTCTATTTATTTCATACTTTATATCCTACCAATACTATTAATATAAAGCTGGAAAGGATCTTTAATAAATTTTATTGGGGTTGTAAAGAGGGTAAGTCTGCTATTTGTTGGGCTTCTTGGGACAAATGTTCTGGTTCCCAGGATGAAGGTAAGCTTGGCTTTAAGAGTTTAAGTGACATGGCTATTGGTTTTTCCTATAAATTGTGGTTTAATTTTAGATCCTCTAACAGTCTTTGGGCTAAGTTCATGAACAGGAAGTATTGTTTTGACCGACATCCTCTTGCTACTGCTTTCAAGAAAGGGGACTCTTTTGTTTGGAAGAGGATCTCTTCCATTAAATGGGAGGCTGAAAAATCCATTCAATGGGGCCTAGGTAGAGGTGATATTTGTTTTTGGCAAGATAATTGGTTAGGCGTTTCTTCCATTGATAATTTGCTCAACACTCACACGGTTAGCTCTTGCAAAGTTTCTCAATTTTTTCATGATGGTAAGTGGAATGTGGATTATCTCTCTAAAATAGTGCCTGATTACGTTATCAATTTTATCACTAAGATTCTTATTGATACTAGCAAGAAGGATTGTATTTTATTCAGTAATTCTATGGATGGTGCTTTTAACTTCAAAGCGGTTTGGCATGACATTAGAAAACAGTTACCCAAATCTACTGCCTTCACTGCTATTTGGGATAAATGTATACCTACTACTTATTCCATCCTTACTTGGAGAATTCTTCACAACTACATACCTGTTGATACTAATTTAATGAAGAGAGGTTTAATTATTGTGTCTAAATGCCAATGTTGTTTTCATATTGAAGATCTTAATCATGTTTTTGCTAATGGGCCCATTGCCATGAAAGTTTGGCTGTTTTTTGATAATCTTTTTCAAACTCAATTCTGTAGGAAGTACTTTTATATCAAGGATATTTTGCAAGATTGGCTTATGTCTTCTAAGGGTAACATACGCATTATTATCCCTATTCTCATTTGTTGGTATCTTTGGAAGAGCCGGAATGAAGCGAAACATGAGAATATTATGATGAATGCGGTGCATATTATTATGAAAATTAAGGACAAAATTAAGCAGTTATTTTTGGCTAATCTCATTACTAGAAAGAATTTCAAAGGGTGTCTTTATATGGCTGATTTTTTTGACATCAAGTTTGGTGACAATAACTCTTTTCGCAAAGAGATTATTGTCAAGTGGCTGAAACCTCTTTTTGGCTATCACAAGCTTAACACGGATGGTTCTTTCAAAACGAATTTGGCCGGCTGTGGGGGGATTATCCGTGATAATTTGGGTAATGTGGTTATTGCTTTTGCTGGACCCTCTCCTATAAAAAATGCTCTTTTGGCCGAGCTCCATGCCTTGCGGTATGGTCTCCGATTGTGCTTGACATTAGGGATTAATCAGGTGTGGATTGAGGTTGATGCGCAACTGGTGATCCAGTATATCAATAGTGATAAGAATGTTAATCATTGTTATTTTTATATCATGAGGGAATTAAAGCAGTATCTCTCCAACCTCAATTTTACCATTACTCACATTCATAGAGAGGGTAATTCTGTGGCTGATTATTTGGCTAATATGGGTTGCTCTTTACTTGAGTTTGTGGAGTTTCATGATAACTCTATCAATGGTTTCATTTATGGTTTGTTGAAACTGGATCGCATGGGCTTGCCTTATATTAGGAAACAATAATGTTGATTTCCTGCTCCTTTAGTTGGAACTCTGATGCTTTTGTCTCGGCTGTTATGACACTCCTTTTAATTTGGAATCTTTATATCTTTTGGATCAATTTACAGCTTGTGGTTTCCACGGGAATGACTATATCTGCTCCAGGTTTTTCTTTTTCTTATCATAGGTGTTTAACATGGTTTTTTTGGTGATCGTGGTGTTCGGGTTTTTAGTTTGTGCTTTCCCCTTTTACTTTGGGCTTCTGGATGGTTACCTGCTGTACATTTGCCCTTCAAATTTGTTATATAACTCTGGTTGGTTTTGGTATGTGGGCAATCTTGACACATGCTATTGGGATTCTATTGTTACCTCTCCGATTTGGGTGATTTTTCTGTACTATATCTTGTTAACATATTTTCTCAAAAAGGCATGTAGGAATTTTCGGCATTACTTCTTCTATGGGATTTCGGTTTTTGGGAACAATCACCATCGTCTGTATAATTGGCATTTTGGTTATTATATCAGCAATATTGTTAGCTGTTATGGGAGCTTTATTTCGAACACTTGGGAAGACCCCCATGGCAGGTTTTTTTATCACTTCAATCCGCGGTCTGAGAACTTCCCTTTTTTATTTGCTTTGTTATTTGCTATGTTCACTGCCATTGTCCCTGCAGGCCTCTTTTTGTTTAGGTTTTTGGAGATCCTTTCTCGTTTTGTGCAGGGGCAATTTTTGGTCGAGAAGACGGTGCTGAAAGGTTATTCTTTATCTTCGACAAGTGGACTTTTTTTCTTAGTTTATCGTAGAATGTTCTTAAGTTTGCATGTACTCTTTCCTAGTAAGGACTTCTGGCTCGTAGGTGTTTTTTCTGTTTTTGTTGTAGCTCTTTTGAGCAATAGAGAGCTGGATGTCCTTTTAAGGACCTTGTAACCCCTTTTTTTAATCAACACGTAGGCCCGACAGTGGGTTTCCACCAAAAAAAAAAAAAAAAGCTACAGTTGACTATGCCTTGTCATGAGCTCCCTGAAAGTTGCAAACGCATTCGTTGCCATGTCATAATTTGGAAGCTGTAGATAGTAGAAAACGATTTCATGTGCTCCGACTCCAAAATAGCCTTTGCAATGCATTGATATTTGAGGCACTCCCTCAAAATGGCACCATGGTGTAAGCCAATATCCATATCTTCATATCCAGTTATTAAAATATCTAAAAGATCTTTATTTGCTTCCAAATAATCAATCCATCATGAGTGAACTTGTTGCCTTTGCAAATTTGCAACTACTTGAGTTGCATCTTTTCTAGCCTCAAGATTCAACTTTGGAAGGCATGTTATGATTAGACGTAGTGTATTTTCTCTGTGAGTTCTTTGAGAAAGTGTTCATCTTGCTCTCCATTATTAAGCAATAAAGACTCCACCTCCAAAATAATATGAAACCCAATCTGCAGCCACAAAGGATTATAGATCATAAGTACTTTGATTGCCTTGTCTCTGACAACTAATTCTTGCAAAACCTTGCAAAGCGACTTCTTCAGCAAAGTCATTGGCTCCATCAGGGACACATTGACATCAATTCCTACGTGAGTTTGGACCTGCAGACTTTTCTTTGGGCTTCTCCACTTCTTTCCATCAGTTCTCCTGCACCTTCCCCATTTGAAAGCAGCTTCATCCCGACTTTGTTTGAGTAGGGAATACAAGGAAAGGAGAGGTGGACGGAGCTACTGGTAGAAGCCGGTTGGAGTTGGAAATGGAGGTTTCACGTATAGAAGCTCTTCTTGCTGCTGTGGGAGTTCACGAATAGGAGGTGGAGGCTGATTTGCGAAGACTTGAGGAGTTTGGCTGTAGTGGGAGAGGAGGGAAGAAGCTGGGTTGTTTCATGGAGTTGCTTGGAACGCGAAATGGGTTTGCAACATGATAGCAAACGAAAGATTGAAGTTGGTTTGGCTAGTGGAGAAAGAGGTTTTGAGGGCTGGTTGGAGAAGCTTGACTGTGCATGGGATGACTTAAGAACAAAAAATCAAGAAAGAGATCTGCTCTACCTTATTTTGACGAAGGGGTCATGTATTAGATCGAGGAGGGCTGCGAGATTTTGAGTGAAATGGCGGAGATCGACGGATTTTAGCAGAGGTTTTCGGCGGTGCCGAGGTAAACGCATTAATGCTCGATTTTAGATTTCCTCTAACTTTCATTTTTTTTGGTTAGATTGATGTGTAATGTTAATAATAGCTTGTCATAATTAGTATTAGTATTAATTAAGGATGGCAGTAATGCATCAATCAACGAAATGATCTCGATTTACGTGTAATTTTCTTGGTTCGTGTGTATTTTTTTGCCTTATTTAACATGTCAATTTTGTCGAACATCAAAATTAAACAAATTAATTAGCAAATTAGGGTATTGATGATGTTCCGATCGTAATGACGCAGTCCGTTTCTTGATCGGACATTGTTTGGGCGACGACGATGCCTAATTAATTTTTCTTCGAAATGTGCGCTATTGTATTAGAACCTTCGTCGGTCACGGCACAATTTTAATTTAGGCAAATTGATAGTCAATTTAGAGTATTGACAGTGTTTCGGACGCGGTGGCAGAGTCCGTTCATCGATTGAAGATCGTTTAGTCGACGCCGAGGGCTAAATTTCCCTCAAAATACGTGCTATTGTATTTGAATCACCTCGGAGATCATTCCACCATCTAGAATGAGCCAAATTAATTGAATAAAATGTATATCTTTAACATCGACGATGTTCCGGACACGGTGGCGAAATCCGTTCGTCGATCGGAGATCGTTTGGTCGACGCCGAGGGCTAAATTTCTCTCAAAACACGTGCTATTGTATTTGAATCACTTCAAAGATCATTCCATCATCTAGAATGATCCAAATTAATTGAATAAAATATATATCTTTAACGTCGATGATGTTCCAGACATGGTGGCGAAATCCGTTTGTCGATCGGAGATCGTTTGGTTGACGCCGAGGGCTAAATTCCTTAGCATACGCGCCCTTGTATTTGGATTGAATTAAGATTGCTTTGATTTGCATGCCACCACCACGGATGATCCCAATTGAATTTATAAAATACATATTTTGAATGTTGATGATGTTTCGGACGCTGTGGCGTAGTCCGTTTTGAGATCGAACATCATGCCGTCTCCGAAGAGGCAAATTTCCCCGATATATGCGTCCTTACGTTTGAATTACCTCGGGATTCGTGCCACCAATCCAAATGCTTCAAATTCAATAAACAAAATGTAGTTTTTAGAGGTTGATAGCGTTCCGGATGCGGTGGCGAAGTCCGTTTTGCAATCGGACGTCATTTCATTATCGCCGAGGCTAAATTTCTTAGCATGCGCATCATTATCTTGTGATTTGTATTTTGCCTTGAAATTCATGCCGACTTTCTTGTATGTCATTTAATTCAATCAAATTAAAAGTTAATCTTAAGTATTTGAGACGTTCTGGACGCAGTGGCGAAGTCAGTTCGTCGATCAGAGATCATTTGGTCGACACCGAGGGCTAAATTCCTTAGCATGCGAGTCCTTGTATCTGGATCGCATTGAGATTGCTTTGATTTGCATGCCACCACCACGGATGATCCCAATTGAATTTATAAAATATATATTTCAAATGCTGATGATGTTCCGGACGTAGCGTCGCAGTCCGTTTGTCGATCTGATATTGTTTGATCAATGCCACACTTTAGTTTTGGGTGTCAGTCGTCTCTTTTGGTCGATCTCATTTGATTGGACTGCGAGCGGCCTCGACCTAGCAGAATTTGACGTCCTGATCGTAATGGCATCGTCCATTTGACAGTTGGAGGTCGTTTGACCCTTCGAGTGAAGCGTCGTGCCAATGCTCGCGTTACTTATTCTGTTATTTTTGCCTCCTTTTGCATGATTTTAGACATAAGGGTCAACACCAAGCCACTGCCTCTCGTTCACGTCCTTATGTTGCTAGAGTGCATGTTGAATTGGATATTTCCAAAAAATACCCAAAAGGAATTTGGGTTGGCTTTGAATCATTGGGTTATATACAAAAAGTTGAATTAGAAAATATTCTCTTCTTTTGTAATCATTACAAAATTCATGATCATGCTACTAATGAGTGTTTTATTTTGCATCCCAAATTGAGAAAAGAAAAAGCTAAAGATATTGGTAATAACATGCTTCTTAATGTGCCTTCTGTTGATATTGATGATGTTGGCATTAATGATGTTAACAAGGATGGTGTGGACCCTTATGATGTTATTCCTAATAATATCCCTAAACCCTTGTATCATTTTATTGAAGATATTGAAGAACCTATATTGATTGCTATTATTAACCCAAATTTAGAACCATCTCCTTTACTTAATAAAAAATTCTAACTACTACTACAGAAGGTGAATTAAATATTAAATCTGCTAAACATTCATCCTCTATTGTTGTTGCCCCAAACCCTGTCTATGTGAATATTATTAATGCTCCTAAAGCTCAAAGCTATAATTAAATGGCTCCTTTTGTAGGTTATGATACTTTTTCTAGCAGTGTTAATGTCTCCAATTTAATTCCTATAATTTCCATTCATATTTATCCCTCTTTTGTTGGTGTGTCTCGAACTAACTTGGCAGGTTTGCATCAGGAGGATATGCAATTTGATGAGAATCGTGATGATCCCTCTATTAGATTTTCCCCTTATGGTCATTCTGATTCTATTTGGGAAGAGGGAGAGATTATTTCTGTAGGTGAAGGTGTATTTTATAAATATGTTAATTTAAATGTTATATAAGTCACCAAAGATGATTTTTTTCTTGCTTCTAGGAAGAAAAAGAGGAAAAATAATTAAAAAAAAAAAACTTAAATAACATTTCATCTGAAGTTAGAATCACCAGATCTAATGTTGCACTTAATCTTATTTCTAATGATTAGAAATATCATGTGGCTTAATTGAGTTTCAATCTTGGTCTTTGTGTTGACCTGGTTTTTGGCTTCTTTGAGCTGGTGCTTTTCTCCTTGGTCTTTCTAGGCTAGTTTTGATTGTGCGGGTTTTATATATTTTGTTGGATTGCATGATTTTGGTTTATTTATGTTTGATCTTAATCTATAATTTCTGATGTGATGGTGGTATTATGATAGGCTGAATATTTTCTTCTTGGGTTGCACTGTTAAGTTTCTTTTATGGGGGGTTTGGAGAAGGGTTTTTTTTTTGCAATGATTGCAACTTATTTAATAATATTTAAGAAGTTAGTGTTGCAGCTACCAATATTGATGGTCAATTTTGGGCTATACTTGGTGATTTGGTCTGGTAGTGAGAAGTGGTTTGCGGCTAGTGGGGATTATGAGCATTTTATCTCTAGTTTTTTAAAGCTCTTATTTTATCTATATATATTGAATACATTTTGGAAGTTTATGGATTTGGATTTTCTTAATGATAATGGTAGGGTTGTTGTATTCTTTAATCTGTTGGTCCCTATTGATTGGTTGTATCCTAATGACTCATGTTGTGTACTTGGTTTGTTAACTTCTCATCATTGTTAAATACAAGATAATACACTTTTCTAAGCCTTAGGCTGTCCTAGCTTCTCCTGCTCTCTCCATGTTTCTAGTTTGCATTTGTTGGGTTGGTTTTGATTAGCCCATTTTAATGTTTGGTTTTCAATTAGATTGTTGATTTGGGATTGGTGTTTGGTCTGACGAGTGGGTTTTGGGCCTGATTTTTGCTGGATTGTATCTCTCCTTGGTTGTTGCTATTTGATCAGTGAAATATTGTGTGTTCCTGATAGATTTGGTGACGGGTTGGGTTTAGTGGTTGCTTTGATTGTGTGTGTTAGTTGGATGTTTTGCTTATTAGGTTGTGGCATTTTTTTGGAGTTGTGTTTTGTTGACTATTACCGTTTCTTTGTTAGATCGGGTAGCTTGGTTGAATCTTTTTTGTTTCTAATAAATGCTCTACTGTTTGGTCATGCTTCCTTTTCAAGTTTTGGTTTGTTGCTGGGGTGCTCAATTGCTGGTCTTCTTGCTTGGTGGTTATCTTGTTGGATTCTCGAGTGGATACTCTTTGGATGCTGCCTTCTTGATCTCTCCTGGTATTGCTGTTGGTTTCTGATTGGGCTTCAAAGTTGATTTTAGCATAGGCTTAATTTTGGGGTGATGGCTCCTTGCCTCCCCTTAGTTTTTCTTTCTAATCTCGTATCTTAGAAGAGATAATTGACTCCTTAGGTTTCTTTTTGTTTTTTATTGTAGTTCTTTGAGCATTTGTTCTCTTTAAAGACCTGTAATATTTTTTATTAAATTAACACATAAGCCCATATATGAATTTTAATTAAAAAAAGACTCACTTTTTAGCTGCTCATTTTCTCATTTTACCCTAATATAGTCTCAAACCTTTTGGTCAAACATTTTTTAATACATTGTCAGATAACAAATAAATATTAATATCATAAATAAGTCATGAAGAGTCATTATGTTGAATGTTTCTAAAATGCATGTATTTTTGAAATTTGGAGTAATTGTAATGTATAAAAAAGTTTAGAAACACATGAATTATTTGATTAGATGTAAGCAAATGCATTGAAATATTTTTTTATTTATTATAATATTTTAAATACATTGAAATATGATGCGATGGTTGGGGCCAAGCCACATCAGCGGGAGTTGATTAATGTCCATGGGAGATTAACCAAAATGAAACCGTCCAACATATATAAGTTTGGGAACAACAAGAAAAAAAAATTCTTATATATGGTCTATTTGGTTTAGTAAAAAGAAATGCAAAGTAAAAAAAGATGCACCGTAAAAAGAATAAATGTATTTGAAAATCTTGAAGTTATTTGGATGAATGAAAAAGGTAATATAAGAGATTTTTTAGGGTAATTTGAAGTAAAATGAATGCAAAATAAAGTAAAATGATGGTGGTAGTCAGTGGCGGTGGCTGGTGGTTGCATGCTGGGTGAAGGTGATTGGTGGCGGCCGATGGTGCTGAGGAAAATTCCGAATTTGGTTTATCGGAATTTGGCTTATGATAAAAAGGAAATTATATGTCATTTTAGAAAATTTTAACTTAAAATTACTAATGAAAACAAAATATCTTAATTATAATACAACAATTTGTCTGGTTCATAATAAGGAGGCATTTGTAATGTTATGAAGAATGACTATATATATATATATGATTAATTAGAACAATACATAAATAAATAAATAAGGAGATTATGAATCCTTACACCCACACTTCCGCGGTATTCGGCTTCAGTACTTTCCTTCCCTAAAAATTGTCTAGAGGGAAAAAAAGATCCGCAGGTAAAGAGAATAAATGGTTTCTTGGACACATTAGATAAGCAAAATGACAAAGAATAGTCCAGTATTAGTTAATTGCATGACTTCACAAGATTAATATAATATTGTTGGCTAGCCGGCTGGTGGGCCCGACCATGCCCAAGTCGCCCATGTAATTTGGGATAGAAAACGATCAATTAACTGGCATTTTGCATTAAGATTTGAATAAAATAAGCGTATGACAGTCGAAAATAAAATAAAATAGAATAACTCAACGTCCTCTTATGGCACAAATGAAAGCCACCATTGTGTCACTTTTGGGGTGGTGTCTCTTCTAGGTCAGCTGAGGATTAGTCACGTCGTCAAGCATACTTTCGGGGGTGACAGCGGGTGGATACCCCGTTTCAAAAAAAAAGCCACCGTTGTGTCACTCCTTGACATTCCCGCTGAGATTGCCTTTGCATGAAGCAATTAATGAGTAATTAATGTGCTCGGCATATGATCACAAAGGTTTGGAGCAATGGAAGAATGTATAGAGTGATGTGTAAGTGTAAGAAATCCATGCCACCATATGTAGAAAAGCATTATTTCATCATAGATAGCTAAGCTCTCATTTGAATTCTTGTAGAGTAACTATAATATATCTTTTTCTTTCCCACATTTGGCTACCATCTACAAAATTAACTTTAGCCCGAATGGCCTGAATTACAACTTTTAAGAAAGAAATATTTAGAACAAAGAAGCCCATAATTCAAAGATCTCGATATGCTTTGCAAGAGAGGTCCAATTTCTTAAAATACATTTGACAATAAAAATAGTCCAACTGAATTTTACATATAATAATACGTTTCCTTATGAATGGCTTGCTATTACGCCTCAAGATTTAAATTGGAAGAACTGTTTATTTTTATCTTTTAATAAATCTACCTAAAAATTCATCAATAATTTAGCCCAACGAAAACAACAAAAATCATATAAATTAAAATCATTCACTATGTATTCATTCATCAAAATCTGATTTATATCAGTCAGGAGGTCAACAACATCAATATATCACAATGCTCCTGACTACAAAAAAAAATAACAAAATACAAAAATCAAAAGAAAAACCCAAAGATCTTAATTAGCCTCTCTCCATAGAGTCTTGACTCATTTCTTGACCTAAAATTAATAAAATCTACATATTGAGCTTACAAAACCCACCAAAAACCTAAAACACCAATCTTCAATGCAAGATCTTAAGAATCAATATGCATGATTATCTCAAACAATAACATTAACATTTAATAAAATCAATGATCAGCCTCTCAAATACAAATCAATATGATCAATAAAAGAGAATCAATAAAATAGAAACCGAAATCATTATGTTAAGATATGTAAATTGTTAAGTAACTGCATCGATGCATAAGCAATAGGAATGTACTATCGGTTGTAATCATTGTATGTTATTATATAAATCAATATGTATATGAATCATGAATACATTCATCAACCACTATCTATGATATAGTCATTTATGAATCTTGCATCAATGTATATTCACTCTTTATCATTTCCATGGGTGTATTCTTATGCAATATTTCATTAATGCAAATCAATTAATGCAGGTGTTAATATCATATAGATTTATTCAGCAAGGCATGACATCCAGTTTTAATGTGATATTTTTATTATTTCACTTATATTCATTGTATTATTATATCATCATCATTGTCATTACAAACGACTTTCAATAATCTATAAAGAGTCGTCACTCTTTGCCTATCAGAGAAATCAGTCATCTTTTACAAGCTAATCGGGATTATACCATAAACTATCTTTAAAGGAAAGCTCATCAACTCACCCCTCTATGTATGACATTAAGTCTTAAGAGTCAACACACATTAATTATAGTATTAAAAACTAACCTTCTTTGTTTACATGCAAAGATGATGTTTATCAAGCATTAGTTATATCATTTACATGAAATTTAGTAATCATATGAAAATATAGATTTACTACTATGAAGTGCATGCCAATATTCTAGTTAGTTGTATACCAAAACTTTAATTTACTACAATGAAAATATGCCCTACAAATCAATTTGAGCTACCATTTCATTCTTACATACAATTCAATAAACTAGTTAAATCACTCATAAAATCCTAACAATCAATATACCTAGAGAAATTCAATAATATTACAATCAAAATGTTCATATAAATCATATCTATCTTATACAAAAAGTTATATGATAAAAGTTTGATAAATCAGAAAAAAATGTATTTTTATCTCTTTGGGGGAGGATTTAAATCATAGAAAACAAAATCACTGAAAATAAAAGTAGGTTTTGTGTTACTTACAACGATTAGAAGATTTTTTTTTTTTCTAATTGAAGCAATGAATGAAAATGACTGAAACATGACTTTGTTCTCTTCCCTCTCTCCTCTCTCTTTCCCCCTTCTTCTTCACAATAAGATAAGGGAAATGAGGGCTGGCCGGTGTTGACCTCATTTTTGTATGAGGTCAGTAGGACTAATCCAGACCTTAGGATCATTCTGATCTTAGATCAATCCTGACCCCAGATCAATTTAACCCCTAGATTAATCTAGACCCTGGGATCTTCCTAGATTTCAGTCCCTAGGATCTACTCTAGACCCTAGGATTTCTTTAAGCTTATTTAGATTCTAGGATCTTCCTAGACTTCATCCCTTAGGATCTATTCTAGACCCTAGGATCAATTCAGGTCTTAGATCAATCTACCCTCTAGATTATTTTAGATTTTGGGATTCTCCCATATCCATAGCTTAAAACTTCCCTAGACACTAGGATTCTTTCAGATCCTAGACTTTAAGACTATCCTAGACCCTAGGATTCTCTTAGACTCCAGGTTCTTAGATCTACCCAGACTCTAGGATTCTCCTAGACCTTAGATCTATCTAGATCTCAAATCTATTCAAACTCCAGATCAACCCAGACTTTAAATCAATCTATTCAAGACTCAAATCAACCCAGAGCTCAAATCAATTCAAATCCCTGACCAATCCTGACCTTTAAACAACCCAGATTTAGTTGCTCCAGCCTCTGACCTGACTTTAATCCTATCTAATCATCTACAATCATCCAAATGATTGTAAATGATTTAGATAGTTTAAACCTTATCATTCAAACTCAAAATCCAGCTCAAAACCATATTTTCAGACTCAATTCCAAGGCCAAAGGTCTAAGTCCTGAAAGCCTTTTTCAGTGAATCTTTGAACATTTCAAAACCCTATCAAATGACCTCTGATTCAGGATCTGTCAGTTTCACACTAATGTGACCTGTCTATAGAGGCAAACCTCCAAATTTGAGCTCATTCTGAGGTCTCTAACCCCAGAAACTGAATTGAAATCCAAAGGCTGTAAAACTTTCAAATATTTACAGTCTATGCCACTGGACCTGCCACCCAGTGGATTCTGACCTTGGAGCCTTCTCCAAACTCTCAGATCACTTCCAGACCCTTGATTATGACCCATTGAGCAATAAACTATATTTTGTTGGACTCAATCTAACCCCTAGTTGACCAGGGGTCAAAATGACCAAAATACCCCTATGGGATGTGAATAGTCACTTTGGTCAAATGAGCTCCAAATCAAATGCAACTACCTTCAGCAAGTTTCAAATATCAAACCAAACCCATTGAACCCAAATCCAAACCCTTGATCAATCTGGTTGACCAACTCAACAAGGTTGACCAAACAGGCCTTTAAGGGTCAAAATAGGTCATTTTGACCAAATGACCTCATCAGACCTTATGACCACCTCCATTGGTCTTCAAATGTCAAACCAAATCTGTTGAGCCCATTTCCAAACCCTGGACCCACCTAGTTGACCAAGTCAACCATGGTTGACTTAAAGGCCCATTAAGGACCCAAACAAGTCATTTTGACCAAACAACCTCTCTAGACCTTGAGACTATCACCAGTAGACTCAGAACATCATTCTAAACTAGTTGGACCCAATCCTTAACCCTGGGTCAACCTAGTTGACCAAGTCAACCCAGTTGACCCATTAGGCCCATTAAGAGCCTAAATAAGTTATTTGACCCAGATGATCATTTTGATCCTTCAAACCACTTCCACCAAACTTAAAACATCAATTCAAACCTGCCCAGTCCAGACTCCAACCCTGGGCCAACTTGGTTGACCAAGTCAACCCAGGTTGACCAGTTCAACCCTTAAGTTTTATCATATTTAATTGAACTTTAGATTAACTTTAAACCTGCTCAAATCTCTTTTTGGGCACTTCCTCCAATGATCTAGATTTGACTGGACCTTTGACCCAGTCAATAGTTGACCAAGTCAACTAAGATCCAAGTCTAGCTCAACCTGACCCATTTGAGTCAAATCAAATCATATCAATTAAATCAATTGATCTTTGACTCCATAAAATCTTCAATCATATTTAATTTATGGTTTAAATGCTCCAAAGTCACCATGAATCAAGTGGAATTTGATTTGACCAAGTCAACCCAATAAGACTTGGTCAAAACCATTCCAAACCCTCAAACCTCAACATTCTAGAATTAAGGCCTTCCAAATTAGTCCAACCAGCTCTATACAACATCCCATCTGCCACCTCATTAGTCCACTTGGATATTGACTAGTCAACAAGAAGCCTATGTAAGTCAAAGCATGCTTAAACCTCTTTAAAACCCCTCTAACTTATTCATACTTTAATCCTCAAGCTTTAAATCCATTCAAGTAATCAATCCAGTATCCAAAGCTTTCCCCCATGCCACCTCAGCTGCCATGTGGCATGGGGACTAGTCAAGTGGTCAAACCAAGCTTTTATATGAGTCAAACTTGGTCAAAACCCCCCTTAAACATAATGCACTCTGATTTAAATCCTTCCAACTGTTTAAATAGGCTCTAGAACCTTCCTAGGGCTCTCCATAGCCTTTAGATCAAGATCACATGGCTCTCATCACTCCCACATGCTCACTAGGTGACAAAATACACTTTCCACATGGATTGTCCTTTGTCCTTGATCTCCCTGCCTCCCACCTACCCTGGGGATAGATGTCAATCATCTAAGAGCTGCCCTAAATGATCCTAGCCCTCCAATAAGCTCAGGGACGATTGAATAGGGAAAGAATCAAAAATCAAAGCTCATTCTAACCCTAGTACTCTCTCACCTTTTCCAGCCTCTCTAGCCGAGCTCTCTGCTTCTTCAAGCCCTCAACCACCTCCTCCCCACATCCCTGACAAGAATCCTCCGGTCAAAGCTCACTGGTGACCTTATTCCGGCGAACCAAAGCTTGATCCATCCAAGGCTCGTTCTCGACGATCCGTAGAGTTTCAAGCCGCGATATCAACTAGGGAAAGTAACGTGGACAGACAACAAGTTCAGAGATCTCCTAAACGGTCTAAATCGTCCGTTAATTAAGGTAAAAAAACTTAACCCTAGCTTAAGACACTTAGGCTAAATAGCTTTTGATTTAGTGCATCTTAGCTTATTAAAACTATCCCACAAGAATTCTGTTCCTGTGTGTTTTTTATGTTTAAAATTTCACGCAATTTGATCGTCTGGATTGAAAGAACGAGCCAGTTTTTCATTCTAGGGTTCGTTTCGCAGTTCAGTTGAACTGTACGAAATATCAGCCGTCGATCTCTTGATCAACGGCTGATATTCTGCCTTTCTGTGCTTCAGTCCAACGTGTATCAGCGGCCGGAGGATTGGATCATTATTCGTCGCCATCTGAACTGTCTACTTCATACCACGGAGGATCGGACGGTGGGAGAATCTGCTGACGCAGATAAGTAAACCGCGTCTGCGGTTTAGTGATTGCGCAATCATTGTCAGCGGCTCATTGCGCCGCCGACCAATGAATGTCTGTGGTTTTCGCGTGGCCAGGAGAAGCTCGTCGCGTGTCCTTCTACTGGTGGCGGCGCCGCCACCCATTTAATATGATTTTAAATTAGTTTAAAATCATTTTAAATTCTTTTATTTTTCATAATAAATATTAAAATTAATTTTAAATAATAAAAAATATATATTATATATTAATATTTTCAAAAAATTCAATAATTTGATTTAAAATTAATATTAATTTAAAAATACTAAATATATTTTAAATTATTTTAAATATTAAAATTTAATTATTTTAAAGTTAAAATTTTAATAAAAAAATGATTAAAATATTATATAACATTTAAAATTTAATTTTAAATTACCAAATTATTAAAATAAAAAAAATCAGAAGTTAATTTCAAATTAATCTGTACATTTATATATATTATATAATTATTTTGAATTTATTTAATTAATTTTAAAATTTAATATTAATTTTAATTAATATTAAATTATTTAATATTTTAATTAATATTAAATATTTTATTATTTTAATTAATATTAAATGATTTTAAAACTTTAATTAATATATAAATTATAATATTTTAATTAATATTAAATAATTGATTAACTTTAATTAATATTAAATGATTTAAAACTTTAATTAATATAAATTTTTTTTTAATATGTTAATTAACATTAAATAATTTATTATTTTAATTAATATTAAATGATTTAATATTTTAACCAATATTAATTTTAATTAGAAAATTTTAAATATTATTTAAAATATCTTAAATTTAAAAATTAATTTAAAATGTTCAAATATCATTTAATATTTTAATTAAATATTTAAATAATTAAATAATATTTAATTAATTTTAAATTTAATATTAATCTTAAAAATATTTGAGAATTCAAATAAAATTTAATTAAATTATTTAATATTATTTAAATGATTTTTAACATTTTAATGACTAAATAATTAATTATTATTCATTAATTTAATTAATTAATATTCAATAATTAATCAATTATTTTAAATATTCTAATTTTGAAATTAAATTAATTTAAACTATATTTTACATTTTAATTAATTAAATACTTGATTATTAATTAATATTTAACTAATCAATATATACATATATATATTTAAATAATTTTAAAATTTCAGAAATTTCTTAAGATTTAAATTAACTGATTTTAAAATTATTTTAGTCATTAATTAATTTAAAATTAATTAAAAAATTTTCTTTTAATTGATTTAAACTTCAAAAATTCATAATAAATTCATTTTAAATCAGAAAAATGAGTATAATATATCAAAATTTTTAAAAAATTGAGTATTTTAATTTGAAACTAATTTCAAAGACCAAAACTTGATTTATTTTAAATTTATTTTAATTACTTAACTATTTTAGTATTTAATTAATATTTAATTACATACTATATTAATTATTTTGAAAATTAAAAATTTATTTTCAAACAACCTTGGTAGATCAGTGGATCTCTTATTTAGTTCTTGAATTTGCCCTAATCATATCTTTAAGTATTTTAAATTTAAAATTCATGTCTACATATAGTTTATGTATAGATTAAACATATATTTAAATATATATTTTAAAATTATTTTAGAATAGTATATATATATATACTTAAATACTTTAGGTTGAGAGATCTACTTTGAAATTTTAGACATAGATCATTATGTTTGAATAAAAATCATGTGGGAGTGTTAGTGAATGGTTATGCTCTAATCATTCACTAATTATTGTTTTACATTTAATTAAATATTAATTTATGCATGCTTAAGGACATACACATACCACCTAGTTCTAAGGCTCTCTTAGACTTAGGAATTGATTGTGCTTTATGCATGCTATGTATATGTTAAGTCAAGGGTTAGAAACATTGATTAAAACTCATTAAACTTATTGACATCATTAAGGATAATAATTAAGGACTCATTTAGAGAACTTAGAAAATTTTCAATAATTAGGATACATTCCAAATTGACTTAAAACTTTGAACACTTGAACTTAGTGACACTCTCAGCCCTAGAAAATTTTCTCACTGGATTTTAAAGTCATTAAGCCCCTTAATTAATTTAATCAAACTTAAACCTTAATTAAGCCTTAAAAACTTCCAGAAAATATAATAAATCAAGATTAAATATAAAAATTATAATTAATATCTCAAACTGACCTGAATTAAACTTTTAATCAATGAAAAATAAAATCCCCTTGCCTGGACTTTAAAATCAAGCTTAATTTAATTTTGATTGAAATTTAATATTTAACTAAATAATTAATTAAAAATAATTAAAAATTTCAAAAAATTTCCAAACATTTGGAGATCACTCCTTTGGTCATTCCTGAGCTTTCGAGTTGATTTCAAGGAGTTTGGAGGTCATTTGGACTCAAACCAATAAAAGGGCCTTAATTAAATAATTTTTAAAAATTTAATAAATACTCAAAACTTCAAAAATTCATAACTAATTCAAATGAACTCCAAATTGAGCAAACTCAAAGGCATATGACTCATCTTAAGGTCTAATATTTATTAAAAATATTAAGTTTCCAGAAATCAATTAATTTTGAAAAAGTCAAGTTTTGGTCAAACTTAGTTCAAAATCAAGTCAAAACTTCAAACCTTCATAATAAAATGTAGAAAACTCCAATTCCATCATACTTACTGTCTAATTGATCATATTAAGGTCTAGCATTTTAATAAAATACTAACATTTCAAAAAATACTTTAAATCAAAAAGTCAATTTTTGACCCTTTAATTAAATGATTAAAATAATCCAAAAAATTCCAAGATTTAATAATTAATTTCAAATTCCAGAAAATATTAAATTAATGTTTAAAACACTCAATTAACCCCTTAATACATAACAACCACTCTTAAAATAAAGTTTTTAGGCTGGACTACTCCAAGCTGCGAGGCTACGTGTCCTAAGGAGGCTTTGTTCCTCAAGCCTGGTGGCACAACGCCACGAATGGATTCTAAGGAGTGTTAAACTGTTATGAATTGATTCTTAATGATTTAACTAAATTTAAAATCTTTAATTCATATACATTAACTTGGTTTATCGGCTGGACTACTCCGGGCTACGGGGCTATGTGTCCTAAGGAGGCTTTGTTCCTCGAGCCTGGTGGCACAACGCCACGAACTGATTAATGGAAAATTTAAATAAATTAAAACATTAAAATTAGCAACCAATCAATTTTGATTAAAATTTAATCAACCCTTAAATCTAGTCAAACTTAAATCATTTATTTATATTAGGTACCACTGGGTAACCCAGGCCTACGAGGCTATTAAATTAGCCCCAAGGAAGGTGAAATAAACTTCACGGCCTCGGTGTGCAACAAAGGTGGTATTCAACAAACAATTAAAACCAATTTCAAAATCAAATTTAAACCATTAAGACTTAAACTTCAATTAAAATTTTCCTTAAGCCTTTCAACCAACCAGAACATCAAATAACTTCAATCAAGTACCCTATTTAGGACATATCAAAGCCACATAGCCTACCTCACACACTGTAGATGGCTTGCTAGGACAACCAACTCTAGCCTTAGGCTAGTCCGGTGTTTACTTTTCTGCTGTGTGCCGGGTTTTTGAGCTTTCACTGCATGCTGTTTGCTAATGAGAAAATTACTATGATTATTTATTTATTCATTTATTACACTCTGTAATGTGATTGATTGTACGATAGATCTACCCCTAGGTTAGAAATAATTTGTACTAATTCAATCTTATGCAAGTGGCCATGCTCATACAGGGCATAAATTAAAGGGGGCAATCAAATAATTAAGCTTTAAATTAATACTATTTTCTGCAGGCACTCCAAAATGCTTGTCCCCCTTTAAAATTAAAAGAACATGGCCAAGCGTGGCTGGTTTGAGCATTTTTAATTTTTAAATATATTAACTGCTTGGGATGTTAATATTAACTGTTGATTATTAGGATAATCCTGCAGATTATTGAGTCTAGATTTTAAATTTTTATTCAAATGTAATTTGAATATATTTGAGTTATAAATGTTAAGTACTTTGAGATTGAGATGCTAAGCATCCAATTTGGAATTCAAATAGGAAGGAACATCCCTTAGGGGAGAGTTCCTCTCCATTTGAAGATCCAAATTAGGATGACTTTTTGAATATCCAAAGAGAAAAGATAACACCCCTATTCAAGGGGAGTTTCTTTTCATTTGGATATCCGGACCTGACGATCCAAGGAGTTCCAAAAAGATAAAGAAGTGAAGAGTGAGAAGAATCTCAAATCTCAAAGTCACTTGTGTCTTAGGATTAGAATCCGGGTTGTAGTCAGTGGTGCCCGGCCACTTTACTTTCCTACAGACCCTGGGTTGTACAATTAAAGGCACTTACCTATGGACTTTCATTTTGAATATTTATTTAATTAATTTAATTATTTGATTGATTTGATTGATGTGTTGATTGCGATTAGGATTTGCCTGCTTTTAGTAGTTTCTTTGGCGATCTTGCATGTCGTATTTGTTTTAGCCTGGAATCCGATCGGAGGCTCATAAGGGTACGGTCAAGAACTATTTCTACTTTAACTAAAATTTAAAAACTTTAGGCTCAGATAGAAACTCTAGCATTTTTTAAGAAGTAAGCCCGGACTCATCGGGGGTTTTTCATGCATTCATATTGACTTTTCTCATCCGTGTTAGGCACCTCCCCGCCTGCGGGTTTTGGCAAACCACCTGACCTATTAGGGTGCAGTTCTGTCCAAGGGGATGTCGTGCAATCTCTAGGATAAAATCTATTTTTTAAGCCTAATTTTAAAACTGCTACATGTTGATTTAAGCATTTAATCGAGTCGACTAGCATGCATTGCATTAGATACAAATTAAAAATTGAGTCTAAATCTTTAACTGCATTCTTAGCTTAAGCATTTTACCCAACACATGTCGAGGGGTTAATTAGGAATCTGCTCTAGATGTCGACCCCAACTCCTCAAAACTCAATCTTAAACAACGTCCTTAACCACTCTTTCATTAAAGACCGGACATATGGTTTTAAAGTATTTAGGTGATTTAGCTGGCTCCCCAATCCAGGCCGGGGTAAGTCCAGACCTTGCATTGTATTAGTTAGGATCCGGGTCACTGATTTTCAGTACCCATTTTAGACTTAGGTTCTGAGGTAAATCTTCAATCCTAAGACCTCAACCTCCAGGAATCTAATTCCCACTTTCTAATACAATTGACCACTTAAACATTAAATCTCTTTCAATCAAATTCAAGCCCAACGTTTAGGATAGTTTGGGGTGTTTATGAAGCAATTCACTCAAAACACCTCCTACCCTTCTTCCTTTGACTCCAAAAATAAGTGTTCAACCTCGAACCAATCCCTATTGAATTTCCAGTCCCTTTACCTCCTTTGACATCAATCTTTGAAAATCTTTAAATGAAATTCGTATCGCTATTTTAATCAAGAGTATTCGTAGGAAAATCTCTATTTTCCTACGATATAATTAACTACGAGGGCTTGCGCTCGTAGGAGATTTAGAAACCCAGACCTAATTTCAAAATCAAAATTGATTATCTTTGGGAAATTCAAACCTGACGATCATTATCCTCATATTCAAATTATTGATAGTGATTGATATTTTTTTTCTTTGGATAGATATATCAATTACAATCATAATTTTGATTATGAAATTAATGATCCATCTATTCAGATTAGCATAATCAAATAGTTGATTAAACATCATTTTGATCCTTTGAGATCATATGTTGTTTCTCCTTGAGTTTGATTATGATAATTAGAATAAATTTGAAGATTTGTAATCTGAACCTATTAGGGAACGATATGTTCATCTTTCGAGGTGATATATTATTAATAATAAGCGTTCGATTTCCAATATTAAAAATTCCAGAAATTAAGCATTTCTTAAAGAAAATTAAACCTTTTCAAAATAATAATTTTCAATCAAACAGCCGGCTGGGTGCTTAATTCTTAAGATTTTGAAATTTAAAATATATAAAAATGTTGTTTATGACCTAGCACCGTCCAATAATAATTATGCAAACATTATTTCTTTATGGTATCTGTTGTTGAATATTGATGAGTTATTGTCTTTGTCTATACCACTATGGAATTATGTCCCACCCTTTTTTGTATTGATCTACTCCTCCCACTACAAGAAAATACTAATTTACCAACATAATTAGTAGAGGAACAAATCAGATGAAATATGTGAAAAAATTTTTGAAGGAGAAAACACCAAAAAAATTTTCTTAAAATTTTTTACTCAAATTTTAACAAACGTTTCTCTCTTATTTTATCAAAATTTTCCTAAATAGTTTTTCACCAAAGGGTTTTTACATCTCAATTGCAAGTACAATCCTTTGGCTGCCCTATTTCACCGGGAGAGTTTTGTAATCTTTTTTTTTTTTTGTGAATTTTGGCCACATTTCTTTGATTCTATCATCACATTAAAGTAAATCTCATTTTCTATCTTATTTTATAATTAATTTAAGATTTCATCAATCAAAATTTATTTTTATTTTAACTTTTGAAGGTTAAGTTTAAATTTATTTAAAAAAATCATTATTGATTTGCATTTACTTATAGATAAGAAATATATTTATGAGAAATTGTCATATTTTAGTAGTTCTACGAATATTTTCATATGCTAGATTAATGTAACAAAATTTTTGTTTAGGATCAACCACTATGATCCTCGAACCACAGTTACCTGACTATGAGCCTCGGACCACCATCGCCTGATTATGGCCTTCCAAACATCTTGTCAATCGACTACAGTCCTTCAACCACCGTCATCCAATTAAGATCCTCCGATCAATGTATCCATACTATGATCCTTGAACCTCCATCGATAGCCAACTACAACACTCAAACCATTATCGCTCGATGACGATCATCTGACCATCATTGCTCGACTATAATCCTCAGACCACCGTCACTCAACTATGATTCTCCAACCTTTATCATTTGTCAACTAACCTCCAACCACTGTCGCTCGACTACAATCTTCAAAGTCGACCAACTACGGTCATCCAATCACCATCGATCGCCAACAATAGTCATTCAAACAATGTTACTCTCAGATTACGGTCCTCAGACCACTATTGTCAGACTACAGTTCTCATACCACTATCACCAGATTATGGCCTTTTAGACCTCCATCACCTACCAACTATAATTCTTCTGGCCTCCATCACCAACCGACTACAATCCTTTTAATCTTTATCATTTGATAATAGTTCTCGGACTACCGTCGCATGACTACAATCCTTAAACTACCATTGCTTGACTATAGTACTTTCAACCACCGTTGTCCACCAACTATATTCTTTCTAACCTCTATCGTCCGCTCATTATGGTCCTTTTGACCTCCGTCACCCAATAATGATCCTCCTACCATCGTCGCTCAACTACAGTCCCCAACCTCCATTATTTGACTATATATAGTCCTTCGACCTCCTTCACCTCACTACAATCCACCAACTTTTGATATGAATATAGCATTTATATTCGCTAATAATGTCAATACATGCAATCACTTATAAGATTGATACACACCATTAACATCGATTTTGACTCTTAACATCTATACAAAATTTACACTAGATTTAATGGCCTTTTATTTTCTCATCTGAAAGGGGTATGACCAAGCAAATAAGCCAACGATCTTTTATGATGGCTCTTATGCCACAAGATTCTTCCAATTTAAGAATGTAAAATATATTTTATTAATGCATTCCCTCAAGGAAGGACATCATTTGTAGTTAATGACAAATATTAGTGGAATCATTTTAACTAGGCCAAGCCTCATGATTTTTCCCTTTCATGAGTTTTTTATATAAAAATTTGGTTTCACTTAAAATTCTTGCACTCGCCTCTTATCTATGCATGCACTAGAACTTCGTAAAATTCTAGAAAGTTAAACCTTCTATATCTCTATAGTCACAAATTTTTTAGTATGCAACAATAGGATTTTAAAAAATTATGTTTTAAATATATTATTTATTTCTCACACACACACATATATATATATATATATAGAATTGTGTATGTGTGTGTAGAATTCATTTATTAAACAAAACTGTATGTATTTTAAATTTTATATAAATACATGGTACATATATATATTCAAAGTTGAAGATCATATATAGATGCATAATAAACAGTTATTTGGAAATAAAGGTTAAATTAATAAATTCCTTTATATATTTAGCTTCTCAACAACGTTCCTTTATAGCCAAAGGAAGGTTTTAACTTTTAATGTATATACTATGAAAACAAAAATCAAGCATATATTACTCTCAATGAGTTTAAGATTGACTTATATATATATATATATATATATATATATATATATATATATATATATATATATATATATATATATATATATATATATATATATATATATCAAAGAGAATTTTAATCAAATTATTGGTATTTGATGCAACTGCCCTCAACTCAATTCACTGAACATACAAAAGAATCTCAAATTATTGATGCACGAAAATTTTATGAATTATTACGTGTGCATGCTGCTCAACAACCACTTTAAGAAAGTTGCATCAATCACTCATATGATAGTCACAAAAGGAGGTATGTGGGTAGCACAATGATCAAACTAGAAGACTCAAAGCTAATCAAAGTGTGCATGCAATGGTCAACCTCGAGAGCACGATGAAATTTTTTTTTATTTTTGTTATGTATTGATAACTGCTTTATTTAAATTTTATTTATGTTTTTTTAACTTTTTTTTAGGATTTAAACTTTATTTATTTAAGTTTTTAAAGTTCATATGTTTTGATTACAGACAAAATTTTTTAAATAAAGCTAATAATGCATAATTTTATTTAAGTTTTTTTTTCCTTAGTATTATTAAAAAATAGAGGCCACTAAAAAAATTATTTTACTCACTCAAATCCCTTCGGAGGATGAGATCTTGATGAATGTTAAGAACATGAACGGTGACTCTATTGCTGGTCTGGATGGTTTCACGATGAAATTTTTTATTAATGCCTGGGATATTATTAAGGTTGATGTGGTGGCGGCTATCCATGATTTCTTTAAGGGAAATTTTTATCCTAAGTTTTTTTCTTCTACTAATATTGTGTTAATTCCTAAGAAAGATTCTATCACTGACTGGAATGATTTTAGACCTATTAGTCTTTGTACTTTTCTTAATAAACTGGTCTCTAAAATCATTGCCTCTAGATTGATGAAAATTTTACCTAGAATCATTTCTATCAATCAAACTGGCTTTGTTAAAGGTAGGAGCATTTTTGATAATATTCTGCTTGCCCAAGAGGTGGTGCATGATATTAATGCTAAAGTTTCTGGTGGTAATATCATATTTAAATTGGATATCACTAAAGCCTATGACAATTTGAATTGGAAATTTCTTTACAATGTTTTGTCTCTTTTTGGTTTCAGTCAATCTTTCATTCTGCTTATTAAAAATAGTATTGAGAATTGTTTTTTTTTTTTCTGTGATGATTAATGGTAGAAAGCATGGCTTTTTTAACTCTTCTCATGGTCTTAGACAAGGGGATCCCCTTTCTCCTTCTCTTTTTATTATAGCGGTTGAATATCTTTCTAGAGGACTAGAAGAGCTTTATGCCAGGTACCCTTCTCTTTCTTTTTGCACTGTTGGTGGTTTTCCTATTACTCATCTTAGTTTTGCTGATGATTTTATAATTTTCTCTAATTTTCTCTAATGCATTTTCTGGATCAGTTCCAGGATATTAGTGGTTTGTCCATTAATAAGAATAAGATTAGTTTCTTATCTGGTAAGTCGGTGATCGTAATAGAATTGATTTTGTCAAAAGAATTTGTAGTTTTAATTCTACTTTACTTCCTATAAAATATCTTGGTACTCCTCTTTTTAAGGGGAGAAAAAGAATACACTTGTTTGAAAATATCTTTACTATGTTCCAAAAAAACTTTTAAATTGGTCTTCTAAATTTCTTTCGTTTGGTGGTAGGTTGGTCCTCATCAAAAGTGTTCTTAATTCTATTCATATTTACATATTACATACATTGCAACCTACTTCCACTATTTGTTTGAGATTGGAGCGTATAATTAATAAATTCTTTTGGGGAGCTAATCACAATCACTCTACTATTAAGTGGGCTTCCTGGAATAAAGGGTGTGGGGTTTATAATGAAGGGGGCTTAGGTTGCAAGAGTATTATGGAAACTTCTCATGATTTCTCTCATAAATTATGGTTTTCTTTTCGTGCTAATAATAGCTTATGGGCTCAGTTTATAAATGTTAAGTATTACAAAGATCTTAATCCTCTGATCTGTAATGCTAAAGTTTCTGACTCTTTCATTTGGAAAAGACTTTACAAGATTAAGTGGGAAGCTGAGCAATTTGTTCAATGGGGCCTGGGGGATGGTAATGTATTTTTCTGGCAAGATAATTGGTTGGGTTCCTTTTCTATTGATAATTATTTGAATACCATACTATTGATAATTGCAAAGTTTATAATTATATTCAAAATGGTCAGTGGAATGTTAGTAAATTGTTAGAGGTTATCCCTCATGACTTGATTGATATTATTTTAAATATTCCTTTACAACTGGATTGCAAGGATAAAATTCTTTTTACGCTATCTTCTTCTGGTATATTTAAACTGAAGAATATCTGGAATGCTACTAGAATCAAAAGGGAGGTTTCTCAAATTTTTGCATCTATTTGGCATAACAATATTCCTTTATCCTACTCTATTTTGGCTTGGAGATGTCTTAAGGGATATCTCCTGGTTGATGATTTACTTAGGAGAAAAGGTTTCTATTTTCCTTCTAAATGCCAATGTTGCTTTAATATTGAGGATATTGATTATGTTTTCATGAATAGTATTATTGCTCAGAAAGTTTAGTGTCATTTTCTTAATTTGACTGAAAAAGGTTTTGTCAATTTTAATGGTAATATTACTTCCATGCTCAAGCATTGGTTTACTACCACTAAAGGCCACACTTACAATTTACTGCCTATTCTCATTATGTGGTTTATTTGGAAGGCGAGGAATGATTCTAAGCATAATGAGATTAGGATGGATGCTAATCAAATTATTTACAATATTAGGAACAAAATTTTGCAATTTCAGTCGTCCAATTTTATATCTGTTAAGAATCTTAAGCATGCGAGGCAATTAGCTATTGGGCTTGGTATTTCTCTAGTGGAGGATTCTATGGAGAAATGGGATCGTATTGTGAGATGGTTTAGACCTTCTCATCCTTATATTAAGCTCAATTCTGATGGTTCTGTGGGTTCTACTACTGCGGGTATGGGAGGTATTATCCGTAACTTTAATGGCGATGTCATCTTTGCTTTTGCTGCTCCTCTTAATTATTGCTCTGTCATTACTGCTGAGCTGATGGGCTTAAAATATGGTTTAAATATTTGTATTAGAATGGGTTTTCAGCATGTGGCTATAGAAGTTGATGCTAAATTGTTAATTCATATTGTGCTGAATGAGAATACTGGAAATCCTTCTGATTTTTATACCATAAGGTCCATTAAGCACTCCCTTGCTAATATAAACTACTCTATTTCTCATATTTTACGTGAGGGTAATGCTTACGCTGATTGGTTAGCCAAATTGGGTTGCTATAATAATGTTTTACAAGAATTTCATGCATCTAATCTGCCGATGATTCTTAAAGGTTTGGCTAAGTTAGATAAATGTGGTTTCCCTTATATCAAAAACATGTGATCCTTTCCCTCTTTCCCTCAGGTTCTGGTTATTGGATCTGCTTGCTTTTAGTTTGGTTGGTTGGCTGTTTTGGGTGTGTGTTCTTTGGTGATGATATTTTGGGGGCTGTTGTTTCGATTGATTTTTGGATCCTTTTATTTTCTGTTTGCTTTTGGATTACTGCTCTTCTGGGGTGTTGTTGGTATTTTCGGTATGTTCATTTCTCCTCTCGGGTTGGTTATTTCTGCAACCTATGGGGTGGTTTTTTTGGTGCTGGAGGTGAAGGTTGATTTTATCTTCATTAATGGTGGGTTGGCTCTTGATTTTGCTAGTTTATTGTTTCTGGGAGCTCTATTTTGGGTTGTGTGTCTGGTGGTTTGTTATCATTCTGATCATGTTTATGTTGGGTGTTTCTTCCTCCTTTTGCTCCTCTGGGCTGTTGTTCCTGATGGTTTATTATGTTTGGTTGTTCTGCTGCATCTCTAGAGGGTTGGCTGTTGGTTAGCCTATGGGCTTTATGGTTGTTCTGCTGCATTCCTGGGTGGTTTGGTGGCTTGCTTTTCTAGAATTCTGTCTCGGGTTTTTAGTTGGGTGGTTCCCACTGATTATCTGGATATGATTTTGATTGCTGATGGTTTAATTGGTGTTGGTGGTGATGGTTGGGTTTATATTCTTACTAATATGTGATGTATGGTGATTATTATTAGTCTTTGGGGTGGCTCGATTTTTCCCTCTACCCCCTTGGGTGTTGCCACTTACTATCCCTGTGGGGTTGGCTCCTATCATGTTATTGGTTTTGGTGACTTAATGCCCAAAGGAGGTTTGAATTTTAACTTGTATTCTATCTGTTTCCTTATTTATTCCCATTTAACCTGGTTGCCTCTTAGTAATGTTTATGTGCAGATGATCCTAGATCTTTCTGGGCTTTTCAAATTTTGCAGAAAGTTCGTGGAGTCTACTTCTAACGGTAACTAGATTCAGGTGAACTTTTTTTGCAGGGAGTTTGTGCTGATTATTTTCATTTGGATCTCTCTTTTTTGGGTGCTGTCGTCTTGCAGCCCTAGAATGTTATTAGGTTTTTCTTGTACTCTTAGTATTTGGAACCACCGACTCGTAGGTTTTATTTTGATTTGTTTTGTAGCTCTTTCGAGCATTAGTGAGCTGGAGGTTCCTTTTAAGGACCTTATAACCATTTTTTTTATATTAACACGAAGGCCCCATTGAGGGTTTTCCCAAAAAAAAAATGTGAATTGCCCATTAAAAATATATAATAAATATCAAAATTAAGTTTTATTTAATTTTTTTTCTTAGAAATTAAATTTTAATTTTGATATTTTATATATATATATTTCTGTTTTATTTTAGTTTAATAAAATTTTATTTAATTTTTTTTCTTATAATTATAAAAAAGCGATTAGATCTATTTTTAAAATTTTATTTTAATATATATTTTGTTAATAATTAAAATTTTTTCCGACGTCCAACACAAAAAAAAACTCGCGGAGTCAACGTCCATCCATTTAGCCATCTCACCGTCCTCCCATTTAACTATGGCCATACCCACAATCTTACCTTTAAATTTGCTGATAGTTCCATGCCTAATGAGTCTCTCTGCATCTCTAACACCTAAAATATGGTAACAGAGGCGATTGTGGTTCCGGTGATCGACCTCACCAACTTTCCCGCTGAGCTAGAGAAACTTGCTGTTGCGGCCACCGATCTAGGCTGCTTTCGAATCGTCAACCACGGGATTCCCCCAACTCTTATGGCAGAAATGAAAGCCATCGTTGCGTCACTCTTCGACATCCCCGCCGAGGCGAAGCTGCGCAACTTCGTCGACCTAATCCATGAAGGTGGCTATGTTTCGCCGGCAAGGCTAAGCCGGTTGTTCGAGTCCTTTGGGATCTACGACGCTACCTCGCCAGCCGACGTCCACTCTTTCTGTTCTGCCTTGGATGCCTCGCCGAAGCAACAGTGTGCTCTGCATGCCTCAACATTTCCCTGCTTTAATTTTCCTGTTAATCATATATAAATATATATATTAATTAATTCTGTCGTCTTATTATGTTCTGTTGAGGCATGCAGTGAAATTATTATCGATTATGTTTCAAGACTTCATGCTGTGGCCATGAACATAGCTTCTAGAGTGGCTGAGAGTTTGGGTTTGGCTGGCCGATCCTTCAACGAATGGGCATGCCATGTAAGGCTAAACTCTTGCAACTTCAAAGAACAGGAGGATATTGGCTATATTAGTATACCAGCTCACACGGATTTTAATTTTTTAACCGTCCTCCAAGAAGATGAGTGTGCTAATGGGTTTGAGATCATGGACGTTAATGGAAATTTTGTGGCAATTGACCCTGTGCCAGGCACCTTCCTTGTTAATATTGGTGATCTTGGAAAAGTTAGTTCTTTTTTTTAACGTCCAATTAAATTTTGTTTTCTCTCTCTCTCTCTCTCTCTCTCTCTCTCTCTTATTTTTATATTTTTTAACGTGCCATATTCTAAGCAATTAGTAATCAATGTTCTCGGCGTGATAAAGGTCTGGAGCAATGGAAGAATGCATAATGTGACGCATAGAGTGGTGTGCAAGGAAGCCATGCCTCGATTTTCTATGGCTCTATTAATTCTCGCACCGAAGAGTGGTGAGATAGAGCCGGATACTTCATTTATTGATGGGAAGCACCCAAAGATGTACAAAGCAGTCAACTATAAGGAACATCGCAAGCTCAGAATTACATCAGGTCTGATGGCTGCTGAATTCCTCTCTCGCTTGAAAATAGATCATCAAGAGATTGTGACTTCAGATCTTATATAATTGATCTCATCGATCGGTCTAATTAGGATAATATATGGCTTTCCAGTGTGTTCAAAAGGTGCATGATCTTCTGGAATTAATGAGAGTTCTTCAGCGTATTTCTCCTCATGAAATTAAAGAAATGAATTTACTTTTGAGGCACAAAACTTACATTCGAGCTTTCATCTTTGGGTTTTTAACACACTACGAATTTTGCATGAATTAATAAACAATTTAAACATTTGATGAATTGCATGTGACTATATATTTTTACTCGAAGGGTCTGAATTAAAAATTTTTTAGAAAGAAATATATAGATCAAACAAACCTATAATTAAAAGAATTCAACATGCAGCTTTACAAATTAAAGGAAGTTCAATTTATTAAAATCTATTCCACCCAAGTTTCTCATATCTCATAAGTGTTTATTTACTAATATATTAAGCATAATTAGAGCTCTAATGAGACTCAAACAATCAAAATAATGCATACACATGCCATACATTAGTTACTTTTGTTAATTATATATTAATAAAAGTTAATATCACCTCTATCGAGTTGGAAAAAAAAGATGCCATCTCGGTTGATCGACATCTCTAACAATATGCTTAATCAATCCTTCACTTTCATTTTTCTTACTTTAAAACATCGCAAACTAAGCTATTCTCGCCGATGAACATTATTTAATTAAGTTTGATTTAAAACAAATATATTTTATCACAGCATTGCTTGCTGGTATGATGTATCAAAAAATGTAAATTATATGAGAAAATTTTAGGAATAAGCATGCTTAGAGATTTAATTAAGGGAATAAGCAAATCATTAGTGGAATTTAGAAGTAGGCAAAGTCGCTCATTTAAAAAACGACTTTAGTCCACCCACCGCACGACGTGGCTGTCTGACATGGAAGCGACCGGACGTGGCATAAGTCGCCCGAATATTGGGCGACTTATAAGTCGCCCGAACACTGGGCGACTTATAAGTCGCCCGTTGACCGGGCGACTTACCCCTATTTATGCTTTCCCTTTCCCTTCCCGATCCCAAACGTCTCTTTCCGCTGAAAACGGCTGCTGCAGTCACGATCCGAGATCTTGCCGCCGGGATTAAGCAAAGGTTAGTCATTTTTGAAATTTTTTTGTTAAATTAGTTAAAGAAACAATGTTGAAGTGTTGTTTTATGTTAGAGATGTGTAGATTGAAAGTTTATTGTGTTGTTTAACTTGTTTGTATAATTTTTTTTGGCAAATCTCTTAATTTGTTGTTTGAATTGAAAAAATAGTTTAGGGTTATTGTAGATCTATGCATTTAAGATGTGAATGGTGTAGAAATTTTGTAGATCTATGCATTTTGTAGATCTATGCATTTTGTGATTGATGTTGAAGTATTGTTTTAGGATTATTGTAAATCTATTCAAATTTGTGATTTTTGTTAAATTAGTTAAATGGATGATGTTGTAGTGTTGTTTTAAATGTGAAATAATTTTGTTAGGGAAAATTTTTACTTCCTACGAACAATGATTTTAGGTTTAGAAAATTATCATATGTAATTTAAACTAAAATTTGATTAATGTTTTACAAACCAACGTTGGGATTCATTATCATATATAATTTATTAAAGCAATACTAAAAAACTAATAAGCAACAAGCACTCTATGAGACACCAAAATTAAGCCTCATCATTCCAAATAATTTTGCCTCCCTTGAATGGGCATATCTTTAATGAATTCTTAAAGTGCAATAGTTAATTAGTAATATATTAGGTCAATAGGTAAATTTAAAATGCAATGGTTAATTTTAAAGTGCATCATTTTAATTTAAAGTGCAACAGTAAATTAGTTATATATTATGTCAATATTAAGTGCAATAGTTAATTAATTATTTTTAAAGTGCAAGAGTTAATTTTCCATTCTTAGTTAATTAGTGTAATCCCCTTAGAAATTTCTATGATTTGACAAATATTACGATTTAATGAATTATTCATCTTTCATAGTGGAACGTAGGTGTTCAAAAATGAGTGGACGTGGTGCAACCTTCATGCTAGTGTATGGAGGTGTATTACAAGTGGATGAGAAATTTGCGCCAAGTTATTCTGGGGGTAGGAATCGTCCACTACATGTGCCGAGAGATATAAACTTAGAACAACTTAAGTTAAGGGTACTTCGAGCTCTGAAGTATGATCCTTCAAAGTATTCTGTGAACTTAGTATGCCGAGTGCCCGTGGGAAATGAGTTTGTTGCATCACATGTTGAGGATGAGGAGGTTTGTGAAGTTTTATTATGTCAGGCTGAAACAGAATTTCTCATCTTGTACGTTGATATCGAAGAGATTAATAACACTGAAGATAATACTGAGCCTTCTAATACACAAACATATGGAACTTCAGGCCAAGCTGAAAGGGTAGATATGGTTGCTGGTCCTTCAAGGGTAGAAGCAGTAGAAGAACTCATTCATTGGTGAGTTCCCTATATCGCATATCAGTAGTACTTCACTAGAAATGATTTACATTGCTTAATAAATGATCGATAATGTTTATCATTACTATTTTCAATGTAGTGATACAGCGAACGAACATACGCAGGAACCTCCTTTACATTCTACACAATCAGTCCCTTCAGATCATCATAATTATGAGACTATGAGTAGTGGCTCCAGTGAGGAGTGCTCTGAGGACGATGGTGTTGACCTTTTCCCTGTTGATACTGGTAGAAGTGTAGATGATAACGAGGAGATAAGAAATGTCATCCAAGATTATTGTTCTAGATCAGTTGGTAGTGATGATACAATGGTGGTCAATAATAACTATGCTGAGACATGTAGGACTACAGAGGAATGGGATAATGCAATAGAATCTGATGATTTTAACGATGAGGTCATGGTCGAGGATGAATTCTCAATTCCTAATGAATTGATTGAAGGTATGTGTTTCACAAGCAAGAGTGATCTTCAATTTGCCTTACAAGGATGGTCAATTATGAACAATGTGCAATATATTGTCATAGCTTCGAATACACAGAAACTTACTATTTGTTGTGCGAAGCATGATAGCCCGATCTCTCCTTGCCTATGGCGCGTTCATTCTGGTAAGAGCAAACGATTAGGTGGTATATGGAAAATCGCATCTATAAAGCACCGTCATACCTGCGTGACTCCAATTCTCGAAAGTGGGCACCGTCAGTGCAACCCCCAATTTATTAGTTTTTATATACTTCCCAGCATTAGAAAGCAAATGGACTTGAAGCCAAGGGAGATTATAGGTCGCATGGAAGCTAAGTTCAATATTAAAATTTCATACATGAAGGCATGGGATGCTAGAAGAAAGGCAATTAAGGTTGTTTTCGGCAGTTGGGAAGAGTCATACCGTACTCTCAATTTATTCATGGATGCTGTTGCCTCTGCAATGCCACATACAGTCTATCGAATTCAGAGCTCACAAGTTAATAGGTTTCAAAGGCTCTTTTGGGCATTCGGTCCTTCAGTTACTGGGTGGATGTATTGTCGGCCAGTTCTTAGTCTTGATGGCACATTCCTACTAGGTAAATATCGAGGAACATTATTAACAGCAATTGGGTTGGATGCTAATAACGGACTTTTTCCTCTTGCATTTGCCATTGTTGAGTCAGAGAGTACTGAGTCATGGTTATGGTTTCTACGGCAACTTAATGAGCTTCTACCATGTGTGACAAGCAGGCCTAATCTCTGTATAATCTCAGACAGACATGCAGGCTTAGTTAGAGGTTGTAGAGAAATTTTTCCTAATGCAGCTCATCGGCACTGCTTGCGGCATCTACGAGAGAACTTCAAGAAAGCAGTACGACAGATGGGGATTAGTGATGTAGAATTTCTTTGCCAAAAAATGTATGTAGCAGGCAATACTGATGACCCACGAGTTCATCACAGATGCATGGAAGACATTAAAAAAATCAAGCAAGAACTTCATCAATGGTTGGTAGATCGAGATGTAAGCCGATGGTGCTTAACACATGATGGAGGATTTAGATTTGGTGTCATGACAACCAATGCAGCAGAGTCTTTTAATGGTGTACTAAAGAGAGCAGGTCTGAATTTATCTAATTTATTTATGTTTGCTTATTAAAATTACATGCAAGCTAATATAAGGTATTCATTGATACATTTGTAATAGGTGGAATGAGGAAGGGCTGAGAGAGTTGCCCGTCGGGAATATCATTAGCTATAGAGATGAGCTAGATGGTTTGCTTGACAGTCAGGTATGTCACTGAACTTAAGAATTGCGTAAACCACATAATTCATTATATTTTATCTATGCTATTCTTTTGAATGTGCAGGTTATTTGGCAGCCTTACACGCCAGATATCCGTTCTCAGGTCGCACAGATTTGTCTGTCAGGGGAGGACATTTGGTCTGCACGAGTGCCACTTATTAGTTGGAAGAGAGTCGAGTGGCACTTGCCAGATAGAGTGCTACGGCAGTTTGGATTGTGTCCCACGACTGATGTCCAACCAATGGAACCAAGCTTCAAAAGGGTAGATGGTCGTGGAAAACCAGACATGGATTGGATGTTATACCACCAAGCTCATATTGGCATATGGGAGAGCAGGCGAGGATATGTAGTCACTAGGGAGCTCCTTGATCAACACAATTACTATTTGGTGCATCAGTATGTACACTGGTACAAGTCGTGGGCATCGTTATATATGTTAAAGGCACCAGTAGAGCCTCCCACCACCGCATACCCAAGAGCTCCTTCTGAACGCCTTCTGGTAAGTCATAATTGAACAAATTTTAATTATATGTGATGTCATTTCTCCTAAAATAAGCAACAAATTTATGCAGAGGGATTTCTTCCTCGGAACGGAACAAGCTTTGCGTCATCATTTCAATGGTACAGATGATACAGAACAACAGAGAGACATCAACACGGTGGCTGAGCTTTGTCGTGGGTTACGTACACAGTTGCATATTCAAGACCAAGGGTATTTTGATGACATAAGAGAGCATGAAGTTCCAATCTCAATGACCCAGGACGCTCCTCAACGTTACAGTGGGTATGCTGGCCCTTCCTCCTATTATGATCAAGGGCACTCTGGGGACATCTTCAGTCAGCAGGTGCCAGCGGATTTGGAAGCATACCTTACCCCAGAATTCGTACGTAGCTCCCATCCTACAGATGATACTGCTGAGGAAGAGGTAGATGTGGAGGAACGTCACATGTTACGGCAGAGGCCACGACGACCTCCACAGCATTACACCCTAGGCACTGATGTGTTACCACAAAGGCCTCGTAGACGACGTTAGCTGTTACTTTCATGTAGTAGATTTGGTTTACATATTGCATATGTAGTAACTGTTGTAAATGTGGCTTTCAAACGTTTTTTGTTATTACCGGTGATGCGAAGCATAATCCTTTAAGAAATATATATTATCACCCTAACTTATTAATATATTTAAAAGATAACACATTAAAAAATTAAATAGAAATAATTAACAAAATGTGTGTATATTAACTAATTAATTATTCGAGCTCTATGGTATATCATGTAACCTTTGTGTAGTTGGTCTAAATTAACCAAAACTTTAATTTTTTTACATCCAATTGGTTAATATATAATTTTTTTAAATCAAAAATGATTTTTCTTTTGATTTGTGAATTATGAATGAAAACATTCCATATGTATATGGACGTGTAAAATATCCATTAAAGTTTATATTAATTATATATTGATTGGAATATATTAAAAGTTCATCATTAGTTGTGTGGTCTTTTGGTATGGAGAAATTCCTATCATCATTAGTTTGTTATTCATTTTTACCTTAACTTGGGTATCTATTTATTTGTTGGTGTTCTGAGGACTGGTTGTTATTGTAGTGGATCAAGCTTCTCCGATTGCCATTTGTGCTTGGTGAAAGTGCATTATTTAATTTGATCTCTCATGAAAATTGTGTGGTAGATAGCACTATTATATATTCATCTATGATTTCACCTATTTTGGACATTAGTTATGCTTCTCTTTCTCACATTTTAATATCAATTGAATTTACTCATTTCACCTTTTCTGACTTACAAAATTTAATGGATCAACCAAAATAATAATTTCAGGTTAACTAATCAAGAATGTACTTCCCTATTTGGGATGCTACCAGAACTGCCCCAACCAAGCAACGTATTAGTGATGGAAGTAGGCGCCTGCGTGAAAGTTTATCTTTTCCTACAGATGAGATCCTTGAAGCCAAGGTAACATCAAATGAACTATTCAGGTGTGTTATCCATTCCTGGGATGATGATCAGGATTGCTTACTGTGGCACAAGCATGATGAAGTAAAAAAAATCAAGGAATATAGAGCTGGCCCTGAACTTCGAGATGTTGGCTGGAATTATTTACAGCACAGCTTTAGCATTCATGACCGCCACCTTGTTCCAATGGACTTCCTTAAGGGTCGAATTCGGGAACTTGGACTTGATAAAGAAGGTATAGTTGAACCAGGGATTGGACGGTCTATGCTAGATATAGACCATTGTATTCTATATTGTCATTGGTCTCCTGATAAAGATCAACACATATTAGATTGCTATAACATGTTACTGCAAAGTCCTGAACATTGTAGGGATAAGGATTTTCTTAATGGAGAAGAATGGCAGCAAATACAACTAGAATTTCAGCTCTGCTTCAGATGTTGTCCTACCCAGACACAGCTTCAAACTCGAGTACGATATATACTGCAGCATATGTAATAGTAAAGAGTAATATGTATAATTATTATGTTTAGTTTATTAATTTTACTTAAAATAAAAAAAATGTATCGTTAAATTGATGTGATATAAGGAATTAATTTTACTTACAGCAACTGCCGAAAACAACCTACTTTTGCTGATATTTATGAAAACCTTATGTTAAATGTATCGTTGGAATATGTAAGTTATATTCTTAAGTAGTAGTTTAATTTTGCCTTTTTATTGTTCTATGTAGTTGTTCAATGTTGTCTTTTTCATGAATTTTCTTTAATGGACCTTGTATGTGAAAGTATTATTTGACGAGTCTTCAAGAAAATTTAACATTTCATATCTCACTACTTGTCAATTTTGTATTAGAGCATATATAGCATTAATATTCCTTCAACGCGCCTAATGGCGGGAAGAAGAGTGGCCACATAAATTACTAAATACTTTTAATTTTAAATGTACAAATGAATACATATCAAAATATTGAAATAATACACAAAAACTTTCATGCATAATACTTACCAAATAATTTTTTATTTGTTCATGATTTTAATAATTTTATATTTTTATTGTTATATTTAACCAACAGATACTCTAACAAAAATCTTGATGATTTGAAAACTAATTATTATCATAGTAATAAAACAATTTTAATATTTAATGAAGTATGTATCATTGATTTTACTTTTCAGTTTAATCTTAGGTTTCGTTTGGGACAACTTTCTTACTCTTTTTTTAAAAAATATTTTTTAGTGCACATTTTTTGAATTAAAAAGAAAGCTATCTCAAAATTATTTTAAAAAATAATAAGAAAGATATCTCAAATGAAATCGTAATGATTGATAACCATTATATTTTATCAAACTAGCTTTAAATTGCATATAGAAAAAACGATTCTCTTGGTCAGACAAATTTTTCATATTGATCAAAGTAATCAAACAATTCATACCATTAAATTCAAAAAAAAAAGAGAGAAAAAGAAAAACTTTCAAATAACTTATGTCACATTTAATTTTATTTGCTGTCATTTTCATATCTTATGTCAAATAACTTATGTCACGATTCTCTTGCTCAGACAAAAACTGTCGAAAAAAAGAGAAAAAGGAATTAATTTTACATATTCCAACTGTCAAATAACTTACATGCCCATTCTCTAACTCCTCCTTTCATGTAACTATAGCAAATAAAATTAATGTGATATAAGGAATTGCATGGTAGGGATAAGGAATTGCACTGGCTGTAAGTGGCCCGTTGAAAGGGCAACTTATAGTAAGTCGCCCAGTTAACTGGCGACTTACTATAAGTCGCCATTTAATCGGGCGACTTATGCCAGTTTTCTGACGTGGCATTTGAAATGCCACGTCGGCGTATTAGGTAAGCTTAAGTCGCCGTTTGAATGGGCGATTTTGCCTATTTTTATATTTTTTTTAATACATACTTAATCTCCTAATATAATTACTAATCATGCTTACTCTTAAAATTTTCCCTTAAAAATATATTATCTCGTAAAAAATCAAATAATTAAAGACTTTTTTTTTTTTTTTTGCATGGCTGACAACTTATACATACATGCACTAGAAATTCTTCCTCTTTTTATTTTAGTTCGAGTTTTGAGAGTTGATTCTAAGCTTACATCTTGGCGGGCAAAACTAGCCAAAAAAAAAAAAACTGTCGTCATTTTAGAAGCTCAATTGGAAGAAAACAAAACACCAGAAATGTGTCACTCTACTCCTAGTTAAATAAGAACACCATTGAAAGTCAGTCGATACATATGAATTAAATAAAAATGTGATAAATGCATATTAAATAATATATAAAATTTAAAAAGTTGCATTGGTTTCTATTTTAGACATAGATTTTATTTTTTAATGATGAAAACTTTATGAACCTTTAAAGTTTTGTAGTCATCCAAACTGTGTCTACATTTCCTACAATTTTTTAAGACTGATTGCTTGTCTTCTTTTATCTATTTCTTCTTGTGACTAGTTTGCGATCCGTTAGTACTCTTAGGTTTTATTTTCGTTTTGTTGGAGTTCTTCGACCATTTAGTGAGTTTTGGATCCCTTTAAGGACATGTAACCTTTTTTTTTTATATCAACACGAAAGCCCTCTGTAATCTTTCGGATGATAACTGTATTGCTGGGGAACTTAATGATAGGAGGTGTAATGTGTTGCTGGAGGATATAGATTTGAATGTTGTGCAAGTTGAAAATAATGGCTTTACTATGGTTTTGGGCAAGAAAGCCAAGAAAAATAAAAATAAAACCTTAGTGCAAAAATTTCAATATTCTGTTGGCAGAGTTTCTAGATCTAAGTCTATTGCTTAGTTCTTTTGGTTAGTCTTTGTTCTCTTTGTGGGTGGATTGGTTGGCTCTTATGTTGCTTTGGTTATTTCAGCTGTTGGTCTTGCCTTATTGTGTGTCTATTGTTTCGGTTGGTTAGAGCGTCTATTGCTGGCTTTTTGGGCCTCTCAGGGGTTGGTTAGTGTTTTGCTTCGTTTGTTCTTGGTCTGATGCTGTTGAGTCGTGTTGGTTTGTTGGTGGTTCAATTTATGTTGTTGTTTGTTTATTTTGCTCGTCGTCTCTTTCTGTCTTCTTGGGTTGGTTGTTTGGGCCTGTTTGTTTGGCTTGTTGGTTTGGTTGTCGTTGTTGGCTGGGTTGGGCGCCTCATGCTTTTTAATATCTGCTCTTTTTGCTTATTTTTCTTTTAGCTTTTTTGTAGGTCATCTATTGACTGGAGGTGTAGAGTGTGGTCTTTGGTTCGATCTCCTTCATGTATCCATGTTCTATATTTTCAGCTTGTTGTCTGATTTTTTTTTCTTCTATTGTGTAGCTTGTCTCCCTCTATTGGATGCATCTTGGTTCATTCAAGCTTTGGCTGGATATTGGTGATTTCCTTTTGGTCCTTATGCCTACGTTGAAGATTAAGCTTCTGCTCTTTTTTTAGGGTTGGCTTCTTGCCTCCCTGGCTTCTTTATGTTTGCTTATTGTAATAGATAGTAGGGGTGTCAAAAGTTGACACGACCCGAAATCCGACCCGGAATAATTCGGGTTTGGGTCAACCCGTTTGAAAAACGGATCGGGTCCGGGTTCAATTTTTTGACCCGTATGAAAAACAGGTCGAGTTCGAGTTGACCCAAAAACTCGCGGATCGACCTGCGGCTAACCCGACTAACTCGTGAGTCGCGAGTCACGGCCTTGACCTAGCATCGTGAAGCCTGCCAGGTGTTCGCCCAGGCACCTCGACCTTGCCTCGACGCCCCCTTCGGCCAACCCGCACGACCCTGCCCAGCCGCCCTAGCGCCTCCTCACCCCTGGCCTCACCTGCGGAGTACGGCCTCACCGGTTCACTGCTCCGCATCCCGGCTCCCGCCTCCTTCAGAGTCCGACCTACGGCACTCCGTCGCTATGCTGCACATGTGGATGCGCCCTCACCAGTCACCACCTATTCGCCTAGGCCCAAGCCCTACGCAGCATGACTCAACGATTGTGCCGAGGAAGGAAATTCATATATGTTCAGGTTCGCGGGTCGGGTCGGGTCAACCCGGTAACCCGCGTGAGTCGGGTCCGGGTTGTATATCCTTAGCCATCTAGCTAAAAGGTCGGGTTTGGGTCAACCCGTTTACGCCCGGGTCAAGTCGGGTTGGACCCAAACCCGACCCATTGACCCGAATTGACATCCCTAATAGATAGGATCATTGGCTCATTAGGTTTTCTTTTGAATGATTTTTTTTTTTTTTTTTGTAGAGAGCATTTGATCATCTAAGGACTTGTAAACTTTTTTTATATAATTAATGCGTAGACCCTTATGTGGATTTTAATAAAAATAAAAATAAAAAAATAAAAAAAAGAAATAAGAAGCAGTTACTATCCTAGCATATATTTGGTTAACGTTCAATACTTGTTATATTAGATTTTATTTGGGGCAGTTTCTTACTCCTTTTCAAAATAATTTTTTAGCAAAAAAATTCTTGCAGTCAAAAGTTTTCTTCGTCCTTGGTGAAGTTTCCTCGTTTAATGGCCTCAAATAGTTTGCCCATCGAAGCCTGCAGCTCTTCCCACATCTGAAGAGTTATGATAACAATTTTTTTTACAACTTTTGTTAAAAGCAAGTTGTTCATTTGCTTTTCTCTGCTAAACTATCTAAACTTTTTCCCCGAAAAAAGCCCTTATTATTGCATGTATGAATCTATGATAAGATACGATAGCAAAATTCATAGTATATATTCAATCTTTAACTTGGTTCCAGCCAGGACTTAACTGATCGATCCTTTATGTGTTACTACATATATGTTTAAAGATCATTATAGTAATACATATATAACAATAACCAGTACTAATAATGCATAGACAAATCACATGCAGCTTTAATTTACGTGTGCTTTGTACATGTAATAATTTTGGGAAAATTTTAAGATTAAGCATAATTAGCGAGTTAATTAAGTGAATAAGCATATCATTAACGGAATTTAGAAATAGGCAAAGTCATTCGTTTAAAAGGCGATTTATGTCGAACCTTGTAACGACGTGGCAGATGATGTGGCGAGAAGGTGAGGTGGCATAAGTCGCCCGATTACTGGGCGACTTGTAAGTCGCCCGAATGACGGGCGACTTAGCTCTAATTAAATATTACCTTTCCCTTTCCCGATCCAAACTTCTCTATTCCTCTTCTCCAGCATTCAGTCGCGATCTTGAGCCATCTCCGCTGGTGTGAAGGTAAGGTGAGTTATTTTGTTAATTTTTTTGTTAAATTAGTTAAATAGATGATGTTGAAGTATATATTTTGCTTAGAGATGTACAGATTTAATATTCGTGATTAGTTTGTAAAATTTTTTGTGTAAATCTCTTAATTTGTTGAAATAAATAGAAAACTTGTTTGGGATAAGTATAGATTTATGCATTTAAGATGTGAATGTTATAGATTTATTGTAGATCTATGTTTGTAGTTGACCTACATTTTGAATGTGGAGGTTTATGTGATAAAATTGAGTAATTTTTTGGTTCTTTTGGGATGGAGAATAGAAATGTTTGATACCAAAAGATGTGAAATTCATTGATATATAATCTTGCATGAGACAATTTAGATTGGTATTATTCAACGAGTGTTTTGTTGCTCACCCTCAACTGAAGAAGAATAGTCCTCCTATAACACATGTGCCTAATAATGTTCCGGCGGTTCCGGAACCTTTAACCGAGTAGAATTTCCCTAAGGAGAAGGTTCCCAGTCCTATTTTAGACAAGCCGATCCTATTTGGTAATAACGTTGGCAAGAATCCTTTAGATACTTCTATCATTAATGTGGTTGGGGAGGAATTTGTTTATGCCCAGAACTCTGCTTCTGCGGCTAGAGAGGAATTTGATGGTATCGGTGAGGGAAATAACCAGGTGATAAACAGTATCAAATTAACGCAATATTAAGGAAAGGTGGGGCTGCAATCTGATACGAATCTTTCTATTGTTGTGAATGATGGTGTTAATGAACGGATTGGTGGTGCTAGCCCCAATCTTATTGGTCATAAAGCTAGTACAGAGGATATGGAGGAGGGGGAAATTGGTTTGATTGAAATTTGGATACCGGTGGATGATCTAAAGGATTCTTCAACGGGTATGTCTTCACCTAATGGGAAGGAGAAAATCGTGGAAGATGATTTTGTTTCTTGTTCCAAAAAGAAAGGGAAAAGCAAAAAAAGTATTGCAAGTAACACCCCTAGGATCACTAGAGCTGCTAATCCTGGTTTTAATGGTTAAAGCTCTCTTTTGGAATATTAGGGGTGTGGGTTGTTCTCTTTCTAGGGATAGGGTCAGGAATTTGTGCAGAATTCATGGCATTCAGCTTCTTGTTTTATTTGAACCTTTGATTACTTCTTCCAAGCTTGATGGGGTGAGACGCTCTTTGGGTTTTGATTCTTGCTTTGGTAATTGCACTAATAAAATTTGGGTTTTTTGGAAACGTTCTATCACATTAGATGTTTTTTTTTTACTTACCTCAAATGGTGCATACTAACATCACTTTAAATCAAGTCTCTTGCTATGCCTCTTTTGTCTATGCTACCTGCACCAGGTCTGGGAGGAAATTGCTTTGGGAACAACTCTTTCACTTTGCTTCGTCGGTTAATGTCCCTTGGTTGGTGGGGGGGATTTTAATTGTATCTCGAATGCTTCTGAACGTGTGGGAGATAAGCCTCCTAGTTTTCATTCTATGGAAGAGTTTAATGATATGATAAGGGAATGCAATTTACACGATATTGGGTTTTCTGGTAACAAATTTACTTTGAATAAAGGCACTTTGTGGCAAAGACTTGACCGTTTTCTATTTAACAACTACTGGGTTGCCTATAATTTTATTACTTCTATTTAGCATTTAAGCAGGACTCTCTCTGATCATTCTCCGTTGTTACTTAGTATTACCAGTTCCATTAGGAATGATTACTACCCTTTTAGATTTCAAAACATGTGGCTCATGGATGGTAATTTTTGTCACATTGTTAAAGAGAATTGGGATGCGCCTCTTTATCCTGATGATAATGCTGTTGGCATGGTTCGTTTTTGGTTAAAGCTGAAAAGGCTTAAACAGAAACTTAAGTGGTACTGGAATAAATGTATTTTTAAGAATATTTTTACTAATATTGTGCTTACGGAAAAGGATGTGGATATTGCGGACGACTTGTACATGTCTAACTCTTCTCTTGATAATCTTAATGCTCTTAATGATGTTAAGGCTAATTTTTTTAAGCTGCAGGGAATGGAAGAGGCTTTCTGGAGACAAAAAGCTTCTTCCAAGTTTCTGGTGGAGGGTGATCGTAACACTGCCTACTTTCATAACATTGCTAATCATAACAAGATGAGTAGGCACATTCATAAGGTCACGACCCCTGATGGTCGTATTATTGATGATCCTAACGAGATTTGTTCCTCTGGCATGGAGTACTTTAAGAAAGCCTTTAATTCCAATTTTATTCTGGATTTCAATATTGATTTTGATTTTATTCCTTCCTTGGTTTCGGAGGAAGATAATCGGTTGCTGACTATTATACCTACTGAAGAGGAAATTTTGTTTTATTTAAAAAGTTTGAATACTGATTCTGTTGCTGGTCCGGATGGTTTCACTAATAATTTTTTTCAAAATTGTTGGGATATCATTAAGATGGACCTCATTGATGCGGTTGTTGATTATTTTAGAGGGAATTCTATTCCTAATTCCTTACTGCTACTGCTATTGTATTAATTCCTAAAACTTCAAATTGTAATTTTTGGAATGACTTTCGTCCTATTAGTTTGTGTACTTTTTTCAGTAAGTTGATTGCCAAAATTTTAATGGGTAGGCTGGCTCTCCTTCTTTCTAAAATTATCTCTCTTGAACAAACTGGGTTTGTGAAGGGTAGATCTATTTTTGATAACGTGTTACTTGCTCAAGAATTGGTCCATGATTTACATAATAAAATTGTTGGAGGGAACATTATTTGGAAATTTGACATTACCAAAGCTTATGATAACCTTATCTGGGAGTTTCTTTACACTATTTTAAATTTGTTTGGTTTTAACTTACAGTTTGTGAGTCTTATCAAGAGTATTATTGAATATTGCAACTTCTCCGTTATGATTAATGGTAAGTCCCATGGCTTTTTTAAGTCGTCTCATGGCTTAAGGCAAGGTGATCCCTTATCTCCTGCTCTCTTTTTTATTGTCGTTGAATTCCTTTCCCGTGGTATTAACTATCTCTTTAGAATGCAACCTAAATTGCACTATAAGACGGGGGGTGGGTTTCCCATTTCCCATTTAAGTTTTGCGGATGATATTATCATCTTCTCTAATGGGTCTATTAGAATGTTGCATATTCTTTTTAAATTCTTGATTTCATTTCAACAGGCTAGTGATTTAATTTTTAACAAATCCAAGAGTTGCTTCATCCCTGCTAAGTCTATCTCGTTAAATCGTATTCACAACATTGAAAGTACTTTTGGTTTAAACATGAAATGCCTTCCTTTAAAGTATTTAGGTACGCCTCTTTTTAAAGGCAAGAAACGCTCTTTTTTATTTGATGACATTTTTTCTTCAATTCATAAGAAACTGTCTTCGTGGGCTTTTAATTTCTTGTCTTATGGTGGAAGACTGATCTTGATTAAGCATGTTTTGTCCTCTATTCCTATTTACTTGCTTCATACTATTTCTCTGACTCTTAATGTCTGCAGCAGATTGGAAGTGTTATTTAACAAGTTTTTGTGGGGTTCTAAGGAGGGTAATCGTTCTATTATATGGGGTTCGTGAATTAATTGTGCTGGTGCTATGGATGAGGGCAAACTTGGATTTAGGTGTTTTAAAGACATGATCACTATCTACAATCATAAATTGTGGTTTTCTTTTAGGGCCAATAATAATTTATGGGCTAAATTTATGTTTGCTAAGTATTGTGTTGGGAAACACCCTTTAATCTGTGTTTTTAAGAATGGGGATTCTATTAACTGAAGGAGATTGTGCAACATTAAGTGGCAGGCTGAGGAGTTCATTCAATGGGGGTTGGGTGCTGGGAACCTTTTTTTCTGGCAAGATAAGTGGCTGGAAAATTTTTCCATTGATAGCCTTTTGAACACCCACTCCACTATCGATTGGAAAGTTAAGGATTTCTTTTCCAATGGGGGCTGGAATTTGAATTTAATTTCCAATATTGTGCCCGACTTTATTTCTCAACTTATTATGGACATCCCGATTTGCTTGGAGTGTGATGACTGCATCCTTTTTAACTTGACTAATGATGGGAAGTTTGACACTAAGAAGATTTGGAACAAGGTCCGCAATGCTCATCCTAAGAATCTTATCAATACTGCTTTTTGGCATGCTAGTATTCCTCCCACGTACTCTTTTCTTTTTTGGAGAATTTTAAAGAATTACCTTCCCCTGGATGCGCTTCTATCCATGAAAGGTATTTATATGGTTTCTAAATGTCAATGTTGCTTCCATATTGAGGATATGATGCATGTTTTCTTCCTGGGCCCTATTGCTATGGAGTTTTGAATGCATTTTGACAACTTATTTAATGTGATCTCTTCTCTTCATATTCGTTCTATGGCCAATCTCTTTATTAACTGGTTTATCCCTTTGAAAGGCCACATTCGGAACATCATACCTGTCATTATTTGTTGGTTAATTTGGAGTAGTAGGAATTAGTCTAAGCATAGTAACATTAAAATGGATCCTCTTATTATTATCTCTAAGGTTAAGTATAAGATTTTCCAACTTTTTGTTGCCAATCTTATCAATGTTGAGTCTTTTAAAGGCTACCTCCATTTAGCTGCTGCTTTTGGTGTTAAGCTGAACAACCCTACTCAGATTATTAAGGATAAGATTATTTACTGGAGGAAACCTATGAATGGCTGCTTTAAAATTAATACTAATGGGGCTCTGAATAGGCTCGGAGCGGGGTGTGGTGGTGTCATTCGGGATTCTAATGGGTTGGTTATCATGGCTTATGCTACTCCCTCCTCTGTTATTACTGTCGTGCAAGCTGAGCTTGAGAGTCTCTTAATTGGGCTGCAAACTTGTGTTTCCCTGGGGATTAATGATTTATGGATTGAAGTGGATGCTCTGCTTCTCATTCATTATATTATGGGGAATGTTCAACCTAATCCTGTTATTTTTTATTTGATTAGAGAGTTTAAATATTGGCTTTCTCTTATCTCTTATAAGATCTCTCATATCCATAGGGAAGGTAATGCTCTGGCCGATTCCCTTGCTAAGCTGGGATCTGGTCTGGGGGGTTTATGTAAGTTTTCTGAGCACTCTCTCCCTCGCAACATTATTGGCTTGGCTAGACTTGTCAGGATGGGGCTTCCGTATATTAGATGCAATTAGTCCTGTTTGCGGGGTTGTAGTGTTTGGCTGTTTTTTTGGGTTTTTCTTCTTCTCTTACTGCGGGTTGGCTTTCTGGTCTCGTTCACGCTTTTTGCTGCTGGTTGTTGCCTTCAATTTTGGGAGCTACTAGTCCTCCTTTTGCTGCTTCCTGTTCCTGGAGCTGTTTGCTCTCAGCTTGTTGTTTCTGGATTTGTTTTTTTGTAGGGAGTTGTGGCTATTTTATCCGATTGGGGTCGATGTCAATTACTGCAATATACTTATTAATGTTTCTCTTCACTATGTTCTGTCTGGGTTATGGTACTTGGAGGCTTTGGGTAATTGTATTAATCTTGCCATTCTCTTTTTGGTTCTTAATCAAGTGTTCATCTATGATTGTTCTTCGGTTATCTTGTGGATGAGTGTCCCTGCAGGCATCCCTTGCAGGCCTAGGGCTCGTTAGCTTCCTGCCTTTAAGGCTTGGTATTTTCTTGGTGATGCTGGTTTTTTGCAGTTTCTTGGTTGGTTAGCTGTGCGGGACAACATTAACCAGTATTGGAACACTATCTTTGTCACTGTTGAGATCTTCTTAAGTTACTATAATTTTGTCAGAAGTTTTTATGCTATTCTATTTTCTAATATTTTCATTGTTTCCTTTTTGTATCCTTTTCTGTATACTACTATTGCCCTTCCAGGTCTCTTTTGCAGGTTTTTGGAGATTCTCTCTTGTTTTGTGCAGGGTCAATTGTTGGTCGAGAAGATTGCGCTGATTGTGGATCGGACATTTGTGGGCAGTGGGTTCGTTTCCCTACTTGCTGGGAGATCTTGGAAGAAGAGCATAGAGAAAACTATGAGGATTTTTGGGTGTGACAAGCTTTGCAGGAGGACTGTGGATTCTTCTTCTATTGGTAACTAAATTCTGCCTCTCTTTTTTTGCAGGGAGTATTTGCTAATTAATTTCCTTTGGATCTCCCTTTTTTGGGTGCTGTCTTTTTGCAGCCCTAGATTGTTACTTGGTAATTTTGTAATTTTTAGCTACTGGAACCACCGGCTCGTAGGCTTTATTTTGTTACTTTTTGTAGCTCCTGGGAGCATTAGTGAGCTGAAGGTACCTTTTAAGGACCTTATAATCCTTTTTTGAATTAACACGAAGGCCCCACTGGGGGTTTCCCAAAAAAAAAAAAAAAGATTGGCATTATTCATTAGAAATTGTTTATGTAATTTGATGAAATTTAAATATTAATAAAAATATCATTATTATTAATTATTAGTTAATTCATAAAAGATTTATTCTTAAAAATATGAGATATTAATTTGATTTCTGAATAGTTTCAACAAAAAAATTTAGCTTTTGAAATTTGAGTTAATTATGGACAATAATGTTAAAAATACATCAAAATTGTCTAACTTCCTTTTGATTGGAATTAATAAATTAATCACCATTTTAAAACCTTCTAACATGAGAAAAAATGCAAAATAGTCCGAACGCAAATCTAAATTCAAAGGTGAACCAAAGTTTGTGTTTCAGTCCTATCACTTTAGTCTTTTTAATAGATATGTATAATTATGATTTGTTATATTTTATAAGAGATGCTTACTTTAAGATGAGATGGTAAGGAAACATAAAATAGCATCATAATTTAAGCTTCGTTTGGGACAATTTTCCGATTATTTTATGAAGCAATTTTTCAAACAATAAATGGGTATTTTTTTTTAATAGGTAATTTTTTTAATGAATATATTATAAAAATTTTGATTATGATAGGTTTATAAAAAAATTATTATTAAATTTAAGAGAAGCATAATGTATTTTATGATATATATTATATTAAATTAATGTTAAAAATAAAATGATTATTTATTTAGAGTTATTATTTGGTAGTGAGTTAATTAGAAGTAATTTATTGGGTATTATAAATTCATATATTAAATTATTGTGGTATTTCGTTATGATATTATCATGTTAATATTAGGTATAGTAATTATAATTTCTGTTTAACAAATAGACTTAGTGTAAATTAAATTTGAGGTATATTACGATTTTGTGATTTGTTCATCTTTCATAGTGGAACGAACGAGTTCAATAATGAATGTACGTGGTGCAACCTTCATGCTATTGTATGGAGGTGAGTTACAAGTGGATGACAAATTCGCGCCAAGTTATTCTGGGGGTAGGAATCGTCCTTTACATGTGCCGAGAGATATAAACTTAGAACAACTTAAGTTAAGGGTACTTCGAGCTCTGAAGTATGATCCTTCAAACTATTCTGTGAATTTAGTATGTCGAGTGCCCGTGGGAAATGAGTTTGTTGCCTTACATGTTGAGGATGAGGAGATTTGTGAAGTTTTATTATGCCAGGCTGAAACATAATTTCTCATCTTGTACGTTGATATCGAAGAGATTAATAAGACTAGAGATATTATTGAGCCTCCAAATTCACAAAGATGGACTTAAAGTATTATCAACTCAGCATGTTTTGTCAAGTCACATTGTGTAAATTTCTTTAATATCATTACACAGCATTACACTTTAGGCACTGATGCATTGCAACAAAGACCACGTAGGCGACGTTAGTTGATACTTTTATGTACTGCATTTGGTTTGCTTATTTTGTGGTATTGATATAAGTGAATTATGTAATATGGACTTGAAGTAGGGTTTTTTTGTGATAAATGGATTGGTTTGCTTTAACACCTTCTTTGGACTACTTTATTGATTTCTTTAATGCCTCAAGGATTTTCAAAATTTTGCCATTGAATTCATCTGCTATAATTCATCTATACTATATTTGTACTATATTGCATCGATATCATTTTCAAGACATAATAAATCTTGAGTATAATGCCAATGTCCACTCCCCCAACCACCTAGCTGATCTTAGTCTCTATGCTCAACTAAATGAAGGAGAAAACACTTCAGCATCATGCAACTATCTCATTTTTTTAAGCTTAAAGATGAAATGCAATAAATTTCTAGAGATTATGATGATAAAATTAGGTGGTGTGTAACATATTTGTATAACTTTTGTTGAGACTTTAGAACTATATGAAAAATATAAGAAACGAATTCATTAAATAACACAAATACACAATCAACTCAAAGTTGATGAAAAAATTATTTCGAAATCTCCACGGTATTTTATCTTCAAATATTATAAATTGATTTTTTTCAATATCATATTCATTGAAATTATTTATCATATGCTCGTTCTTAAATCCTAACCATGCATTTCTTGGAAAATGGAAATGCAAAAAAGAATTTTTTTTTACTTGTTATAGTTGGGACTTTGGAAGGGACTTCAAATCCAAAAATAGAAGGCAAAATATGAGCCTTCTTATGAGAGCCAGCAAGAGTGATGAAATTAATTCATTTTGGGGAGTCAAATTAAAAGTGCATAAATAAAGTTTAATATATATATTATTTTAAAATTAATTTATTTTTATATTTCATAAGGGAAAAAAAATTTATTAATATCTTCTAAAATAAAATATATCAATATAGACTGATGGTAAGTCGCTCGTTTAACGGGCGACTTATGCTATTTTCATAACAGCTAACTCATGATAACGGCTAACTGATCATAAGTCGCCCGTTTAACGAGCAACTTATACTAAGTCGCCCACTTAACGGGCGGCTTATGCTATTTATGATAAGTTGCCCGTTTAACTGGCGACTTACCCGAGCACCCTCCAGGTTGGCACCCCTCGCCACGTAGGATATATAGTGAAGATTAAGTCACCCGTTACACGGGCGATTTTGCCTAGTTTTAAATTTTTTTTTAAAATATACTTAATCTCTTAATACAATTTCTAATCATGCTTAGTCTTAAAATTTTTCCAATAATTTCTAAGCTAAGATGGAGTTAATTACCTGCTTGCTTGGGGATTGCTCGCCAGTTTCGATGCCCATTTATATGTATATGAGATATCAAAATCTGATCTTCTTCAAGCGTCCATGGTCCTCTCTTTACTACCATATTCTCACAGCAAGGAGCTAGCTCTCTCTCTCTCTCTCTCTCTCTCTCTCTCTCTCTCTCTCTCTCTCTATATATATATATATATATATATATATATATATATATATATCTATGTATATAGGCTTATTAAAGATAAAAAGATGGAAAGGTTCCACAACTATATAAAAAATCTCATGTCGGCAAGCATTAAACCAGCCATAAGACAAAAATATATAAGGGGTATTCCATGTATCTGTTTGTTATTAATGTAAAATTATATTTCTTAATTAAGTATTATTAAAACTAAAAACAGTTTGTAGTGAAAGGATGCGTCTCTTGGCTAAGTTTTGTTTCAATTTTTTTAAAACCGTGACTTGTCATGTACGTGGATTATTGAGTGATAAGGAAAAAAGCTTCTGTTTTGTTTTCTCGTATTCCTTTGAGCATTTTTCTTCTTAGTTTTGTTTCTCCAATTTCTCCAACATTGTGGTATCAAAGCCCAGTTTTGATTGAAGTGGGCGTTGAATTTCTGAATTGAAGTAAAATTTTAGAAGATTTTGTGTATTCTTCTAAAAATAAGGTATGTGATTCTCATTCAAGTATTTTGAGAAATTTTTCATGGCAACAAGCACTACTTCTCAACCTTTGATTCCCATCTTCAATGGTGAGAAGTATGAGTTTGGAGTATCAAAATGAAGACCTTGTTTAAGTCACAAGATTTATGGGATCTTGTGGTGGATGGTGTGCAAATTGGAGAAGATGAAGGGAGAAATAGTGATAACAAGAAGAAGGATTCAAAGGCTTTGTTTTTCATTCAATAAGCTATGGATGATAGTATATTTTCAAGAATTTCTATGGCAGATACATCAAAGGAAGCTTGGGATATTTTGGAGAAAGAACTTCCTATAGTGAAGGTTCAATAAGAGTAAAGATAGTAAAGTTGCAATCTATGTGACGTGACTTTGAAACTATGAATATGAATGAAGGAGAAGGTGTTCAAACTTATCTCTCTCGGATACCAACAATTGTGAACAAAATGCGATCATTTGGAGAGCAAATATCTGATGAGAAGGTAATCTCTAAAGTTTTAAGGAGTCTTCCAACAAATTTTGAACATGTAGTGGTTGCTATTGAAGAATCCAAAGATCTTGCTATGTATTCTTTTGATGAAATTATGAGTTCATTGATGTCTCATGAGGAGAGAATAAATAGAAGAGAATTGAAGACAGTTGAAAAGGCATTTCAAGTGAAGGAAACTTCAACTAGTGGCAACAAAGAAGGAGGTCGTGGTAGAGGAGCAGGAAGTGCTTATAGAGGAAGAGATGGTCATGGTGCTTTTCGTGGGACAGGAGCTTATGGAGATAAAAGATCAAGTGGAGGTCAAAAGCAATGCTATTATTGCAAGAAATTTGGTCATATTGAGACAAAATGTTAGAATAAGCAAAGGAATCAAGAAGGCAAAGACAAAGTGCAATGTGATTTTTGTAAGAATTTTGGACATTCAGAAGATAGATGTTGGTTCAAACAAAAATAAGTCAATGTTGCAGAAAAGACAACATATCAAAATAATCTATTTATGACACATTTCTAAGGTGATTATGATAATTCAGAAATTTGATTCCTTAATAGTGGTTGTTCTAATCACATGACTGGAATGAAGCCTCTTTTCAAAGAGATTGATATGTCAAAAAAATCAAAAGTCAGATTTGGTGATAATAATGTTGTTCAAGTTGAAGGCAAGGGGAGCATTGCTGTTGGGACAAATGATGGCAAGGTAAAACTATTTCATGATGTTTTGTATGTTCCAAAACTTGCACATAATTTGTTAAGCATTGGGCAATTAATTGATAGTGGATATAAAGTTGAATTTGATGAAAAGGCTTGTAAAATTGAAGACAAAAAAGTAAGCAACAAATTGCAAGAATTCAAATGGCTCCAAATAAAATTTTTCCACTCAATATTTCAACAGTTCAAGAAAAAATATTGATAGCTAAGAAGATATCCGATGCAGAATTATGGTATTTTAGATATGATCATTTGTATATGGGAGGTTTAAAATTATTGTATTAAAAGAAGTTGGTTTATGGTTTGCCTAAAGTTGACTATAGTGGAATTTGTGAAGCTTATGTTATGGGAAAGCAAGCTAGAAAGTCTTTTCCATATGAAAAATCATAGAGAGCAAGAAGATGTTTGGAGTTAATTCATACAGATTTGTGTGGTCCAATGAATACACCATCTCATGGAGGGTGTAAATATTTTCTTTTACTTGTTAATGATTATAGTAGAATGAATTGGGTATATTTTTAAAGCATAAATCAGAAGCCTTTGAAAAATTTTTGCATTTTAAATCATTGGTAGAGAATCAAAGTGGCAAGAACATTAAAATTCTACGCACATATAGAGGTGAAGAATTTACTTCAAATGAGTTTGACAAATTTTGTGATAACTATGGAATCTTCAGACAATTAAGTGCTCCTAATACACCATAACAAAATGGGGTCGTGGAAAGGAAGAATAGAACTGTTGTAGACATGGCAAGAAGTATGTTGAAGATGAAGAATTTACCGAATACATTTTGGGCTGAAGCTGTTGTAACTGCTATTTATATTTTGAATATTTCTCCAACAAAAGCTATTCAAAATATTACACCTTATGAAGCATGGAATGGTAGAAAGCCTATTGTTAGTCATTTGAAAGTATTTGGAAGTATTGCCTATGTATTGGAGGATGGTCACAATAGAAGTAAGTTGGATAGCGAATCTAGAAAGTTGATATTCATTGGCTACAGCATTCAGTCAAAGGCATACAGATTGTTTGATCCACAATCTGAGAAGATCATTATTAGTAGAGATGTTATTTTTGATGAAGATGGTATGTGGGATTGGAGTGAATCTGTAATTCATGATAAAGAAAAAGCAACAGTTGAATTTGAGGAGAATCATCAAATTGATATCACTAACAATCAAGAAGTTAGTGATGGTTTGTCATCTAATTCATCTCTTTCGAGTCCAAGATCAATAGATTCAAGCACATCTGAAGAGAGGCATCATAGAAAGATGAGATCTTTGCATGAGTTGTATGATTGTACATTTACTCTTATGATTACAGAACCATTATGTTATGAAGATGCTTATGGAAAAGAAGAATAGGAAAATGCTATGAAAGAGGAGATTCAAAGTATTGAGAAGAATGATACTTGGGAGCTTGTTGATATGCCACAAGAAAAAGATCCAATTGGTGTGAAGTGGATTTACAAGGTGAAGTACAATTCAGATGGGAGCATCAAAAAATATAAAGCAAGGCTTATTGTCAAAGGTTATGCACAAAAATATGATATTGATTTCTATGAAACTTTTCTGTTGCTAGATTTAAAACTGTTAGACTATTGTTTGCATTAGCTACACAAATGAAGTGGAATATTTTTCAGTTTGATGTTAAATCTATATTTTTGAATGGTGATTTGGAAGAAGATATATACATTAATTAACCACAAGGTTTCATTATTAAAGACAAAGAGGAGAAAGTTTATAAATTAAAGAAGGCACTTTATAGGCTTAAATAGGCACCAAGGGCATGGTATTGGAGGCTTGATTCATACTTCCAAAAGAAGGGATTTCATAGAAGTGAAAGTGAGCCTACTTTGTATGTGTTGGCTAAAAATGGTGATTTGCTTATTGTTTGTGTTTATGTTAATGATATTATCTATTTTGGATCATCCAATGTGTTGATTGAAAAGTTCAAGGCTGATATGATGAAAGAATTTGATATGACTTATTTGGGGTTGCTGCACTATTTTTTGGGCTTACAAATTATTCAAGCAGATGATGGAATTTTTATATCTCAAAAAAGATATGCATTGGAGTTACTAAAGAAGTATAATATGCTGACTTGCAAGACTTTTTCAACACCTATGAATACAAATGAAAAGTTAGTTCAGAATGATTTTTTTTTTAAGTTAGTTCAGAATGATGGTACAACTAAAGCCAATGAGAAAGTATTTAGAGGAATTGTGGGTGGTCTTATGTATTTGATACATACCAGGCCTGATATTATGTACTCTGTCAATCTTATTTCAAGGTTCATGCATAATCCTTATGTACATCATCTTGGAGCAACTAAATGTATTCTTCGCTACATTTGCGAGACAACCAATAATGGGATTTGGTACAAATCAGTTTCTAACTTTAATTTAGTTGGTTTTACTGATAGTGATTGGGCAGGTTCCATAGAAGATAAGAAGAGCACAAGTGGATTCATATTCAATCTAGGGTCTGAAACAATGTCCTGGAGCACAAAGAAGCAAGCAAGTACCTTCAAAACTTTTTATTCGAGCTCCCGATTGGCATCAACAGTTTAAAAAATATTAGAATTGTTGACATAAAAATATAAAATACATAACAAAAAAAATTAATCAAGAGTATTTGATATAATTAAATAAAAATAAATGCATTTTAATAATACAGTAATATATTAAAAAAGTAAATAGCAATTCAAATATGAAATTTTTAACTTGAATAAAAAATTAAGATCCCCGTCTCTACTACTTGTACAATTATAATTTTTTGTATTCGCTTCATTAAAATTCCTATCAAAAACAAATTTGAGTTTTAAAATTAAAGAAAAATCACAAAATATATAAATTAAAATCATGAAAAAAAAAATCAACACCTTGAGCTTTGAATAATTAGTACATCTTTTTACTCATGAGAAATTAGTTTAATTTGTTTATATCCTAAGTGCATTATCAAGAAAAGATCATTTAAGTATAATTAAAATAAGCTAGGTGTTAAATAATTTAAGACGATCAAATTAGAGAGAGAAAATACCGAAAGAGGGAAGAAAAATTACCTGCGGTGTTGAAGTTGAAGATGACTTTGGAGAGAGAGAGAGAGAGAGATCAAAATAGGGGAAGAGGAATACTAGAAGAGAGAGGGAGGGAAGAATCTGAGAACTCACTGCCTCATGCAACATCAGTTATGCATCACAGTGACAAAACGACGACAAGAGTCAAGGGCAACGTCACATATGAGCTGTTGAGGACGAGAGAAGGAAATAGTCGAGCACAGAGCAGACTTGTTGGGCGGAGTTATCAAGGACGAGCATGAGCGAGCTATCGAGGACGAGCACGAGCGGAGCTACTGAGGACGGGATATGGAAGACGAGAAGAAGAAACTAAAACTTTCGGAGCTACCCGCCCCCATAATTGCATTTCTCCTGAATTCACTGAACTTTTATACCACACAATTTTTTATATGTTAAAGTACTGATTTTTCTAAATATTTTAACTGAATGATTTCATAATTTTATAAGATAAAACAAAAGTGCCTGTATTTTATACAATTTGCAAGAATAGATATTTTTATATTTTAATATAAACATACTGATAATACAAGTATTATAAATGAATATGAGCATATGATTGAGTAATAGGTAGTTATTATTATTATTGTAATACTATGATAGTTGTATATATGAGTTTACTAGTGTTGACTGGAGGCTGACTGACCTATACAGGATGGTGGGCCGACAAATTTTTCTTTAAATACTATAGTTTGGTATTATCCTCGACTGATTCACGTGATTCATTAATTGGGAGATAAAGAGTTATTACTGTACTAACGGACAAGAAGTGCCGACTTTATTTACTGAACTAATGGTTACTAATTACTGACTATTGAAAAAACACTACTCAAGCTAGAGCTCCTTGCTTGTTTAGTGTAATTACTGAAATGCATGTTACTGCACTAAGTTACTGCTACTGTATTGTTTTATTATATTGTCATTGATTTTATGAATATTGATAATGTTATTGATAATATTATTGATATTGATACTATTATTAATATTGATACTACTGTTGATTCACAGTTATTGTTACTACACTTGATTCACTATTTACTGGTTTACTGTTACTAAGCACATGACTCATTTATCGAGCATGAGACCTAAGATACTAATTGATACTTATATGAATATAAGATTCTTATTGATTTGATAGTATTGTTATGATAACTTTATCAATCTAACACCCATATTGGCTTATTGGTTTATTGGTTTATAGATTTCACTATTTCCCATGTGATGTTTTACTAGCATTCATATTGTAATGTTTTATTGTTTCATAAATTTTATTGCTACTATATGTGATTTATTATTTCTGCACAAATTCATGATTATATTGACTGTTATTCTTATGAATTATCTTTCTACATGCATAATATTTTTTTACCATACTTTGAGTTTAATTGTAGGATTTAGTGACCTACTGAGTTTTTTAACTTATTATATATGGTTTAAATAATTTCAATACAGAGAAGAGGATCCAAAGTGTGAGACTAATCAATTACGGGATTTTGTAGCTTTTTTTTGATATTTTGTTTAATTATTCTTTTGTAGTCAAAACAAATATATTGTATATTGTGATTGCGTAACTCCTAGCTATTGTACATATTTTTTAGTAATGAATACAAATGCATATTTATGTTTGGATAAATAGATTTATTTATGTTAGTATTTAATATTGATAAAAAAATTTAAATAGTTCTGATACTCATTATTGAAATATTAGAAGATAAATAAAATAATTCTCACCCTCTCCCATGCCCGTCTAGGCATCCAACGATCACTAAGTGCACACACTAGTACTCATGAATCTTGGCACTCCGAATCCCCATAACCTCGCATAGCAACAATTGATTGTTTCATATGCGGATGCATAATGATTTTCCTGGATGGCTTTAACTTTGAATATTCCCTAAGTTTTTTGCCAATTATAGTATTGTTGAAACTTAGTTATTGTTTTCTATCATATAGTCATCAATTGATCTGACCTAGAACTGTATTGGTCTTTTTCAAGATATTAAGAAACCTTCAAATAAAAAACTATTCAAAGAATTCTAAAAATATTACAGAAAACCCTGTTAACATACTTTTATCGATAATTCAAGTTGATCCAATCAAACAGATAAATGACATTATTATTGCCAGGTAAGGTCAGGGTTAGGGTAAGTTTTAAAAAGATGAACCCATTTTTAGCACCTGCCAGCCCACCACCCTCATGCCAACGTGCACTGGTATGCAACAGCGTGCATCAAAATACAACAAAAATATAATTCATCATCTCACAAGGAAATAAAAAACACTGGTGGCCGTCCAACTTATAAACCAGTTGTTTCAGTAAAAGTCTATTTTATTCAAAATTCACCGGTGCAAAACCTGACTCGCTGAATGGCAACTCAGGGATAATTTATGAGAGGCATGAGTACGCCAGAGCCTTTTCCTCGGAAAGCTCTTGAGCCGTCGCATCCAGCTTCTTCCTTGAGAATTCATCAATTGAGAGTCCTGAACAAGTATGAACATATAGCATAACTAAAACAAAAATCTACTAAACGAAATAAAAGAAAATAAAATAAAGGCAGAGAATGACTTTATATTAAATAGAAAATAGATTAAAATCTGTGACTGAGTACTCCGCCACTCTAAACTCTCTAACATATAGCAAAAATTCTCGATACCTAGGTAGTGGGTTAATTAATGCATATTAAAGCGAGCAGCATTAAACTTGAAATTACATCATTGGTTGCCTTCGTATGTTTTCAAGTAATTATTCTTATAAATAATAAAATATCAATTCTCCATTTTTCAAACTTCATCAGCATCTCCTTCTGCCACTTGCATTGGGCTAGGCCACCACCTCCCTATACATCAAAGTAAAGACTCCATACTATAGGAAGTCCAAAATTCTCTATAAAATAATCATTCTAAAGAATATCTTGAATGACTAATAAAAAGAGCATGATATTTTAATAATCAAAGAGTACGAAAAATTGCTACGAGAATAGAATTTCATTCCAATACAAAAACATATTCATCTTAAATATCACTTTATCTAAGGTTCATTCGAAGAAAGTATCATGCTATTGAACAACTTAAAAAGTTATAAGAACCAAGGTTAATATGCTTACTAAGGTAATCACCACCAACAAGCCTCATTTCACCTCCATAAATGATCGATCATTTGATCGGAACCATTCTATGAGTGACCTAGCTTAGATGAATGTAGGGTAGACAATTTTGTTGAGCCACAAAATATTTTCTCTTGTTTACAATTTTACACAGTTTATTCCTCTCCTCGTCCACAAAATTGCTCTCACATAACAATTTTTGCCAACCAATACGGCAATTTAAACCAAATCATTCTAGTTGGACCAACTAGAACTTGATTAAAGACACATTTACTTGAGCTCCATAAGAGTATGAAGTCAGCTCAAAGCCTCTATTAAAATCATATATAAATATGCTTAGCTCAAGCAAAAAAAATCTAGGCTTAGCCTAGATATTCAGCCTGAATCAACTTCTACATACCTAAACAGGATTGAGCAATGCGATGTTTAATCCTGATCTATATCAACCAATAACCCCTCATCTAGCTTTAAAGGTTTCATTAACTTAATTGATCAGATTTGGGGGATGAACAAAACCGATGTAATCCTAACAACCATATATTTTAACTTGCTAAAAGGATGGGATTTCCAACCCTTTCTTTCTAGGACCTAGCGTGAGTTATGAGTTCTCATAACCTTAAATTCATACACAGATGAAAAACGACCCATTTTGTTAATAAATCAAAGCTTGTAGTCAGCCGTTCCTATCACAAAGTCTTCAGGAATAAAGACTCAATTTTCTCGGACATTTAAGCTCAAAGCTTCACAAAAGGTAAAACACCATTGAACTATATAACAAATTATTGACTAAAAGAAATCACACAAGAGAAATCAGATACGTAATTAATTAGAGGATTCACAGAATATTAAACATACCCTGAACAATAGACCACTCTCCATCACGGCATGTCACAGGGAAAGAATAAATCAACCCAGCTGGCACATTGTAAGATCCATCAGAGTATACACCCATGGAAACCCAAGTTCCCTGCATTGAGAGAAGTGTCATAAATTTGTACGGGAAATAAAGGAACCAGCTTAAGAAAATGACCTCTGGGGTCCCAAGGACCCAATCACGAATGTGATCACAAGCCGAACTTGCAGCAGAGAGTGCACTCGAGAGTTTCCTAGCTTTGATGATAGCGGCGCCACGTTGTTGCACAGTTGTAATGAATTCTCCTCTCAGCCTGCACAAGAGAATTTTATTGGTCAGTTGGTAGCGGCCCAATTGCTTGATTTCCTTGACGCCATAAACAGTACCCACGGAAACAACCATTATGCACGGGTTGCGCTAGTTTGGTTCACTGTTAAGTGTCCAAAGTGATTGAATTTCACTTCCAGATGAAAGTTTAAACGTTTGTTGAAAGTGGGTGGAATAGATTTCAACTTCTTGAAAATTATCTCCGAAAAAAGTAAGAAGTGTGTTTCAATCTAGAAGTATAGAAAGTCATGTTCAGTTTTGCTTTTTGATTTTAATAATACTAATGATAAACTAAAATTTTACTTATACTTTTAATAATAATAAAATAATACATTAATATGAGAGGGTAAAAATAAAACCTATTAAAATCCATACAAACACAAGAAATGAGCTACTACAAAACAAGCAAATGCCAATTCACTTCAATGCAACTCCTACAATTGAGATTTAATACTTCCAAACACTAATGTATTATTCATACCACTCATCATCGGCAACAAGTTCGCGGACATGATTTTCACCATGTTGAGCTTTCACCGTAGCATGGCTTACATCAGGGTATTGAGTAGATGAATGGTTCCCCCAGATAATGACATTCTTAACATCACTGACTTGAACATTTAATCGCTCAGAAATCTGACCAAGTGCCCTGTTGTGATCTAACCGTGTCAAACAAGTTATGTTCTTCTCCGGTATAGATGGAGCAAACTCCTTCAATATGAGGGCATTGGTATTGGCTGGATTAGCCACAACCAAGACCTACAGAAAAGTACACCATAAAAAGCTAACTACGCATCCAATTATTGTTAAAATCAGTACTTCTACCACGAAAATAAAGAGAGTCTAAAGAATGGCCACAAAGAATTGGCATTAAAAAGATCAATAGACTTCAGCCAAGATGACGATAAGCCAAAGCCTTGTAAATTTCTAGACGAAGCCACTAGAAAGAAGAAAAAACATAGCTAAAGCATCAAAACTTTTGCATCCAAAAAGGGGAAAAAACTAAAAAAATGAACCTTGCAGCCTGCTGCTGCATGCTGCTCAAGGGCTGAAGCTTGTGACTTGTAGATAGATACATTCTTTGACATCACATCCTTCCTTTCCATACCTTCCTTCCTTGGGAACCCACCAACCATCACAGCTATATTGACTCCAGTGCAAGCCTCAATAACATCAGTTGTAGCAACAACTCCTGTAAAATAAACATTATAACATACCTTCAAACAATATGTGACAACAAATATTTTAAGAGAGAAAAAAGCTATGCTCGGAAAGAATACTAAATTTCAGGTAGCAACAAATTACCCTTAAGGAGTGGGAATGCAGCATCAATCAACTCCATTTTAACGCCATTGAGAGCTTCTGCAGCGGGTGGAATGTCAAGCAAATGCAATATAACAGGCTGGTCAGGACCAAGCATTACACCTCGAGCAATCATTGGTACAAGAGCATACCCAATTTGCCCTACAAATTTGTAGTTCAAGATTCAAGATAAGAAAAAATTACATGCTGCAACTAAAAAACCAAAATATTAAAATAAAATAAAGCTATATCTAAACAATGATCTTTTTATAAAATAGTTATCAACCAGACAAGCTATTTCCATTTGGAGCACGAAGAAATTTCCAAGGAAAGAGGCCTTCAATAATCTTTATAAGAGGCACTTTGAATGAAATATTCTTATTACTAGGCACTCCAGAAACTTTACACGACTGGAAAGTTGAAAAGACAATAAAAACGTTATATCCCACCATGCCAAAAGGCTCTACACCCATTTTAGGGTCTAACATGCTGGTGATCAGTAATGAAAGTGCCGTGGCTAAATACCAGTGCATGATAGTTCACAACCCAACAACGGTGTTGCTTGATATTTTAGGATAAAGCTCTACAGAACATAAAAAAGGACTGTCAGATTCAATCAAATGAGCTAGATCTAGTAGTCTTAGGTTCATAAACCAGAAGCAGAGTTTTTTGCTTCCTTTATAAATTCCAAGTGGATTTCGAAGTATGCCCTAAATCAAAACCAGATTTTAAAATTCAATAAACACATCCATGATTAAAAATAGAGGATAAAATGATAGCTTGGAGGTTGTAACAAAGTTTCCAAACTCTAGAAAACTGCTAGCTCAAGAGAACTAAAATGCTAAGGGAATGACTGGTTTCAGCCAATGTCTAAAATGTAATTACTCTGTTAAAACAAGTTGTCACAAAAAACACCCAAACTTTATGTGAAAGCACCAATCATCAGTGAATACTATGAACCACAAAATAATACCAAAAGGGATCAACCACAACAAAGACACCAAAATTTATATGATTTGGTCAAAGCAAGCCTACAGCTATGAGAGGTGAGAGAGGATCTGATCCATAATAAAGAAGTTGCACAAATGTACAAATAAAGAGACAAGAACACAATCAGTCCGTAACAGAAATACACACAATCTCACCACAAAAGAGAAGCTCCAAACCCCTCAAGTCTACAAAATAGAGGATGACTTAAGAGATGTAAAACAAAAAAAAAAGATTGAAAAATATCAAAAATTACTCGCTTCAAAAACTCCTTAAGAGAACATCTGGTGCAAATTTCACACTCAACAGTGCTTTCAGTTCATTGACATAGTGTTTCACCATTATCAAAATGAATTTTATTTGCATCCTCTTCCTATTTCTCTCTCTTCACTAAGTCTATTTCTAAAAACGGTCAACTCTTTTGCTTCTCACAACAAATTATTCAAGCCCAACCACAACCCTTTACTCAAGATATTTATAGGATACTGTGGAATTATTTTAATATAATCAAATTTAACTTTTAATTCTCAATAATCTGAAATAACAAATTATACTACTAAATGTTCAAAAATATTATAAATAATAACAATAATATTATTATTATTATTATAATAGTCATATTCTTAAAAACATCCTATTCAAATTAACTTGACTACATTGCACTTGCCACTAAAATTTTGTCGCCCCAAAATGATTGCCTCCTTACTCTAAATGTTACAGTAGCACGACCTAGTATTATGGAAGACTTTGCAATAAAATCATCTCCAATAATCTCTCTCGACTTGGTCCTTTTTTATTTCAAACCTGATCTACTGCCAAAAAAAGGTATAACCTTTTCATACTTAAATAATAGTGTAAAGTGTTCCAACATGAATGATGAAATTAAAGTTGCTTAACTAGAGGTTGCATCCAACAAAATACAAGGTCCACTAACTCTCTTTGCCTTCATGATAACTAGTGCACCCTGGCAAACCTTAGAACTTCAACATCTCTTGACAAAATGTTATCTTGCATCACTGAGTGCACTCAAAGATATCAAATTCTTTCTCACACCCAGTACATGCCAAAACTTCATCCAATATCCTAATCACATCATCATGCACCCCCAAGTTCACAATATCAGAATTAACTATCTTGCACACCAAGTTGTTTCTCATTTGCATATAGCCACCCAAACACAGCTTATGAGTGGAAAGTAACTCCTTATTAAAGAACATATGCTATGAGCAAGCTGAATCTAAAATCCACCAATTAGTGCTATGGACTCTATTAATCCTCAAAAAAAGTATCACTTATAATAGAATTAGACCAATCTATAACAACAAGCATCAACTGACTTGTCCTAATTATAATTTTCATTCGAATGCTCACTCCCTTTTAAAAACATGGGGATTTCCCTTACCATCATTTCTTCTAATAATTGATGCAAGTAATTTCCTTGAACATAACATGAAAATTAACCTTATCATGATTAAAAATATATCCTTCTTAGAAGATCTCCCCCTAACCAATAATCCTAAGGTAGCTTTTCATCTCCTAACACATTAAGCTTAGCAACTACATCTTCAAAAAAAGTAAATTCTTAACATCATGTAATCTGACTGTATATCTTCCATGCAACATTGTGTCATGAAAATGCCTATTAGTGAAAAATAAAGACCATAATAATAGAAAATTTTGATTCTTATTACCAATCATCAATCACATCAATATTCCACAATCCAAAATAATTGAATTAAACTAATTAAGGTTTAATTGGCATACCTTCCTGCATTTGTAGCAAGTATTTGTAATAAAACTTTTTGGAGAGGATTTTGATCGTGTGCAACAACATTAATTTAATCCGCAACAATGAATTTTCTTTCTTCCATTTTTTTTTTTTTCTCTCTTCTCTTTTTTTCTTCTTCAATTATTTTCCTCACTTCCCCAATCTTGTTTCATATAGTTAGGAGTGTAAACACGTTAGAACTTGTAAACTATGGAGACAAATATAACAAGCTCAAGTATGTTGACAAGCTAAAAAACCTTGTATGTGATCATTATCAAGTCAATCAACACATTTTTAACGAGAAAAGGACCAAAATGGTCCCTCAACTCTTTGTGAAGGATCAAAATAATCCCCAACATTTTTTGAGGGTCCAACTCCTCCAATGAGATTTTTTTAGTCCTACCATCTAATGGTAGACTTGATAGTGTTAAGTATGAGGGTAATTTAGTCTTTTTTAATTAAAATATTTAATAAATGTAATTTTTTAGAGATTATAATTTTTGTAAAAAAATTTATTAAACTTTTCTTTAATAAAAAAATTATAGATAATTTTAGTTTTAGTAATTATACATAATTTCTTTAATAATAAAAATTAAACTTTTCTTTTTGCAACTCTCGGCAACTCTTAGGGGTTGTTTATTATATTTATAATTATTAATTTAATTATTGTTACCAAATAATTAATATAAATAATATAATTAAAATTTAAATTAATTATAAATTAATTTAAGTATTTATTTATTTATTTATTATATTATGTTTTTAATTAATTTTTTTAACTTTTCTTTACCCCTTCTCCACAGTTTGTTGCTCTTCGACTTAGCCTCCTTCACGTGACAGGTAGAGTTTTGAACGACTAGCTAAATAACTTCTTCGTCTCCTTTGACGATATTCCTTCCTTCCAGATCTGAAATCACACTTTGTCATTTGTCTATTTGATCGGAAGTAACGACGTCGACGGGAGCTTCCTCATTGTGAAGGTAGCCATCTTTCTTCCCTTCACATGCTTCTTCAACCAAATCGACTGCGATCGGAAGTAACGACGATGATGGGAGCTTGCTCGTTGCGAATGTAGCCATCTTTCTTCCATATGCGCTTCCTCAGCCAAATCAACTGTGATCGGAAGTAACGACGATGACGGGAGCTTGCTCGTTGCGAAGGTAGCCATCTTTCTTTGGTTCACGCGCTTCTACTTTGCTTGTTCCAATAATACCCTCCCGCCCATCTTACTTTTCCGTTTAAAATTGACGGCATTACTAAAATAGTCTCATTTGGAGGAGTTAAAAGACCAAATTGGTCCCTCGAAATAGTTGGGGACTATTTTGATCCCTCACAAAGAGTTGAGGGATCATTTTGGTCCTTTTCTCTATTTTTAACTTATGAATTTGTTTGCATGAAAAATAAATTTATGTTTTTTTATAATAGCATATCCATTAAGATCCATAAAACTTTAAATATATGTTTTCTTGAATATATTCAATGGATTTAATAATAAAATGCATAAGTAAAATGAATTTTATGCTTATGTATACATATATACACCAACTTAATATTTTTGAATAACGAACTCTTATCAAGCTGAATATAATCGAATGGGTTCCTTGTTCATGTTCAGCTTATTAGCAAACAATCTGAAAAATCTTGTTTCAACTCAAATTATTTACTTCAATAACAAAAAAACATGAACAATTATCATGCTTAACATATGTTGTTTATGAATATCCACCCCTAGTTACAACAGCTAACTCATCTTCACAAATCTTGCTAAACTATTCAAACCTAGTCGTCGACGCTTTACTCAAGATATTAATCTATGCATGGCACACTTAATGCATTCTTATTTACATAATACCAAGGAGGTTATTTTAAATCTAATCAAATTTAAATTTTGATTTAAAATTATCTAAAATAGTAAATTCAAATAACTTTCAAACTTGGTGTTACAAAACTAAGAAATAACTGTTTTTTATCCTAAAAAGCTTCCTATTTAAAGTTTATACAACAACAACAAGAAGGAAAAATGTATGTATTAATCAAACAATGATTTGAGTGATTCGATAGATAGTAGAGCATTTAATTAGAAACTTAATCACACATTTTTAGTAATTATATGATCATACATTATAAAAGATCAGAACAAAATATTTAATGCAATGATTCCTTTCCAATATAGATGTTAGCAATTACTTAAAATATGTCATATACACATAAAAATAATAGATAGATAGTAATCATGTGTTGCATGGTTGGATCTAGCAAAAAACAATAAGTTCAATTAACATTAAATGTTGTTAATTATTCACTACGACCAACAACTTAACTAATTAATCAAAATAAAGCTAAAAATTGAACAATTAATGATTGTTATAATAGAAATTAGTCATATTAACAATACAATAACAAAGTTGCTTAACAAAAATAAAGTTCTATTTCCATGATTAAATTATAAGAAAAGGGTTAACGAAAAGGTGAGGAGAGAGCTACTAGAAATGAGAAGGAAATGGAAAAGTACCACGTACAGTACTCCCATTAATTTTAGTGCAAATCGGAAAATGCAACAACCCAAAGAGATCTTACATTAAGATTGCATTGACAAGACCTTGAACCCAATATCATGTTAGGTTTTGTTAAATTCAGAGAATTGTAGAGGAAAATCTTTAATTTTATTAGACAAAACTATCCCTATTTATAAATCTATACATGATATCTTAATAAATAAACAAATCATTATAGAATCATGCATAATTTCCTTAATATAATCCTTCCTAAATCAACCACCCGAATATGGAAGGAGATCGGCATAATCCAGGTGAGCCTCCAATGGATTCCCATCCTAGCCATGGGATCAAGTGTCAAGGGAAGGCTTGGATTTAATAGAGATCGGCGTGATCCAGGTGAGCCTTCCACGAATTCCCATCCTGGACGTGGGATCAAGTGTCAAGGGACGACTGAGATTTTAGCATTCCCCCTCAAGCTAGGGAATACAGATCATTCATTCCCAGCTTGGTAATTAATCCCATAAAAGTAGAGTAATCCAATCCCTTGGTGCACAATAAAGTCCCTCATTTGGTAAAAGTTTAAGGAGAAATTATCTTCAGACATTATGGTGGCAAATGGTAGCAATGAAGGCTCTATTAAGCAAGGCAGCAATAAAAGTTGTATTGATTATATATAGGATAACAACCACAAGGGAAGGCCGGCAATGAAGGCTTGGCAATAGGAAAAAAAATCTATTTTTAGGGTTGCGGCAAGCTTCAAGGACAGCAGCAAAAAACATGTCTCAAGCGACTCGGCACGCAGATCTCCTCCTTCCCAGGTTATCCGACTCCAACTAAACAGACTCTTGTTCGATCAGCCAGTACAAGCGCACGCAGGGCCTCTGGTCGCTCTGGTTTGATCGTAGGAGGGAGTGCAGATCTTGCACTCTTGCTTGTCCCTACCCCCGCATGAGAGGGAACTCTCAGCTCTTTCCAAACACATGCAGGAGGTCTCAGTCAACTCTGGACGTCACATGCAAGAGGAGCCCTTCCTCAGAATTCTGGCAATGAAGGCTGATGATAGGAATCTGTATTCCTTAGAATTCAAGTAATGAAGGCTGGTGGTGGGAACCTATATCCTCGCAATTTTGGCAATAAAGGCTAATGGTGGGAACTTGTTTTCTTCTGAATTCCAGCAATGAAGGCTAATTGTGGGAACTTGTATTCCTCAGAATTTCAACAGTGAAGGCTGATGAAAGGAACAGTATTCCTCAAAATTCTAGCAATGAAGGCCATATGTGGGAACCTATATTCCTCATAATTCCGACAATGAAGGATGATGGTGGGAACCTGTGGCATCATGCATGCAGCAGGATTTGATGCAGATATGGAGGACACGAGAAATTTCGGGGGAGAGACAAAAACTGTCCAGACGCACAGTCTCTCATCCTATGTAGTCGCACGGTCTCTCGTCCAGACACAAGCTCTTGCATGGCTCCTCTTAGTTCCTCCCCAGACACACACGAGAGGAGGCTACTGTTGACTGTAACTGCTTCCACACGACTAAAACTGTCGGCAAAATCACCCACGATCACAAACCGCTCCCCATGATCTCCTCTACGACACAAAACAAAAGCCCTCTCCCATTCAGGCCCTTAGGCTCACAGAATCAGAAGAAAATCGCAAGCAAGGAAAAGGAACTTACTGGTGCTCTCGATCGTCTCCTTCAGCTGAACCCTGTCGAGCTTGCCTCCGACTTCCGCATGCACTCCCTGCACTCGCTGGCCCGACCTCCAGCCTCTTGCTACAACGACGACCCGGCCGGATCCGACTCCGGCCGCCAGACCCGCCGGCCATGTCCCATCTCTGACCTCAAGCAAACCGTCCAGACCCGCCAGCCCCTCCAAACCTCCTCATCCTGACGGCCACTAAACCCTCCAACCTCCAACCTCCAACCTCTGGGCTTCCGCCTCCACCGCCGACCAAGGACCCGCCAAACCCCTGCTCGCCGGACCGACGACCTCCTGCCCTAGCCCGTCCATCCCTGTCCCCGATCGGGCTCTGCCCGTCTCCTTCCCTCTCTCTATTCTAATGTATTAGAATGATATATTATATATTATATAATATAGATATATTATATTATAATATATTATAATATATATGTTGTATTATATTATATATAGTATATGATATATATCATATAATTTTATATATATAATAAAATAAAATAAAAGAGAAAGGGATCTTCAATCGAGCATTCGTCGACAATCATCGACAACCAATCATCGGCAACCGGCAAATTACAATAATCTGCAACCAATCGTCGGCAATCAAAGCTTCTGAAGACCGAATCCGGGACCCGACAACATCCCGAAGCCCCTGGCCGTTGACTATCTTTCCGACCGGGCGGATTAAAAGGGCAAGTGCCCTCCTTACCTCCCGACGCCAGGGAGGGGACGCCGGGAGGCTGCCGAAATTTACTCGAATATTCTGGACTTAGCCAAATTTTTGAAAGATTGGAGAAATATGCAATTAATTGATTTAACTTGGAATTAATTAATTGAACAAACATTAAATCAAAATTTAATTTCAATTAAAATTCATTTAATCAATTGATGCAATTGAGCATCGACAATCGACAATCGTCGACAATCATCGCTTCCGAAGACCGATTACGGGACCCGACAACGTCCCGAAGCCCCTTACTGTTGACTATCTTTCCTGCTAGGCGGACCGAAAGGGCAAGTGCCCACCTTACCTCCCGGCGTCGGGGAGGGGACGCCGGGAGACTGCCAAAATTTGGAACAAATCAAAGAACCCTCTCATAATTAACTAAAAATGAAGTTTATAAATCTTTAATTAATTTGAAATAAAAAAATCATGATATGACTTGATTTGAAATTGATTTCATAAATGGCGTATACAAATCAATCTTCTAATTATAATCTCACACTACAAGAAATAGCTAATATATTTGAGCCAGTACCAAATCATGAGTGATAATGATTTCTATTGAGATTCAAATAAACTCTACTGATGTTGGATTATTTTATCAAATATTCAAAATTTAAATTAGCATAAACTCAAAAGCTCTTGAACCATTAATTTTCTAAGATGGCATCACATTGCAATATGTAAAAAATTAAATTATTGAAGGAAGCTATACTCTTGAGTGATGAGTGGTGAAACTTCCATGGACCTACCAGTCTTCTAAAGATCTTGATAAATCAAGAATATGGTCATTCAGTTAAGTTAAAGAAATGATAGATCGGAGGGTGTTGACTTTTTCAATTTCTAATAAATTGCAACAGAGTTATGATGACCATAGGAAATAATTAGTATTTCCAATGATTTTGAATTTTTTTATGTTGCAATATAACAAGATGATTGATGAGGACATCCACACTTGGAAAGTCCATCGTAGACGTGGTCGTCGATCTACGGCCACGATCGAGTCCTTGTATTTTTAAGTTTTATTATATTATTGTTTCTTTTATTTCGTTTATTGATTTACCCTTACTTAAGGGTGGTTTGCTTGTAAGCCCAAGAGGGCATGATTGTCTTTTCTTTTTGGTCTTTTGTTTGAGGCTATTTAAAGGCCACTATTGTATTGTTTTGGTTAATGAATGATTAAACAAAATTTTCTACAATTCCTTTGAATTCTCATGAGAGCTTGAGAAGTTGGAGAGAGATCCCTAGGAGAGGGAAGAGAGCGCATCACCCACCAACCTATACGAGTCGGGTTCGTGGTTCTAGTTCCTAACTCTCCCCTTCCTCCGCTACCCCCCCTCCTCCCAACCGACCCCATCCCCCACTACCAAGACCGGCAGCCACCTCCACCCCAACCGCCGGCCACCCTTTGGTTCTCCCCTACTTTTTGCTTTCTTTCTACTTCCAAATATGGATTAAGTATTTTAGGATTAAATTTGAATTCAAATCCAAGAGATTTGAAATTTCAAAATCTTTCCTAAAATACAAAATCTATTTTAGGAAAGTCTTTAGATTGCATCCAAATCAATTTCTAATTGAATGGGATTTAATTTTTCCTTTCCTAATTTCTAAATCCCAATTTAGTAAGCATTAAAAAACTTGCCTAAGCCCTCCTCCTCAATATAGCCGCCGGCCCCCCTATGGGATTGGACTAGGAGCTCTTTCCTAGAAACCCAATCCTCTACTTTGGAAATAATTCCAAATCCCACAATCCCTCCTCTCTTGGCCGAACCTACCTAGGGCCCACACATTAATTTTCTACCTAATTTAATTCCTCTCACAAGGAATTAAATTCCTAATTCCCACCCCCATCCATTCGCCCCCTCTCTCTCTCCAATCCCCTTTGTTTTCTTTCTTTTTTTAGGATCTAGATTCAATTTCTAAATTCCTATTTCCCTCCTAATCTAAATCTGAAAATTAACTTCAGGTTTTAGGAGCTTTCCTTTCCAAAACCCTAACCCAAACTCCCCAACCCAATCCCCCCTCTTGGCCGGCCACTTTCCCCCACCCTCTCACGGGATTTCTAAGAACCCTCTTCTCTCAAGAAGAAACTTCAAGGACAGCAAAGCTTCATCGTCTTCAACCTCTCTTTCTCCAACCAATATGAATGGAAGTCCCCGAATGGGACTATGGCTTGGTGCTTGACGAGCAAGACAACATCGACATCCTCCGTTCCCCGTTCTTCGACGTAGGATTCGACTTCGACAACACCGTCAAGGAATACCTCGACCGGATCCACATCACCTTGGTGGATACAATTGACGATCAAAGGACAAAAGGTCGGTGGACCATCTTCGGCCGAGCCACGAACTCCACCCCTCCGGTTACTTCATCAAGCAAGGGCTATCTCACTCAACTTCTACAACTCCTCACCACTACTATTAGCAATCAGATGGACATCATCCGACGACGATTCCTTTCCGACTAAGGTTGAACTTTCTTCCCTATTCAATTCCTTCCCCATTCTCTAACCTTGTAGGTGATGACGGATTCGCGAAGGAATAATGCCGCTTAATTTGCTAAAAGCCTAGTAAACGTAGAGTTATTTGAGTGCTCCTTCTTTGTTTACTTATCGCATTGTTAATTGAGGGATATTGATTGAACAACTATCATATTAGCATGATTTTTGAGTTTCTAATTTATTTGTTTGTTCAAGCATTTCACAAGTGGTTTGGCCTAAACGCAAGCACCCCTCTTATTTTATGTTGTTGTTTCAATTGCTAGTATCTTAATCACTAATTGCTCTCATTAATAAATCATACTATTCCTTAGTTTCATCCAAAAACATCGTAGTTCTGCATCAATGATGCTCACCAATTGTTCTCTTAAATGCCACATCCAAATCTTAGGAGCCATGGTGGATATTTCATTTGGTATTTCTCCAAAGGATATTATTATAAAAAAAAAATTAGTTGTCTACAAAAGAGAAATATAAATTTTTTTTTAATATCTTGCAAATCTATCTTTTGAAGTAACTATCTGAAGTATGCAGCACTTACTCTTGTAAAACAAGAATTTTCTTTCGAAAACCAACAATCTTGAGGAAATCTATTCAAAAGGTCATGTCAATATCATGAGATGTCTTATTAAATTTAAATGCACAAAATCACTCATGTGCTATAGACATCTTAACAGGAGCCTCACTTGGCTTCTTTTTAGCACTTTTCAATTATAGTTACTACGATTCCATCATAAAGTGGCATATCATGAATATGTGAGGGGAAAGGGTTTTATTCATCTAGAAAAATTATAAGCTATGCTATATTAATAAGAGCTTGATGATTACATGCCACTTCAAGAAATCTGTAAATATCATGAAGCTGTAATCCATTTAATTGTATGTATGCATGTGTAAAGATAGCCACAGGATCCGCAACATACTTGTATAAGCGGACAGAAGGCTATATCCTTACGATAATACTGAAAATACATTTGAAAATAACATCTCTGCATGTGCTCCAAAAAACGTGTTAAAGTTACAAACACAAATATTTGAGAATGCTGTGTATGGTCGAATGCTCGTTAATATAACATTCTATTTGTAAACTAAAAAAAATAAGACCCACATGTGCTCCGATCGCCACATATGATTCTAAAATCCAACGGTCCAAGAATGTTGTGCGGGTCAAATACTCAAGTCTCATCCTCCTCCTTGAAAGGACTAGAGTCGACCCGACTTGACTCACAAAATGCCTCCCCAAATTTCTATAAAAATACAAGTGTTTCAATAACCCCGATGATGGTCAGGTTGAATGCAAATATCAACCAGAGGGGTCAAATCTTAGAACCAACAAAAAATCAAATTCTTAAAATAAAATATATCACCTAAAAAAACTTAAAACTAAAACACATCCACCTCCCGCAACTGTTTGTCGGGGGTGATATATTTGAAATTAACCTCAGCTCATAAAGAGTGAAAGTTGTGTCGAGTGTATCACTAAGATTCATCCTCAAATAGTTTCTTGCTAGCAAGGACGTGGCACGTGCCCTCTGATCGAATGGTTTTGTTGCAAAATGGCACCATTATATTACGATTACGGCCAAAGCCCATATGTTCCCTAAAAGCTTCAAGCCCTTGAGCAATGAATCATAGGGTATATTCGATAGGCACAAAGCCCTCTGTCAGATAAGGTGGATTCAGATTTATCCTCTTAGACAAACACCAACCCAGGTCTACAAGATATTCTTGGACGAAGAAACCCATGGCTGCTGATAAGGTACCTTCTGTCAGGTTGGGTCGACTACCTCCTCTGACTAAGTAGACCAGGGATCATGACAGCCCGGGACGACGAAACCATAGGATCTTGATCGGGCTCATCTTCATTCCCCCCACCATCAGTTTTAAGTTCATGATGATAAATTCTAAATCATAAAATTAAAATTCAAACCCTAAAATTGTTGCTATTATACACTGGATTCATAACCTATGTAACCTATTTAACGACTAGCCTTAATCGAAAGTTCTCTCTTATTATCAAGAGGGGTAATTAACTATAAGGACTTGCGTCTGTAGGAAACTAGAACTCAGATCATAAAATCCTCACAAAATGAGGGCGAAATCTCTAGGTAGTGTCTTACCTAAAACCCAATTTGCCTTCTAAAAATTCACCCGGAACCGAAACTCGTTAAAACTCTCCGCCGTCAACACAAAAAATAAAAGAGACTGATGACGCGGAGAGGCCAAGAGCGCAAAAAAGAAATTTTCAGAGCCCACAGCTACCGCATGCAACAAGCTTCAGCACGATCCCACTTGGTTTGGTCACACACCTCTCTCGTCCCGTTCGGTCACACGCACACAATAGGGGTTCACGAGATGTTCATCTTTCTCAATTGAACGCAGAGATCGTAGGATGAAGCAGTCTCCTTCCTCTTGGTTGGACGTACATAAGAACGAACAAGCCAGGAACTCGCTCCCTTTCGTTTCTGATGGGAAGGCCTTCCCTTCAGAAAATCTAGCAGTAAAAAAAACTCAGAATTCCAGCCAAGGCAGTGAAGGCTCTGATACCATGTTAAATTCAGAGAATTGGAGAGGGAAAAGCTTTAATTTTATTAGACATAACTAACCCTATTTATAGATCTATACAAGATATCTTAATAAAGAAACAAATAATTACAGAATCATACATAATTGCCTTAATATAATCCTTCCTAAAACAGCCACCCAAATATGGAAGGAGATCAGCATGATCCAGGTGAGCCTCCCACGGATTCCATCCTAGCCGTGGGATCAAATGTCAAGGGACGACTAGGATTTAACAGAGATTGGCGTGATCCAGTTGAGCCTCCCACGAATTCTCATCATAACCGTGGGATCAAGTGTCAAGGGACGGCTGGAATTTAATAAAGATCGATGTGATCCAGGTGAGCCTTCCATAGATTCTCATCCTGGCCGTGGGATCAAGTGTCAAAAGACGGCTGGCATTTTAACAGCTTCCCACCAACAAACTTCTTTTTTTTTTGCTTCTTTGCTGTTCAACCAAAATATCGTGCAACCTGGCACTAAACGCAAGCGGTCATGATTGGATGAAATCTTTGAAAAAAATGTTATGAGTAGACCCATCCTTCGCATCGCTATCTAGGTTAGACCTCAATCAGTGATGCCTATGTATGGTACAACCTTATGTATTTCTTCCAAAATTGCAATTGAGGTATGTTTTCCTGATATGATGCAAACCAAGCATTCATACACAAGTTGCCTACAGCCTAGTCATAAATGCTTGAGTTATCTACAACCTAAAAAAGTGCCTAGATTAAATGAGTTTTAGTTGCATCAACCAAACAATAGGAGAAAAAAAAACTCTAGGAGAAGGAACAAAAATCCTAGCCCAAGGATCCCATGCATTAGACCTTGATGGGATAAGACACATAAGTTCCTTGCAATGGATCATGTGTGGGATTGACAATTTCATTAGTGATCCTACAAGGATCTTTCTTGGCAAATGCTATCAAGATTCATGGGATTCATGTCCACAAGTTTACTAGCATAGGATTCAATGCGAGCAACATCAAACTCTTAACCCTCGGCATGGTAAGTCGTGGCAAAATCCAAAGTGGATGAAAGTGAAAAGGTAAAAGGGAAAAGATGATTATGATGATTAAGAAGATAATAAAGTTAGTATTATAATAATTAATTTAGTTGACTTTGAAATATGGATACTTGAATATGAAATTTAAAAACCAATTTTTTCCATTAAAGGGATAAACCATGGATAGGTTTTCACATATTTCCCTTCGAGAAAAATAGTCGAGCATTTCCGAGCAAGATTGCTAGCAATCAGTGTTCATCATTGAGAATGAGTACCCGCATCAACTCAAAATAATCACCATATTTTGCGCTTATGTGAGAATAAAGCTAGCAAACATCAATATAATGTGAAGATAAGTTAGAACAGTAGATCGGGGCCTAGGAAATTAGGAACCACGATAATCACTGCTGCCTTAGCAAAATCACCAGTCACAAACCCACTAACTAAACAGAGTTCCTGTTCATGAAAACATGCAAATATAAGTATTTATCTAAACCCTAGTATTAATCAGGCGCACCATAGGCCCATGAATCTAGATTAGCTACGCCAGACTGAACGACTATCACCTGGATCATCAAAGATGTAAACGATCCGGACAAATTTTTGGACAAAAAAAAACTTAGTTCCTGCAGGATCCGTGACCTATCAATGAGATTAAACCAGCATGGAAAGGGATCCAATCGATGTAGATCTGCAAAGCGAAGGAAAGGTGAAATCACGAACCTGCGGCGCCGGTTACAAGAACTCGAACTGGATCCTTTGCCATCGGAACTTTGGAGATAATGGCAGGAAATGCTGCGAGCGCGCAGAAGAGAGCGAGAGCGCAGTTGAATGGAGACGACGCCTGCGAGAAGTGGATAGAAAATTTATTGGGGCCGATCAGATTTTTCGGACGTCCCAAGCCACGGAATAAATTAATTATCCAGCAGATTTTTTTTTTTTTTCTCAATACCTGGACACAAAAACCTATGATGCAAAATTTTCCTTGGCCCTTCGTTCCTCCATAGGTCACGTTGTGCACATAATTAGTCCTACAACTATACATGTTTTTTAATATGAAATGAACAATATCGTGGATGAATATGGTATAATGAAGTGAGGTTTATAGATAATTTAGAGGTGAAAGTTGTTGGGAAATTTTTATATATGGGCATATATATTTTTATATATAAATAAAGTTTTATACATTAGAAACTATTTAATATTGAGCCAAATAAAATTTGTGATCTATTTAAGAATTAAATTATTATTTGGCTTATGTGGCATCTCATTTAAATTTATATGGAATTAATTATTTGTGTAGAGGCCAAATATTTATTTTTTATTTTAATGATGGGCTGAAATAAAAATAAATATACTTGAAGTATAAAAAGGTCATGGTCCTCAGTTTAAGTGGTGATGTTCTCATTTTTCTCATTTCTCACCTTGAGTGAAAAGAAGGGGTCTCTTGCTCTCTTGGAGAATGCCGCTTCAAACGTGGAAGATCAAAGACCTCGATTCGACAATTCAAATGGATTCAGGTACGCTTTTGATAATCCTTTTCTCTATGATTCGACATATCTTTTGGAGACGATGAAATTATTTTTCTGTCTCCTTTAAGTCCTAACAAAAGTGAGTCAAGTTGACTCATGAGCTGGTTTGGGCTTGGCTTGATAGAAGGCCCATGAGCTAAACTCGATGAGTTAACAAGCTTTGAGATAGCCTGACTCGAATCGTAAGCTCGTGAGCCGGCTCCCTTTAAAAAATATTAATATAAATATATTTAAAATATATTCGACTTCAGGATTTCAAATATAACATTCTTAAAAAAATTTAAGAATTATATCACAATTTCTTATATTAAGTAATTATTTATTATTTTTTTATAATTTTTTATTATTTTATTATAATAATTATTTAAATTATAATTATTTCCTTTCTTTTATAATAATAAAGTCGGGGGCATGAAGAGATATCTGACCCAATATAGCATATCAAAATTTTAGAATTTTAAAACTACAGAACTATTAAAAAAATTGGTGATTTTTTTTAAATAATTAATCTCCGTCTCCGTTAAAAAGAATTATGACTTCACTACTATTAATAAGACTGGTCACTTATTTGAAATATATGTTAGATAGGAAAACTCTTAGTCAGTAGTTTACATATATTTTGAAACTTTTAGTACGATGGATGTAGATCTACTATTACATCTTATAACTTTTAAGAGGTCAATTCATTGGTGAGCCATTTCCCAAGGAAATATATATAAGAAGGACCTTATCTAGAATGCTCATTTGATCGGTTAAGCTTGTTAAGCTTATGAAGTGTAAATTGCTTGTACCAGGCAGCATGTGTCATAAGATATGCAAGGTCGAGGTCTAATGGGACATCTCTAGACTCTTAAAAAGGGATGTCATGAGACTTCTAAAATGAGATGTCTCAAGGCTTCTCAAATCGACCAAGGTGGACCAGCTTGTTGAGAAGAAGATCAACCAATTGAAGAGGAAAAGCTCTAGAGGGAGTCGATATGGAGAAGTCATCAAGGATGAATGAAAACAAATAATTTTTTTTTTATTTAAGCAACATATTGGAATTAAGTCGTTATTGAGGCTCTATCCTTAAGGAAGGTAAAGGACGGATTGTGAAAGTTAGTAATATATCTAATTTTATGGAATCATCAGTGGATATGATTGTTGAAGAGGCCAAATTGTTGAGAGTCAGTTTGAATAAATTGACAAGTTATTAAGTTTCTTGAGCTCTAGAGGAGAAATTGATGACAGATCTGGCTTTACGAGTTTTGCTATAGAAGGTCAGCAAATAAGTGAGTTATATGAGATAGTGTCGAGAGAGCCAGGCTATCAAGATGTCAAGTTACATAAGTCAATGTGGGAGGCCAAATTCTCAAAAGGGGTCTCCAAGTTCTTAACATGTGATGTTAAGTAGGTTTACATGCCGAGTCAAATTGTTGAATATCCTAAAAGGAACGAATTCCAACAAGCTTAAGAGTGACCGATTATAACTTCTAAAGCTGATTGGCACATTGTTGGACCCAACCTTGGGTCAAGTCAATAAATTTAGCTTTTTTTTTTTTTGGGGGGGGGGGGGGGGAATATTGGGGCAAAACCCATATTTAGCTAATTTCAAAGAGTTAATTTGGTAGAACCACCTCTTGAGATTTTGATTTTATGAGTTATAAACTATGTATAATTATTTAGATTAGATAAAAAATAAAATTTGGTGATAATACAAAATTTGTAATAAATAGCTTCGGGGGACTGACCATAAAAAATAATTTTTAATTATAAAAATTTTTGAAAGCAGTCAAAAGATAGCAGCCAAATTTTAGTTTTAATAATAATTTAAAATATAAAGGCAGAAAAAAAAAATTATCTCAAACAAATCCTAAGAGTCACGATAGCATCTCTCCTTTCCTGGAAGGAAAGCATTTATAATATAGGTGCCAAAGAGACTGAGGTGGAGCAACCGTAGCTAACAATGAAATGGAATATGAGGCTTTCTTGGAAGCATCAGGTGTGAAACCTTAATCGCTATATAAGTAGGCATAATGAAAGATGGCCCTCTTGAAGTGCATACACCATTAAGAGCAAGGGACATGTGCCGAAGCTAGGAGGAAATCTTCCACCAAATAGCAGACAGTGGATGGATGGACAATTTTTGGGTCCTCGGGAGGTGCACTAGGTTACCAAGGAATCAATATAGATATGATGGAGGCAGGCAGGTATTCAAAGTGATAAATCTGCCTAGCTTCGAACACCTTCAATAGCTAGATGCAAAATCTCAACAATCATGAGTGCTTCCTTGAAAGTGTCCTCAATGTCAAGCAAAATTACACCAAATTATGCAACCAAAGAGTTGTTGGCAAGAAATTAAGATAATGACTTCGTTGTGGGTCCTAAAATGTGTCACCTACATTGTTATGAGATCATATAAATGTGTTTCCACAGTACCATAATTGATGGGAAGGACACATCTCTTCATCACCTGATAATTCCAATTCTCAATATGAATAACAACAGATGATCCCCACTTCAGTTGCTCATAATATAATCAGATCTCAAGCAGTAGGTCGCACAGACTGATCAATAGTATCATGTAGGTTTCGAATAATGAATATGACCAATTGCCAGAACAAAAGAGAAATGATGTAGAAACCAACATTAATGGGCCTCACAGTAACAATAGCTACACATCAGGACGTGTAGATTCCAAATGAACTTTGGAAAGTAATGATATTGGCCACTAAATAAGACCTTCAATGCGCACTCAATGGTTGAGCCATATCAAATTATGCTGAGCATTAGAAAGTAGTCTAAAAATTCAAAACAAACAATTACTCGTTCCCGAAGTAGTAATCACAAACACGACTATGACCATGTTCATGGTAATTGCAAGCTTCTAAGATTGAAGATTGGACACTGACTTTATGTAAATTATATAAGTTCAAAATATGACGAACTCATTCAGCTTGAAATCAAGAATTATCATTTCCTTTTGTGCCCGCCAAACATACCTCTGACTCATCAACTGAGATCGCCAACAAAGGTGGTCATTGTACAAATTATCTATCGACTGATAAAGTTAAGAAATTCTTATTGAAATTTCACAAGGCTGAGATGAGTAGGAACTAAGCTCACGGTGATACTTCACTAAATATTCAAGGTTGAAAAAAAATGACAGAAATTTTCACATCTATTATTTGGCATAATAACTATTAAGTTAACGATGAAAGTTGTGTGTGTACGGTGGATCCTCTCTCTCCCTCTCACCATCTTGAGCTCAGCTTGCTGTTAGTGATGGGAGGGCTGTGGCAAAACCATTGCCATCGGCCTCACCCTCTCAAGCCAATCACCTCATGCCATCAACCATTCCTCTACACTCCCACCCTCAACATCTCACCTTTCACCACCCCATTCCTGAAATCGAGTCCACACTTCTTCGCTTTCTCCCTCACCATCTCCCTCTCATTCACTCCTCATCACGGCCGTCTCTCATGACACAGCATGGACAATGAAATCCCAGCCTAGTCTATTAACATCAAGCCTAGGAATTAACAAAACTTGTAACCTGGGAAAGTAGTTTGCAAAATAAGGCTGCTTGTTCCAACAAATCAATTATTTCCCAGATGAAACCACCACTACAGGGCTTGAAAATGTTTATGGGGGAAGAAAAGGCACAGAAATATAAACGGGAGTTTAACTTTAGAATACCAGAATATAAAAACGATAGCTTTCCTTGCAAGTAGTTGTATCAGCAAAACTTGATCCTCTTAGATGGATCATCCTGCGGGCAGGGCATGGCGATAGGAGAACAAACCTTTTTTTTTTTCAGGGGACCAAACCACTTCAAACAACATAACCCAGAATAATTCTCCCATCACTTAACAATGCAGATTTTGATGACAGAAGCAATGCCGATGCGATGCAAAGCAACAACAGCATCCCCAGGCTTGCATAGCTTCCTATCCACAGCCGATTTCAGAGCAGCCTCCAGAATCATATCTGTAGACTCCGTTTCAGTAGCTTTGGCGGAGCCCTCCGCGAGCAGTGGAATCAGACCCCTGTAGGTCAAACTATGCCTTGCAGGAGTCTCATCACTGACAGACCAATCAAATGAATCTGTGGTCAGTGAAGGGACCACCACAGATAGGATCGGTACAGCAGGTCGATACTTGGCCACAAGCTTTGCCGTTGTCCCACCACGTGTTAAGACGACGATAAGCGCTGCCTTGGCCTTGTTAGCTGTGCGCACGGCAGAGGAAGCAAGACTCTCAAGTGGGGTCATAGGAAGAGGTGCCGATTTTATCATATGCTTGAAGATGGCGTCATAGTCGAGAGAAGACTCGGCCTCAATGCAGATCCTGGCCATGATTTTCACTGCCAACTCAGGATAAGCTCCTGCAGCACTCTCCCCGCTGAGCATGACACAATCGGTGCCATCAAGGACAGCATTAGCAACATCTGTGGCCTCTGCACGTGTTGGTCTTGGGGACTTGATCATGGATTCAAGCATTTGGGTAGCAGTGACAACAGGCTTGCCTGCAAGATTGCATTTGTATATCATCATCTTCTGGGCAAGGAATATCTTCTCGACTGGAATCTCCATTCCAAGATCACCTCTAGCAACCATAAAGGAATCCGTCTCCCTAAGGATTTCATCGAAGTTTATCACACCCTCTTGGTTTTCAACCTGATTAAAAAGGATCAATAAATAATTAACAAAAGCAGCGAGCAACTGATGGGATTAAATATATTTCCCTTTGTTATTGTTATTTAGTATGAAATTAGGAGCAATATGAAAGAAACATAACCTGTAAGCAATGCAGTAAATATGTTTCCTGTTGTTATGGTTAATTACTATGAAATTAGTAGGGAAAAGGTATTGTTAAGAGTGATAATGTTGAGCACCAGGATACTATTCTAGCATCTGTTCCTGCTCTAACGCAGTGAAATTGCTTTGATATGCTATAACTATGACCTCTTGCACACTCTCGTTCCTCGTACACCCAAGCAGAAGATAACCAGTTATCATCCATCCAGCTTACGTTTGTTACTAATCGTACCATACCTTCCAGTGTTCCTACCATCTCCAAAACAACCTGAACATATCTTATACTAACAGTCGAAAGTTGATCCAATGACAATATAAATTGATAAATCCAAGTACCAAGGGTTATGAATTATTTCCAAAAGACAAAATTACCATTTTCCTATCCTAAAAACTGGATGGAAACTGTATTTATTTGAAGCACTGCTCCTTTTCATCCCCACTTACAGAATTTTTACAGGCCCTTTATATCATCCTACGTGAGAGAACATACCGTCCCGTAAATGTAAAATTTTAACTAGAACCTTTTCCTATTACTCTCGAGCCTCATCCCCATAATAAAACTCTGGACCCATGACTGATGATGGTGAAGATGATATTAGGGGTGTCAAAAAATGATCAGACCTGTCAATCCGACCCGAACTCGATCCGAAAAATCTGAGTTCGAGTTGACCTGTTTAATAAATGGGTCGGGTTCAAGTCTGAAATTCTGAACCGTTTATTAAATGTGTTGGATTTGAGTTGACCCGCCATCTCTATTTTGACCCATTTAAATTTTTTTCTTAAATTTTTTATTTGTTTATATAATTGTCTTATTTTTTATTAATTAATCTAAAATCTATTGTTCAAATATTATAAAAGAATTTATAAATAAAAATGGGTTATTGGGTCAAGTTTGGGTCCGCATGTTTTACCCATTTATTAAACGGGTTGATTCAGGTACACCGGATTCGGATCGGATCCGAACCCAACCTGTTACCTATTTGGACACCTCTAATGATATATTTCAAAAAAAGTAAAACAAGAAGAGAATAATAATATAAGAAATAAAAGTAAATAAATCATATAAAAATATATCAATTGATAGAAATGAGTACCTTAGACATCAATTTTATTTGCTTAGCATGTGATCCAAGAACCTGTCGAACCGTAACAAGATCAGAACCCTTACGAACAAAGGACAAAGCAATCATGTCAATTTTGTTGGGAACACCCCAGCCCAAAATATCTTCCTTGTCTTTATCAGTTAGCGTAGGAAGATCCACTACTATTCCTGGCAGATTCACATTTTTTCTCTCACCTAACATTGCAGTGTTCTCACAACGACACCTGACCGTTCCTGCAGAAGGGTCACAAGATAGGACAGTCAAGGTTATCGTGCCATCAGCACACAATATAGTATTTCCAGGCTTCAAATCTACAGGAAGCTTCTTATAACTCATAGAAATTGTATTCTCATCTCCCTTGATGCTGTAATCAGTAGTCACAGAGATCTCTTGACCCTCTGTCAATTTGATAGGCTTTCCGTCTTTCAAGAAACCAGTACGAATCTCAGGCCCCTTCAAGATAAAAAAAGTGTAATTAGAATTGACACCACAAGGCAAAAATTTTGAGGAACAGGGATTCCACGGCCAGTTAAATGATGCAGCTTCTTGTAATCATACACGAAATATAATATAAAAACAAACTTAGCGGGACAAAAGATGTGAATGAAGCTAAAATCACTAAAACAAATTGCAATAGACATCTTCCGTTGTTTGGATGAGTTTCCAACGGTTAAATTGTACCATTACACCATACGTAAAAACTGTATAAACAAAAGTATTTTAAAAAACAAGGCTTGCCGTACACAATATATAACATAAAAACAAACTTAGCAGGACAAAAAAATGTGAATGAAGCTAAAATCACCAAAACAAATTGCAATAAACATCTACCATTGTTTGGATGAGTTTCTAACGGTTAAATTGTACCATTATACCATATGTAAAAACTGTATAAACAAAAGTACTTTAAAAAACAAGGCTTGCCGCGAGATTCTCGTAAATTTAATTAAAACTACAGTTTTGTTAAGAGCTTTCAAAAGTATGACTCGACCTGCTGCAAAGAAAAAACATTTACATGGATAAGCAGTGGGGTTCATTATTTTTTCTGTCACATCTACCAACGACAACATTAAATATCCCATTTTCATGAATAAACCATCACAGGTTATTATGTCCATTCAAGGAAATGGAATAAATGTAACACAGCTGCACAATTTCAGATCACTAAGATGGCATGAAGCGCTGCAACACTAACGATATGGGATAACATATGATATATAATATAGTTAACATTCAAACATACTAAAAAAAATGATACGGAATAGAAGGTGATGCCTATCTTAGGGTCTAGAGTTTCCTGACACAAATCAGGTATTGGTGCACATAAACATACACAAAAAAATCATAATTCATAGCCCACCAACTCTTATGTAAAAACTCTCTTTTAATGCAAGTCAAACAAAAACTATTAAAATCACACGAAAAAATAATTTAAAGATCATACAAAATTGAAATTTTACAACAAAATCTAAGATCAATATAAAATCATACAATGAATAAATTAGAACACATCTAAATTACAACAACAAGCCTTTATCCTACAACATGGGGTCGACTACATGAATCTTTTATCTCGAATCAAATTCTCATTTAAATCTAATAAAAAAAGTCATTTTTAATACTTTCTAACCAAGTTTTTTAGGTCTAACTCAACCTTTCTTAACATATGCTGGATCTAATACATCTACTCTCCTAACAGGGTCATCGGAAGGCCGACATTTTATGTGACCAAACCATCAAGGCGACTCTCTCTAATATTATCTATCACTGGAGTTACTCCAACATTTTCATGTATATACTCATTTGGCATTTTGTCTCTAATTGAAAAGTCACTCATCCACCTAAGCATCCTCATCTCTGCAACACTAAATTTTATGCTTTTCGTTTAATGGCCAACATTCTACGCCATAAAGCATTGCAGGTCTCACCACCATCTTATAAAATTTTTCCTTAAGTTTGAGGGGTACTTTTCTATTACACAACAAGCCCGATGCATTCCTTCACTTCAACCATCCAAATTGAATTCTACTAATAATATCTCCATCTATTACACCATCGCTTTGAACAAGACCCAATATATCTAAAACATGTACTATTTTTAATGACTTGATCACCCAATGTTATAATCACACCATTAGATAAATTACTACTAAAATTACACTCCATATATTTGAAACCTTTAGACTCTAAGTTTGACCTCCATAATATAAGTTTTTCATCAACTATTTCTCTAGTCTTATCAACAAGAATAATACCATCAAGTAAAAGCATACACCCAACGTTTAAAATTGCGCAACAAGAGGCGCGCCTCAAGGCACGCCTCAGCGCAATTCTGCTCTATTACGCGAAGAAGCGGACGCTTCGGCTGTGTTCCGCGAGGCTTAAGCCTCAAACCAACAGAGGCGCGCCTCTCGCCTCACTTTAGAGAGGCGTTTGCCTCAAAACAAAGCCTTATATTTAAAACCTAAACCTAATATCGGGGCTCAATTCATTCAGTTCGTTCTTTCTCTTCGACTTCGGCTGGAATCGAGCTCTTCGACTTCGCCTAGAGCTTCGGACGTTCGCCGTTGCCTTCTTCGAACGTTCGCAGGTGGAGTCGGCCTCTTCGAACGTTCTCTTCGACTTCCCTGCGTGCGCCTGCGTGCATTCCGCCTCTTCGAACGTTCACAGGTAGAGCTTCGAATGTTCTTCAAAAACTTCCTTGCTTTATTCGACGCCGTTCTTAAACTTCGTCGCCTTCGCAGGTGGAGTCGGCCTTCTTCTTCGAACGTGGACTTCGGCTGCATTCGGCCTCTTCGCACTCGGTTCACTGCCTCACTGGTATCCAAAATTCTTGACTTAGATCAATTTCTTGTTTGTTTCATCTAAGCAATTTTTTTTGCAAAGTTCTTTAGTTTGTCATTCATAGTTCATTTGCATCAAAAATCCTAGACCCTTTAGCTATTTTGCATCAATTTGATAGCTTATGATTAAACCATCATGACTAATGAAAGTAGTATATTATAATAGATTAATAGATTAAAAAAGTAAGGCAATTTAATAAGATTTAAGACAACTATTTGATGATAATTGATAATTAATTCGAATATGCTCTTATAACAAATCATATGCTCTTATAACAAATCATGCTCATGAAATTGAATCCATAGTTCCATACTTAACCTAGGTTTAAAATATGAATATGAAATCAAAATTTGGCTTGAGATGATATAATGATATTGAAATTTTCAATATGAATCAAGTCTATTCCTTAATATGAAATTGAACCAAGCATATCTAATTTATTTCAAATTCTATAAAAAATACTAATTTAAACAATTCTTATTGTTACTAGTTTTTATAAAATTTCATCGAGAAATATAGATACACTTTGAAAAATCATGAAAATTGTAATATGATAATTTTAATCTTAAAACTCAAATCTCAATCACTACAACTTCAAAGCTCATGCAACTTTAAACACAATCATAATGTGAAATTGTCAACAAATTATACATATCCATTCCTCTTTTTCAAACAAAATCTTTTTATACATCAACTTCTTATTGCATATTGTTTCCCTTTTTGAGTGGCCTTCAGTGCAAATCAATATGCTATGAATAGGACTGCAATGTCTTCCAAATACCTGAAAAGGAAACTATGTTAATTGATAGCCCAATCAAATTAAGCATTTAATTTTTAATTGCAAATTATTGTAGAGGATGGTTAGAAATAAAGACAAAACTGCATCTGGTCATAGGAAGGATCCAGCATGGAAACATAGCACACAAGTTGAAGTGGGAGGTGGTGATAAGTCATACATTTATTTGAAATGTAATTATTGTGAAAAAGTTGTGAAATGTGGTGTGACTAGAATGAAAGAGCATCTATCTGGATCACATAAGAATGTTGCACCATGTGTTAAAGTGCCTGACACAGTTAGAGAGGAGATCAAAGCATACATGAACAAGACTGTAATGTCAAAGCATCTTGCACAGAAGCAATTCAAGGATAGAGTTGATGTTGGCTCCTACTACGGGAGTGAGCGCAGCGTTAGGGATTCATCTTCTTCGATGAAGCCCATTTCATCTAGGGGTGCTCGAGGGCCTATGGATCATTATATGGTACTGTGTTTTTAAGATCAGTTGAAGCATCAGACCAGGTCAAAGATGCTGAATTCATATTTGGATTATTAGATAGCATTGTTGATGAGGTTGGAGAATATTTGGTTGTACAAGTTGTGACAGATAATGCAAGTGCTTGCAAGGCTGCAGGTAAAAAACTTATGGAGAAGAGGAAACATTTGTACTGGACTCCATGTGCTGCACATTGCATAGATCTGATTCTTGAGAAACTGGGGGAGCTACCTCAACATAAGAATGCACTTACTAAAGCAAAAAAAAAATAACCAAGTTTATTTACAACCACTCTTGGGTTCTAGCTCTTATGAGGAAATTTTCAAAGAAAGAAATTCTAAGGCCAACAGTAACAAGATTTGCCACCGCTTACTTGACCTTAGAGAGCATGCTGGATGCTAGACAACATTTAGAGGCTATGTTCACATCTACACAGCGGTTGAGTTGTGCTTGGGCAAAGAAGGATGAGGGAAAAGATATTAGAAAGATTGTTTTAAATGACAGATTTTGGCAAAGTGTCTTATATGCCATTATAACCACTAGACCTTTGGTTCAAGTTTTAAGGACGGTGGATGCTGAGAAAAAACCTGCAATGGGTTTCATCTACAATGCCATAGATGAAGCCAAAGAGATGATTGCCTCCAACTTAGGAGGCGAAGAGGGAAGCTTAAGGGAAATTTGGAATATTAATGATGATAGGTGGGAGCTACAGCTTCACCGGCACTTGCATGCAGCTGGCTATTACCTAAACCCTCAGTATCAATATGCAGAGAACAAGTCTACAAACCCTGAAATAAAGTTGGGATTGTATCATTGCATGGATCGACTGATAGGTGATGCAAATGAAAGATCAAATGCTGACATGCAATTGGTACCTTTTAGAAACAAAGAAGGCTTTTTTGGATTACAACAAGCAAAGGATACAATTGCCAAATGATCTCCAGGTGATTTTATTTAATGTTTAAACATTTATTTAAAAGTTATTTCTTCACACTAATTAAACTCTCTTATATAAATATTAGTTGAGTGGTGGATTCAATTTGGCGATGGGACTCCAGAATTACAGCGTTTTGCTGTGAAAGTTTTGGGCTTGACATGCTCTTCATCTGGCTGTGAAAGAAATTGGAGTACCTACAACCAAGTACATACAAAGAGGAGAAATCGCTTGTCGACATTGAGGATGAATTCACTGGTGTACATTATGTACAATAGGAGACTCAGAGATAGGAATTTGAAGAAAAAAGGATTAATGAATGATGAAGATCCTTTGCTTTGCGAGGACGTGACATCTGATGAAGAGTGGTTTGTAGATGATGAAGTTGAAGTCATGCCATCTGAATTACAAGATGAAGATTTAAATGTTGATTTCTTTGATGGTCATAAAGCATCTACATCCACCACAACTCAAGAACAAATCAAAAAAGGTATATAAATAATATAGTTTTCTTTTCTTAGACTTTAATTTATTAATGTATTACACTATTATTCATTATGATATTGTTCAAAAATATTTAGGGAAGAGGAAGATAACTGATACTGAGGAAGAAGGAGCTGTTTGGGAGACATTGGACTCTATAGGAGAGGAGGAAGGAGAGAGAGTAGTTCATCATAATGATGATTCAAATGAAGACTCTCTTAGTGATGACAGTGCTAATGACTTATGAGTTCTTATGTGATATGTCATTGCTATTTATTTTTGAAATTATATGTTAATGAAAAGAATACTGTGATTTGGAAAAGATGGAGTTTGAGTTGAAGTTGAACTATATTTCATGTTCTCTTATTATTATGATATTTTGATTTTACTCCATATCTTGTGCATTTTTATGTTTTATATATTATTTACTTATTAGAATATATAAATTTTATCATTTTTGATTTACGCAATTCTTTGATTTTGAGGCTTACGCCTCAAAACACCTTGAGGCTTACGCCTCGCCTCACGAACGAAAAATGCCTCAATACCCGATTACGCAATTTTAAACATTGCATACACCAACGTACATCTTCTTGCAAATGTCTGATAAGAAATTCATGACTAAGGAAAAAAGATATTGGCTTAAGCTGATCCTTGATATAATCCAACTGAAATAGGAAAATACTTGATCAAAACACCTTGTGTTTGAACACAGCTCCTGTATACATTTCCTTAATGATTTAAATATAAGCATTATTAACTTCTTTCTTGTCTAATAAAAATAAAAATCTTTATTTTCATTTAGAGTACTTAAACATATCTAAATTACATGCGCAAAAATTAATCACAACATATGTATTTTAATAAGAAAGGAATAGAAGTCATTAATGAAGATCTAGGTCTCACATCGTACAAGAAGAAAACTTTCACCTGCAGTTATCATCAACGCTTGCATTGCACTAGAAGAATTCACTTCCAACTAGCACACAAATTTGATGATGAAATATAAAATTCATTAAGCAAAGACTTAAATTTTTCATACCTCAAGAGTCCTATTAATAGTAGCAAGAAAATCCTAAATTGATAGTTTATTAGAATCCCAGCATTTTGCCTAAAACAAGATTAAATTTCCAAGTTCTAAATTCCAACACCCAATTCCCAACCGTAGGAGCGACTCTACAACAACAGCCAAACAAACACAAGATACATGTGAATCACAAGAAGCAACTTCGAAATCAGTGATTACCTCCAGGAGAACGGTAAAAGAGAATGTAAAACAGAAGACAAGGGCAATGACTCCAAAATGAGCGGCAAACAACAAAGCATCGACTGAATTACAGTGCCAAGTAGCAAGCCAGCAAGGTAACAGAGTAGAAATCGTATAAGAGAACCAGCTCAAAGCTAAAAACAGAGAACCAACGTCTGTTGAATTAAGGATCTAACAAATGAGCCAAATTAACAATGGGAACCAAATGATACCAGGACATATTTTAAAGAATATAACCCATTCTCAATAAGATGGCCATCACAAGCATGCTTCTGAACCACAAAATAGAAAACTGAAATAAAACAACATCAAAATTTAGAATAACCACACACTCACCTTAATGCTCACATCGTACGTTCCTAATGAGTCTAAATCTTCAGTTCTCATTAAAAGGTACATAGAGATTAACTGCTAAAAGCATATAGCTCTTTTAGAATTATTGCTAGCATCCATCATTTATGGATCCATTAATTACTATTTAAAAAAAATTATGCTCAATCAATTAACTTTTAAAATTCTAAAAAGAAGGCTCAAAACCAAAATCATCCTTGAAAAAAAAAATCTAGAGTCATAAGCTATTCCTCTTATTGTTATTAAAAAAACTCTTTGTAATGGATTTTCACATGGGTAAAATATTATTTGTAACAAGAATTTTTACTACTATGGTCTTCTAAAAAATAAATAATTGATTAACATATATATTAGATGTGATGAGACAAATTCCTATAGATGACAAGATAAAATTAAACTAAAGTGACATGAGATATACAAGAGATGTGCGCTGAGAAGGTGGGGTGGAGATCAGTTAATGTGAAAGGACTAAGAAAAACCATAGAACAAAGGCAACATTAGTAAGTTATACAAAATAATAATAATAATAATAATAATAATACAATTAATTCCATTTGTACCATCAATAGAAATAAATGTGAAAGGATTATTAAAGTTGGCACACTAAATAGCTGAGAATTGATATATAATTAATGATGAAGATGTTACTAATAATATATTTTATGGAATTATAAATGGGATTGGTGTTGCTAGTTTCTTTCTATGGAGGTATCAAATATATAGAGGTGGATGAATCTTATCTGATATAATCTTGTATTTAATTATCCTAAAATTTTTTGTTCATTGTTTTTTTTTTTTCGTTCTATATTCTCAATTCCGAATTATCTTGATGCATATTGAGATGAAAAGCTTCATAAATTGAGCTATCTTGATAGCTTGCCTCTTTAAAGTGAAGTGAAGTCATCATATATTTGTACGTTTTTTTTTTCATTCATGTTTATTTCTTCAATTCATCTATTCAGTCAAAATCCTCCTTTTTTCAAACAAAGAGAAAGGTATAAATAAGCATGCATATATACATTTTTAAATTCATACATAATTATATTCATTATCATCGCCACCATCAGTAGACTTACCCCAATTATTTGGCAAATTATATTAAGCAGATATATTAAAAGTGTCCAGCTGCACTAGCACAAACATAGAAACACCACCAAAAGAAATATGCCTATCTAGCATGCCTGCGGTCACATATAGTAGTCACCAGCATGTCGTATTTTTTCCTGATTTTGAAGCATATTACCGAATAAATTTTCAAAAGCATGCCAATATGGCACATCTGCTATGGTGCTCAACTACCTTATTGAAACATGATGTTGATCGATCATCAAATGCCAAAAAAGTATAAGATATGTCCTGACGTTGACAAATTTCATGCTTCTACAAAGAATTATATCCAGGTCTATAAATGAGATTAAGGTTGTGTTAGACCGGTCCAATGGACCGGTCTAGTCGGTCCTGTGGGATCGGCCCGTGCGCGAAACGGCGGAGGACTTCCGCCTCCCTGTACGAGCCGCAAGTTCCACGGGAGCCAATTTGGAAGGACTTTTTTGGGAGTTAGGAGGGAAATTTGAATGTAGGGACTGTTTAGGGATTTCCTTTTGATTTGTATGCATTAAATACTTTGTTTTCCTAGAGTTAGGGCATCTTGAATTTGGCTGAAATTTGAGATCTCCTAAATTTAAGTTTTTCTTTAGGCTCTAGCGGCGTTTAGAGATTTGGGAGAGAAGGATCCTCCTCTCGAATAGAGGATCACTTGTATCTTGTTTTGTTTCTTCCGTCAGTTTGATTTCTTCAATAAAATTACTGTTTTGTGTGTTTTTCCATTGGATTCGCGGAGCAATTTGCTGTTTTTGCCTCTATTGATAGGATTTACTTGAAATCTTCAAGTGTTTCCTATCAAATTGGTATAAGAGCAAGTCTTGGGACCATCGGGGGCTGATTTTCTGAAATTTCAGGGCAAAATTTCATCCGGAGGAAGGGACCCTTGCTGATTTCTAGAGTAAAAATTAGATTTTTTGATGACGGCCAAGAAGATAGACGCGTTGGAGGAACGATTGGAAGGAGAGATGAGCCAAATAAAAGCTACGATGGAAGATCGAATATCATCCGTGGAAGACAAAGTTTCCGATCTTTATGCGATGATGAAAAAGCTATTGGAAAATCAAATTCAAACAGCGGCATCGAAGACAAAAGGACCGGTGGGGAGAACTACGAATTCTGAATTTCGTAGGAGAGAAAACGATGTGGAGATCATGGAGGAGATGTTAAGAAGGCTTTTGGAGATGCAAACAAAAACTTCACTGGTGGTTCCAATGGCTAACCTTAAAAAAGATTTGACCGGGATTCCCTCGGTCGAAACGAAGGGAAAGGAGATCGGACAAGAGGAGTTTGACGAGGGGAGTTTCTTTCATCAAGAGCCACCACCTAGGGCTCTGATAAGGGGTGGATCAGGGTTTCTGGATGAGGGGACAATAAAGATGAAATCTTTTGAGGGAGGCAGTAGGGCGGCCGACCACTATGAGAGATATTTTGGGCAAGGGGAGCCACTCATCGAAGGAGGGGGTCAAGAGCCACCTCCTAGGACTTTGATAAGGGGTGAAATAGGGTTATCGGATGGAGGGACAGCAGGAAGGACAGTTTGTGGTGAAGGAGTGGGAGTTTTAGTGGAACTGCAGAATTTGGAAGGAGAAAAAGATGGGGAGAAGATTGAAGCACCAGACATGATTCTACCACCCCGACAACAGTATCAAGAGGTGTTCTAGCAAGTTCAATGGTTGAATCCTCCGCGGGAACGCGAGTATATTATCATCTGGAAGGAAAGAGTCCCACCTATCAGTACCCGTCTATACCGTCCTCCCCAAATCCAGAACGAAGAGGTTGAGAGATTAATCAAGGAGATGCTCGAGGCAGGGATCGTTCGACCTAGTGTCAGTCCATTTTTCAGTACATTGGTATTAGTCAAGTGCTTCTGCAGCAAATTCATTCGTTCCACCTTGAGGATAAGGTGGTATTTTGGAAGGGGAGTGTTGTTAGAACGGTCCAATGGACCAGTCCAGTCGGTCCTACAGGATCGGCCTGTGTGTGAAACGGCGAAGGACTTCTGCCTCCCTGTACGAGCCGTGAGCCGCAAGTTCCACGGGAGCCAATTTGGAAGGATTTTTTAGGGAGTTTTAGGGATTTCCTTTTGATTTGTATGCATTAAATACTTTGTTTTCCTAGGGTTAGGGTATCTTGAATTTGGCTGAAATTTGAGATCTCCTAGATTTAGGTTTTTCTTTGAGCTCTAGCAGCGTCTAGAGATTTGGGAGAGATCCTCCTCTCGAATAGAGGATCACTTGTATCTTGTTTTATTTCTTCCGTTAGTTTGATTTCTTCAATAAAATTACTGTTTTGTGTGTTTTTCCATTGGATTCACGGAGCAATTGCTATTTTTGCCTCTATTTATAGGATTACTTGAAATCTTTAAGTGTTTCCTATCAAGTTGGTTCAGCCTTGATCCAATTTGATCTAGTTAACCACTTGACTTGAATCAAAATTCAAATTCTTTTGGGTTGACCCATTCAAATGACATTGAACCCTTGAGAAGGCACTTCTGAAGCTTTTTGGGTTACAGTTACTAATGGTTATTGAGTAAGAACCCAACCAACGGAAAAAAAAAAAAAAATCTAAGGATATCTTAATTTATAGTGTCAAGATGAGAATACAAATGGAAAACTTTAGAAGACAAATGTTCAAACGTGTAGGACAATTCAAATAGAAATAGAAGCAAATAAATACTTAAGAATTGGTTCCAGTTGTTATTTCTATTCATGTTTAAATATTCTCTGTATTTAGCATATGTTTTTTAACTTTGATCATTTTTCTTAACATAGTGATACAAACTTAGCATACTGATACAAAAATGTATCAAGATATTTGTTAACACCTCAGATAAAATGAGTTACACAATATCAAAATCAATCCCAATAGAGAACTACTCCAACGCAACGGCCAAGAAATGAACAACGAACAAGGAAAAAATTTCCTTCTATCATGCAAACTAAGAATTAATAGTCAAGTATTGCTTGGAATAAAACAATGCATAACATAATACTCCATTGCCTTTTAAAGACTGCTTTGAAGATAAGGTGCTGATTGAACAGCAACTCTTCATACCAAGCTTCTGGTGAACCCAAAATCAAATTGACTAAATAAAGATGAAGTTATGTAGTCTTTGATTGGAGAACAGTAAGAATTGGAGCCAAATAAATAAACAATATATTCTTATTAATTTGGATCTGGCCTTATTACGACTTGATGCATTGTACCCTTACATAGAATAATTGTAGAATGGCATGAAAGAAAGGAATAACTTAAAACACCTACAATAATAATAACAAAAACAAGTCTTTATCCCACTATGTAGGGTCAACTACATGAATCCTTTTTCTCCATTGTGTCATGTTAAAAGTCAATTCTCATTTAAATATAATAAGAAAAGGCCATTTTTAATATTTTCCAACCAAGTCTTGTTAAGTCTACCTCTACCTTTCTTAACATAGATTAAATCTAATACATCTACTCTCCTAACCGGGTCATCAGAAGACCGACGTTTTATGTGACCGAACCATCTAAGGTGACTCTCTCTAATCTTATCTAGCATTGGATCAAGTCCAACCTTTTCACAAATATACTCGTTTCGCATTCTGTCTCTAAGAATGAAACCACTCATCCACCTAAGCATCCTCATCTCTGCAACACTTAACTTAATTTTATGCTTATCTTTTAATGGCCAACATTCTGTGTCATAAAGCATTGTAGGTCTCACCACCATCATACAGAGTAACTTAACTTAAAAACATCTGATAACATAAAATCAAATCAAGTCCATATCACATACGGAATAATTATTTAGAATTAATGATCATTCTAAGAAGATTTGGGAGAATTATTTTAATTTAAACACGAATTCTAAATGTTGAATTTCTAAAGATCACCAAGCTTGTTTCTTGCAATAATGAGGCAGCCCATTACCAATCTTTTTTTAGGACATATCTACAACATCATTCTTCAAAAAAATTAGAAGATCAGTCTTTTATACTTCACCTTATAAGCCTACTTATGAGGAACAAGAGAAGCATCACTTGAAATGAAAACAAAGTCCTTACTCATCTTTTCCATGGCATCTTGCCAAACACAGATTCACTTGACCTATTTAGAACAATTCGGTGTTTACTTATGAATAATAGACACAACAAAAAATAAGCAATTGAAAAATAATCTCTATCATCATACCTCTCAATAGGGGGCTTCTTTCACTTGCTTACTTGAATTTGAACTCAAGGTTCATGGAAAGTCTCACACTTCATCTTTAATTATAACTTATTTCCCCTTTGAAATTGAATCATGAAAAATTTAATTCAAATACACTTTTTAGAAGGGGATAGGAAGACTGAAAAAGAGTATTGAGATAATTTAGGAGGATAAGGCCGAGCAATGACACCTTAAAAAGCCTTTAGTTCAAAAGTAAAGATTTCAACTATAAAAGAAAATTCATCAAGAGTCCACCACAAAGTGCTTTCATAGAATCTAGAGATGTAAATCTTCACTGTATTAGGATTAATGCATCTTAATCCTTCATAGACTCATCATAGCCAAGAAACATACACCTAATCAACTTCTTATTAAGCTTATGAGATTGATGCATAACATACACTTAAATTTGAGAAATATTAATGTGGGCTCCAAAAATTCGCGCCCCGGCCTCTCCGCGGACCCCTTCCTTTCTTTGTTTTAGTTTCGGGTCATCAAGCAGATATTTAACGCTTAAGTTCCAAAGCAAATTTTCAGAAGGCAGATTGGGTTTAAAATAAGACACTACCTGTGATTTCGCCCTCATTTTGCGAGGACTTTAGATCTGAGTTCAGGATTCCTATAGGCGCAAGCCAGTATAGTTAACCTCCTAATAACGAGAGAGAACTTTCGATTAAGGCTAGTCGTCAAACAGACACGTAGAGATACGTGGTATCTGGTGTATAGTAGCAGCATGGGTTTAGTTGTTTGAGAATAACTTACAAAAAAAAACTCGTCATCAATATTAGCCTTTCAGGTCAAGGTTATGAATCATCATTTTTCATTCGTTCCTATTGAATATGGTCTGAGTAGTTAAACATATTCTTTGCAAATTATTTTGAATAATTTATATCCATATAACTTTAGGTACACCTTTTCTTCTACATTATCCTCTAACACTAATTTTATCAACTCTTCAAACAAGTGCATATTGTACATTCATATTACATATCCAAATAACCGAAGTGTATTCTTAGTTGCCTTATCTTTAATAGATGTCACTCAATATCCGTTAAAAAGATAATTCATTAAATTATCCTTTCTAATTCTGTCACACATTCATCTTAATATTCTCATTTCTATCACATTCAACTTAGACATCAAAGATTTTTTATAGCTTGACATTCAGATCCATACAATATCCTTAACCTAATTGAAATTTTAAAAGATTTACTTGTAAGACTCAATGATTTTTTTTTTCAAACAAAACTTTGAATATGTTTTCCTATTTTAAATAACTAAAAAAAATCTGATCAAATAAAGCCATGTCTATGTCATATAAATTAAAATAAGGAGAATAATTATTTTAGGAAGAACAACTAATCTAAGATAATTTTGGAGAATCAATTAGTTATGAAGGGTGCACTAATTCCCCAACCAAGCATGATAGAGGCTTTACGGGTATTGCTATTAACTAATTGGATTGAGATAGGCTAAAAGTCTTTCGATTCAATCTCAAATCAAGTCATGCCTATCTATTGTACCTAATCTGATCTTAAGCCAAGTTGGGCTAGCAAATGCATAGTTGATAAGAATTCCTAGATACAAGCATGCACATATATTTGAATTCGAACTTGAGCTAGATCAATCCAATCACAGCATGTACAATTCATGTCGGAATTGGCTAATTAGCCGGTCCTTTGATTTGCTTTGAGCTCAATCCAAACAAAAGCATCAATCAAATTTTTCAGGTGGTGTTCATTTCTAAATCAAATTCAAACCCTATTTCTTGGTTTTCTAAACAAAAGGCAAAGGACAAACCAATCTAAACAACTCTTCTAGTGGTCAAGAACAAAACATTAAGTCATTCCTATCATCGAAATTTGCCGCTTCATATATTATTCTGAACATGTACAATTCATGGTAAATAAAAACAACAACAGCTAAGAAAAAACAGGTTAAGGAAAATGTAAAGGAATCAACATCCCCAAATAGTTAGAATAAGGCAAACAATGATGATGATTCGTAGGGCTCAGAGAAATTAAGTCCAAAGAAATAAAATAAATCCGAGGCAACGTAATAGAATATAAGGATGGGGATCACGCGGGCATAAACTAACCTTAGTGTCAAGCATAACGGCGCAAAGGATCTGAGTATTATGCATGGCAATGTTGAGGTTATCGAGCGTCTCTTGGTGGTACTCATGAGTGCCGTGGGAGAAATTGAACCTGGCAACATTCATGCCCGCTCTAAGCAGTTTCTCAAGCATCGGGACCGATCTCGACGCCGGCCCTAGCGTGCACACAATCTTCGTCTTTGGAAGTCTCCCATCACTCGGTAGGTCCTTCAGTATCCCTTCAATGTCGATGTTCGCCATCCCTACACAAAGATCCTTCCCGGTGAAACCCAAATGGCCGAATGGCTCAGCGCCCAGATCTAAACTATAGATTGCAGAAGAAAAGAGAGATTATGAAGAGATCTGAAGAGGTCCAAAGAGGTAGCCGGATGGAAGGCAGAATAGGAAGTGAGGGCATCTGAAGAGAGTACGAAAGTGTTAAACCATCATCTTTGAAACTTAATCATCCGCCGCAGCATCCTCCAGCTGTACTGAACTGATGGCACAATCCCTTCCCACAGCTGTTTCATAAATTATTAGGCGGATTTACATATATACCATTTTATTTTTTTGTATATTACATATTTAATATTTAATACTTAAATATTACACTTCTACCACCCAAATACTATTTTGACAACAAAAATACCACTCCGTCAATAGCATCGCTCACTCCGTCCCCCGTGTGAGCTTTTCGCGGGAAAGCAGGTTTTTTCATTCGGCAATCCCTTACTGCTCTTCTCGTGGAACCCTCTGGATCTACTTCTTCTCGTGGAATCCTCTCGCGAGCTGCAGGCCTTCTTAGCTGCTCTTCTCTCGCAAGCTGCAGATCTTCCTCGCTGCTTGTCTCTCGCGAGTTGTAGATCTTCTTCACTGCTCTTCTCGCGGAATCGTCTGGATCCACTCCTCTCGCGAGCTGCAGGTACTCTTCTATCTTCCATTTTCTTCGGCTAATAATTTGTTGTTTGTTGATGAGCGTTGTAGAGATTGTTTTCATGCATATCTCTTAACTATTTTGTAGTTTATCTGAAGCAGAACGTGTTCGAAGTCAAGGAAATTGTTGATTCTAAGTTACAGAATGATACATCACCAAAAATTTATCAAGATCAGGCACGAATCTCGAGACAAAATCAAGTTGGAAACTTCCGAATTAAAATTGGGACCATCTAAACTCCGATTTCAGCAAACTTACAGTCAAACTGAACGTCTCAGAAATATAAACCCAACGACACCAAATTCGACTCAATCCGAGCACAAATGGGTCCAAATCAAAGACCCGAAGTGCTATTGGAAGGTTCAAATAATAATTTGGATTATCAAACGGTTTCCAAACATGACGTGTTTATAGTCGAATCGAGCGGCTCAACGAGACGAATCCAACGAGCCCAAGATCACTGAATTTTGATATCATTAAGACCTTCAAATGTCCATCAAACAGTCCACGAACAAGGGATTCAACATCGGCCCTCCATTCAAACCACTCCACAATTACCCTTACTTTTCCTCCTATTTATGGGCCATGCCACTCCCAAAAATCTATAAATAGAGCCCCCTCTTCTCTTGAAAGGGGGCCCCTAATACTAAGGAGAAAAGAGAGAGATCGGAGATCGCTCTTGCCTTCTTGCTCCTCCTCGACCACCGTCGGAGTTCCGTCAAACCACCGCTTGACGCCTTGAGTCCCGCCGGACCACCACCTAACATCCTAAGCACCGTCGGACCACCGCTTGACATCCTGAGTCCCGCCGGACCACAACCTGACGTCGTAAGCTCCATCGGACCACCGCCTGATGCCCTGAGCTCCACCGGACCACCGCTTAACATCCTCAACTCCGCCGGACCACCGCCTGACGCCCTGAGCTCCGCCGGACCACCACATGACGTCCTCAACTCTGCCAAACCACCGCCTGAGGCCCGCACTTATACCGGACCACTACCTGAGGCCCGCACTTCTGTCGGACCACCACCTGAGGTCCGTACTTCTACCGGACCACCACCTGAGGCCCGCACTTCTGCCGGACCACCACATGAGGCCTGTACTTCTGCCGGACCACCACATGAGGCCCTGATTTCTACCAGACTTATACCTGGTCGTTTACTATGGTCTTTCTGACCCCTGCCTCGTGCCGACTACGGTCCTTCCGACCTCCATCGCCAGGCAACGGTCTTTTTGACCCTTGCCTCTCGCCGACTACGGTCTTTCTGAGCTCCAACGCCAGTCAACTACAGTCCTTCCAACCTCCGTCGCCTGACCAACTAAGGTCCTCCTGACCTTTGTCATCAGACTATGGTCTTTTTGACCTCCAACGCCAGTCGACTACGGTCCTTCTGACCTCCGTCGCCCGACCAACTAAGGTCCTCCCTACCTCCGTTATCAGACTACGGTCCTTCCGACCTCAAATGCCATTCGACTATGGTCCTTCCGACCTCCGTCGTCCGACTAACTAAGGTCCTCCCGACCTCCGTCATCAGACTACGATCTTTCTGACCTCTAATGCTAGTCGACTAAGGTCTTTCCAACCTCTGTCATTTATCGACTATGGTCCTGCCGACCCAACAAACATATATATGATGATTATTATAATTCCCACCATGTAATGCGCTCTATATGATGTATATTTGTGACATCTAACCAAGGCCTTCTCCCAACGAAGGGCCTTATTCATAATTGACCACAAATACTAGTGGATTCATTTAAACTGGGTCAGGCCCCATGGTTTTTCCCATTTTCAGGAGTTTTCACATAAAAATTCTGGTGTCTCGTATGAATACAACACCCTCTCTCTTTCATCTGATTGTGTGCTGGATCATCGTACAATGCTAAGACGCTAAGCTTTATATTTCTCTACCGCCGTGAATATTCCAGGACGCAACACAGAATGAGTTCTAATTTATAGAATTTGTTGATTGTAATTGTTTTGTTACATAATGATTCAAAGTTCTAACTGTTTTGTTTCAGAAAAAATTCTAAGTTCTAACTATTTTGTTACAGAATGATTGTAAGTTCTAAGTTCTTACCTTTTTGGTTGATTCTAAGTTACAGAATGATCTTTGTATGTAGTCATATAAGCTGTCACAGAAATTGTTGATTCTAAATGCTTTTGTATTGTAATGCTTTTGAATGGTATCAGTATATATACATATTGACTGTTCTTAAAAATTCATTTCATATATTATGATTTAATACTCGATTTGTTCATTTTAATGCTGGAGTAAAAGGATTTTCTAAGAATCCTCAATTTTCTCTTCTTTGTTGACAGATTGTTTAACGTTTCAAATGAGTTCTACGAATTCGTCTGCTATGAGGGACAAACGCACTCGTTCTGAAGTTTATTGCCACTGTCACCTGAAATGTGTATTGTATACTTGCCACCGTGGACCTAATAGTGGAAGAAAATTTTATAGCTGCATGAATAATCAAACTAATGACGACTGCAGATACTTTAGATGGATAGATGAAGTAGAAGATGCATCTTAAGGTACACATGATGAATGCAAGGGCTTTGAGGCAAAGGTTATTAAGAAGCTTGAATGTATCATCTTCTTTATGAAAGTCTTCGTTGTAATTGTACTTATTGTAGCCATCCGTTTTTGCTTGGGGTTGTAACATGTTCTGTTGAAAAGGGTTGAATGCTAAGTAGTATTACAGAGATCAACATGTCTTTTTATGTATTGTTTAGTCATTAATGTTAGTTGCTTTTTGGTTGAACGTTGTATTGATGTGTTGATCGAGTCTATTGTAAGTTGTTAGGTTATCCAAATTAATGAAAATATTTTAATTGGGAAGTTTCGCTTATCAGCCATATGCTATTGGGAAGATTTGCTCCAGCCTGCAATACACTCAGAAAGTATTACTTCTATAGATCCAACTGGAAGTTTCGGTTAACAACAGAATTGTTCCAGGCTTAATTGGGAAACAACAAGTTATAAAACATAGCAAAAATAAAAGGATTACTTCTATAGCATCACCTAGGAAGTTTTGGTTAACAACAGAATAAATCTGAAAACTTCAGTTAACAATAACAAAACATAGCAACAAATTTAACAAGTTATAAATACATTCAAAGTATAATTATTAAAGAATGATCTTAATTTTATAAACCATCCAGATATGAATACTCGAACTCCTCTAGCTCAATGTCATCCGCAACCCGTCTACTTGGCAACTTTGGTCATCGATGTCGGCCAACTTCCGTGTCCGTTGTCTCCTCATTATTCTTATTTTGCAAAGGGTTCTTGCAAGTACTTCGATGATGCCCCCATAGACCACACCTGCCACATCTATGTGATATCTTGTCTTGCTCCAAGAAATTTAAGAATCTTCTTTTCCTTGGTCTACCTCTAGGTCTAGATGTATTCGGTACACCCACCTGCTCACAATTTTCTACAACTCGCCACTGCTCCTTCCCAGGTAATGTGGCAATTGCTCCTTCATATGCAAGTCTATATCTACAAAACATGTCATCGTAAACTTAGTAGTTGTAAGATGCAAGTAATTGCAATAAGTAATTATGGTTAATGTTACCTTGCTACGTAGTAGTACTCATCAACATAGGTATGCCATAATGGGTGCTCTTTTATACCACTGAAAGCCACAGTATGAATGCAAGGTAGACCTATTAACTGCCATACTCCACAAGTGCAGTACCTTTTTTCGATATCAACGATATGTTTAGACTGGAGGCCTTCTACCTCTGTCTTGAAATTTCTAGATTGTCGAACTACCAAATGATCTTTCCTTGTTGTGATGTCTCTAATATATTCTTCCACATTTGGAACTAACTCTTGCTGCCAAGTCAAGCTAGTCATCTTCCATTGTGCTCGTTGCTCCATAAGCTTTCTGCGGATCAAATCAATGAGGTCAACAACAAGCTTTGTTCTAGCATCAGTAATCCATGATTCCGTGAAATTATTTGTATTAGTAGCATGACATATTCCAATCATGAATTGACTTCTTGACCACTTGTAAGGTAAAGAAAGGAGATACGAGTACAAAGTAGGGCTCAAGATACTAAGTTTAGAAAGTTTTTCATTCATCTCTATATTAGTATAGGCATTTGCAGCCGCCCAAACCAATCCTTGCATTTTTTGCCCATCCTTGCAACGAAAAGTTTTTTTAATATTCTTCCACAAATGTCGAATACAAACTCTATACTCAGCTTCGGGAAATATTTCTCTGATTGCCTCTCCCAAACCCTTCTCCATGTCTGATATGAAACTTAGAGGGTTTAAATTAGTACCAAGAGTCTCTCTCAAATTTTTTAGGAACCATGACCATGTATGTTTGGACTCAGTCTCAACAACTGCATATGTTATTTTGAATAAGCCATTATTTCCATCAACTATGTTGGCTGATAAAAGGACACCCAAGTACTTAGATTTAAGATGGCATGCATCTAAACTTACAAGTGGTCTGCACCCAAGTAGAAATCCATCGACGCACACCTTGAAACTAACATAAAACCTTTGGAAAGCATTGTCGATAGCATTAAATGTATATGTGATGTGTGACCCCGGGTTTCTATCAAGTAGTTCTGCTGTCAATGTTGGGACCCATTTATAGTTGTCATCTACTGAGCCAAAAATGTTATCACGAGCTTGCTCTCTTGCCCTCCAAAGCTTCATATAAGGTAATGATAAACCAAATTCCTTCTCTAGATCGCTATTTATTTCTTTTGGTGGAATATCTGGACACCTCTTCACCATCTCCTGAATCTCGTTAGCAACCGATGAAGCTGTGGCTAGTCGATTCCCAGCATGATTTATCCCAGGGCATGTGTGTTCGCCATCTACTCTCCTAACTTGAAAAGATTGAGTGTCTTCACATAGGGATGCCCGAATTCTCCATTGACATCCTTGATATGAACAAGCTGCAATAACTCATTTCTTATCACTGGCTTTTATCCTCACCCCAAAGTTCTCCTTAATGGCAAATGATTGGAGAGCATTCTTGAAACTTGATGCATCATTAAATAATGTACCAACAGTGATATCTGTTGCACTTGTTTTTTCTAATCTTGAAGTACCATCGTTCTGAGAAATAGAACATTCTATAATTTGTTCAATACTCTCAACCCCCATATATTATGAGTTTGATTGATGATCTTCATCTACTTCGTGTAGTAAGATAACTATTTCGGCACGTAAATGTTCATTCGATTGGTTTACCAACTGGCTCACATCAGCATCGTAATTGATTACTTTGTACTCCTTGGGTGATGTTCCGTTAATGTGATAATGCATGTTATATTGATGTCCTTTAAGCCATGGACATATTCTAGCAATCTCTGCTCTAATCTTGAAAATATTCATATGTCCTTTCTCAAGTTTTAGTGTCCTTTGTTTGCCGCTAGTATACCTCTTTCTAAATTTGTCCTTTGTGTCAACCCAAAATCCTCTAAATTTAAATGCAATAAACATATGCTCTTTTTTATCTCCACATAAATCATCTACTACTTCGTCACCACAATCCTGCATTACCGAATTATGCCACGCCCTTGTCATTTTTTCCTTACCTTCAAATTGAAATAAGATGACAAATCAAATACCAAATCGTTAAAATAATAACAAACTATCTTAATTTTATAAACCATCCAGATAATGATATGAAATTTATGGCTGTTCATAGAAACAAAATTCTAAAAGATTGTATGATTGTGAAGTATCGTCATATGAGCCAAAAATTAATGAAGAAACACATATAGAAGAAACGCATATGAAGACAATAAATGAAGAACGAAATGCAGAACGAAGCTCTCGAAATGCAGAACGAAGGGAAATGCAGAACGAAGCTAATGCAGAAACACATATATAATAATAAATGCAGAACGAAATGCAGAACAAAGGGAAATGCAGAACGAATTCGTTCGCTTGAAAAGAGCTATTAATGCAGAAACAAGGGAAGAAAAAGGAGCAGAGAGCTCACCCGAGAAATGCAGAACGAAGCTCGTTTGGAAAGAGCTGCTACCGCGAGATACGCGCGGGAAAAACCTGCTCTCCCGCTAAAAGCTCACACGGGAGACGGAGTGAGCGATGCTATTGACGGAGTGGTATTTTTGTTATCAAAATAGTGTTTAGGTGGTAGTAGTGTAATATTTAGTATTGGGTGTTAAATATGTAATATACAAGAAATAAAGTGATATGTCTGCAAATCCTCCAAATTGTTATTATTAGTATTTTAAAATATTAAACGGAAAATTGAAATCATTCTTACCAAATTTATAGCAGTAGATTAACATAATTATTATTTTTTGTTTGTAATTTTCATAGTGTGCTCATTGCATGAACATTTAATAGATGATGTTTGATATCTTGACTAAGATTGTAATACATTATTTGCATCTCTTCCATTTATGTGAGGGAACTTCAAGCAACATTAAAATAAATAAATATTAAATATATCCCTCTTACAATGATTTTACCACACTACACTACAAATTCTTGATTTAGAGTTTCAAAATGGAAATGATAAATACTCATATGATGTGCCGATCAACCAAGTTATGATCTATATATTGAAAAAAAAAATACTTCTAACAAAATTTTTTAGGCTATTAAAACATTATATTTTTCTGAAATTTAAACGAACGACTTATTCTGTTAGGTATTTCTTTCTGAAGATAGAAATTTATTCTATATACTTAAAAATTGAGCATATGATTAACTATAAATTTTAAGAAAAATCACCAAAAAGAAATCATTTGCGTGCGAAATGGTAAGAACAAAAATATTAGGCTCTTATATTAACACAAGCAAAATCAATAAAATATTTTTATGAAGGAAAACGATGTGTGTTTATACCGACTAAAATGTCAGGAGTGCTGCTCACATGAGTTGGGTATGTGAGCAATATCAAGGAGAAAAATTATAATAAAATATCATTAATTGAAGGATTCAAAGATCTTCAAAACTCATATGCTCATAACTAAATCGAGTGTCTCCCAATGAGCCCAAATTAGTCTAGCATCATTAAAACACTTAAATACCGAAAAAATGACCTATGATCATAAGATTTAATACAAATTCATTTAATGGACTATTCAAAATTTTGGTTGTATTTTTAGGACATGTCACTCTTAAAAATACATAAATAAGCCTTCACTCTCTCTATGATGGAGGGGCTTGGGCTTTTGGCTTGAGATTCAAGAGAGCTCAAAAACTTGAATAATCCTACAGCTCCACCTGAGCATCATAATCGGACCACCATTCGAACGTCATCATCATAGAACCAAAATCGAATCGATGTCGTTAGACCATCATCAAACTAATTTCGTCAGACAACCATTGTTCGACTGCATTCTTTTGACCACCATTGCCCCGACTACGATCCTACAACCATCATCACCCAACAATAATCCTCCTACCATCATCACTTGAGTTTGGTCATCTGGCCACTGTCACCTAACTATAATCCTCCGACTCTCCGATCACCCTCACATCTGACTTCACTCCTCTGACCACACTCACCCAACCTCAATCCTCCTATCATCATCCGACCACCATCACCTAACTATAACACTCAAATCATTATCAATTAAATTAAGATCCTTTGAACATTGTCGCCCGACTATATGAGATCTTAAATTTTAGATGCACATTGAAAGTAGCTCCTAAGAGTAATATTGTTAATGAATGAAAGTTTCTTTGGTTAATGTGAAGTCCCTATCCAATTCCAAGTGCGACACTTGAACTAATAGGGCGGTCGTTTAGAAGTTTTACTTCTGTTCATGCCTTCTTGGTCATTTTTTAGATGTAAATTAAATAGAGCAAGCGCAAAAGCCTTCTTTAGAGAAATCAAACGCATTCCGTGTTTGACTACTTTGGCTCTTCTCATCATCAAAGCCAACAAGTTGTTTGTTCACTTATGAGCAAGTGACTTCGATATTAAATTCGTTCAAATCTCTTTTAAAAATCAGCATATTAAGAGAATATTTGATAAAAGATCTCTTTCAGCCAATATTTATAACTAAATTGCCACTAATGATTTGTTCAAAAGAAGATTAGGAAGAATCTAACAACACCGCCAAGCAGGTGGCAGAAGACTTATATCTATGGTTCCATGAGATATTATCATCATTACAAATGCAGCTATAGATACTTGATTATTCATTAAAATCTTAACTCGTATAAATCTCTTGCATGGTAAGCATACTTTTGCAAGTTTCTTAAGATATTGTAATGGCGCAAATTTGAGTCAAAGGAAATGGAAAAGAGTGAAAATCTCAGATCAATGCCTGCAGATTCTTATGTTCGACTCATTTCTTTCCTTTTTCCTTCAATTCACCCAATCTTCGCATTAAAACTTCGACATATGAGGAAAGGTGATAAAAATGTAAATGCAATAATTGCATCTTACCACAAATTATCCTAAATAAAAGTTAAATTCTAAATTCTTACGAAAACTCTACTGCATATTTTTGTAAGAAACTCCACCTGAATGTCGCAAAAATATGCAGGGAATTGTTATGGTCAGACTGTTCAGCCTAGGCTTCCTCTTATTCATTGGTTCATCTTTAAAACTTCCACATTTCATCTTTAGCGTCCAGATTGAATGAAAGAATGACCAGAAGATCATATAAGACAGTAATTTAATGTGATTCATTGATTAAACTTTAGACAACAAAGGAACAAGAATTTGACAAATGCTAAAGACTACCTTTTCAGTCAAAACTATTATAGCTTACACATCTTCCATTCCAGTTAATGATTGTAATGTTGAGGCTTTTATTGTGTTATAGATATCCCATTCACTTCTCCAGATGGGTTTGAAGATTTTAAACAATGTGACTGCTACTTGGCTCAACAGGTTTGGCGCACGAACCTTTTGGCGAGCAGGTCAAGTGTTTGATTTGATCGGCTTGGTCGATTTGGCCCAATTTGATAGGTGCTGAAGCATCACATTATTATGACTGATGTTTTAAAATATATGAGTGCCGGGTTATAGGTAATTTGGTTTATGTTCAGACATCTATCAAGTTTAGTTGATTACTGTGTAGCCGCCGAACCATTCATATATGCATTTTCCAGTTCTCATGAGCTAATATCCCTATAAACAGTGATTAACCCCTGTGTCTCACACCTTTGTTATTCACAAGCATGCAATTTGCATTTGCTAAGAGTTGGTTACACCATGAAAATTATCAAAGGTGCTAACAACAATCATATTCATGATCATAGCTCCTAATAAAAGTTTATAAGATAACTTACTGCTCCATCCACTGTAATCTAAAAACAGCCATGAAGAGCATGCATTGGCTTCCTCACTGTTTCACTGCCCCTTGCAGCTTCCCTTTGCAATACTTCATCTAGGATTGCCGAATAGAACTCTGTGTGGGTTCCATCAAGCAACATTCAGCAACGGAACACCGACCTATCATCTACCAGCTCCCGAGCTAATGCTGCAAAGATAAGGGTCCTTGCAACCACTATGAATGTTGTTAGGACAAAAGGTAGTAGTTTCAGAGGCGAAGAAAAGATGTAGAAGATGGAGAAGGTGACTGCAACATACCAGACTGACGAGCATTGCAACAAGAACAAGATGGTTTATGCGAAGAAGTGCAATGACTGTTTACAGCTGCTAGATTTCTACCAGCTGCTTTTTGCTTTGCCTTTGTCAGTTATATTTTGATATTTTCTTTCAACTATTTCTGTTTGAAGTGTTCTCAGTGACTAGTCGAGTTTTTGCTTTTATCTTTCAACTCTCCCTTCGTCCTTAGTGTTTTTATAAGTGTGTTCGGATCATAACGATGTTAGAGTTCCCTGTGGATTCATCTTCATCAGAATATTCTTTCTGCAATATTCAGCCTCATGTTCATTGAAAGATGAATCCTTTTCTCTCATGTTTTGAGAGCTCGAGGGAGGTTAGCTTCTGATGAGAATTAACAGTTAATTTGTTTTCAAGCAAAATAAAAGAAAAATGAAATACTTGTGTAAACTCATCTTGATGTGATTCAATCACCGGAGAGAACCTAGGAGTCTGGATAAAATTAGGATTTCTAGGCAATGATATGTCAGTAAAACTCATTTAGTCATTTTCTAGATTTCATTTCAAACTATTCAGGTCAAAATCTTACAATCCAAAAATAAATGTCCGTAATATTACTAAGAATTACAAATCTATCAGCACCTCACAAATGGCTTTGTTTGAACTCAAGTGAAGTATAGGAAATGAAATATCATTCCAGTGATTACCATATAATGTGCCATCTTTTCATTGCTAACTGATCACTGAAAAATCTATTCTCTTATAGGAAACCAGAAATTTTGAAGAATCAACAAGTACTAGGTATAAAAGTTCCAATTATTACCAAATAATTGGCCATCTTTTAACTGCTAATGATCCCTGAATTAGTTCCACTCCAGATAATATTCTTGAGTAAAGCAAGGAAAGTGATGCTTTGGAATGTCAGATCAAAATTACAAGAGTGACGCTTCAAATTCTGGATGGACTGAACAAGTGCAAACCACACAATTACTTTTGCATCTTGTAAGGGAAAGTTTTCATTTCCGAAAGATTCAGTTACAATTTGAATGCTCAGTTTAAAAATAGAAATACAAGAAACTCGTATACATTTCCAACTTATGAAAGCAAGAAGCTAAGTCAAACTTTCAACAAAGCAAAAGTACCGGAGAAATGGGGACGGCAGCAGGTACTTGCGAAGAAAACATTTATAATGAAGTATGTGGTCCTTTGACTGAGCGAAATATAGCTTGAATATAACCTTAGCCATTAAATAATTATCTAAATTCATGATACAAAAAATACAAAACAATAAAAAAACTACAATAATACGAAATTAATTCAGCTATATCTCAAGTAGAAATGGAGTGCCGTTCAAGCTTTTAAGAATATCAGCATTTGGCTGCAGGGAGTTGCAGAGTCTGAGTGCATTCGCAGTACAAAAGATGCATGAAGACAACCTTGGGAATATGGCTCATAACGATTTAGAGCTGCACGGCACAATATCACAACGGTTTAAATGAACACTGGAGATAGCATAGTAGAATGCCAAAGACTTGAAAAAGACATTTATATGATTACCATTTAAAAGCAACAAAAACGGCAACCCAAGGAACAAATAAATAATCTGCACCATGCCACGTGAAATTTAACTATACTAGCGGCAGCATTAACTTTGCGTTATCTTTTTTGGAGATCAAAAGGATCAATCCAATCCCTGTCCTCTTCAACAGCTTTATTCCACCGCTCTTTGAATTTCTCTAGCTCGGCTGTTGACTGCCTTCTGATCTGTAAAGGGACACAGATATTATGACGATTTTATGATATCCAATCAAGCTTATTATTTAGTATCTGGTGACCAATTCTAATTTTCTCTCACCCGGGATCTTGAATCCAAGGATTTTTGGGCTGTTGCCTGCAATACCACGAAGCATAACATAAGCTAGCTTTAATTTGAAAGTTTTGGTTAGCCATGTTAACAAGTTTAGAAGCAATTCAAATATGGTAGAAGAAAGCAAAGGACAAGTGTTCCAGGCCACAGAATTATACATGATAAGTGGATCATGGTGGGGTTAACCATTTTATAGTCTAATATGTTTCAAACAGGATCAAATTCCCCTCCATGCCAGCCAAATTGACAAAAAATAGCTTTAAATAAAGTACAAGGCATGGTTGCGTGTGCTGGCTGCAAAATTGCATGCTCCTATAGATAAAAATGGATTAGGTCAGGCATAATTTACAATGGAGCACATAATCATGTGCGGTCCTTGATTAAAATTGTGCAATATAAGGCTTGCTTTGAGGCCTGCCTCAGTGCAATTCTAGTGAAAAACGTCTCAATGCTTACGCCTCTAGCTTTTTTTATGAGGCTTGCGCCTAGCCTCACTGGCATGATGCTTGCGCCTAAAACTTAACTAAATCCTAAACTAAAGCCCCAAACAAATCACGCCTTCATGCACCCCCGAGCCACAACAACTTCCTTTTGACTGCCTCGACCTTGGTGGCCTTCGCCACAACCATTATCGGGGATCACATGAAAGCTGCACATCACCACCATTTCTTTCTCTAAAAATTTTGAAGTATAAATATCTTTATGTTGATGAAAAATATTTATGAAAGAGAAAGATGACTGAAATAAATAAAGAAAAAGCATATTGGAAGGCATTGAACTCCACCGGATGAGGTAGGGGAGAAACCAATTTGTTATGACGACGACTCAAATAAAGACCCCCTCAGTGATGACAATGCAGACGATTTCTAAGTTGTTGCCAACTATTTTAGCTTTCTTTAGAAATTAAATGGGAATGAGTAGGAAACCTACAAAGAAGGAATTTGTAGTTGAACTTGATGTTATATGATACTTTTATGCAATTCTAATATTTAATATTATTTTGCTCTTGTAATATTTGAATTTTAATTCTATTTCACGAAATTTTTCACTTGTCACTTATACAATATTTTATTTCATATGTATACTAATTTGTTACTTCATAGTTTAATAGAAAGTTAATATGTTATAACATATTATTTAGGTATTATTTGTTGCTTAACGCAATTTTTTTTTTATTTTGAGGTTTACGTCTCAAAACACCTCGAGGCTAACACCTTACCTCAAACAAAAAATGCCTCAATACGCAATTGCACAATTTTAAACCTTGTGTGTGGTCCAAACAAAGATGGGCTTGATTTTCTATAGAAACCACCTAATTGTTAAGCCCCACCATGCAGTACCTATCCTAAGAAAGTACATATAACACTCAAAATTTTTACTAAAAGATAAGCTTAAATTTTCCCGAAAATCTTACCCTATTTTTCAAAAATTCAGAAATACATCAATTTTTTTTTTATAAAATTCTATTTTTTATTTTGATCATTTTAATATATATATATATATATATATATATATATATATATATATATATATATATATATATATATAAAAGCATAATAGTTCTACATAAATTAAATTGTTAATTAAATTACAACCTAGGAAATATTACTATTCATTAATTAAAAAATTCTCTATTAGATTTAATATATTGTACCAAAGCAAATTTCCACTTGCTATCACATGCAATGGTTGATTTGGTTAGTGCGGCAATCAAACGGCTGAAATCAATTATTAGTTATATAACAACTTATATAAGTATATTACTTAAACTTTAAACCATTTCAAATCCTTCCACCTCCCGTTATTAACCTCTGGAGTCGAAGCATCAGCCTCCCAAGAGCATGCCGTGAGAAGAAGGTAGAAGTAGCAGCAACTATTGGCAGCACTGTACCGGTGTTACTGTAGTAATCAAAGAAAGAAAAAAAAAGAAGAGAAAGGGGAAAAAAGAAAAGGAAGAAGAAATTTTGTGTAATTCGATTCATGTCATAGGAATAAGAAACTTGAATGACGAGAAATTTAATCGAGGTAAAATCTTATTTTTGAGATTTTGTTGTAAATTGGATTTATAAATTACGGACTGTTTATAATTTAAAAAAATCATGACTTATTTAAGTTTATAAAAGAAAAATAGGTCAAGATATTCTAAGGGATCAAATCCATCCTGCTAAGCCAGAAAAGGAGAAGAGGTACTCAATCTCTAGTACATGAAGCAACAAATTTTTAAATCTAAATTTTATAGCATTTATTGATATTAATCATAAGATGAAAATTCCAGCAACAATAAAAATTTTAGTTTTATAATCACTTGTTCATGATGAATTTATTTTATATGTATAATGTTCTGGATTCTTAATCGTTGTGTATTGTTACATGATATCCTTGACGACTACTATGATAGTTTGGTTATCATTAAGAAAAGTCATGTTATGGGGGATAGGCCAGTAAGTGATGGCTTGCACAGGAAAATATGAAAGACCTGACAAGATAAGATTTAGTAAGGACCATACAGGAGTTACCTGTATCTCTCTCCTAAAAAAATGAAATTTTTTTAGATCCGACCTTGAAGGGAGTGTCATAAATAAATGATTAGCTGAAGGGCAAGATGACGACCTATTATGAATGTGCTAAAAGCCTACAGTTATCATATGACTTTTCTAAAATAGTGTACATGAACAAGATAAGAGACATGAGAGAAACCTAAAAGATTTCATATAGTAAATTGCACAGTGTTATGCATTAATCAGTAATTAAAATCAGATACAATTTATTCATTATTTTTAAATTAAACATGTGTATTGCTTATGACTTTTGCATTAGTTCGAAATATCAACATGCTTATTGATTACTTCTAGTTCTTGTACATTGAATCTTATAGTAGAATTGTATATTTCATAAAGTGTTTAGCTCACTAGTTGATGTTTTGCAAGAAGGGGAAGGAGCTAGCAAGGCTTTAGTCAGGTGATCAACTACCCTATGTACATCAGTCATTTTGGATGTTTAGTTTTAGGTGTAGATAGAAGATTGATCAACAAGTTGTAAATTAAAGCTTTTGGGTATTTAAAATTTTATTTAAAATTTTTTTATGTATATTTTATTTTGATGTATACTATACATGCTTCCGAACATGAAATCATGAGGTATAATTTTATGGTTGGAATATATTTGTATTGGGATAGTCTAAAAATATTAATTTTCTACTCAATCCTAATGTATATAGTTCAGGATGAGTGTTAGTAATAAATATATCTATCCGAGTTTTTCATCTCTGTTACACCTCAAAATGAGGTGTAACAGTACAGCAGCCCCTTCACACCTCCAAAGGTTCAATCCCGCATTATTTATGTGTGGAGGGAAGTAGCCCCTCCCCCTCTGAATACAACCCTCATGAAGATTTTAAGAGAAGCTCCAGGTAAAGATTTTGAGGTTCTGCTGGAATAACTGTGGCAAAAAAAATCTCATTATAAAGTACAAGTGCAGGCTCCATTTGGCATACAAACTTTTTAAAATATTGCCCAGCATCACTAACCAACGATTCTTAGCAATTACTCAAACCTTTGCAGAGCCTAGCTGTGGGTGAGGAAGCCATCAATCGCCAAAGTTATCCCATACTTGCCAAAATGCTTCATGCACCGCCATACTTATCTTTCTTATTTGACCTATCTTTCTTATTTGACCAGGCTTCCTGAAGGGCCACATGAAAACGTCTGCCAAAATTTTTTGACAAAACTAGAACAAAGCCAAACTTCACCCAACCTGTGAACGCTACTTGAAAGCACTGCCAAATTGCTCTCCATTGCCCATAACTTAGGATGAAAAATAAACTAAAAATAAGATTAAACACTGAAAGTTAAAAGTTGCATATTTGGACTTGTGCAAAGAACTCTGATTCAGCTGAGTTAAGATGGAAGAGCAATGTTGACGTTATTTTCTTCAACCCGACTCCGGTCAAGCCGTTCGAGTCCGATTGGGCTCAATCGGGCTCGATTGACTCAAACGACCACTGTTGAGCCAAAATTAACTCAAATTGGGCCTAAATAAACTCAAATTAAACTCAATTAAGTCAAATTAAAATCGAATTGATCAAATCGACCTAAAATCGGTCCAAATCAAACCAATTGAACCTCGTTGAGCCTTGTCGAACCAAATTCGATCCCAATTTTGCAAAATTGGCTCGATCGGACCCAATCAGACGCGAGTCAACCCAAATCAATTCGGATCGAGTCTGATTTGGATTCAATTTCAACCCAATTTGCCAAATCTGGACTCAATTGACTTTCCAAATCAAGAAATCGATCCTAGGGCTCAGATTTTCTTAAAAATCTCACTCTGTTTCTCGTCAAATCCCTCAGCGGGATATCTGGTACTCGGATATACGAAAATCCCGCAGCAGGGATCTTCTCGTTTCGCATATTGAGAAGAGCAGGAGGGGGAGTTCTCATCAGATCTTACCTGCTTCGTGTGTCTAAACCGAGCGGAAGAGAGCAAGAGAGGGAGAGAACGAACGGCGTTGCGCGTGCGTCTGGAGGTGAAGAGCGACTACGGGGTTCCGTTTGGACCGGCATTCCGCTTGCCTGTGTCCGACCTATATGAGAGGGAGCGGGAGACATGCGTGTGGTTCGCGCATCCAGCCCAGGGGAGGAAGTGTCGAACCTGCAACTTGCGATCCTAGGGGTTGGCCGAGCTTCCTGGAGGCTTGTGTGTGTTGGATCTAGCCCAAAGGCGGAGCCAAGGAGAAATCATACCAAACTGAAGGGGAGTTGTTTTGAGCTGTTGAGGCGTCTGGAAGCTGGTTTTCTACTGTAGGAGACCTCTTCTTCCTCCTTTCAGCTTCGGCGAGCTTGGGACAGTGAATCGACGTCCGGGAACATACAAATAGTGAAGGCAGTAGTTTTAAGACCTCGACGATGGATGTCCTAATCTAAAGATAGTAGATTTCTTGTCAATTAGGTATAACATAATGTAGCTATTTTTAGATTTGCTCAGCTCTTTTAAGCAGTATAGTTCAATCTTGTTCCCTGATCCTAGTCCTGAAATAAGTAATATATGGGGTTAAATTGTAAAACCCGAAATTTCAGATATGAAAATTCTTTTAAATTTGTTAAAGATACCTTAAAACTCACTTTAAAATGTAATGTTAATTTAAATGTTAATAGTAATCATTATTACTAAAAGAACTACTTTAAATAAAGAATGATTAATTAAATATTTGTAAATTGTTAAGTTTTAATATTAATCCTAAGTAATATTTACTATTAATATAAGAGATGATATTCAGAAAATATAAATTTCTGAATAGTTGCATTCAATGGCTGTTTAGGGAGTGGCAGTTATAGTGTGTGGGCCTTTATTCCTACCATTTCTCCGTTTCACTTAAAAGAGAATTCGGTTACAGCAGTGTGGGCTCCGAAAATTCGGCCCCGGCCTCCGCCTGTTGTTGCTTTTTTCGGGGGGGAGTTTTAACGGAATAAGTTCCGGGGTAAATTTTGGAAGGCAGATGGGTTTGTAGATTAGACACTACCCAGAGATTTCGCCCTCATTTTGCGAGGACTTTATGATCTGAGTTCTGGTTTCCTATAGGCGCAAGCCCCTATAGTTAATTACCCTTCCCGGTAACAAGAGAGAACTTTCGATTAAGGCTAGTCGTCAATCAGATACGTATAGATACGTGCATCTGGCATATAGTAGCAGCATGGATTGAAGGTATTTGAGGGTTGATATTTAAAGTTAGAAATTTCACCATCTTGCACTTAAAGCGGATGGTGGGGGAATGGATGATAGACCCGATCAAGATCCCATAGTTCCGTCGTCCCGGGCCATCGTGGTCTCTGGTCTACTTAGTCAGAGGAGGTAGTCGACCCAACCTGACAGAAGGATCCTTGTCGGCAACCATGGGTTGCTTCGTCCAAGGGTACCTTGTAGACCTGGGGTGGGTATTTGTCTAAGGGGACAAATTTGAATCCACCTTAGCTAACAGAGGGCTTTGTGCCCTATCGATCATATCCTATTGATTCATATCTCAAGGATTTGATGCCATTGGGGAGCATACGGGCTCTGGCCATAACCGTAATATAATTGTGCCATTTGGCGGCGACCACCTGGTTCAGAGGGCCCCGAGTCATAACCGTTTATCCTGCAGTGCCATTTGGCGGCGAAACTACCGGTTAGAGGACTCGTACCACGTCCTTACTGGCAGGAGATTGTTTGAGAATGGATCCTAGTGATATTTTCGACCAGGCATTAGCTCTATGTGAGCTGAAGTAAATTTTAATTTGTCCACCTCGGCAAACTGTTGCGGAGAGTGGATGAATTTTGCTTTGAGTGGTTAATGGGTTTATTTCAATTTTAAATATTTTTGGATTTTGGGATTGTCTGGGAATTTTTGTGGAGTTTGGAGTTTTGGATTTTGTGAGAGTTTTGGTGGTATTTTGAAATATTTGAAATGGACCCCTCCGGTTGATATTTTCATTCAACACGGCCATTATCGGGGTGCACGAGCTCATTTATATTTTATTGATTGGACCCTATCGACTCTATCTACTGGTCGATAAAGGATCGGGTTTCATAGGCTTTGGACCTTTATTGGTGAATTCTCTTGATTATAGGCCTTGAAGGCCTAATATGAACTATAAAATAAATATCCCGGTCGATCTCGCGACCGTATATTTATTTAATGGTTCGAGCCATGTCGACTCCTATCTACCCGTATAGGAGGATCGGGCTCGAACTAGAATTCACTTATTGACCCGCGCAGCATCCCTAGACGTCACGTGTGTACCAATAACACGCTCGCCGGGGCCCATGCGGGTTATAATACATCCCCTTATGTGTACCTAAGTGTATACATGTTATAGTGCACGTGCGGGGGTACTTTTAGAATATTTGTAAACGCCTTCTGTCTGCTTGTACGGATGTTGCAGATCCGGTGACATTGTGTTAGGTGTATAAAAGTCTTTTGCAGTAGCTTGTAAGGGCTTGTATTTGATGACGGTTCTCTATATTCTATTTAAAGGCAACATTTTGTATTTATAGACGGTCTCCTATGACAACTCGTAGGAGCTCATGTTTGGTATATTCATCTTGTACTTTGTTTGTGGACAATGGATTGAGTGTACAACGGGTCTCCCACAGCTTCCCGTAGGGGCTGGTATATACTGTATATCTTTCGCTTTTGAGTTCTGTGTAATCATCAGTGTAAGCTTAGGGGACCATTCATTCATCAGGGACTCATGAGTCTTGATAATCTCATTCAACATGACATTCAGGACTTGACTGAACTGAGATTCACTCACTCCATAATGATTTGATCTGGCTTTCTCTTCTCAGAACACTAAATGGCTGTGTTCTCAATGCGCCTTGTACTTTGAAATTAGTGGTCCCTGCCTCGAACTGACGACTGCATTGATGGAAGGTACATCTGACCTTCTAGGAGAGCCGTACGAAGCATCCATTCCTAGAATACTTGTTGCAGTCCTCAAGGTGATTGGAATAGCATGTGCGTTTCGTGCCTGTAGGTTGTGAGTTTAGGCCACCAAACTTTGCATTAACCTTTAATAGCACATTTGTTACATACTAATCATCAACTCCAGTGAGCACAATTCATTATATATTAATATTCACTTGAACGTGTCTATATGTGTCACATTATTGCGTCCATTATATGTTGAATCTTCTTAGTAACACTGATTGCATGACTGGCATGAATATCATTCATCTTTATCAACAAATTAACTATGGAAGCAGCTTTGTGATCACCATGTGTCAATTATTATAACTTGTATGAGTTCAATGTATTCGCTCATAGACAGCATTTTTTGTCTATGTAATAAGTCTCCTGCTACAACTTGTAGGTATTTATATTTACTGCATATTGCTTTGTATATGTCTTCCGAGAGTTCTACCACTTTGTAGGTGAGCATATTATTCATCTGCAAGCTGATGCTGAATACTACGTGAACTCTTCCCTTCAACCTTGTGTGCTTGCAAAGGACTCTCATCCTTATAATATGTTTGCAGTTGTTTTGCCAGTCTGCCGATGTTGATTGCCGATTGAATTATACCCACCAAATATTTCTTCATGCATGTTAGTCTGAGGCTTGCTATACTCATAGCGTTTCAATCTTCAAAACTTGTAAGAGACTGTTGTGCTCTATCTTCCTGACATAGATCGTTACTCATCCCCTACAAATGATCTCGAATTGATTGCCACATATTCGGATTTGCTTGCAAACAAATGGCATTCGAATATTCATTTACCACAAGTCACTTGATTATTGCTTGTAGATAAGTAATATTGGATGTTACAAGTCCTTTGTCATCACAAAAAAAATTAGGAGTCTTGCATTTGCATTCTAATTGGAATGACTAATGCTTAATGTTCATTAATTTGTTAGCCATAAACATGTCGCTACATGTCCATTTGTCCCTTGCTCACATGTTGCCACTTTACTCAATCATGAGCTTTATTTTATATTCTATATCATCCAATTGAATCCAAGTTCAAATTAGATTTCAAATTATTTGAGTTCAATTTATTGTTGATTGTTCAATGTCAAGCTCCTTGAGTCATCTCATTTAGTATTCAAATCAAGTGCAAGTTCAATTCCTCGGCATCCAATTTGAGTCCCCTGCTGTTTTGTAGAAGTTCAAGTCCAAATTCAAATTGAGTTCAAGTTTGGATTTAATTCATTTGAGTTCATATCATTGTTCAAATGGAGCCAGATTTGAGTACAAGTGCACGTCCTTTGAGTCCAAATAAGGTCTGAGTATAGTCATATGATCACCCGAAATTTCGGCAGCCTCCCGGCGTCTCCCCCGTTTAGGGGAAACTACGGAAAACTGGGCCTTTCCCACCACGCTAAGAAAAGCGTGTATGGTAGTTGCCCTCTTTCGAGGACACCGCGGCCGTGTAAAGTCTTTGTCCCCACCACGCTAAGAAAAGCGTGTATGGGTCTTCGATAGGTACCTGCATTGAAAGAGCACAGTTTGCTTTCCCCGCAGGTACAGAGCCGCGTACGGGTACTTAAGAGTTGTCCCGGCCACGCTAAGAAAAGCGTGCACCAGGCTTACCCACCTCATCGTAGGTGTCGCACCGGGTTCCCTTCCCACCACGCTAAGAAAAGCGTGTATAGGCGGTTTGCCGGCTCGACACGAACGCCGAGGATAGGATTTTGAGTGATTACCCGTTTCATTGCAAACATCGCGACGAACTCTCCCACCACGCTAAGAAAAGCATGTATATGTGGTTGTTTTGTCGCGGTGTAAGCCTCGAAGCGGGCTCTCAGAGTTATAGGGTTTAGAGAGGTTATACCTTTGATGGTGCCGACGGAGTTGGCTCGTAGATCGAGGAAAGAGAAGAGTCTCATTTTCTCTTCTTTTTTCATTATTATTATTATTTATTTATTATTAATTATAATTAATAATAACTAATTATAACTATCTTTAATTAATTATATTTAATTATAATTAATTTGAATAATTAATTATAATTATTATAATTAATTAAAAGAAATATATATTTAGTTTTAATTAATTATAACTGATTAATATTAATTAATCATTAATAAATAAATTAATAATAATTAATTATAACTAACTATATATATATATAATTAATTAAAATTAACTTTAATTAAAACTGATTATAACTAATTAAAATTAATTATAGTAGTTTAATCAAAATTAACTATAATTAATTATAATTATAATAATAATAATTAAAATAATTATACCTAAAATTAATTAACATTAATTAAAATTAATTAACATTAATTTTAATTTATGTTATTTAATATATCTCTCCCTCCCCTCTTTAATTCGGCAGAGTTACGGGATCTGGCCAAAGAAGCGTGCGAACTAGAGAAAGTTACCTTCACAGGTAACGAGCTCCCGTTCCTGCTCACGATCAAAATGTTGGACTTCCGTTCGGATAGGAAGGGAAAGTCGTGGAAGGGGCGGAGTCAAGCAGCAGCCGAGGCGGAGAGGTCGGTACAGGGGGATGGTTCGGCTAGGGCAGAGGGAGGCGGCTGCAGCTTGCGGCAGTAGGCGCGAACAGGAGAGGAGATGAGGTCGGTTGGAGGTAAGGAAGAAAGCTCTCTCTCTCTCTTTCTTTCCTCTTCTCTCTGGATTGAAGAACTCAAATGGGGCCTGTGAGGGCAGAGAGGCTTCGGCTTCGGGAGCTTCTCGCGTGAGAAGGAAGTGTCGTGTGTGTGGAATGAGGAGGCAGCCCGCTCGGTTGGCTTTTAACGACACAGGGAGCGAGGTAGCGACAAAGTATGCGTGAGGGGACTCCGGCGCCGCTCGCAGAGGTATGGGCGCCGATTTGAACAGGGATTTGGGCTTGCAAACAAATGGCATTCGAATATTCATTTACCACAAGTCACTTGATTATTGCTTGTAGATAAGTAATATTGGATGTTACAAGTCCTTTGTCATCACAAAAAAAATTAGGAGTCTTGCATTTGCATTCTAATTGGAATGACTAATGCTTAATGTTCATTAATTTGTTAGCCATAAACATGTCGCTACATGTCCATTTGTCCCTTGCTCACATGTTGCCACTTTACTCAATCATGAGCTTTATTTTATATTCTATATCATCCAATTGAATCCAAGTTCAAATTAGATTTCAAATTATTTGAGTTCAATTTATTGTTGATTGTTCAATGTCAAGCTCCTTGAGTCATCTCATTTAGTATTCAAATCAAGTGCAAGTTCAATTCCTCGGCATCCAATTTGAGTCCCCTGCTGTTTTGTAGAAGTTCAAGTCCAAATTCAAATTGAGTTCAAGTTTGGATTTAATTCATTTGAGTTCATATCATTGTTCAAATGGAGCCAGATTTGAGTACAAGTGCACGTCCTTTGAGTCCAAATAAGGTCTGAGTATAGTCATATGATCACCCGAAATTTCGGCAGCCTCCCGGCGTCTCCCCCGTTTAGGGGAAACTACGGAAAACTGGGCCTTTCCCACCACGCTAAGAAAAGCGTGTATGGTAGTTGCCCTCTTTCGAGGACACCGCGGCCGTGTAAAGTCTTTGTCCCCACCACGCTAAGAAAAGCGTGTATGGGTCTTCGATAGGTACCTGCATTGAAAGAGCACAGTTTGCTTTCCCCGCAGGTACAGAACCGCGTACGGGTACTTAAGAGTTGTCCCGGCCACGCTAAGAAAAGCGTGCACCAGGCTTACCCACCTCATCGTAGGTGTCGCACCGGGTTCCCTTCCCACCACGCTAAGAAAAGCGTGTATAGGCGGTTTGCCGGCTCGACACGAACGCCGAGGATAGGATTTTGAGTGATTACCCGTTTCATTGCAAACATCGCGACGAACTCTCCCACCACGCTAAGAAAAGCATGTATATGTGGTTGTTTTGTCGCGGTGTAAGCCTCGAAGCGGGCTCTCAGAGTTATAGGGTTTAGAGAGGTTATACCTTTGATGGTGCCGACGGAGTTGGCTCGTAGATCGAGGAAAGAGAAGAGTCTCATTTTCTCTTCTTTTTTCATTATTATTATTATTTATTTATTATTAATTATAATTAATAATAACTAATTATAACTATCTTTAATTAATTATATTTAATTATAATTAATTTGAATAATTAATTATAATTATTATAATTAATTAAAAGAAATATATATTTAGTTTTAATTAATTATAACTGATTAATATTAATTAATCATTAATAAATAAATTAATAATAATTAATTATAACTAACTATATATATATATATAATTAATTAAAATTAACTTTAATTAAAACTGATTATAACTAATTAAAATTAATTATAGTAGTTTAATCAAAATTAACTATAATTAATTATAATTATAATAATAATAATTAAAATAATTATACCTAAAATTAATTAACATTAATTAAAATTAATTAACATTAATTTTAATTTATGTTATTTAATATATCTCTCCCTCCCCTCTTTAATTCGGCAGAGTTACGGGATCTGGCCAAAGAAGCGTGCGAACTAGAGAAAGTTACCTTCACAGGTAACGAGCTCCCGTTCCTGCTCACGATCAAAATGTTGGACTTCCGTTCGGATAGGAAGGGAAAGTCGTGGAAGGGGCGGAGTCAAGCAGCAGCCGAGGCGGAGAGGTCGGTACAGGGGGATGGTTCGGCTAGGGCAGAGGGAGGCGGCTGCAGCTTGCGGCAGTAGGCGCGAACAGGAGAGGAGATGAGGTCGGTTGGAGGTAAGGAAGAAAGCTCTCTCTCTCTCTTTCTTTCCTCTTCTCTCTGGATTGAAGAACTCGAATGGGGCCTGTGAGGGCAGAGAGGCTTCGGCTTCGGGAGCTTCTCGCGTGAGAAGGAAGTGTCGTGTGTGTGGAATGAGGAGGCAGCCCGCTCGGTTGGCTTTTAACGACACAGGGAGCGAGGTAGCGACAAAGTATGCGTGAGGGGACTCCGGCGCCGCTCGCAGAGGTATGGGCGCCGATTTGAACAGGGATTTGGGCTTGCAAACAAATGGCATTCGAATATTCATTTACCACAAGTCACTTGATTATTGCTTGTAGATAAGTAATATTGGATGTTACAAGTCCTTTGTCATCACAAAAAAAATTAGGAGTCTTGCATTTGCATTCTAATTGGAATGACTAATGCTTAATGTTCATTAATTTGTTAGCCATAAACATGTCGCTACATGTCCATTTGTCCCTTGCTCACATGTTGCCACTTTACTCAATCATGAGCTTTATTTTATATTCTATATCATCCAATTGAATCCAAGTTCAAATTAGATTTCAAATTATTTGAGTTCAATTTATTGTTGATTGTTCAATGTCAAGCTCCTTGAGTCATCTCATTTAGTATTCAAATCAAGTGCAAGTTCAATTCCTCGGCATCCAATTTGAGTCCCCTGCTGTTTTGTAGAAGTTCAAGTCCAAATTCAAATTGAGTTCAAGTTTGGATTTAATTCATTTGAGTTCATATCATTGTTCAAATGGAGCCAGATTTGAGTACAAGTGCACGTCCTTTGAGTCCAAATAAGGTCTGAGTATAGTCATATGATCACCCGAAATTTCGGCAGCCTCCCGGCGTCTCCCCCGTTTAGGGGAAACTACGGAAAACTGGGCCTTTCCCACCACGCTAAGAAAAGCGTGTATGGTAGTTGCCCTCTTTCGAGGACACCGCGGCCGTGTAAAGTCTTTGTCCCCACCACGCTAAGAAAAGCGTGTATGGGTCTTCGATAGGTACCTGCATTGAAAGAGCACAGTTTGCTTTCCCCGCAGGTACAGAGCCGCGTACGGGTACTTAAGAGTTGTCCCGGCCACGCTAAGAAAAGCGTGCACCAGGCTTACCCACCTCATCGTAGGTGTCGCACCGGGTTCCCTTCCCACCACGCTAAGAAAAGCGTGTATAGGCGGTTTGCCGGCTCGACACGAACGCCGAGGATAGGATTTTGAGTGATTACCCGTTTCATTGCAAACATCGCGACGAACTCTCCCACCACGCTAAGAAAAGCATGTATATGTGGTTGTTTTGTCGCGGTGTAAGCCTCGAAGCGGGCTCTCAGAGTTATAGGGTTTAGAGAGGTTATACCTTTGATGGTGCCGACGGAGTTGGCTCATAGATCGAGGAAAGAGAAGAGTCTCATTTTCTCTTCTTTTTTCATTATTATTATTATTTATTTATTATTAATTATAATTAATAATAACTAATTATAACTATCTTTAATTAATTATATTTAATTATAATTAATTTGAATAATTAATTATAATTATTATAATTAATTAAAAGAAATATATATTTAGTTTTAATTAATTATAACTGATTAATATTAATTAATCATTAATAAATAAATTAATAATAATTAATTATAACTAACTATATATATATATATATATAATTAATTAAAATTAACTTTAATTAAAACTGATTATAACTAATTAAAATTAATTATAGTAGTTTAATCAAAATTAACTATAATTAATTATAATTATAATAATAATAATTAAAATAATTATACCTAAAATTAATTAACATTAATTAAAATTAATTAACATTAATTTTAATTTATGTTATTTAATATATCTCTCCCTCCCCTCTTTAATTCGGCAGAGTTACGGGATCTGGCCAAAGAAGCGTGCGAACTAGAGAAAGTTACCTTCACAGGTAACGAGCTCCCGTTCCTGCTCACGATCAAAATGTTGGACTTCCGTTCGGATAGGAAGGGAAAGTCGTGGAAGGGGCGGAGTCAAGCAGCAGCCGAGGCGGAGAGGTCGGTACAGGGGGATGGTTCGGCTAGGGCAGAGGGAGGCGGCTGCAGCTTGCGGCAGTAGGCGTGAACAGGAGAGGAGATGAGGTCGGTTGGAGGTAAGGAAGAAAGCTCTCTCTCTCTCTTTCTTTCCTCTTCTCTCTGGATTGAAGAACTCGAATGGGGCCTGTGAGGGCAGAGAGGCTTCGGCTTCGGGAGCTTCTCGCGTGAGAAGGAAGTGTCGTGTGTGTGGAATGAGGAGGCAGCCCGCTCGGTTGGCTTTTAACGACACAGGGAGCGAGGTAGCGACAAAGTATGCGTGAGGGGACTCCGGCGCCGCTCGCAGAGGTATGGGCGCCGATTTGAACAGGGATTTGGGCTTGCAAACAAATGGCATTCGAATATTCATTTACCACAAGTCACTTGATTATTGCTTGTAGATAAGTAATATTGGATGTTACAAGTCCTTTGTCATCACAAAAAAAATTAGGAGTCTTGCATTTGCATTCTAATTGGAATGACTAATGCTTAATGTTCATTAATTTGTTAGCCATAAACATGTCGCTACATGTCCATTTGTCCCTTGCTCACATGTTGCCACTTTACTCAATCATGAGCTTTATTTTATATTCTATATCATCCAATTGAATCCAAGTTCAAATTAGATTTCAAATTATTTGAGTTCAATTTATTGTTGATTGTTCAATGTCAAGCTCCTTGAGTCATCTCATTTAGTATTCAAATCAAGTGCAAGTTCAATTCCTCGGCATCCAATTTGAGTCCCCTGCTGTTTTGTAGAAGTTCAAGTCCAAATTCAAATTGAGTTCAAGTTTGGATTTAATTCATTTGAGTTCATATCATTGTTCAAATGGAGCCAGATTTGAGTACAAGTGCACGTCCTTTGAGTCCAAATAAGGTCTGAGTATAGTCATATGATCACCCAAAATTTCGGCAGCCTCCCGGCGTCTCCCCCGTTTAGGGGAAACTACGGAAAACTGGGCCTTTCCCACCACGCTAAGAAAAGCGTGTATGGTAGTTGCCCTCTTTCGAGGACACCGCGGCCGTGTAAAGTCTTTGTCCCCACCACGCTAAGAAAAGCGTGTATGGGTCTTCGATAGGTACCTGCATTGAAAGAGCACAGTTTGCTTTCCCCGCAGGTACAGAGCCGCGTACGGGTACTTAAGAGTTGTCCCGGCCACGCTAAGAAAAGCGTGCACCAGGCTTACCCACCTCATCGTAGGTGTCGCACCGGGTTCCCTTCCCACCACGCTAAGAAAAGCGTGTATAGGCGGTTTGCCGGCTCGACACGAACGCCGAGGATAGGATTTTGAGTGATTACCCGTTTCATTGCAAACATCGCGACGAACTCTCCCACCACGCTAAGAAAAGCATGTATATGTGGTTGTTTTGTCGCGGTGTAAGCCTCGAAGCGGGCTCTCAGAGTTATAGGGTTTAGAGAGGTTATACCTTTGATGGTGCCGACGGAGTTGGCTCGTAGATCGAGGAAAGAGAAGAGTCTCATTTTCTCTTCTTTTTTCATTATTATTATTATTTATTTATTATTAATTATAATTAATAATAACTAATTATAACTATCTTTAATTAATTATATTTAATTATAATTAATTTGAATAATTAATTATAATTATTATAATTAATTAAAAGAAATATATATTTAGTTTTAATTAATTATAACTGATTAATATTAATTAATCATTAATAAATAAATTAATAATAATTAATTATAACTAACTATATATATATATATATAATTAATTAAAATTAACTTTAATTAAAACTGATTATAACTAATTAAAATTAATTATAGTAGTTTAATCAAAATTAACTATAATTAATTATAATTATAATAATAATAATTAAAATAATTATACCTAAAATTAATTAACATTAATTAAAATTAATTAACATTAATTTTAATTTATGTTATTTAATATATCTCTCCCTCCCCTCTTTAATTCGGCAGAGTTACGGGATCTGGCCAAAGAAGCGTGCGAACTAGAGAAAGTTACCTTCACAGGTAACGAGCTCCCGTTCCTGCTCACGATCAAAATGTTGGACTTCCGTTCGGATAGGAAGGGAAAGTCGTGGAAGGGGCGGAGTCAAGCAGCAGCCGAGGCGGAGAGGTCGGTACAGGGGGATGGTTCGGCTAGGGCAGAGGGAGGCGGCTGCAGCTTGCGGCAGTAGGCGCGAACAGGAGAGGAGATGAGGTCGGTTGGAGGTAAGGAAGAAAGCTCTCTCTCTCTCTTTCTTTCCTCTTCTCTCTGGATTGAAGAACTCGAATGGGGCCTGTGAGGGCAGAGAGGCTTCGGCTTCGGGAGCTTCTCGCGTGAGAAGGAAGTGTCGTGTGTGTGGAATGAGGAGGCAGCCCGCTCGGTTGGCTTTTAACGACACAGGGAGCGAGGTAGCGACAAAGTATGCGTGAGGGGACTCCGGCGCCGCTCGCAGAGGTATGGGCGCCGATTTGAACAGGGATTTGGCTACAGGTAATCATTCGTACACCTTTTTTTATTCCCTTTTTTTATGGCAGAGGTCAACAAGCAGCAGTTCGGCTGAAGAGAAGGCGGCACAATGCGTTCTCCCTGTAGCAGAGTTCGGCATAGTGCCTGCTTGCGGGACTATAGCTTGTTTCGGCATAGTGCTGAAAGCATTGTAGCGGCATTCGGTATTGCTTCGACCAGGGATCTCACGGATTGAAGATTTTTGCGGCAAAAACAGGAAGAAAATCCTGTTATGCATTTGGTTGAGTGATGAATAGTAGTATACAGCATAGTGCTGGGAAGGAAATAGGATTTCAGACATCGGTTAAAGGAAATTTGGGAAGACGGAGGCAGTGTGCGGGTAATACTTTAGTTCAAGTTGGAACAGAAATTCTAAAGTTGCTATCAAGTATTATAATAGGTAATTTTTTATTTTTTTATATTATGATAATTGGTTGATTGAAATGATTCTGACCTTAAGTGTAAGATCTATACTTGAGAATAACAAGAGAAAGAGTGAAGAATAATTATTTCAATAAAGAAAGGATAATAGAGAAGTGAAGGAAAAGAAAGAAGGTACGTATTTTGGTATATGCTAAGTGTGGATTTCCAATGAATAGTGAAAGTCTTAAGGATGTTGTATCTTATGTTGTCCTAAATTCATCTGGTCATATGCAGAGAGAAAGTTTTGAGATGAATCATAAGCGTAGAATAATAAGAGGTAGAGAATTGGAAGAGACGGCTCATCAGGAAGGTAAGTTATGTAAATCTTAATTTACAAATGCAAGAATTAATATTCCTAGATATCTATGATATCACTTGATTTAATAGAAGTGATAAATGCTTTATGAAGATTTCAAAAATACAAATGATTATACTTCCAAGTTTTCATATATGATCAACTACTTGCATATAGGTATCCCCGAAATTTAACAAAAGATTCATGATAATTATTGTAATATTTTTCTAGTTGATTATAAATTAAAAAGAGCTCATTTATTTCAGGTTGTCAACACATCCTAGCATATAAATGTTATGAGACAGATTCTTATATAAGTTTGCACATGATAAATCAAGTATGAATAATGAATATGGAATGTGTACTGAATATCCATTTAAAATAAAGTTTGGCTATAAAAAGATGCATAACTTATAATATCATGTGAGACAAAAGGGTCCTCATGTACACTGCATTGTAAGTGGGGTAAAAGGGACTCCAGAGATATGTTACCTGCATAGCAGGTGGGCAAAAGGGACTCCAGAGATATGTTACCTGCATAGCAGGTGGAGCAAAAGGGACCCCTAAAGAGACAAAAGGGACCTCTATGTAATTCAATGGCGATAATGCCAGGTTTACCTGAGCTCCATTGAATATTTTTATGAAAGAATAGCCAAATCTTTTGATGATTAAAATTGATATTCAGTATGGATTTAAGAGAAAATAAAGGTTAATGTCAAACGAGATTTTATAATGTATTCTCATGTTTGTTTAACTTTTATTTTTGTTTTCCATATTATGAATTTTCATGCATGTAAAAATATTATTTAAATTTACATAACTTATAGAGCATCATAGCTCACCAGTATACTTCTTGCTGGTTGTTGTTACAGGAAAAGGAAAAGAAAAGACGATGCTGATTAAGTTGCAAGTATTTCAATTTATATGCTAGTTTTTAAATCTGTGTAAGACTAAACTTAAGGTATGGAAACATTCTAATAAAGTATTACTTCGGATTTCTGTAGTGGCTTTGTAAGTGCGTCGTGTTGAAATTTAAAGTTATTAAATGCTTCCGTTGATGTGATGGATGAAATATGTTAGATCTTTTATAAATAATTTCAAATGTTCAAAAGTATCATATGATGGATTAATGAAAATGCTATCTTTATGTTAGTAATACTACCAGTACTGTTTAGGTTTATTGTGGGGTGTTACATAAATAATGCTTGACAATTATGGTCATTGATAAGTTTTTGTATAGATATAAGATTTGTGGATAATTGAGGTACATAGAGCACATTTTTTAGAGTGAGGGAAGGAGATAAGGGCATGTCTCCTTGGCCTTCTATTGTGGCAAGAGAACCATCAACAGTGATGATTTTCTTGTCACTTGGGCAAAGATTATAGTTGATGAAGTGGGTAGTGGAGTTTGTCATGTGATCTGTAGCTCCTGAGCCAATGATCTATATTCCTTTCAAATGATTTCTAGAGGCGCTTAATCCAATAAATATGGAAAGCTTACTTGAAAGTGCAAGAGAGGAAGATGCAGGTGATTTTCCAAGGGATACCACGAGTTGTTTTAGTTTATCAATGTCTTCTTTATTGAGTTCTTCGAAGCTGGTCGGTGTTTCTGAGTTAGGCTGACTTGTTGTAGTGTTGGCGTATAATGTGTCCCTTTTCTCATTTCTTTGGTTCCACTCCTTACTTGGGGGTTTTTCGTGTATCTTCCAGCATGTCTCCTTCGTATGTCTTGACTTCTTGCAATAGCTACACCAAAGAGAGTCTCTATCTTTAAATTTTGCAGAGTCTTTACCTTTCTCCTTCCATGGTGCTTCTCTGGTTATCATTGCTGAGCTTTCAACAACTTTTGGCTCCAACATTACACCTCGTTGGCTTTCCTCAGCGCGAATGAGAGCAATGGTTTCATTTAGTGATGGTGTCTTCACTTTGCCAAGGATCTGGACTCTTACTTGATCAAATTCTGCAGTTAGTCCTGCAAGAAAATTATAAACTCTATCTTTTTCAATAAAGTTTTTTAGGATAGCGGCATCTTCTGGACATCTAGTCTCTATGCATTTGTAGTGATCAAGTTCTCGCCATAGATTTTGTAGAAGAGTGGAATACCCCGTCACGGTCTTGCTTCCTTATTTTGTGCTTCCTACTTTGATTTTAATTTCAAAGATTTGAGTAGCATCCCAAGCTTTTGAAAAAGTTTGCCTAGCGGCATCCCATCTATGATGCACCGACACTTCTCCTCAAAGAGACGTGCAGTGTCCGACACGTATTCGACACGACACGTGTCAGACACGCTGAAAACGTGTCCGATTAAAAATATTAAATACAAATTAGACACGCGTGTCCGACACGCGCATCTTAAATATTTTATGATTTTTTTTTAAATATAATTTCTTGTATTTAAAATTTTTACTTATTTAAAATATAAAAACTAAAATTCTTATTTCCTATCCACAACATCAAGTCAGTCGCCCGCATTTAATACCCCATTCATCGAATATTCTCATTTTAATTTCTCTTTGGCAGATTACAACTTTGATTTCACAACAATGCCCGATGTCATCTCTACATCGACGTCTGATGTTGTTACAATATCAACATTTCAAAACGATCTCCATATCAAATTTTGACGCCATCTTTACATTGATGCTCTATGCTAGTAATTTCTACACCCACAACTTGACATCTCATCTTTGTCCAACGTCTTCTCAACATCGACGACCAATGCCCTCTCAACACCGATGATAAATGCCCTCTTAACATTGACATCCATTATTTACTGCATAACATCAATGCCCGACTCTCGACAGCATTGTCATCTCCTCTCTAGAGGGCTGATAAACGGCATCAATGCCGGCCTCTCGATATCCAATATTAATCATTTTAAGTACAAATTCTAATTAAATGACTTATTATTTCTAAATTATTTTTAAAATTATACTTATTCAATTTTTATACACTATTTTTAAAATATAAAAATTATAATACCGTGTCCAACCTGTGTCCGTGTCCTATATTTTCAATAATTGACGTGTCCCGTGTCCGTGTCTGTGTTGTATCCGTGTCCGTGTCTGTGCATCATAGCACCCCATATATCCTTTGCAGTGGAAAGGAACATAAAGGTATCGCTAATTTTTGGAGTCATGGAATTCCACAATCATGACATAATCATGGAGTCAGCTTCATCCCATGCCCCAAAATTAGGATCTCCTCCTTTTGGTCCTCCTCCGAAGAGATGGTGTATTTTTTCTTTTCCCTTTATGTAGGTCTTTACAAATTGAGACCACTTTAGATAGTTCTTCCTATTTAGTCAATATGAATGTTGCATGCTTTGGAGATCACCTCATTCTTGGCGTATCATAGAATCTTCAAATTGATCAAAACTCTAGGATGAATTTTCTTCAAACGTTGTGGCATTACAACAATAAGTAGTAATAAAGACTACTTTTAATTATAACAGCAATAAAGGTTGATTTGATTATATCAGCAACAAAAGCTGATATTTATTAAATAAATAGGGGTTTAATTAGGTCTCAAGTCTAATTAAATCAGATCGCCTGAATTGGTCTACCAGGTTCGAAAATCCCGTGAATAAGATGGGGAGGTGAGCGGACTCAAGAAGTTCCGTCTTGTAGCTTTCTCCCGTTCTCTGTCCCGTCTTCGTCTTCTGGTTTCGCCGACGGATCGAGGCGTCCGTGAGGCTTCATCTTCGTCTTCTAGTTCCGTCGGCAAAGCTCCATCCTGCAAGGATCAAGGCTTTCGGTTCTTCGTCTTCCGCTAGGCTCCGACTCCGTGAGGCTTCGTCTTCGTCTTCCACGAGAATCAAGACTTCCGGCTCCGGCTTCAGGCTCCGTCCGATAAGGCTTCATCCGGCTAGGCTCCAACTCCGTCCTTCTCGCTCGGCTTCTAATGGTTTCCTCTTTACTTCCGTCGTGTCTCTGATACCATGTTAAAATCAAGGATTTGAGAGGGAAAATCATAACTTTATTATACAACATAATCCCTATTTATAAATCTATACAAAAGGTCTTAATAAAGAAACAAATAACTACAAAATAATGAATAATTGTTGTAATATAATCCTTCTTAAATCAGATGTCTAGCAATGGAAGGTACTCAATGTGATTCAAGAGGGCTTCCCATAGATCTCTTTTCTTCGCCGTTGGATTCATACGGGAATTAGAGGCTGAGATTTAACAAAAAATAATGAAAAAGTACAAAATTTTGCAAAAAGAGAAATATGTAAATATGTTGAAGCTAAGCATTACATAATTACAATCAAGACCAACGTAATTGCATGCCTTCCCAAAATGAGAACAAAAGGACTCGAGCATTATTACGTGAGCGCCTGCGCTGTTACACATTACTAAACAGAGAGCTTTTCTAACCTAAGTAATTAGAAGCACTGCCTAATATAAGTATGCTTTAAACTGAGAGCATTCTATCACCTAGCATAATTACACGACCTGTGGGCATGATTACACGTTTTTAAGTGCCAAAATAAACCAATTAATTGTCAATTTAGAATGGCTAAGCACGTAGCACATGGACCAACAATAGAGCAATACATGATGGTGAGCCTGAATCGAACAATCAAACATAGTACATGCATTGTCAAGCTCCTTCTGCCATGCCAGAAGCACATGGCAAATCAAATCATGCCGCATCAACTTTAGGACCCACTATAGCACGAGTCATACCTCCTCAGCATGCCATGACAACAAATAGCAAGCCACATCAGTAAATGGAACACACCCTTGACATATGCAGCTTCCAGCTATAACATGGCAGTCAAGACTACATCAAAAAGGTAATTGAACGACACTAAGAAATTTGTAATGCCCCTGATTTTTTCGATAACTACAAAAAATACTTGAGAACAATTAAAAAAAATACACTAAAGGCCAATTTAAAGATCAAAATACTCCAGAGAAATTTTCAAATTCTCTAGAAAATCATTCAAGCATTCCAAAGGCTTTCCTAGCAGGGTTTTAAATTATTTAAAATAATAAAAAACTCAAGCTGGGCTAGTAAAATGGACTACTGTACATCAAGTTACATAAGTTGAAAATTAAGGATTCCATTCTAGATAGAAACCTGAGAGTTTTAGAGCCTTCCATATTCATCCACTCCACTACAAATTGAACACCACTAACCAAATTTGACTTTCTTTACCTTTGAGGGAGATTTAAGTCCACATTAACATTTCTTAATGACCTTTATTTAACTCTTACAGCACACCCCACACTAAGTTTGGATCAGAGCCGATTTTGTGGATTATAGCGTTGGACAAAGTGAACATCTTATGGATTGCGTTGCATTGGTATAGGTTCTTGAAACAAATGAGATTTAAATCAATTGAGGTAATCTATGAATTTTGGTTTTAATTATTTCCTTAATTTGGTATTTTAATTTTCTATAGTGTTACTAGTGATAGATTTCATGTTTAATGCAAATTATATCATAATAGGCAACGGTGCCAACTAGTTGCCCTCACATAAAAGATCTAGCCATCAAGCCTAAACTTATCCCTACCTGAACTCACTTGACATGACACCAAAAATAAGGGAGAGTTACACTTCAAATATAAAACCCTACTTTTGATTCCTATTAGAATTTGGAGAATCTAACTTAAGTTTCCTATATTTATTATTATGCCTAGTTAAGTGTAATTTGTGTTGTCATTTCTATTTGTATTTTAGCATTTTGTGAAGGCCAAAAAATTTCCCAAATCATAGTATTTTCATTTAGTATCAAATCAGTAAGCATTTCATATTTAAAAATTAAAAAAAAAAATCTTAAGCCATTTTTGCATTTAACATCATGCCTCCAAAATCTGCATCGCGAGATCAGCTAGATAACAGCAATAGGAAATGGATGATTTTAAAATTCAATTTGAACAAATCAACCAGCACACCAATGAAAGATTTCAAAGGTTGGAAGATCTCATAATCAATCTTACCAATGAATTCAAAATTTAAATGTTAGGACTCCTGTTCTTACTCCTAACCCTGACCCATATCAAGTAGATAAAGAACCATTAGATGAGGACTACTTAGACAACCCTACAGAACTTTCCACCTAGTAAGAAATCTTATAGAAATAAGTTTAGGAATGGACCCTTTAGGAACCAAGATGCCCAGCTTGAGCCCATTAAGAAAGTGATAAAAATATTCTCTAGAGCAATCTTTTTTAATGGCAGGTCACGCAAAACTAAGTTAAGGAAGCTATAGAAGGTTGTTCGTTAGTATGAGACTCAATTTGTTGGATTGTTGGATATTTCTTTTATTGGAAAACATTAAGACTAGGAAATCAATATCTTCTTATATGACTTGAGAGAATATATCACAAAATATCTATCTATTGTCAAATGTAGTACTCACAAAGAGATGATGGATCAATTCATACAAGCAGCAACACAGACCAATGCTTTTGAGGAAAGAAATACTAGCACGAGTACCCAAATAAGTGGAGTTCCTCAAAAGAAGAAGCAATTGTAATATCAGGGGAAAAAATTTAAGGGCAACCCTCAATGCTTTTGATGCGGAAACTAGCACACCAGACTATGTGAAATGGCTGCGGACAAGTATCTTAGTTGCAATGAACTTAGTGATAAGATCAAAAATTGCAATGAGCTTAGTGATACAATCAAGGATTGCCCTCCTAAGGACAAGAAACTTGAGGATTACAAGGAAAACACGAGACAATTTTTTTGGAGTATTGGCAAGCAAAGAAAAATCAAAATAGTACTACTCTCAGCCACAACATTAATTATTGGCTCCTCAACCATATCAACAACATCCTCCTACTTGTACCAGTAAAGTACGAACTATCAAGATCAGCTCAGACCCAAGAATGACCCAGGAAGGTGATTGCACCTTGCGTTATCACTACTAGCAGGAGGCTCAACAGACTCAAGATGGGGTGACTTCTATAATTTTTTTAAGGTAATTGATGAGTATTTTATTTAACCCTAGGCATCCGATGATTCATTCATATTAGACAAACTAACATCAAATTCAAAAGTTACTCAATTACAACCACATTTATCAATTAATGTCACCCAATTCATGCATGATAGTCACCTAGTATGTTCATGACTATGATATTAGTATTAATGATGTGCATATACCCATTACACTCATTTTATTCTTATTGGATGAGTTTGATGAGATTTTGAGTATAGATTTGCTATCTAACTACAATGCCATCATTAACAATTACAATAAGAGGGTAAATTTTTGTAAGCTTAATGTATTAAATTTTAGTTTTAAGGGTGCTAGGAGAGCAATACTTTATTCAGTGCAGCAAGTAAAGCACAAAAGATATTTCTCATGAAGTGAATACCAACAAATCTAATGTTAATTTGGAAAATGTAATTTGGGAATCCTATGACGTGTTTCCTAAGGATATTTGGCGTGCTACCTGATCAGGAAACTGAGTTCCCCACAAATCAATCCTTTAAAAATCCATCTCAAGAAAAGCTACTCTTGATTCTCAAATTTGTTTGACATGCCACCAGAAAACTTTTATATTTCATGAATCTGTGACGTAGATAATAAGCATCTATATGATATCAATATCATTCTAACATCACATTTCAAGGGAAAAAATAGAGAACAAATACCATGTCAGGCATTGCTTACCAAGCAATTCATTATGTCACCCTATCTCAATAGCCAAAAGAATGGCTAAAACAAACAGGATATTATGAAATGGGCAATTGCATATTATAAGGAATGTCTAGCCTCGAAATAGTTTGATTTGTGATTAAATAAAAAGGTAACCATAAGAGATAGAGCAACAATCATTTTCAAAAGTCTAGAATGATATTAACTGTTTGTGTGCCTTTTGGGGGCTGGATGGTGAAGATTTTCCAACTATTGTTTCAATTTTATGCAAATGTTAAGAATAATTAAATAAGAGACAAAAACATTTGGATAGGTTGTGCTATGATCATAAAAGTGAACCTTTTTGGCACGGACTCCACCCAAGGACGGTATTCCTTGATGGATGATGAACTCAGTATCGATTACTCCAACATTCTTGGTCCGATCCCCCTGCAAAACAATCACACATGCATCAGCAACTTCTAAACAAATAATAATTATATAGTTTCAAAATGAACTTTTCAAGCAAACATCAAAGCAGTTTATTTGCTTGTGCTAGAAATGTAACACTAAAAAATCATACTGCATGTATTCTCCACCTTGGATGATACTTGAAACATCAAGCTCAACAAGGGGTGTGAAATGACAGATCTACTGATCAATAATCAAGTTTTTTATACTTGTGGGCTATGAAAGTGCCCATGAACTCAATGATATGCATCCTTCAATTATGGATTATCTCAAGCAAATTATTTGATTTCTCAGATATTTTTCATAAACAAAATGGGTTATCTAAAATTTATATGAGATCTAGAGAATTGAGATTTCTCTGAGTCACAAGCCTCCATAACTAATTATACCTCAAGTGCGAGACCCAAGAACATCTCATTTAAGGACTTGGTTACACTTTGGATTGGTGGTTAAATTTTAGGTCTATGAATGAAGGACATGGAAGGGGATGAGTAGTCAACTCAATCAAAATATCAGGGAACCATCATCTCAGGTCAACTTGGAGAAACAAATCCACTAACAACCAAACTCGAATACTGTATCATCTAAGGAGCCTAATTAGCAACCTCAATTTGCCTCTTCCCAGATATCTTGAATTGACAAGGGTGATGATACATTTATGGACATTCATTTTTCATGATGAGATCCTTAAATCAAGATTTGAATCAAGCGAACCTAAGGACACAAGAAAAATACCTACGATTCAAAAAGTATTTTTACACGACCATTAGAATTTTAGTATATTATACTTGACAAACTCACGATAAAATTGGCTCAAAAGCACAAAGCATAGGCAAGGACAATTTAGAGGTGTTTTTACAAGACCATTTTTAGTCAAAGGCATGGTATGTCCAATTCAATAAATCAAGATTAAATCCTAAACAAAACTTTAAAAGGATAGTAGCCTAAGACAAATGGGTGAATATGATTTGATTATGGCAGAAATTTTCAATAAAAATTTGCATGATTTGACTCAAAGGTTTGCTATTGAGTTTAACATACATAGTAGAAGACATTTTAGCATATACAAGAGGTGCCTCAAATAAGAAGCCCTGAGTTGGCCTAAAAGCTCTGGTTGAAACCTAAATTATTCAAAGAAGCTTGGACACAAGCGTTAATAACTTGGTTTGTTTGCTTTAATGATTATTTAGTTCACAACAAACATGCCAGTCTCGAATTCAAAAACGGTTGGGCTTATACCACAAGGAAAACCCAAATAAATGGTTGAAGATTAATGGGTCTCATAAGTGTTTGAACCAGCTCAAAAATTGATTGGAGTTAAATGTGGATTAGACTTAATATTTGTGTATTTAATACAAACTCAATCCGGGATTTGATAAAGTTGGCACTCACAACTCGATATTTGATAAAGGCCTCATAGACTTAAGATTCATCTATATAGTATGAATATGGCATGTCCTAAGTCAATGCTAGCTTACTTGGTCAAACAAAAACTTCTGGTTTTGCTTATTAGAGAAGCCCAGTAATAGATCTTATAACTTGGCTGTCTGAATGAGACTGTCCCGATTCATTTGTGCTGATTTGGTTTGCGAATTGTGTTTTATATTAAGAATTGAGCTTTTGAGTGCAAACTTCATCGATGTTTGGAGCTTGTAGCTTTACCTTTAGAGTAGCCCAATGAACAAGAACTTATAAATATGGTGCAATTATTGTCTCTGAATTTTAGAGAGGGTGACAAGCATGGGTCTTATAATCACACCCTATAGGGCTTATATCCACAAATCGAGCAAAATCTAACGATAGTCATGTTTGATGGATTTGAATGATTTGACTTGATTATGTTTGATTTATTTTGTCATGATGTGATGCACATGTTCTCTCTTGTATGATGAGGTTCTCTCTTCTTGTTGTTTTGTAAAAATATTAAATGGGCAAATTTGATTTGATATATGCATGTTATATTTGAAAAATGAATATTCTTATAAGGAAAATGGAGTAAAAATGTAAACATTTTCAACTCTCCTTTACGACACAATAATAGAACTATAAACTACCCCAACATTTTTATGATGAGGTTCTCTCTTCTTGTTGTTTTGTCAAAATATTAAATGGGCAAATTTGATTTGATATATACATGTTATATTTGAAAAATGAATATTCTTATAAGGAAAATGGAGTAAAAATGTAAACATTTTCAACTCTCCTTTACAACACAATAATAGAGCTATAAACTACCCCAACATTTTTATGAAGAGATTCTCTCTTCTTGTTGTTTTGTCAAAATATTAACTGGGCAAATTTGATTTGATATATACATGTTATATTAAGAAAATGAATATTCTTATAAGGACGATGGAGTAAAAATGTAAACATTTTCAACTCTCTCCTTTACAACACAATAATAGAGCTATAAACTAGAATCCTCCTATTTTTTCTCTAAACACCTCAATAATGTCACACTCTTTAAATTGTCAATCAACATTGGACTGCAACCCATCTGTGCTGTATCAACTTCTCCCTCCATGAGATACCCATCTTTGTCTCAAACACTATCATAAGCAACATTCTTCGAGCATCCATGCCCCACTGATGGATGATAAAAGCTATTCTATCAAAGCTCTCTATCAATACCCTTCATCGATAATCTCCATTGATACCTCCACTGACATTATTTATTCGTGTATCTTTTAACATATCTATGTTTTTCCAACACTAGTCTCATTGTTGACTCTACATATGATTCACATTTCATCCCTTCATGGATCAGTCGTACTCATCTAGCAACAATCACAACATTTGGGAAACAAAACCTTCTACTATTTCATGTATGGTCACTACTATTTCCAAACTCAAGTTGGCGCCTTCTATGTCACCTTGAGTTTATGGGGGTGTTACAATATCTAAATTATCACATGTACTAACAAATTATAATAGGAATCTTCAATAGTTATTATTGTTATATTTTCGCATTATTGGAGATATTCCCCTTTATTACAATTTCCTTAATGATTTTTCTCTCTTGCCTATAAATAAGCATATGCATGCTTGTATTATGAATTCAATGAAGTGAAATTCTTTCCATTTTTCTTCCTTCTAAAGCACCCAATGAAATCAAATGGACTCAATTAACATTATAAGGGTATAAATTAGGTTAGGATAAGACCTATCCCAGCTATGACAATTTGAGGTTTAATCGGGCTAAAATTAGGTCAATTTTAGTGGAACACACATGAGCTAAGTTTGGTTCAATTTAAGTTGGGTTAGTCTAAGCATCTAGATTTTAGATTCACTTTGGTTCAGTAGTTACTTAACACACATTGTATGTTGAGATGACCAGGTCTAACCAACTGAGGGTCTTGATTGTTCATGATTTGATCAATTACGTAAGGCTTAACTTAAGATTGAACTAGGTTGACATATGGGCTAGCTTCACCAAGTCAACATATAATTAGCTTATGACACCTCACCCAAATTCAACTAAGTTTAAATCTATCAGAAGGGACCTAAAGCAATAGTCAATTATACTTAACAAGGTCCAATAAACTTATGCATTGATAAATAATATGGAAAAAAAAGGTCCAATAAACTTACTAGCTCAAGGGCAATAGGTCATATCACCTCAAGCACTAGTTGGGTTTCATCATACCAAGGCTAAGCCTTATTTAAGGTCAAGGGTTCTAATATGTTAGTTTTGTCTAGAATGTGATTGTGTCGATCAATCGAGTTGTACTTCTACCTCTGACCTTAATTCCATCGGCTAAGCTCGCCAGGGGTCCTCCCCCAATGAATTTTTTTCGGTACAACCGTATAGCTCTGCGGCGCTGTGAACTCGAGCGCTACGGTGCCGTATAGTTTTCTTGGAGACAAATAGAGAGCGGAGCATTGCGGTGCTCCAAACTCTAGTGCTGCTAGAGAACGTTGCGGCGCTCTAGACTCCAGCGTTGTCAAGCAAACTGAAGACAGAGAGTGGAGCATCGCAGCGCTCCAAACTTGGCGCCGCATGGCTGCGAGGCGGGCTGGGCAATTTTCTTTCTCGTTTTTCATGAATGGTTGCGTCCCTTGATGGTTTAAGTGAATTTCTCTCTGTTTTTTTTATGAAAAATGTGCAAAGGTGAGGAGATACAAGGAGAGAGTGAGAGAGAAGAGAGATATGTACTATTTCTCCCAAATTTTTATAGTGAATCGTTTGATGTGGTGTCCATAATTTTTTCTTGGTTTCGAGTTTTTCCACATCAAATCTTGGTGTTCTTTCTTTCCATTGACATTTTCTCTTTCTTATTTGTTTTGCTACTTGGTTTTACTTCCCCAACATAATAGAATTTAAGTAATAAGCTAAGTTTAGCTCAATTAGATATGGGAGTCCCATAAATTCAAGCGTAAGTCAACCTTGATAGACAATGATAAGCCTAAGATTATTTTAATGTTTATTTAACTTTGAGTGGGTCTACATAGGTTAGAGATACCATCAAGTTGTGCCTAAGGACTTTACTTTCATCATCTCATCTTAGATTATGATTCACTCATTAGACAGAGATGCAATGATCTAAGGCCACACATAACTTAATAGATTGACAAGATCAGAGCTTGAATCAGTCAAAATATGACTACTCAATGAGGCCAATATAATGATCAGCTCAAATCAATGAAAATCATATTAACTAATAACAATCAAAGGATCACACTAAAAAGCAATGAGGTTGATGGGATAATCAATGCCGAGAATTCACAAGGTATCATATGATAAGCTTGGGTCATGCACAAACTATTTTAGATCAAACATGCACAATAGAGTTGGGCTAGTAGACTAGAGGATCACACAAGTCACACCAAGGGGAGACAAACCAACAAAATTGAACACATAAGTTAGCTTGATTTGATTTAAGCCTTCGATGAAAGGAATTCACTCATATTGAACAAAAGTTGTGCCAAATTCTCCTAAGTTTATCCGAGATTATCAAGGAATAAGTGTTGTCACCCAAAATGCAAGTGATTCTCAAAGGATATTGTTAGACCAGTCCACTAGACCGATCCAACCGGTCCCCAAAATGCAAGTGATTCTCAAAGGATTCCATTCCATACGGGACCGGCTTACGGACAACAGAGGCGGAGAGTTCCACCTCCTGCATGCCAATCAAACCGCCAATTCAGAAAAAGCTATTTAGGAAGGATTTTTGAGGGATTTAGGAGGGAAATTTAAATGTAGGGACTGTTTAGAGATTTCCTCTTTGATTGTATGCATTAAATAGTTGGTTTTCCTAGGGTTAGGGCATCTTGAATTTGGCTGAAATTTGAGATCTCTTAGGTTTAGATTTTTAGGCTCTAGCGGCGTCTAAAGATTTGGGAGAGATAGATCCTCCTCTCGAATAGAGGATCAATTGTATCATGTTATTTTTCCGTTTCTATTTCTTCGAATAATACAAATTACCTACTGTTTTCCTGGTTTTATGCGGATTTTTGTGGAGCATTCTCGTTGTTTTCCAAAGATTGCTAGGAAATTCTTGAGATCTTCAAGTGTTTCCTATCAGATATCTTCACTTGCCTAATATTTTTTTAGAATCAACTAGAACAGTGTGAAGACCAAGGATTTATTGACCTATTTTTAGAAGTCGAAACTCTCAATATAATTACATCAAGAGATTTCATATATTTTGAAGTGTAATGCGTATTGCATGTTATTGTATAGTATTGCATGTTATTGCATTGATGAACGAGTGTAATATTTTGGTTGATCAAAATGTCTCTTGTTAAGCTTTGAAGTACTCTTTTATCTTTTTTTTAGCCTATAACCATTTCAAATGAAGAAAATAATGAGGATGGTTAAATATGTCAAACATTTTAAACTTCACTGAATGGAATAGACCTTTTTGCACGTGAGAGGAGAACACCAAATTCTCTCCTCTAGGATTTTGATGTTATGATCTTCAAATATAAGATTAAAATCATAATTCTCATTAGTATCAATAAAACTTGTGGCATATATGACTTAAAAGAACATTTGGGATATTCGACAAGATGAAAAAAAATTATTGAATTGTTTAGATAGCATTAGAATATAGCTATGATTTTTAATGTGCAGTCTTTCAAAATTAAACACATAATTGTTGACTAATTGATAATTAAAATGTATTTGATGGTTTTGCCTAGTGAAATATGAGTAAAATAATAGGTTTCTACAAGACTTGCAGTTATCTTTTTGTTTTTTCAATTTATGAATGATTAAATTGTTATAGAAATTGATGAAAATCAATTCCAAGGGGCCAGTTGATTTTGAAGATCATACAACAACAACAACATCAAGCTTTTGTCCCACTACGTGGGGTCAACTACATGAATCTTTTTTTTCCATTGTGTCCTGTTAAAAGTCAAATTCTCGTTTAAATCTAATAAAGAAAGATCGTTTCTAATATTTTCTAACCAAGTCTTTTTAGGTCTACCTCTACCTTTCTTAACATAAGTCAAATCTAATACCACTACTTTCCTAACCGGGTCATCAGAAGGTTGTTGTTTTATGTGACCAAACCATATTGTTGTTTTATGTGACCAAACCATCTAAGGTGACTCTCTCTAATCTTATCTTCCACTGCAGCTACTCCAACCTTTTCACATATATGCTCATTTTGTATCCTATCTCTAAAGGTAAAGCCACTCATCCACCTGAGCATCCTCATCTCTGCAACATTTAACTTAGTATTATGCTTCTCTTTTAATGGCCAACATTCGGCACCATAAAGCATTGCAGGTCTCACCACCATCTTATAGAATTTTCCCTTAAATTTGAGGGGGGCTTTTCTATCACACAAACAAGCCCGATGCATTCCTCCACTTCAACCATCCAACATGAATTATGCTGATAATATCCCCATCTATTTCACCATCACTCTAAACAATAGATCCAAGATATCTTAAACGTATACTCTTATTAATGACTTGATCGCCTAAAGTCACAATCACCTCACTAGATCTATTACTACTAAAATTTCACTCCATATATTCCGTTTTAGATCTACTCAAGCGAAAACCTTTAGACTCTAAGGTTGACCTCCATAATTCAAGTTTACCTTCAACTCCCTCTCTAGTCTTATCAACAAAAAGAATATCATCAGCAAAAAGCATACACCAAGGTACATCCTCTTGCAAATGTCTAGTGAGAACATCCATGACTAAAGCAAAAAGATATGGGCTTAGGGCTGATCCTTGAAGTAATCCAACTGAAATAGGAAAATACTTGGTCAAACCACCTTGTGTTTGAACACAAGTAATAGCTCCTGCATACATATCTTTAATGATTTGAATATAAGCGTTATTAACTCCTTTCTTTTCGAGAACTCTCCATTGCACTTCTCTTGGAACTTTATCATATGCTTTTTCTAAATCAATAAATATCATATGTAGATCCTCCTTATTCTCTCTATATTTTTCCATCAAACCTCTCAATAAATGTATGGCTTCCATAGCAGACCTACCGGACATGAATCCAAATTGATTTTGAGAAACATTAATATCACACCGCAACCTATGCTCCATAACTCGCTCCCATAGTTTTAAAGTATGACACATCAACTTAATTCATCTATAATTCGCACAATCTTGTGCATTACCTTTATTCTTAAAAATAGAAATTAACACTCATTCTCCACTCATCTGGCACATTATGAGAAGAATGTGAATTCACTTGCATTGCAAAATTATGAGAAGAATGTGCATTCACCTCCTGAGAGAAGAAAATTTATTTCTTTCTATAACTCCCTTTCAATGTAGTTTTCTTCAGTTGAACTTCAAGATAACTAGATGTGTAAAAAAAAGTTTCTGTAACATTTAAAATCCATATATCTAACACATAATAGTATATTATGAATGCACGGTGCTTTCTTGCTCCACTTGCATTGCAAAATTCTTGCAAGACGCATATAGATACTGAACATTATGTTCATAAATTATGCCAAACACTAGGCACTAATTTTTGTTTATAAAAGTAACCTTTTTATCTGGCAAACTAATCATTTACTATTCAACCTCTACAATTTTATCTTATACTTGAAGGAATTAACCTAAGGTTCTATGATTTATCAATATTTATTTTTCAATCCACATACTTTCTTGTATTATTTTTAATCTTATTTATTTTCTTTTTCAAAATTTATCAAACAATTACCTTTGATATTGTAACTCACGTGAGTGTCTCGAGTTTTACAGATTCACCCACCACTTTCCTCTCTAAATCTGGGTGATGCCTAAAGGTAGCTAATTATTGCTTCCTTATGAATAGTTATTATTACATGCCTGGTAATAACGAGATACAATTTTTTAATAATCAAATGATGTTAGACAAGAGAAAATTCACCAAATAACTAGTAATAATCAGATCTAATTTTTCGGTAACCATATGATAGCAAAAAATAGAAAGACTAAAAACGATAGGACTCCAAAATAAACATCTTTTCTAAAAGGGACTGATAGGTATTATTTGAAAATGGAAGGACTGGGTATCAGTTGAAAATGACAGGACTAACAAAGAAATGTACTTAAACTCTAAGAACTAAGAGCAATTCATCCTTATAATTCTGAGGACTAAGTAGTTTATTAAACACTTCCTATATGAAGTGTATGGAGTGTACCACAAATAGCAACTACATGCACTTAATTAAAACAAAAAAAAGCTAGTTGGGCAAATTAAACGAGACATCAGTCAAATATAAGAAAATGGAAGTCTGTCAACCAAAGCAAATAGAAAAAGGCAGATGAGATTCACAAGGAATGCAAATGGCTTTTATTTCATGAACCCAAGAAGCGCAAAGAAATTACAATATTAGCATATTAGGCTTACAGAAGCGAACAAAAAAAGGTAGAAAAATCATTGCTATTGGGCTAAATGTAATAGATCTGAAGATGCACACCTGAGCACAATATCCAAGTTTCATGTCCAAACCCCAACCATGTATCAGGTCATTCTGCATAATGACAATTGTTGTTAAATAGAGCAATCTGGTTAATTCTCTAGTAAACGGAATAGTAAAGATTTCAACAAAAAAAAAGCTCCAAAAGCTTAGGAAGAAGCTCAAAATTTAATCTATATTTTCCAATAAAGGCCTCACTTTAGCATATTAGTTTACATAAAGATCCAAGGACTATAAATCATACAGGAAACATGTGGCATTTGATCTTTACATAATTAACATAACACAGTGCAGATACTCTACATACAAATTAAAATACATCCCATGCATATAACCATGGACCACTGCTTTCAAATTTATTTTAACAAAAATTACATATTAATTGGAATCAATGCACAGAATACAAGAAAAATAGCTGTGTTAAATGTTGAGAATATGTCAATAAAGCCAAGATATACAAGCTTAAAAAGTAGAGAGAAAAAAGAAAAAACAATATCTTCCCATCAAAATTCAACATTTATATACGAAAATTAAAAAACATTATTCATCATCATTATGCCTATCAAAACGAGTTGTGGTTGACTTATTGGATCCTAATTCTCCATTCATTCATGCAAAGTGATGAATGAAGTTGTTAAAAAACCTATCTTGTGCAAATCCTTATGCTCAACTTCTATTCATGGTTGAATCCAATACAATCTTTTTCTCATAAACTTCAACAAAAATTTTACATCCTTATCACATCAGTGTTTCTTCTACCATTTATTTTACAAAACAAAATCAGTTGAGTTTATTTTTCATTATTTTATCATAAAAAAACGTTACTCTAATCAAAACTTAGAATAAAATCATTTCTCAGCAGTTCCTTCCAAGTTTTTCTAAACATCCATTTTAAAATTTGTATTTTCACCATATTCAACTTGGCTATCAATATGTATTTTACAATTCAACAATCTGATTCATACAACATAAAGTGTCTAATTACTGTTTCACAAAATTTACCTATCCCGATGATATTCTCTAATCACATAAAAATCTGACACACTTCAATATTTTAACCACCCAAGCTAAACTCTAGAATATATATCCTCTTCTCTAATGCCAAAAAGAAAAAAAGAATTCAAAATTGTATACTATAATGAAAGACATTGCAAAGTACTTAGAAAAGAGACAAAATGTCAAGAAGAAAATGCAGTTATAACATTAAATACATCATAATATTGGATCTCATAGCCATTTCAATTCAAAAAAAAGATATGTTCAGTATCTTAAAGAAAAGGATAGGAAGTCAACCTGAATAAGATGCCACACACATCGCCATGCAGATTTGGAAAACACGGGAACCATACCCTCAACCCATCTATCGACAGAATTCCAATTCAAGAAATATTGCAAGTAAGTCATCACACCAAAAAAAGAACAAAAAAAAAAAAAGAAAATTAATTGGCAAGTAACCTACCTCACATAATGCAAAGTCCAAGTATTTCTAGAAAACAAACAACAAAGCAAAGAGACAGAAAAGCATACAGATTATAGTTCATCTTATAAAAACTTTATGATGGGCAGCTTCAGTAATACTTTGCTTAAATTTGCCTGGACATAAGCCATTCATACTCAAGGAAACATTTACTAGTAAGACAACATTTGCTATTAAATAAAGTAGAAACAGAAATCCTGAGCAGGTTGAAGCTCCCACCCTCCCTCATTCCCTTCCTCACTACTGATACCTAGCAGCCGTCCTTCATTGTAACCATTTAAGTCACGTCATATAGGATTAGAAGTTATGGTATCTTCAAATATGGCTATTCTTGAGCGCTCCTTTCTTTCCTATGCCGAGGGCGTCTTCTTCTTCACATCGTTGCAAGTCCCAGCCACATAATTCTCCAATTAAGAAAGAGATCTTTGAGTTCCTCTCTTTCATCACAAACAGCTCTTCTACTGTGTCGTGTTTTTCCTTTTCTCCCTCTCCTTTTCCTTTCCATCACCCTTTTTGTTCCCAGTTCCCAGCCATCGCTATTATTCTTAATTGTAGTTGTTGGATTGTTCATTTTGTTCCATGAAATTGTTCACACCAGTGCTATGGGGAACTTCATCATCTCACGACTTAATCTTGTAAAAGGGATGGTTATACTTAATTTGATTTAAGTATTGATATATAACTGAAAAAGGACATGTTTTTAGTTGGATGACGTGTTTTAGTTTTTTTTTTTTCCTTCTTATATATATATATATATATATATATATATATATATATATATATATATGTTTCTTTGGTTTGTGCTGGTCAACATTAATTCTTTAGAGTTTGAGTTGTGTTCAAACGGTGATGCTTCACATCAGAGTTTGGGTGGTCAATAATATATGCTTCCAAATTTGCTCAAGGTGCACAGAAAGAATTATACAAGTATGCATCGAAGCTGGCTGCAGTTATTTTTACTTTGAAGAATTACATACACTATCAATACGGAGTTCAATATGAGATTTTCATATGCCATAGAAGCTTAAAGAATCTTTACCATGTAGGAACTTAAGGCAGAGACAATGACTTGAGCTGATGAAGTAAATAAAATAGCTAACGCAAATTTATTGAGTTAAAAATCCTAAAAAGGCTAAAACATGATATTATAATTCTAATCTTTAGGGCATAAAAAGCAACACAAATGGCTTATACAGTCATAAGATAATGAAGTTCAGATAGCAAGGAATACTATTCTACTTGTATAGAAAACCTGCTAATGAAGTAGAAAACTTATACCCAGTGCATGGAGGTCCTTTGCTTTCGTTTGAGCAATTTACGCTTCCACAAAAGTACACCCTCCTAAATTAGTAAGGCAAAAAAATTAAAGGATGAGGAACTGCACCATAAAATTTCTAAGGCTATAAAAAATATTTGCTCAGGTAGATAAATATTAAATCTACCTATGAACTTTTGTCTTTCTATTTCGGACTGTAATTCGATGATGAATGTCAGATGAAAACTCTGGATCAACCGCAGGTTGTGAAATCTCCAATCCTTCAGAAAAAATTATCTGCATGTACCTGGAATTAAACAATTTCTTTTTTGCTTGTTAGCAGGATGGAAGGGATTGTAAGAAGCAGAAAACAAGAAGTCAACACAGAATGATTGCATGAAACTACGATGATCTGAACACAAAAAAGTACTAGGAGAAATCATTTGTACAAGGAAATATTAGAAAATTCAAGAGATCCCTATAATTTTCAAGAGATTCACGTAATTAAATCAAAGAAACTCAGAGCATTCCAAAGATCCAAGCACCAAATAGAGATGAACATTATATGTTTAGTTGCACAAAACATTTTGCTTTATTATTTTCTTTAATTAATTTTTAAGATTAGCGCTTATTTCAATATAAAAAGATTTCATTTATTTCATGGAGACTAGATGTTATTTGGTTATAAATATTAATGGCTTATACCCTGAGTGTGAAAATCTACTTTCTGTTGAACTAATTCCAAAATACGTGTAATGGTTTGTTCCCATCAGCATATTTAGTTATTCTGGTTACAAGTGTCATATTATGAGAATAGCATCAACAGATGTAGAATTGGACAAAGTTAATGCCCCCTCTAGAAGAAAATGAATTTGAGATCATATATAATCAGAAGAAAAATAAAACTAATCCGTCAAATGTGAATTATATTCCTCCCTTCAAAGAAGACATTCGAAGAAAAACAAGAGCTGTTTTTTTTTTTTAATGGTCTTCAAAAATTCTAGCTCATACTTGAAAAACAAAAGGAAAGAAAGAATAGAGAGCAAGCTAGCAAAGGTTCAAACTGTCATAGAAATTCATGAAAATGAGACAATGAAATCAAGCATGTTGAGGAAACTCCAACCCTCACCAATAATCAATGTGTTAATTAAGGCTATAGAATCTACGTAATTAAGTAGCATAACTGCAAATATCTACATTTTACTAAAAATATAGACGCAAGCATGTCATATTTCTTAGGAATAATTGAGTAGAAATTCAACCTCATAAATACCTTCCAGGATTAAAATAATCAACTCCTATATCTTCATCCCAGAGAAAAATATAATCATATAAAGCTACCACATCTGGATGTAGAAAGCGCTTCGCAAACCACCTGCAAGAAATTTTCTGAAAATTTATATCATTAAGGCTTACAAAAACATCTATGCGGTCCATGAATTTCTGGGATATTTTGAGATAAATGTACGTTTCTCTGCCCAGGTATAATAACAGATACAGGACATAACCAGGCCATTAACTAAATGATGCAGCATGCATGGTAAAAAAAGTACACGTGAATGCTTGAAGAGAATTGTTTCATACGATTAACTTGTAAAGATGTGTCCGTAAAACAATATATATTACCACTTTGTTTGGTTTTGAGCAAGTATGTGAATTGCCTTGTCAGTCCACCCAAGATCTTGCCAACCATTTACATTTCCATCATAATGAAAAAGTATGATGGAACAATAATCTGCTAAAAACTGAACTAAGAAGAATGGAAGACTCATTAGCTTTATATATAAAAGAAAAAGAGGATGCCATAACCAAGCTCACTTTGAAAGTAGATTATCCGCATACCTTACGAACCATACTGTCTACATTTCGTTTTTGTGATATACCAACAGCAATTGCCAATAAACCAGAGAAGTTTACATTACTATCCTGAAAAGAAACACAATATTCATTTATCGTGATAACATATAACGGCTGGGCATATCCCCATCCAGTTAGACGAAGTCAAAAAAAAAAGTACAACACTTTCTAACAAAAATAGCGTACCTAAATTACTATTTCAGGGAACAGCTTTTTCCAATGAAACATGACAATGCAGGAAGACAAAAGTAAATCAGCCAAAATTTACAATATAAACCAGATTTCCTTACAGAATCATTCCTGGCAAAATAAAGGATAAACCACAAAAATGTTGCCAGATCTGTGTTGAATGTGCAGTTCAAGAAGCTCGGAACAAACAATCTAATATAGGGGAGCTCAAGCTTACTTAAAGCTAAAGTGGTTAATTGAGATTGAACGTCACTCCAAATTAGATCAATGTTAGCTCTCTTTGAAATGAACAAGACTATTAGTGATCCAAGCTTGGCTCGGATGGAGCTAAGTCAGGTAGAGATTGGATGGGAATGAGCTAGCTAGCTTGAAAATTGATTGAAATAGAAATGACTTCATTGAAGGAATGACTGACAAGGTCACCCTAAACTATACATTAATGAGGGAATCCCTGTGAACAGATGAATGCCTTCATTGAGGCGATAATGATAAAAAAGCACAAGGGGATAGGAGATTGAAGTCATTATACCTTAGAAGATGGTTCCACATTGTAGCTTCACTCCAATGACTCATCAATATAGTTCCCTCCAAGCTCTACTAAACATTCAAGAATGATGGTGCTTATAAAGGGAGGAGAGGCTCCTTCCTATCATATAAGGCAATATGGGATTGTATTTGGCAATGTAGGATCGAATCCCCTTTGAGAAGGTGAGATGGCTGCTAGAAGTCCTTCAGCTGGGTAACACTTACTAAGGCTGTCATGGAGAAAGAAACAAGCGAATTCCAAATATCATTTTAATGATAGAAGAAACAAATCATCCATAAGAAGAAGACCACTAAGTCTTACCTATCATATTGCTAACTGCATTTTATTACATCACATGGTTATTTATAGAAGTGCAAGGAATGGAATTTGAAGAGATAAGAAGGAAGGGGCCCATAATACAGTAAGTTCTTTAAATGCATAAGATGAAATTTTAATGCATATGTCCCTACTTGACATATCATCTTCTATGGTATTGAAAGTTATGATTCACCTTCTCCACACGTTAAACTGTTGAATTTTGGATACTTAATGGATAAGCTATTTCAAATTCACTGCAAATCCTCATTGATAAGTTACTTCAAATCCAAGCCAAATCTTAAAGAATACTATTCCCTTATCCAAGCATGGTCCGAACATCTCATGCATGGCTCATGCAAAGTAAACACAATAGTTCTTTAAGGAATACACCACTACAAACTTCCCATCAATAATATATAAATTGATTTATTATGAAAATATATTTTCCAAACATAAAGTACAACTCAAGAAAACATATTAGAATACAATCAGTTGTATTGCATCGGGCAACGTTTCATAGGAAACCACTGGGGTTGGTCGGGTTCATGTTGGGGAACAGTACACACGAGAGAAATCACTAGCAATAAAAACCGAGTAAAACAACTGCAAGGAAAAATAGAGAATAAAGAGATAAGGATTTATGTTTTTTGGTGTTTATCTCCTACTTCCACAGCTACACAAACATTTTCATTAGTTTTAGAAACTAGTATAAAAATACAAAATATTTGTCCACTCAAATATTTTTCTCACTTGATTTATTTTTCTAACTTTCCTCCCCTTGATTTTTTCTTTCCTCTCCTAACATCTCTCATCTTTTCGTTGATCTTTACCTCAAAGCCCAAATAAAAGAATTGATAATAATAAATTTATTATCATATAATTTGTTACCTCTATTTTATTAAACTTCACCAAAGTCATGCAACCAGAAGCTCTTCAAAATAATAAAGAACTTCTATTCTTTAGCATACAATGAAATAACCAAATTTTAATTTGGCATTTTCTTCCTCCAGCAGATTAGTTCAAAGGTTTTGCTGCAAGGTTGCTACAACCTTTGAGCAGGCATCAAACTTTTGTTCTTGTCACTGCCCCAGCGAACCTCAGAAATCGATCTTCAACAAAAACTCGCTCTAAACTCCATAACCGTAAGGCCATAAAAGTCTAGAGGATTTTACATATAGATGCAAGCCTTGTTGTAGGACTCAACTTGTCATAGACATGCTCACCAGTTGTCACCACCTCTCCCTCCATCAGCCACCATATTGCCCTCACAGCAAGCATGCTTTCAACTCAATCACAACCACTGCGTACTTGTGCATGTCACCTACCACCTCCAGCTTCAAGATCTTAATAATAACCACCTTGTAGGTCAACTCAATGACTCTGCGATACCCATCATCAAATCAAGCATCCGCTGGTTTCACTCTAAAAAAATAAAATAGAGTTGCAACTACAATGCTGGTCTACTGGATTCACACAAAGGAATCTTCATTTTACTATATTTTTTGAGATTACCCAATGCTATAGGTGCTGGCCTTGCTTAGATTTTTTAGAGGCATAACAGGCGGCAATATCATAATAAGTTTGATGAGAAACAAGGGCACAATTTTAGGCAACAAATTTTAACATATTTGGCATTCATAATTTGTAAATATTAACAATAAATATCGACCAAATCTTCTTCAAACTTTCAAAAATTTAATCAAGGATTTTATTTCTATGCCCCATGTCTTAACAGGTCATACAAAATTATGCATTCCAACTTGAGTTTTGGAGGTTAATTTTTTATCTTCTTTGTTAACACTAGGGCGTTCCCTGGAAGTGACGCGCTATATGGCCTGAATACAGCGAAAAGTATGCAAGGGTCGCTGCACCGGCCCCAGGTGCAGTGTTAAATAGGCAAGGGTTCCCACATCATGGACAAATGTGCGCAAAAAAACTAGTCCGTGAAACTAAAATTAGAATAGGAACTTTGAATATAGATTTCCTTACAGACAAATTAATGAATTAATAAATATTATGATTCATAGAAAGATAAATATTCTATGCATTCAGGAAACTAAATGGGTTGAAGAGAAGGCTAAGGAAATTGATAGTTTAGAAATAAAATATGGTACTCTGGTAGGTATTGTACTAGAAATGATGCAGATGTGATTATAGCTAAGAGTTTGGAGGATAATGTTGTAAAAATTAATAAAATTGGAGATATGATCATAATTTTAAAGATTGTTGTCGATGCTAAGATTATTAATATTATAAGTATTTATACTCCTCAAGTAGGTTTAGATGTGTGTTCAAAATTAAAATTTTGAAATGACAACAGGCACCTCTTGAAGAAAATTTTTATTGGAAGTGATTTAAATGGAAATATTGGTAGAGAGATAGATGATTTTAAAAGCATTTATGGTGGCTAAGGGTGTGAACGAGTAAAGCCGCTCGCAAGCAGTCTCAAACACGACTCATTAACAAGCTCGTGATTCGAGCTTATCGAGCTCGAGCTCAAGTAGAATTTCAAGCTCGTTGGATTATTGATATCGAATTCGATCTAGATGATGATCGGCTTGATTACTCGTCGAGCGGCTCGATTAAACGCATGCGAACTGGAGGACCGTGGAACCCAAAATGCGGAAGGTGAACTGCAAGTGAACTGGCAAAGCGCGGAAGGTGAAGCGCGTGCGAGAAAGGCGAAGCACGGGCGAATGTCGGACTGCGGAAGCTCGCGAGCTGGTTTTACTTGCACGGGCCGAGCTCGAGCTCGATTCGAGTTTAAGCTAGAGATTTGGCTCATGAGTCGAGCTCTAGTTAGGCATAACTCAAGCTCGACTCGACCCCTAATGGTGGCTATGGGTTTGGAGCGACTAATGAAGGTGGTACGACCACATTAGATTTTACTATAACTTGTGATTTTGTGATTGCTAATACCTTATTTAAAAAAAGAAATGAGCATCTCATCATTTATAAGAATGGATATATTAAAACTCGGATTGATTATTTTCTTATATGAAAAATAGATCGTTTAGATTGCAAAGATTATACAGTTATTATGAGTGAAACTTATATACCCAACATCACTTATTAGTTTTGAACTTTAAGATGAAGAGGTGGAATATAGAAAATAAAGTAAAACGTTGATCTAGAATTAGAAGGGCATTTAAAGAATATTAACAAAAATATTTTTTAGAGTAAAATTCTAAATCTTAAAATTTTGTCTATGCATAGGGAAGTTAATATTATGAGAAAAAAGATAGCTAGTGATATTAAGAATGTTGTAAAAGATGTGCTCAAAGTATCAAAGAGAAAAGCTCCTAATAGTAAAAATAGCTGGTGGTGGAACAAAATATGCAAGAAAATATCAAAAATAAAAAGTCTTGTTATAAAATTAATTTAGATGTAAGAACTCAGATAATTAGGAAAGATATAAAGAGGTCGATAAGGAGTCCAAGAAAGCAATATTCGATGCAAATATTTTAATTTTTAATGATTTATATAATAGATTAGTTACTAAGGAGCACGAAAGATATATGTATAAGTAAGTCAAACAAAGAAATAAGAGTAATAAGGATTTAGTTCAAGTGAAGTGCATCAAGGATGAAGATCAAAAAGTATTTTTATTAGAAGAGGATATTCAACAAAGATGAATGAGATATTTTGCTAAAATTTTCAATGAAGATTGTGAGAAAATGATTGAATTTAGTGACCTTAGCACCCTAAATGAAAATAAAGATTTTTTTTAACCAGCATAATAATAAAACCGAATTTAGAGAGGCTTTAAAGAAAATGAAGTGTGGAAAGGTTGTTGGACCTGATGATATTCCAATAGAGATGTGAAAATGCTTAGAAGAAGAAGGAATTTTTTGTCTTACTAAACTTTTTAATATTATTTTAAAGACTACAAAGATGTCAGATGAGCGTAGAATGAGTGTGTTGATTCTTATTTTTAAGAATAAAGGTGATGCACAAGATTGTGCAAACTATACAGGTATTAAGTTAATGTGTCATACTTTAAAACTATGGGAGAGTTATGGAGCATAGGATATGACGTGATACTAATGTTTCTCAATAAATTTGGATTCATGCCGGGTAGGTCTAATATGGAAGCTATATATTTATTGAGAGGTTTGATGGAGAAGTATAGAGAGAATTAGGAGGATCTACATATGATATTTATTGATTTAGAGAAAGCATATGATAAAGTTCCAAGAGAAATGCTATAGAGAGTTCTAGAAAAGAAAAGGGTTTATAATGCTTATATTAAGTCACTAACGATATGTATGCAAGGGCTATTACTTGTGTTCTAACACAAGGTGGTTTGAACAAGTATTTTCCTATTTCAGTTTGATTACATCAAGGATTAACCTTAAGCCCATCTTTTTGCTTTAGTCATGGATGTTCTTACTAGACATTTGCAAGAAGTTGTACAATGATATATGTTTTTGCTTATGATATTCTTCTTGTTGATAAAACTAGAGAGGGAGTTGAAGGTAAACTTGAATTATGGAGCTCAACCATAGAGCTTAAAGGTTTTCGTGTGAGTAGATCTAAAATCGAATATATTGAGTATAATTTTAGTAATAATAGATCTAGTGGGGGGATTGTGACTTCGGGCGATCAAGTCATTAATAAGAGCACACATTTTAGATATCTTGGGCCTATTATTCAGAGTGATGGTGAAATAGATGAGGATATTATTAGTAGAATTCAAGTTGAATGGTTGAAGTGGAGGAATGTATCGGGCTTGTTGTGTGATAGAAAAGTCCCCCTCAAACTTGAGGAAAAATTCTATAAGATGGTGGTGAGACCTACAATGCTTTATGGTGCAGAATGTTGGCCATTAAAAGAGAAGCATAATATTAAGTTAAGTGTTGCAGAGATGAGGATGCTCAGGTGTATGAGTGGCTTTACTCTTAGAGACATGATACGAAACGAGCATATACGTGAAAAGGTTGGAGTAGCTCCAGTGTAAGATAAGATTAGAGAAAGTTGCCTTAGATGGTTTGGTCACATAAAATGACGGCCTTCCGATGACCCGATTAGGAGAGTGGATGTATTAGATTTGGATTATGTTAAGAAAGGTAGAGGTAAACCTAAATATACTTTGTTAAAAAATATTAGAAATGACATCTCTTTATTATATTTAAATGAGAATTTGACTCTTGACATGACACAATGGATAAAAAAGATTCATGTAGACGACCCCACGTAGTGGAATAAAGGTTTGATGTTGTTGTTGTTGTTGTTGTTGTTGAGTTGTTGTCTGAAAAGAAAAAGGGTTGCAACCTAGATGAATGATAATATGCATGAAGCTTTGGGTTTAATCCCACAAGAAATTGTTAAAAAACATGTTAGTGAGGAAATACCAAATGATTGATCCTTGTCCATAGGCTTACACTTTGGGGTCGAAATATGTTTAACCACAAGTGAATATGGCTCGACTTTGGTCCCCATTGGTTCACCCTAACAACTAGCATGGTTAAGGAACAAGTGGTTGTTGTGATTTGTGACTTTCATGGTTCTTGGTATCTTCTAGAACGTTTGAGCAAAGTTCAAGAGCAGGTGTGATTTCCATGATTGATCGGCATAGTTGAGTTGGATTGAGTTGGATTTTGGTGCATAATAATTAATAAAAGCTTCTTTTGAGGGTGAATAGAAGACAATGTAGAGAGCTCTCACGTGAGTAGGAGATTGTTAAGGCACATGAAACCCTGGGTTTAGTCTTCCATTAAATTACTGAAAATATGCTTATGTAAAAAAAAATGATTAGCCCTCATCTATAGGCATAAGTTTTGGGTTGAAATTAGGTCTGACGACCAGCAAGTCGGACCCCACTAAGATTCCCCTTTTGTTCACTCCCTAACAATAGAGACTTTCAATGTATAGCCACACCCAAAATGCCTACATGCCCTTCAAAACTGCAAAGCGGATGGATTGGATGTTTTATACCAATGACCAATTAAAAATAAATCAATTTGGTGCAAAAATTTGCAATATTACATGCACAAAATGCAAAGGTTGAGTTCTCCAACATAAAACTGAATACTTAGTATTAGAACAACATGGAAAACAGCCATAATGCCACGTTGGCAAACGTAACTTGTTATTCATCAAACTATTTACATGTGTACCATACATCTACTAATGGTCTACTATAGACCATTAGTCATGTTGTTCTAATACTTAGTTTTGACATCTCGGTTTTTGAAATAATACAAGCATTCATGCTTCCTGTTTACTCAAAGAGTTGCCCATTCAGGTGCTTCATAGTTTACCTGCAAAAACTATAAAGCAATAAATCTGCAATTAAGGATGATAGGAGTTTAAACATGTCTATATTTCCTATTTTGCTAAACCTGAAGTCTTTTTATAGCTCAATTAAGCGTTCTTTAATTCTTCCATGCAACTCAACAAGTTGGATTCCAATTAAGAATTTCAAATGTTCATATAAAAGATAAAGATGAAACAAATATATGTTTTAAATGAACTGATAGTTCTGCTTCTAACTTCTTCTAACAATTGTTTATAAACTTGCCAAATATGCAATGCCCGAATTAACATATGCATTAATTTCTACTTGACATAAAAAACTCGTCAGAACCCATCAATACATCTCTCCCAGAAGTAACGCATTAATTGGATTCAAAGATCTACCCCAAATTTATCGGATGAGGCTGATGATCATCATCATGAAATGTCTCAGGCATGCCAATTTATAGAGAAAAAACCTCAAGGCGTACATGAAAGGAAAGGAAGGGAAACGGAAGGGAAAATGTAAATTGGCGTCAGCGTTTTAGTTACTTTCAAATTAGAGACATTCCACAGAGACTTCATCTCCATGTCGGTGGTCGATTCCACAATACCACGCGGAAGAGCTGCGATGCTGGTCTTGAACTGCTTCTGAAACAACAAAACCAAGTCAAAAGCGAACCGTTTTGTCACCCATGGAGATACGCAATGCCAGAAAGTTGCGTTCTTTCCAGATCCGTACCTGCATCAGCTCCCGCGGACGTATCCTTTCCGTCACCTGTCCATAATCAGACCACAGTTAAACCCGTCGGGAAAAAAAAACAGAAAATATGAATAAATGTGAGAGAGAGAGAGAGAGAGAGAGGAAAAGAGATAATAAGAACAAGAAGACCTTGAGATGGTCGTACTGGATCTTCATGGTGACAGAGGCAAGGACTACCAAAGCCATCAGGAACACGATGAGACCGACGGAAGCTCGCTTCTTCATTGCGGCTTCACAAGCACTGTCTCTCCTTCTCTATTTTTCTCGTTATACTCTCTCTCTCTCTCTCTTCCCCTCCGTCAATCTCCTCGGCTCTTCGGCTCCGAGCGTTCATCCACAGAAAGGAAAGCGACACCGCTCGTTTTTTTGCGGTGGGGCAGTGGGAGCGGTGAGAACTGAGAGGCGCATGATGACGACGATAAAAAACAGCCCTGTTTTTTTTTTTTAAGCAATGATAACCTGTCATGCGGACAATCTTAAAAAAAAATCTTGATTTATTATAATACAGTCATAAGTACGGTAAGGATGTTCGTGAACATATTTTTGCTCCAAATACATCTCAAAGAAATAAATTTAATTTAAAATAATATAATATTAAATCTTAATTAAATTTGTTACATGTTATTATATTTATTTTAAAATAAATTTAAAATTTTTGAGGTATATTTTAATTTAAATTTGACTATAACATTCTAATTCAAATTTTTTTTCTATTTTTTTATATTTTATTAAATCTTATAGTTTACTAAAACTTTCATGTTGGCTGTTCAAAATTTTCACATCATGATTTTTTATAATATGATAATTATAAAAAAATTTATTGTTTTATTTTCTATGAGAAAATTTTTAATTTATTCACTTCTAAAAATTTCATTTTTCCACCCATTTCAACAACTAATTTTAGAAAACATCAAGGCTTTTTTTGGACAACTTTCTTATTGTTTTATTTTTCATATTATAATCACAGTTTTTCCTTGACCACTACTTTTTATTGCTTCAAAAAAATTTTGTGCTAGAAAGATGCATTCTACTATAAATTTTAAAAAAAGTTATTTTCTCTACAATAAAATTTTAACCACTTTTTCAAAAAACTACAACCATCTCAAATGAAGTCTAAAATTTGGTTTGGGATGGCTTTCTTGCTCCTTTATAAAGCTACTGTACAACAACAACAAATATTTATCCCACTACGTGGGGTCGGCTGCATAAGTCTTTTTTCTTCATTGTATCTTATTAAGAGTCAAATTCTCATTAAATATAATACAAAAATTATTTTTAATATTTTCTAACCAATTCTTTTTAGGTCTACCTATAACTTTATTAACATAAGCCAAATCTAATACATCTACTCTCCTCACCGGGTCATTAGAAGGCCGACGTATCGAACCATCTAAGATGACCCTCTCTAATCTTATTGCCATTGTGTTTGTAGTGGGAGGGATGCAATCAATGTAGATGTATGTATTTTTAAATATAGACTTTGGTGTTTGTATTTTTATAATCAAACGCGGCATTATGAATAATATGTTACCTTGAAAGGTGAAAATATTATTCTCTGATGGAATCAAATTGTAGAAATACAGCTTGTATCTCGATTATCTTAGTCAAATTTAAGGGATAACTACATATGACTCCAAAGGTTCAAAATGATATTCAATCATATATTTGACTATAATAATTAGGCGCTTCATCATCAATTTCATACTCAAATTGCAATGAGAAAAGATATATTATCTCGGATGACAAAAATATTATTTTTCATTGAGAATTTGATCATGATGATTATGATATTGAGTTTTCTTTTAGTCTTTTAGTTTTTCCAAAACAACAATTTTCTCAATTCTATTTAGTATAATGAGGTTTATTTTAATCTGGGGTCTTGAGTCTCCCATAATGATAAACATTTATGGTTAATTGTATCATATGAAAATTAAATTTCTTATGAATACTCTCGATTATAATAATGATAGATATTTCATTAGAATTTTTCAATGACTGATATAAAAGTATAGATGTTGGATTTTCAAGTGGGATTGGATCGAACTTTGAGCACTTATTTTGGAGGCCAGAGGATGAGGGGTAAGAGGCACTTTGAGATTTTGAAATGATTCAAAAGTATTCTGGTCTATCATATGTTGGGCTTTAAAATTTTGGAGGAGAAAACGTTATGTTTGAGTTGATATTTTATTAAAGATTTGGGATTATATTTTCGATAATGAGGACTTAAGAGTTGAGGTCTGCCTCGGAGCCTGAATCTAAGTTGAGTATTGCAGAGTAGTATCCTAAACCTATCTAATGCACTTTAAACTTACATCGACCTGGATTAGAAAGTCAGCTAAATCACCCAAGCACTTTAAAACCATGATTTCAATCTCATGAAAGATGGGTAGGATGTTATTTAAGTTTTTGAGAATTTGGGACTGACATTTAAAGAATTTCCTAAAAGGCCCATATATGAGTGGTATGATTATGCACAATGCAATTAAACTTTAACTAACTTCTATTTATTTCTAATGTAATGCATGTAAATTGACAATTTATGAAAAAATGATGTGTTTGAACTTTAAAAAGTAGGCATAAAAAATATTTTTTTCCATAGAGAGCTCAACATGCCCTAGATATAACTACATCCTAATAGGTCATGTGATTTACCACGACCCGTAGGTAGGGAGGTGCCTAACAAAGAGAGAAAAAAAATGAATGCATGAGAACTCCAGATGTGCTCTAGCTTACTTACTAAGAGCGTTTATGAATAACCCATATTTAATTCAATTAAAAAAAATTAGGAGTCATTTTAAGTCAAAATCATAAATTGTTTTTGTCATAAGTTAAATATTACTATGTTTTAATTATAATAAATTTTTTGTAATTTTTGGGCACTTTTACAAATCTTTAAGAAATTGACACCTATTATTACAAATGGAGATTTTAGGATCGTTAGGTGTCCGTTTATATATTTTGAAATCATCAGGTGCCCGTTTTCTAAACTAATTTTACCATAATTTTTTTAAAGAAAATGAGTTATTTTATAAATATTTTTCTATAATTTTTAAAATTTTTAAAAGGATTTATATGAATTTTTTACTAAAAATTCATATAAATTATATAATTATATTAATATTCTACTATTATTTTAATATAAAAATCCTAATCCACTATTAGATGTTATTAAATTCCATTTCTCCATCTTTTTTACATTCAATTTCTCTAAGTCAGAGAACTGTTTGGGAAAAATGAGAAGAAATTTGGAGAGAAAAGAAAAGTTAGATTTGGAAGTCATAAAGTTATTTTTGACTGTCGACCCTGTTGGGAGATTTATTCATCTCATTATAAAGAACTATTATCTTATTTTTTATTAGATAAATTTTTAAAGTGCTCATCTTTAAAGTTTTAATTAGATGTTAAACTAACGAAAAAAGGAAATTTAGAAGTTAAAAATATATACAAAGACAAAGCAGGAGAGAGTAAAACTGATTTTTTTTTCTTGCTGGGTTGGAGAGCATAAAGTATCAAAAATAATTATTTTTATTTTTATTAAAATTTTAAATTTAAATATATTTTCTTGTTTTTTTAATAATTAATTTAGAATGAATTTTTTTATGAAATTCATATTAATTTATTAATAAAAATAAGATAAATATTTATATAAAATATTATTTTCATTAAAACAAGATAAATTTAAAATAATAATAATATATTATGAATTAAAAAATTATAGAAAAGGTGTATTTTTAAATGATTATTGATATATCATCAAAAATTATCTTGATCGGGCACGAATTTCGAAGGAAAATCAAGTTAGAAACTTCAAAAATTAAATTGGAGACCATCTGAACTCCGATTTCAATAAACTTGCAGTCTAACTGAACTCCTCGGAAGACGAACCCAATGACATCAAATTCGACTCAATCCGAGCCCAAGTGAGTCCAAATCAAGGACCCGAAGTGCATTTGGATGGTTCAATCCATAATTTAGATTACCAAACAGTTTTCAGACGTGACATGTTTATAATCAAATCGAGCGGCTCAACAAGCCAAATCCAACGAGCCCAAGATCATCAAATTCTAATATCATTAAAGCATTCAAATGCCCAACAAATGGTCCATGATCAAGAGATTCAACATCGACCGTCCATTCAAACCACTCCCAAATTACCCTTGATCTCCCTCCTATTTACTGGTCATGCCACTCTAATAAGACTATAAATAGACCCCTGATTTCTCATGGAGGGGGAGAGGAGGAAGGGGGCCAAGGAAGAAGAGAATAAAGAGAAGGAAGAGTTCTCTTGCCACCAGACTTCTCATCGACCACCGCCGGACTTCAGCCCAACCACCGACTGTCGCCAGACTTTCGCTCTTTGCTGGACTTCTGCCCATCGCCGAACTTTCATCAGACTTCTACCCGACGCCAAACTTCCGCCCATCGCCAAATTTCTACAGAACGTCGGACTTTCTCCTGTCGTCAGACTTTCGTCGTGCTTCTACCAGACGTCGGACTTCCGCCCGTCATCGGACTTCTGCCCGTCATCAAACTTTTGTCAGACTTCTACCTGACGCTGAACTTTCGCCCGTCTCCGGATTTATACCCGACGTCGGACTTTTGCCCATCGTCGGACTTTCGCCCATCTTCGGACTTCTACTCGTCGCCAAACTTTCGTCGGACTTCTACCAGACACCGAACTTTTGCCTGTCGCCGGATTTCTTCCCTACGCTAGACTTTCGCCCATCACCGTACTTCTGCTCATTGCCGGACTTTCATCGGACTTCTACTAAACGCCGAACTTCTACCCATCTCTGAATTTTTACCCGACGCCAGACTTTCGCCCATCGTTAGACTTTCGACCTCCGTTGTTAGCAGACTATGGTCACTCCAACCTCCGTACTAGATAATGGTCATTCTAGCCACTATCGCTCGCCTACTACTATCCTTCTGACATCCGTCGCCAGACAACGGTCTTTTTAACCACTGTTGTCAGCTGACTACGGTCCTTCTAACCTCCATTACCATACTACGGTCCTTCCAACCTCCAGCACCAGATAATGGTCTTTTCTGACCACTATCGCCCGTCGATTATTGTCCTCCGACCACCATCACCAAACTACAATCTTTCCGACCTCTGTCACCCGCTGACTATAATTTTGTCGACCAAATAAACATATCAAAGTGATTCTTTCAAGTCCCATCATGTAATATACTTTATATGATGTATATTTGTTACAGCAAGCCAAGGTCTTCCCTCTAATGAAGGGCCTCATTTATAATAAACTCCATATACTTATGGATTCATTCAGACTGGGCTAGGCCCCATGATTTTTTCCCTTATCAGGGTTTCATATAAAAATCTTGGTATCTCTTATAAATAATGTACCCTCACTTTTTATCTAATTGTATGCTAAATCTTCGTACAAAGTTAAGATGTTAAACTATACATTTCTCTATCACCGTGAATATTCCAGGACGCAACAGTTTAGCACTATCTGTGGGAACGTAGTTCTCGACTGGGGGGTAATTTTTACTCCAATCTCAAAAGATCATTCATATCAATGTCCTGGTATTAGTTATTACTATATCAATTTCATGGGAATTAAATATAGACTGAGGGGCAACCTTGATTATAACCGTGGTCAAGAAAATTTCTCCAACTCTTTCAATATTTAAGATGATATCTTGGGATCATAAAGCTTTTAGCAAATGAAATGATGCTTCCAATAAATTTCAAGCTTTATACAGTCCCTAATTGGACTTCTACTCCTTGGCAATGTCTTAATCTCGACCTCAAAAAGATAATAATTGTCTAAAGATAGACCATTCTTCACCATTGATTCGGGATACACGCGACGTTCGCCCCCTCCCAATCAAAGCAAAATTGAACCTAGGGGGATTCGATTCAACCTCTTCTATATAGGTTAACATCATCGAATAATACTCTGACATATAACCTCGGAAAGGTCATGCATCCTTGGTGGATTCTCTCAACCTCTTTCATATAGATTAACATTATCGAGCAATGCTCTGACATACAACCTCGGATAGGTCATATATCCTTGGTGGATTCTCTCGACCTCTTCCATATGGATTAATGTCAACAAGCAGTGCTCTAACATACAACCTCGGATAGGTCATATATCCTTAATGGATTCTCTCGACCTCTTCCATATAGGTTAACGTCATTGAGCAGTGCTTTGATATACAACCTCGGATAGGTCATATATCCGTGGTAGATTCTCTTGACCTCTTCAATATAGGTTAACATCATCGAATAATGCTCTGAAAAGCAACTTTGGATAGGTCATATATCATTGGTGGATTCTCTTAACCTCTTCAATATAGGTTAATATCATCAATCAATACTCTGACATACAATCTTGAAAAAGATCATGTATCCTTAGTGGATTCTCTCGACCTCTTCTATATAGGTTAACGTCATCGAGCAATGCTTTGACATACAACCTCGGATATGTCATACATCCTTTCTAGATTCTCTCGACCTCTTCCACATAGGTTAACTTCATTGAGCAATGCTCTGATATACAACATCGGATAAGTCATACATCCTTAGTAGATTCTCTCAACCTCTTCCATAGAGGTCAATATCATCGAGTAATGCTCTAAGTGGATAGCATTCTCTAGAAAGATTTTATGAAAGCAAGTGGTTGATAAAGTCATCACTCATATAAAGATCTTAGCATGCTAAAAAGCCTAAAAAAATATATGGTACAATATATCAAAGCATGTCTCATAGATGCATAAACAACTTAGTTTTCTCTGGGGGACAAGTACATTTTAAATTAAAAATAAGCATCGAGCTCATATAATAATCTCAACTTCATATACAATATCATTGGAGCTTATACAAAATTCTACAATAGATTCAAGTGTACATTCATTTTTACAAGAAGCTGAAATTAAAAATATATTGACATCACCCGTACAAGTTAATGTCTCGAGCACAAACAACTTCAAAATATTTAAATATCCTTGGGGGATTCAAGTGATCTCTTCTCTATGGCGCATTGGTATATTTCTTGTAGCTCCTTCAAAGAAAGATAATAACCTGATCATTATCAGGCCTCTACTCAACTGACACTGTTAGTGTGTCACTCGACTACTAACATGACACATTGCTTCGAACCCTTTAATTAGGAATATCTGATATTCTCACATGTTAGTATGGATACATATTACCTTGGCAGAATGCAACTGGACACCCGCCATCATCAACCTTTCGCTTGATGTCTGCCATCGGCCGTTCACCTCATATCAGTCATCATCGACTTGACTACTGTTAATAGCACACTCTCCAATTATCTCCTTCAACACACTCTTGATCGACATCAGACTTCCACTCGATCATCGATTGCCAACATACTTTCGCCCAATCATCGATCGCTGCCACACTTGCACCTGGCCACCGATCATCACCAAATTTCTGTTCAAATATCATTAAAAATCTTCTCATCTACTAACAATCACAAGCCCTCCTCCCTGGTACTATTACCACCAGATCTTCTCAAATCACCCTCGCATGTAAGAGGCTATTGATCTTCTTCTGTCATAGTTGTCTATCAAGAGAGTAAATTCTCATCGTGACTTCTTCTACTCAAAAGAGGGCACTAAAGCTTGATAGGGGATGTCATCTATCTCAGACAGTAGAATGCCTCTAATGTAAGAAGAAAATCAGAGGAGGAGAAAAAGGAAGTAGGAGAAAGCTTCTTCTACACAAGAGAGGGGTACTGAAGCATAAAGAATTCTACTTTAATCTATATTATATATATTTGACATAATGTTTAACATTATAATAACTGTTAAAAATGATAGTATTTACTTTAATTATTTTTTAACAATATTTAGTTTACTTAATTTTTTAACAATATTTAGTTTAATTAATTTTATTTAATGAAACAAATAATTTTTAAAACTTTTTTATTATTTGTTTAACAATACTTAGTTTCAAATTAAACAATAATTATTAAAACTATTACCCTAAACATAATAATAATTAGTAAACCTTTTTTTATTATTTTAGTTTAATAATATTTAGTTTAATTAATTTTATTTAATAAAATAAATAATTTTAAAAATTAATACTCAATATTTTACAGAAAATATAAAATTCCGTCGGAAATCCGCCGGAAATACCATCCAAAAATACGCTAGAAACGTTCGTAAAATTTGCCAAAATTTTTCCATCGGTAAACCGCTGGAATTTGTGACGGATTTTTTTCCACCGAAAATGAGCTGTTTTCATGTAGTGGATGCCGCCTATCTAAGATAGTGGAATGCTTCTAATGTAAGAAGAAGGCCAAAGGATAAGAGAAGTAAAGGAGAAAAAAATTCTAACTTTTACATAAGAGAGGGATATTGAATTTGTGTAGGGGATGACTCCTATAAAAAATAGTGCAATGCCTCGATTGTAGGAAAGTTAGAGAGAAAATGAAGAAGAAAAAGGAGTAATTTTTTTCTTATCCGAATGGGGGTATTTATAAGATGAAAAGGGGAAAAAGTTTTTAAAAAAGGGGAGGGGAAAATTTCCCTCTCATTTAGTTTAAAATTTTTCAAAACTCTTCTAGAAGTTTTTTGAATTTTTTGGGGCCCAATTCAGATATTTTTGGAATTCTTCAAAAAAAATTGGAAAAAAAGTCTGTGGACCCCACGAAAACAAATTGTTTTCCCTTATAACTACTGCGTGCCCACGGGAGGTGTGCTCCTTCGGCCCGCTAACGCCTGGGCTGCTCTGCAGGCGGCACCAGCGGCGGCTGGTCGGCTTGCTGGCCGATTCGGCCGCTTATGCATGTTCAGACCCGATTTTTTGCCCGGATAGTCCAAATCGAATGTTTTTGGGGTCCTCGAAACTATTTTTCAACATTCCAGACTCAATTTTTAGAATTTTGGAGCTCAACAGAGCCTCTATGATCAAATTTGATCAAATTTTATGTTTTTGGAACAATTTTTTTTGATTCGGTCAATGCAAAATCATGTAATGACTATTTTTAGATTTCTCGAGCTTCGACATCCGAAAATAGAAAGACAACTGATATATGATCAAAAAATTATCTTGATCAGGCACGAATCTCGAGGGAAAATCAAGTTGGAAATTTCAAAAATTAAATCATAGACCATCTGAACTCCGATTTTAGCAAACTTATAGTCTAACTGAACGTCTCAGAAAGACGAACCCAAAGACAATAAATTCGACTCAATCTGAGCCCAAATGAGTCCAAATCAAGGACCCAAGGCGCATTTGGAAGGTTCAATCCATAATTTGGATAACTAAACAGTTTTCAAATGTGACATGCTTAAAGTTGAATTCAGTGACTCGACGAGATGAATGCAACGAGCCGAAGATCATTTAATTTTGATATATAAGACATTCAAATGCCCAACGAACGTCCATGATCAGGGGATTCAACATTGGTCGTCCATTTAAACCACTCCAAAATTACCCTTGATCTTTCTCCTATTTACTGGCCATGCTACTTTTAGAAAACTATAAATAAATCCCTCATTTCTCATGGAGGGGGAGATGAGGAAGGGGGCAAGGAAGAAGAGAAAGAAGAGTTCTCTTGCCACCAGGCTCCTCCTCGACCACCGCCGAACTTTAGCTCGGCCACCGACTGTCGCTGGACTTCTACCTGTTGCCGGACTTTATTTTTAATTATGTTAAATTAATTTTTTATTAATTAAGAAGTAAATTCAATAAATAAAATATATAAAGGATAGAATTAGATAATGGATAGCTATGATTTGTCACTATTTTATGACTATAATTTTTAAATTGAACATCTTCAAATTTTTTCCCCTAAAAGGAGTTAATAAAAAAAACATCAAATTTATCTTTACAAAAAAAAAAAATCTCATATTTAATATAATCTATAAAGTGATCGAAAGACTTACATCTAAGTATAGAATTTTCAATAAGCCGATTAATATTTGCCAAAAATGATCACATATAGAGTTGCACATTTTATATTATATTAATTATTAATGATCATTTGTGCAATCTCATTTTAAGTGAGGGGCTTTTTGAAAATATAGCATCGCCTCTAATTATATGCATTTTTTATTACATTATTTTCTTAACATCAATTAACGTGCTTGTAGAAAAGCTGCTTAATTACTTGGAATTAAAACCTATTTCACAATGTAGAAACAAAAAAAAAATATTAGGATTAAATTTTTACAATATTTTAAATTTTATATGTAAAACCAACTCTGAAAATAGAAGCAAAAACTGCATAATAAAGCCTATCTAAAACACCGTTAACAGATGCTTCCATTTATCAATTCAAATTTGGACGGGTCTTAGTGATAAAAAAAATGTAAAAACGATAGAATTATAATATTTTTCATTAAACTCAATAACACATTGATGCAGAAAAATAATAATAAATAAATAATAAGAATATATTAAAATTTATAATTATAATATTAAAATATATTCCAAATTTTATGCCACTATAAATAATTATAATAAATTGCACTTTGATGCCTACAAAGAAGGAAAATGTCTCAGGCTCCGCACCTCTAACGGTCAAAAAAAAGAGCCGTTGGCTAGCTGTAACATAATTTAGGCCGAATCCCATCTATAAAGATCAAAAGACAAAGCCATCTCTTCACTGGTTTCTTTTAATTATTTCTTCTTCATCTCAGAAACGGTGAAGAGGAGAAAATAAGCGCGAACACCGTCAAGTTTTTTCTTTCAAGATTCCGTTTTCTTTCTTCGAGCCTAAGGATCTTGCTCTTTTCATCTCAGAACTGATTTTTTTTTTGTTGTTGCAGAGTTTCTCTGATTGTTTTTAGTTTGTCAATTTATTTGTTCCTTTATTTGAAAATTGCATTTCTTCGTTCGCTTTGATCTAACAAATGGATGCAGGATCTTACCGTTATTCTTTCTCGTCTTCAACTGAGAAGGCTCAGTCAAGATGTCGCCAACCCCTCGCGAAGGTTGGATCCACAGTCTACATCCCTCCTCTCCGCAGTTCTTCTTCCAATCCACCTTCTTACAGGCAAAGCGTAAGAATTTTTACTCCCTTTGAAATTCTAGATTTTTTTTTTCTTTTTTTTGTTTTCCTGCTGATGTCTGCCTCTGTACTGACTACTAACGATTATTCCGCTTGATTTGTCGTTATTTCATGTGTCTTCCATGCTACATTTTATAGTTTTTCCGGACCTTTTTAAATTTCTATCTTAATGGCTCGATATCAGGGAGACAGGTTCATACCAGATAGATCTGCAATGGATTTTGATGTTGCGCATTACTTGTTAACTCAACCCAGAAAGGAAAAGGAGAACACTGAAGTTGTTTCACCTGCAAAAGAGGCCTACCGTAAGCTGCTCGCCGAGACCCTTCTAAATAACAGAACCAGGATATTGGCATTCAATAGAAAGCCTCCAGTTCCCACTGATTCAATGCTCGCAGCAATTTCTGAGGCTGCTGCTTCCAACCAAAACAAGACTACCAAGAGCAAAAGATACATTCCCCAGGCAAGCCTTTTCCTTCTCTCGCACTCTTCTTTTTAGGTTATATTTGCAGTTTTTTTACTCTTTTTTACTGTTGGTTAAAATTGTTTTTTTGCATATGGTAACAGTCCGCAGAGAGGACCTTAGATGCTCCAGATCTTGTGGACGATTTCTATTTGAATCTGCTTGATTGGGGAAGTAGAAATGTTTTGTCCATTGCTCTTGGCAACACTGTGTACTTGTGGAATGCTTCCGAAGGTTCTACATCTGAACTTGTGACCGTCGAAGATGATCTTGGTCCTGTCACCAGTGTTAACTGGGCTCCTGATGGTCAGCACCTTGCCATTGGACTGAACAACTCTGAAGTTCAATTGTGGGACTCGAGCTCAGCTCGACTTGTAAGTGAACAACTATTTAAGCTCAGTTTGAACAATCACTCGGCTTACAAGTTTTCTTTCAATTCTAGAAAGAATCAATTAAATAATGTTATACTACTGTGAAGCATATTTAACAGTTAGAAGATCATTCTTTAGCCTCACTTAAGTTTTTTCCTTTCTGAATTCAATGATGTTACAGTTGAGAACACTGAAAGAAATTCATAGATCTCGTGTTGGAACTCTTGCATGGAATAACAATATCCTCACAACAGGTGGAATGGATGGAAAGATTGTGAACAATGATGTGAGGATAAGAAACCATGAAGTGAACACCTACAGAGGTCACCAGCAAGAAGTTTGTGGATTGAAATGGTCTGCATCTGGCAAGCACCTAGCAAGTGGTGGCAATGATAACCTGCTTCATATATGGGATTTCTCCGTGGCCACCTCTTCTTCATTCCCCTCAGCTGCAAATCAAAACCAATGGCTCCACAGATTTGAGGGCCACAATGCAGCTGTTAAAGCTCTTGCTTGGTGTCCTTTTCAGAGTAATCTTCTTGCTTCGGGCGGAGGAGGCACCGATCGATGTATCAAGTTCTGGAACACCCTAACTGGGACTTGCTTGAATTCAGTTGACACAGGCTCACAGGTTTGCGCGTTGCTATGGAACAAAAATGAGCGTGAGCTGCTGAGTTCTCATGGATTTACTCAGAACCAGCTCACACTGTGGAAGTATCCATCTATGGTGAAGGTTGCTGAACTATGTGGACACACTTCTAGAGTTCTATACATGGCTCAGGTAAAGATTACATTTTTTTGATAGTTTTGTGAATATTTTGACAAAAAGAAAAAAAAAAACCGGAGTTTGGGTATTGCAGAGTCCTGATGGATGCACAGTGGCGACAGCGGCTGGAGATGAGACATTGAGATTTTGGAATGTGTTTGGGAATCCAGAAGTGGATAAGCCAGCAGCTAAGACAAAATGCACAGAACCCTTTGCTAATTATAGCCGCATCAGATGAGGATTAACTTCATTCAATAGCAGAAGCGGGAAGGAAAATGGTACCATTTGGGATGGTGACGTTTGGTTTCTTTTTTTGGTCTCATTATAATATTAAGATGAGTTACATCGATGTAACTGACTGTGACTGTAATTTCAACTTTCATTTTCTGTATACTTGCAGATTTCGTGTTTTAGTATAACGCCTCATTGCCGTGGGCTGATTCAAATATAGAGGAACCCATCCTTCATTAGGTGATTTTTTTAGTTCACTGGAATTGAGTGAATTAAAGAAATTAAGTGGAACTTACTTCCTCTGTCCTTTTGCAGATATCAGTGATACATAGGAGAGCTTTGATTAAGTAACACCGACGCTTATAGATTACTTGAAAGGATGAAGTTTGTATATAATCGTTGACAAGGAATAGTTCTTGAACTCAATTGGCAATAATGAAAATATTATACTGTTAACTGTGCATTGCTAAATGTATCTTTTTGGATGGTGCAGCTCAAGATCTCTTTGAATACGCCCCCTAAGATGTGTAAATTCCTATCTAATTGTATTAAAGCAAATTTAACAAGCATCCTTTTTTTTTTCTTTGAGCTTTCTTTATTAGCTGTTTTTTTTTTTATTTGAACTGCAATTTTATTGCGAAACTATTCTGCCAAGCATTATCATTTCAAAGTAACTATGGAATTGCAGAAAAAAAAAAGAAAAAAAAAAGGTTGCTGGGTAATCTTAGCAATTTGTTATCCCTCCAAGACGCACTAAATGCAAGCCAATTGCCAACCATTAGCTATTTAATTAATTTAGTTAGATCATAGTTAGTCTCTTAAAAAATGATTTATCCTGTTAGATTTTTCCAACTAATGAACCTACACTACTATCTCCCTAGTGTTTAGAGAATGACATATAATGCCATGCAATTTAATTCCACCCATTTAACTAGACAGTTTATATTTAGATTTCTCCAATTAAATTCTTAGCTCTTTCGTACACAACATGAAGCTTAACCAGGAAGGCTAGATACTACTCCACTCACTCGGTGGAGAAAGTTGCTCAGCTAATTTATTTTCGAAGGAGGTGTTTACCTTACCGGTATGGATATATAATAAACTGACAATAGATATATATAAATGTTTAAATGTAAGAAAATATAAGCAAATGTGAATTAAAAATTTAAATGATTTGCCCCATTTTTTCAGAATACTGGTAGGTGCATAAAATTGTGTAATGGTTGAAAGCTGTAATTACGAGATTGAATTTTTGAGAGTGCTTTTGCTGAATTTTTTGCATGGAATTATCTGGATCATGTTTCTACAAATTTGTTTTATCTGGTTTGAGGACCTGTTAGGAATTAGGATTGTTTTATAATGTTTGTTCTATCTTAGAATACCTATAAAATCTTTTATGTTTTGAGTAAAAGGAGTGTTCTACGACATGCAATATTTATGTTGGATATGGATATAGATATTGAATCAACACATTTTTTTTCTAATTTTTAAACATTTGTGAGGATGTCCATAAATTTACTTGTGATGCATAAACCACACAAATGGCAAATAAGGACCTTGACAAATACTATGTTGCACTTGATAAGTAATGTCACACCCCGGGTCTAGAAGGCGATACACCCTGGCAATAAGGACACGATAAAGGGATATGAAGACCTGTTTTGTACTTACAAAGAGAAGTATACATTTAAAAAGGATACAACAGTATATATATATATATATATATATATATATATATATATATATATATATATATATAGGGTAATCCATTTTCTTCCCTATGAGTTCCAGTATCGATAAGAATTATAGTTCTTACTGTTCATATGTTATGGTATGAATATATCATACCAATTCGCTATATATGGATGATGAGATTCCATTGATACAGAGCCAATTCCAATAGACTTATTGAATGTTCCCATTGGCGTGCATCCAGCAGGAATTGAATATATATATATATATATATATATATATATAAACTACTAAACCCGAAATTGACCCGCGTAGCCACCCGCGTCCTCGTAGGGTGTCTCCGACTTCGACCCCACACTCCTGCAGGCACGCATGCGGCAACAGCATGCCTCAGCCAGTCGGCCTCGACTCGCAGCCGCGGTTTGCCGGTCCCGCCCCTAGCGACTGGTCACACACCCGCGGTCAAGGCGAATCAACTGGTCCTGCGGTTGCGGACGTTGCTCACTCGCCCGAGTCGCACCACCCACGCCCTGGCCTGATAGCCTCAGGCCTCACCCCGCGCTGGCCTAGCAGTCGTGGACCTCGCCCGAGTCTCACTAACCGCGCGTCTGCGGCAGCCACGTGACAGTGCATCTTACGAACGGGTCACGGGTCGAGTTGGGTCAACCCGAGAACCAGCGCGGGTCGGGTCCGAGTTGAAAAACTTGACCCATTTGCAAAAAATGGGTCGGGTTCAGGTTGACTTGTTTAAGGCCGGGTCAAGTCGGGTTCGACCCGAACCCGACCCGTTGACCCGAATTGACACACCTAACTAAGAACGGTACCTTTACACAAAAATAGATAATAGTACTGACCTTTAGGGGAGCAATACGAAACTCCAAGCTTATACGATATCCAACAGACAAGGCCAACAACTTGAAGGTCCTACAAGCGAAGATCTAAACACAATTAAAAGAAATTAATTATGCAAAATAAAACATGAAATTTAATCAAAATTAAATACAAATCGATAAACGAATTAACATATATATATATGAAATATAATATAATAAAATCCCTCATAATACAAGGAAGAAGAAGAAGAAGAGAGGAGAGGGAAAAGAGAGAGTTTGAACTCACTATAGGAGAAAAGACTTGCTATAAGTGACTACTGCAAGAAAGAAGCGAAGATGGGGGATTTCGATGGCTACTACGAGGGAGAAAAGATGAGAAAAATAATGCCCTAGATTTCAATTCGCCTTAAATGGAGAGAGAGAGAGAGAGAGAGAGAGAGAGAGAGAGAGAGAGAGAGAGAGAGAGAGAGAGAGAGAGAGAGAGAGGGAGGGAGGGAGGGAGAGAGAGAGAGAGAGAGAGAGAGAGAGAGAGAGAGAGAGAGAGGCAACGAGGCGGGAGAATCTGTTGAATAAGCAAAGAAATCATGATTGGAGAGAGGGGAAATTGCAGCTGCTTCACGATCCGGGCGAAGAAGGAAGCGGGAGGAGGATCAATTCATGCGACTCATTACGTGTGCGGTGAGAGTAATCTCAGATCGATTTGGTCCGGGATGGGATATAACATATAAGATCTCATTTAATTTGGGTAATGAACTAGACTATGCTTCTTTCATTTTATAGGATTTCGATCTATATTATTTAGTAGTTGAATCCCTTATTTATAATAAAGGAAATTAATATCATGTTTTAAGTTTCATGGTTATTTATTTTATTTAATTTATAGTCACATTTTTATATGATTGCATAAATAAATATAAATTATATTCTATTTAAATAAAATTAGTATTTATTATATCATCTGGTTCGACCGAACCATCAACCTCCTCTTCTAATTCATTATCCGATCCAATTTTCACAACCTTGATTATAAATGTCCCCCATTAATAATTTTCTAAATATTGAGTGTGTTCAAGTTATACTCCAAGCAAACTATTGAAATTATCGTACATATAGTAGTTTCATGCATTATATTAAATGTCATTCATACATGTTGAATATGTCGATGTTTTTATGCTCTTGTGATGAAATGTACATGTCATGATCATGTGGTCGAAGATATATGGAGAGAAATGAAGTGATACAATTGACAGTTATTTCATGTTATGTGTTATACAAGTAGTTTTATAAGGGTTTGTGCACACATACAATTCACCCATCTGTCTTGACCATATGTGAGATGAACAAGGTGATGTATAAGTGGAGTTATAAGGGATATCGAGCTATGCATAATTCCTCTATCTGCCCTAAATAGATGCAAGGTGATCAAGTAGGGGTATAAATGAAAATAGAGATATAAGAATGCATCATGACATGTGCATGTGAATGATGTTTTGCATAATTTATATACAAGTATTGCATTTCATCCTAAGTTATGTTCAAGTTTAAATGAAGTTCATGTTGTTGCAACATACAAGTTCAGGAACTAAACATGTTGGTGTTACTTACAATTTTATGCTACCGCCCCTTACAAGTTCTTGCATTTCATGTTAATAAATAAGTGTACTAAATAGAATATTGCATAATTACCACCTTTCTTTAACTGAACTATTAAACTTCATATTTATTTCTTATGCAATTTGTTTTAATTATGAATATTGATTTTTTTAGTAGGTCTCAGGTAGTTTACTGAGCAAGTGGTTTTTCTCACCCTATATATGTTTACGTGTTATTTCAGGAAAGGGTAAAGCCTTAACTGAGTAGAGAAAAAGTTGATAAAGCCAAAAGATCAGTTGTAGGTGCATGTTTATATTTTAGAGTTATTCTTTTGTAATACAATCATTCATATATATGAGTTGATATGAAGAAAATTTTATATTAGATTATTATAAATGACTCTTTTAAAGAAATATGAGTTGTTTATATTTTATTGTAATTGGATGATTTAGTTGGCTCTGGTTTACTTATCGATGATGAGATTAAGTAGGAGTCCAACCATATTTCACTAACAAGTTATCGACGTTAAGCACAGTAAGCCGACTTTAGTGCCAAAATATTGGAGCACTCTAAGCCGACAAAATTGTATCATGGGAGGAGGTTGATACACTAATTTTCAAAATAGACTATTTGGTTGGTTGCATTAGTAGGTTACCATATCTTAATTCCCCATGTTTTAGTTTGTTGGTTTTGTTATGAAGCAAAATAAATATAAAATAAAATTTATTGGAGTTTAAAATACTTCAAAATGTATCTTTATTTTATATTTGGAAATCGTCTTAGACCATAATTGAGTGATTTTTAGATTCTAAATTTCATGCAGTCTCAAAAAAAAAATCATGCAGTCTCAATTCCTACCCATCATTGTCTGACGCCATAATTTTAATCACTGTAACTTGCTAGCTACTGTTGCCAAAGCTTGTTTATTGCTGCCACAATCAATGATCGTTAGCTCCCACCGTCATCACTATTGCTTATCCAGGGCTCCCCAACATCGCCATTGCCCTTGCTACTGCCCATTGAAGCCCGCACATACTCTCACATGGCATATTTTATAACAAAATCATTTGATTTGCAATCGATAACATTTGCATTTCTAAAATGCTTGCAATTAAATTATTCTATATTTCTAAATTACATATATTTTAAAAACTTCAATCAAAATATTCTTTAGTATTTTTAAAACAAATTATTTTTATAAAAAATAGAAACAAATAAAAATTTTCTTCATTTTTTATTAATTTAAAGTGAATAAAGAGATGGCCTCAAAGAGGGTTTAATTTCTTTTGGAAAAAGAGCTAATACTAGTCTCATGTATTTGTTATTTAATAAATTTCCTTATGGCATGGGGCTTGTTTGGTTGCAAGTTTTAGTAGTGTAGACTAAAATAAATGTAGGGGATATTTATGGATTTTTTGAAGAATTTAAAATTTCTAATATAGTGTGATGCCCCAGAATATAATTTGGAAGAATTATTCATTTATCTTTTAATAAATAACAATCAGAGCTATCTAATATCATCTATCAATAATAAACAATAAAAATAGAATCTATAATTCAAAACATTAATATACACATCTGTATTCATTCCCAAAATACTATTGAGGATCTACACAATCATACAAAAAAGACTGTCGAAATCATATAATGTAATAAAATCATATAAGAGTGTACCCATACTATTCAGGTATTTTATATCACATGCTTAGTATCAATACAATAAAACAGTAATATTAAATAATATCAGTATCTAAATTGGTAACTAACAATCTAGTGGTAGGAGCAATAAAATAATACAATAATAGTAAATCCGTGTAGTAACAATAAATTCATACAATAATAAAAAAATATCTCAAGAACATGCATTTTAGTAGTCACTCTAAACAGGTAAGAAGTCCTAGCTATCACGGTGTTTTTTAGTATTTGAAAGTTTGATAGGGATGTTAAACCCTTGTGAACTAGTCCCAATGCTAACCAAGAGGGGGATGAATTGGTAGTTTTAAAAGTTTGAGAGCAAAACAATGATTTAGAAAATCTTTTTGAATGTTTTAAAACTTTTACAGTTATGCGATGTTGTGCGGATGCTTAACAATAACAGAATAATACTCACAATCACACAATCATCAACAGGAAAATAAATGCGAAAAATAATTGGAAAGAACACACCAGATTTTATAGTGGTTCGGTCAACTTGACATACGTCCACTCCCCGGAGCCTTCCCTCCAGGTATTGCACTAATAATAAGTGACTCTTATTCTGCTCCCACAACAAGGCGGAGAAGCCTATACAAAAACTCCTTTTCACCAACCCAGTGAGGCAGAGAACCTGAACTCATTTCGCTTTCTCCTGAAGCAGGCAGAGAACCTAGACTCCTTTCACTTTCTCCTGAAGCAGGCAGAGAACCTAGACTCCTTTCGCTTCCTCCTGAAGCAGACAGAGAACCCAGATCTTCTTGTGAACGATCCTCTCTCTCTCCCAAGCTCTCTCTCTCTCTCTCAAGCTTTTCTCTGGAAAGGAAAGTGGCAAAAGATTTCAATGATTGAATAAAAGAGATCTTAAGAAGGAGGGCTCAAAAAGTGCCCTAAAATTCAATTTGATGATGTTGATCGTACAGTACGATCATATCAAAAACAGTGTCGTCCAGTACGAATACAAACGATCAGCTCACAAATTTTATGAATATCGTACAGTATGATCCATCGTACAGTATGATCAACTTATTCTCAACTATTCGTAAAGGACGATCTATGGGATGAATGAAGTTTACCTCTATCCATCGTCCTGCACTGTACGATTCGTACAGTACGATTAGTTCATTTCAGTCCATCGTCCTGTACGATATAAAAATCATCCGAGACGATTAGTACAAAAATTGTGGTTTCGTTTGGTATGATCTACGGGACGATCCAAAATCGTCTCTGTCTATCATACCGTACGATTGACATCGTATAGTACGATCAAATATAGTTAAGAAACCAAGATTTAATTGCCTGATTACGGGGGATAATTTTGGCAAGATTTCAAATGATCGTACAGTACGATTAGTTCAAAAACTCAAAATTCAAATCTTACCAAAATAATCCTGACGGCTAGGGTTTATCAAATCGTACAGTACGATCAGTTCTCAAAACTAATCATTCAGAATTAGCTGTAAGCCTATTTATTAATGACCTATCATACAGTACGATGGAAAAATTGTACAGTACGATGTTCTTTAAGAGAAACACTAAATCACTCAAAAACTCCTCCTGAGTGTGTGTGTGCAAGGTTACTTAGCTAGGAGATCTTTTACATTACATTTGACTCAAAAAAGATGAAAAGAGTACATTGGACCTGAATTACAAAACAGACTGACTCAATCTTTGGCTGGCTTGAATTTACAATTGATTATGCAGACCTGAAAGATTAGACAATCAACTAGAAACGGAAATATTTGCTATCATCAAAATCATAGTCCTTGAAACCAGATTTGTAATAATCTCCCCCTTTTTAATGATGACAAATATTTGTAAATAATTTCAAACTCAGTAATTAAATAATGAGTGAATAATACAAGAACACTGAACTAACCCAATGCACAAGAACTACTACTCCCCCTTTTGACATCTCAAAAAGGGAAAACAACATATAGAAACAGTAAAACCAATACAAGAAAACATCAAAAGGATGAAATCAAAAAGGCATTTTTTTATCAGCTCCAGTAAAATAGAATTTTCCCTGATTTTCAATTCAAAAGTCAATAAGAAGAAAATCGACAACACTGAAATCCAGAAAAGTTGGAAAATTGACTTTCGTTACTCCTATCTCGGACACCTTACAGGTTCAAATTCCTTTCAAACAAAAGTCTAATTCAGACAAAAAAAATTAGATTCAAAAAGAAATTCTTTCAAGCCTCGTTTCAGAAAAATATCTGATATAATAGTATTACAAAGTAAGGAATAAGAAATCATGATTTTTCGTCTCAAGCTTTTAAAAATATTAAGTGGCGCATAGATTTTTCTAAGACATTTAAAGATCTGGAAGGGAAGAAAGCTTATTTCTTTGTGGGCTCATTTTGTGCCTCTTTTTCAATTTACTTGGCACTTTGCGCATCTTTTGATTTTTGATACACTTTGTGTATCTTTTCAATTTGACGACATTGCTCATCTTTTTAGCTTTGGGCTCATTTTATGCCTATTTTTTAATTTATTTGGTGCTTTACGTATATTTTGTAAGCTTAATTTCTTTAATAATCGTTAAAGAATCTTAGCTGTGAAATTACCTATCAGACATAAGAGATGACAAAACTCACTCTCTACAGTAAGGAATAGTAATTCACAAAACAAAAATCATACATCATATAATAAGTCCAATCACTTGATTAAGAAAAATATAATAATGATTCAAAACTTTGAAAATACTATTCATATGAGATAGATTACTATAGGAAGATAAAATAGATCTCTATTTCAAAAATCAACTTTTTAATTTTGAAGAAAATTTTTATCCAGAAGAAATAATGCACCATTAAAGGAGTTAGAGAAAGAGAAACAATCATCAACGTTTCTTCCCTTTAACAGATCCAGATGAATCAATCACTGTTTACGAGCTTCCAAACAAAAATCAGACAAAACTCTCAGTCAGAAATCCAGTTTATCAGCAGTAGTGAGCAGTGATTTGATAAAAAAATAATAAATCAAGAACAAGTAGGAAATCACATCAAAATAAATACTCAAATCAGAGAAATAACAACAATAAAAAGAAACAGTAGAGAATAATAAAAAATAGATAGGAAGCAGATAATCAAATCAAATAAAAACTAAGAGAAATAAAAATGAAAAATAAAAAACATCAAAAATTAGCAGTCATCAGATTTATGCATTTATGTCAATCACATTCAATATGGTCCTCAAAATGCTGAATAAGTCAAAGGCCAGTGATTTAGTAAAGTTGTTAGCCAATTGATTTTCAGTTGCTACATGACATAGCTCAATGTCCCCTTTTGTAACATGATCCCTAATGAAGTGATGCCTTATATCAATGTGTTTGGTTCTAGAATGTTAGATTGGATTCTTAGAAATACATATGGCACTGGTGTTATCAAAAAAAACTGAAATTATGCCAACAGGCAATCCTAAATCCAAAATTTGTTGCTTCAACCAAAGGACTTGGGCCACACAACTTCCTAAGGTAATATACTCAGCTTCAGCAGTGGAAAGTACAATTGAGTTCTATTTTCTACTGGACCAGGAGACTAAAAATTATCCTATGAATGGTCAAGTTTTAGAAGTGCTCTTTCTATCCATTCTACACCCTACAAAGTCAGAATTAGAATATCCAATAATCTCAAAAGAAGTGTTGTGCTTAGGGTGCCAGATTCCTAGGTTTGAGGTCCCTAAAAGATATCTAAGAATTCTCTTAACAACAGTCAGGTGGGACTCTTTAGGATCAGCTTGAAACCTATCACAAAGATAAATACTAAACATAATATCAGGTAGGCTAGTAATCAGGTAAAGCAGTGATCCAATTATTTTTTTAAACTTCTTTTGATCAACAGATTTTTCATTTGAATCATTATCTAACTGAACAGTGAAACTCATGGGAGTGTTGATTGGCTTAGCTTTATCCATTTCATATTTCTTCAAGATATCCTTAGTGTATTTTGATTGATTCAGAAAGGTTTCATCATCCATTTGCCTTATGCTAAACCCCCAAAAGTAGGACAATTCTCCCATCATACTCATTTCAAACTCCTTACTCATTGTCTTAGAAAAGTCATCACATAAATTTTTATCAGAAGATCCCAAAAGTATATCATCAACATAGATCTGAACAATGAGTAGATCATCTCCTACTTTCCTAAGAAAAGGGTGGTGTCTACGCTCCCCTTAATAAACTCTCTTTCTAGTAGGAATGTGCTAAGCCTCTCATACCAAGCTCTGAGTGCCTGTTTCAATCCATATAAGGCCTTTTTTTTAATTTGTAAATATGATTTGAAATTGAAAACTCTCAAAATCTGGGGGTTACTCTACAAAGACATCCTCTTTTATTACCCCATTTAAAAAGGCACTCTTGACATCCATTTAAAACAGCTTAAATATCTTATAACAGGCAAAGGCTAGTAGCACACAAACACTTCCAATCTAGCTACAGGGGCAAAGATCTCCTCAAAATTAATTCTTTCAATTTGATTGTACCCCTTAGCCACCAATCTTGTCTTATTCCTAACCACCACATTAGAATCATTCATCTTATTCTGAAAGACCCACTTGGTTCCCACTACATTTTGATTCCTAAGTCTTTCTACTAACTCTCAAATCTCGTTCCTTACAAATTGATTCAATTCTTCTTACATAGCTAAGATCCAAAACTCATCAGACAGGGCTTGATTGATGTTGGTGGATTCAGTCATTGAGATAAAAATAGAATTATTTACTTCCTTCCTAAGTCCATGCCTAGTTCTAATACCTTCAAAAGGGCCTCCTAAGATCAGTTCTTTAGGATGACTCGAAGAATATCTCCAATCTCTAGGCAATGTGTTTTCAGGTTCTACCCTTTCCTCTAGATTTACATTTTCAACTCCTTGGGTAATCTCTCCTATATCTTCTTCTTCCTCAACTCTAGTCTCCTTAGGATCAATTTCATCAAACACCACATGAGTTGTCTCCTCCACCACGAAAGTCTTATTATTAAACACCCTAAAGAATTTTCCCACACTAGAATAGCCTAAGAACACTCATTCATCAGATTTGGGATCAAATTTTTCTAAGGATGATTTTCTATTGTTCATAATGAAAACTTAAAAGCCAAAGACATGGAGGTGGGACAGGTTTGGAGTTCTACCCTTAATGATCTCATACGGTGTCTTATTCAGATTGGATCTAACATTCATCCTATTCAGCACATAACAGGCAGTGTTTACCGCTTCAGCCCAAAAGTATTTTGAAAGTGAATACTCAGTAAGCATGGCTCTAGTAGCTTCCACCAATGTTTTATTCTTTCTTTCAGCTACCCCATTCTGCTGAGGGGTCCTAAGAGCTGAAAAGTTGTGGTTAATCCCTTCATCCTCACAGAAGATTCCAAATCTCTCATTTTCAAACTCCCCATCATGATCACTATGAATGGTAATAATCTCATGTCCTAACTTTTTCTAAATCCAAGTGGAGAAAGATTTAAATTCATCAAATGACTCAGATTTATATGACAAAAATTTAATCCAAGTGAACCTCGAGTAATCATCAATAATCACAAATCCATAGACTCTCCTCCCTAAGCTGGCAGTGCTAATGGGTCCAAACAAATCCATGTGAAGGACTTCTAAAGGTCTAGAGGTGTTAATATACTTAATTGAGTGGAAAGAGGAGTGAACTTGCTTCCCTAATTGATAGGCATCACGCAGGTAGTCCTTAGTGAACTTAAGCTTTGGGACACCTCTAACTAAGTCATTTTGGGTGACTCTCCTAAGAGTTTTCATACTGGCATGATATAATCTCCTGTGCCATAACCAAGACTCATCTCCAGTAATTTTTAAGCAAATTGAAACATCAATTTTAAAGCAACTTACATCAAGCATGTAGACATTATTGATCATTTGTCCCTGTAAAATAATTTTATTATTTAAGCTTATAATACAACAATTGACCAGGAACTTGATGTTGTATCCTTTGTCACAGAGTTGACTTATGCTTAGCAAGTTGTGTTTCAATCCATATACAAGCAAAATATTATCAATAATAAAATTTTTTGAATCACCAATTATACATGCTCTTACCACCCTCCTGGTGGTGTTGTCTCCAAGAGTAACCTTGCCTCCAGCTCTGGTCTCCAGCGGATGAACTAATTTACATCTCCCGTTATATGTCTTGAACATTCGCTGTCTAGGTACCACATGCTCTCATGAGGCCTTTTGTGAGAGCACTCCTACAAAATCATCAAACAGGTTTGGGTTCCTTCTTATGAAAAGAAAAATGCAATATATGTGTGCTGTGCTATGAATTATACAATTTGGGTCTCCACACCCAATGTGTACTACGGTGAACAGTGCATGTGTGAGAGATATATCGAAGCATGCCATAAGAAAAATATCTAATATTAGGAAAAAGATTAACTAATCTATGTGGATGATTGTGCCTCTTTTTAAATTTGAATGAAACATGCTTTGATTATTTTGAAACAGATTCTTCAAAAGGTGGAGGTGCATAAAATTGTGCAAAACTAGGAGATATTTCATTTTTCTCAAAAGCACAAAATTTTACTATTAGAAATTCATTCTTCTTTTTAAGACTTACAATTTTAAATTTCAATGCACCATTACTATTCTCTAAGTCACATGTCATGATGTCTAATTCTTTGAAAGCTCTTTCTAAATCAACATACGAGATTTTTTATGAATCATACTCAGTAATCAAATCAGAATACTTATTATTCAATTCATCAAATTTATCAAGTAGTGACTTGTGATTGCAATCAAGAGTAGAATGATCTTTAATCAAAATTTCATGCTCTTTTTGTAAATTTAAAAATTCTAATTTCAGACTAGCATGAGTTTTCTTAAGTTTCCTATACGATGAATAAATTTTCTCAGAAACATCTTGCAATTGATCATAGGTTAGCTCACATACCTCTTCTTGATCAGACTGACCAAGATGACCATCAGTTATCAGACAAAAGTTAGTAGTCTCCTATTCAGCTTTAGTCTCAGAGGAGTCGGATACAGAATCTGCCCAAAATGCCTACTGAATCCACTTCTTGTCCTTCATGAACTTGGGTTTCTCCTCACCCTTCTCCTTGCTTGGGTGAGCTTTAAGTGTAGGATAATTAGCCTTAATATGTCCAGGCTTCCTGTATTCAAAGCAAACAGTATTAAATAAACCTTTAAAATTTTTGCTACTCTTACCTTTGTTTCATTTCTGAAAGTTCTTATATTTCTTTCTTAGAAAGCTTTTGAATTGCCTAGTGATTAAGATAACATCATCGCTATCAGATTCGGAAGAGTCAGTGTCAATATCATTGGCCTTCAGCGCCATAATTTTCTCCCTCTTTTTCTCACCTGCATCAATTTGTCGTTGGTTCACTCCTTGCTCGTAAGTAATGAGTGACCCAAGTAAGTTATCAATAGAATAAGTGTTCAAATCTTTGGATTCAATAATTACAGTTATCTTTGCATCAAAAGAAGAAGGCAAACATCTCAGAATTTTATTCACTTTTTCATAGTTTGTATGTTTTCTTTCTAAAGCATGTAAAAAAGTAACAATTTGAGTGAACATAGTATACATTTAAGAAATTGATTCATTAGGTCTCATACGAAAGAGTTCGTAGTCGTGAAGTAAGATGTTCAAGCAAGATTGCTTAACCTCAGATGTACCTTCATAAGTAATATATAATCTATCCCAGATTTTTTTATCAGTGGTACAAGTGGAAACACGCATATAATCTTCAGATTTTAAAGCACAGAAAAAATAGTTCAAATATTTTGCATTCAGTTGTGCTAAATCACGATCATCAAATATCCAATCAGTGAAAGACAGTTCAGTTTTAACATTATTAACCATTCTAAAAGGTGCTTCATAGCTATTCTTAACAAGCATCCACATGCGATAATCAATTGATTGAAAAAAGGTGGACATGCGAGTTTTCCAAAAATCAAAAGGTATGTTATCAAACAATGGTGGTCGTGTAATTAAATAACCTTTAGTAGTATTACGATTACCAAAGTTAGCCATGGATCAAAATTCGAAAGTTTTCAAACTTTATTTTTGAATCCCGCTCTAATACCACTTAAAAGTTTGATAGGGATGTTATGCCATTGTGAACTAGTCATGAGGCTAACCAAGAGGGGGTGAATTGGTAGTTTTAAAAATTTGAGAGCAAAATAACGATTTAGAAAATTTTTTTGAATGTTTTAAAACTTTTACAGCTATACGATATTGTGCAGATGTTTAACAATAATAGAATAATACTCACAATCACACAATCATCAACAGAAAAATAAATGTGAAAAATAATTGGAAAGAACACACCAAATTTTATAGTGGTTCGGTCAACTTGACCTACGTCCACTCCCCGGAGCCTCCCCTCCGGGTATTGTATGTTGACCCTGATTTCCCCACATACCCGGGTCAAGGAGTTGACCTGGTCAAATTTGACCAGGCTAGACCCCAGAACCCATCCCAATGGGTTAAGGGAGTCAAGCCAAGTCTGCTGAGCCCAGACCTAGGCCCTGGGTCAACCTAGTTGACCAGGTCAACCTGCAGGTCAACCTGGGTTGACCCAATAGGCCTTAATGGGTCTATTCAAGCTCTAGTCAAATCTAAACTCAGTCCAGGGCTCTCCAAGCTCTATTTCCTCCTCCACTGGGCTCAGTGGGTCAAGCTTGACCCATTGGGCCCAGGTCTTGGTCCTGGGTCAACCTGGTTGACAAGGTCAACCCAGGTTGACCCATATAGACCCTAATGGGTCTAAATCGACCCAAATCAAATTCAAATCAAACCTTTACCCATTCCTTGACCCATGGACCAAATCCCCTCATCTTGTGGGTCTATTTGACTAGGTTGACCAAGTCAATGATTGACTTGGTCAACCCAAGTCAATAGTGGGTCATTAGGACCCATTAAGGCTCATTTAAAGCTCTAATCCTTTCCTAATCCATTCAAAAGCCCAAACCACGGCCTAATAGCTTGGTTTTCCCTCCTATTAAGCTTGAGATTCAATCTTGGCCGTAGGGCATAGGGCTAGGATGTTTAAATAGCACTTTTAGGGTTCCAAAGAGGGGACTTTTGATCCTTACTCTTTCCCAAGACTCCTAGAACCCGAGGGATCTTTGGAGAAGACTCCCTTGACATCCTTTCACACTTCCCAAGCCGACCCCACCGTTGGAACCCCGCCGGCGGCGAGATATCCGTCGAACCGAAGCTAAGGACCTCTCAAAGACGTTTGCGGTCGATCCTGACGTTGGAAGTCCAAGGTTCCTTCTACAACTTTGTGCGTGGACAATCAACAAGTTCAGAGAGCCATTAAACACTCAAATCCATCCATAATCCAAGGTGAAAACTCAAACCCTAGTTTAGAACACTTAGGGTTAATTAGCTTTTCAAAAATCGCGTTTTAGACCGTGTAAGTAGTTCCACATTATTGCTCTTCGTGTTTAGAGTCTGAGTTTCAAATTTCATTTGATTCCATCCACCCGATTGAGAGAAATCGCCAAAAAATGAGTTAGGGCTTCGGGTTACGGCTACATCCGCTGAGATTCAATTAGGACCGTTGATCTCGCGATCAACGGTCAAGATTCCGTCCTCCAACGGCTCGGGTTGACCGCGGACTTCGATCCCACGGTTACACCTGACACCTGGCATGATCTCGACCGCCCACTCAAACCGCGGGCGATTTAACGACGGAGGAAGCTAGTCCTACGTGGCTAAGTGGCACCGACCGCGGCAATCATTGCCGCGGTCATTACGCTATGATTGCCCGCTGCAGCAATCATTGCCCCAGGACCGCGGGCCCAACCGGAGCCCGCCGCGTGTCCCAGCTAGCTGCCGTAGCGTGGTTCCTCTCCCCAATTATTGCCCAGGACCGCGGAGCCAGTCCCGGGCCGCCACGTGGCCCGCCGTCGCGCCGCCGCCGCCGTTTTAATAAAAATTAATTATTTTTAATTCTTTTTTATATAATATTATTTAAATAATTATTTAATAATAAAAAAATCCAGAAATTTTTTAAATAATTTTTTTAATTTATATTATTATTTTATCATCATCATTATTATTATTATTATTATTATTATATTAATATTATAATTAGTAATATTATTATTTTAATAATAATATTATTATATTAATATTTATATTATTATAATATTAATATTTATTATTATTATTATTATACCAATATTATGATTAATAATAATATTATGATTATATTAATATTTATATTATTATAATATTAATATTTATTATTACTAATATTATTATAATATCAATATTATTATTAATAATAGTATTACTATTTTAATGATATTATTATTATATTAAATATTCATTTTATTATAATATTAATAGTTTATTATTTTTATTAACATTATTTTAACATTATTGGATTAATAATATTATCATTATTTTAATACCATTATTATATTGTTAATACTTTAAAACTATTTTAACTGTTATTATATTATTATTAATGTTTTGAAGTTATTTTAATTATTATTACTTATTATTTATTTAAAAATCCAGAGATGTTAAGATGTGATTTATTTTAAGTTTATTCATTATTTTTAAATATTAATTATTTTAAAATATTTAAAAATTACTTTTAAACCTATTTTACTTCAAAAATTCATAACTTTCTTATTTTAAATCGGATTTTGACACACAATGCCTTAAATTTTTCAGAAAAATATGAATTGTAATTTAAAAATATTTGCTGCATGTGATTCTGTCATTTCTGGATGTTCTCTGTATTATTGTGTTATATAACTATTTAAATATTACTTAATTAATATAAATAATTATTTTAAAATAAAAATTATTTTAAAACCCCTTGGTGGCTGGTAGACCTCATATGCTTTTGAACTGAAGTATTTTCAATTATCTTATTTTTAAATTTATATTATTATTATTTATAATATTTATGTATTTTAAAAAAATGATTTTAAAATTATATATTATTTAAATCCTTTAATTTTGGGAGGTCCACCCCTTATGAAACTTTAAACCTAGGCTATGTATATGAAGAGCAATTCATGTGGGAGAAGGATTAGTGGATGATTGTGCCCCAATCATTCACTAATCACTTCATTAGATTTCTTTACTTAATGTTTTTCGTGGTCCTTGCATGTGTAGGTTGCACAAGCACTCAGCCTAGGCTCTCCTAGTTCTAAGGACATGGTTTTGTGTATTTATACTTGCTGCATTTACCCTCTATGTTGTGCCCAAGGGTTAGTGACTTTACTTTATTCCTGCTTAGTGTAGTGACACACTAAGGACAATAATTAAGGACTGTCTAACGAACTTAGAATATTTCTAGGGACTAGGACAAATCCCTAATTGCTGTGAAACTTCAAACATTAACATTTAGTAACATCTGGAACCCCCTAGAATTTTCTAGGAGTTTTATGGACTCTTTAAAATACTTAATTAGCAAACCCTAATTTATCCGTTAATTAAGCCTTAGAAACTTCAAAAAAATCTAATAAATCCATTTTAAATTGGTAAAATACCCATAATACCTCAAACTCTCCAGAATTCAGTCCCCAACCTTAGATAATTAGGGCCCCTTAATTGGACATTAATCTGGACTTTAATTCAACCTTAATCAAAAATCACCTTTTTGTCTTTAATAATTCATTAAAAATTATTAAAAATCCCAAATCTTCCCCAAGCACTTAGGAACACCTTCTTAGGTCATTTCTGACCTTTGGGGGTGATTCCAATCAGTTTGGAGCTGATTTGGGCCAAAACTCCCAAAGTACCCCTAATTAGGCAATTTTGATAATTTATTTAATTGCCCCAACTTCTAAAAATTCATAACTTTGCATAGGAAACTCCGAATCCCGCAAACTCAAAGGCATTCAACTCACATTAGGGTCTAGTATTTATTAAAAATATTAAAATTCTAGAAATCAACTTAAATCAAAAAGTCAACAATCCGGTCAAACTTAGTTCAAAATAAGATCGAAACTTCAGAAATTCATAACTTTGGATAGAAGAATCCAAATTGGGCATGCTAACTGTCTAATTGATCGGGTTAAGGCCTAGTATTTTATAAAAAATATTAGCTATTCACAAATCCCCTTTAATCAGAAAGTCAATTTTGAACCCTCCTTTTGCCTAGTATACAGGTGGACCTCGAACCTCTTAAAATTCATTAATGAAACTTAAAATCCAAACATCATTACTCTAAGTATTAAAACCGATCAACATATTAAATTAATTAAAATAGATCCTAATTCACTAAAATTTGAACTTTAAATAAAATCCCTTTTCAGACCTACAATTAACCTGGACAGTAGGCAATTGTAACTAACTACCCAGCTTAGGATCTACCTCAGCCACACAGGCTTCTACATACACTGTAGAATTATTTGCTAGGGCACCACTTCTAGACTTAGGCTAGACCGGTGTTTTACTTTTTTTGCTGTGTGCCGAGCTTTTCTGGGTTTTCACTGCATGTTGTGATTGAACTGTTGATGTGTTTGCTTACTTTTACTGCACTCTGGGATTTGATATGATTGCACGATAGACAACCCATAGGTTAGGATCGAGGTTGACACTAACGATGTCTTCTGCAGGTGGCCATGCTCATACAACGCTAAATAAAAAGGGGGGGGGGGGCAAAATTCATGATTTAAATACTAATGCTATTTCATGCAGATGCTTTAGAAATTGCTCAGCCCCCCTAAATAAATGAGGGCTAATTAAAAATCATTACAAATTGCTACAGGTGCTCCAGAGCTCGCTTAGCCCTCAAAATGATTAAGAGCATGGCCAAGTGTGGCTGTGATTGAGTATCTTTATTTTTCCTATAATTGCTTGTGATATACTAAACTACTTGGGATAATTTTTATTAGGATAACCTTGCAGGAGAGTCTAGAATTTACTACTTTTCATTAATGTAATCATTTGTAATATTGGTATTGAGTTGTGAAAGTTCATTTTGAGTGGGGATACTAGGATCCAAAGGTTGGATGCCCAAAGAGAAAAGGACGCCGAATATGAGGATAGTCCTTTTCTATTTGGGAATCCAAATTTGGATCATTCTACTACCCGAGGAGTCCAAGGAAGCTGAGATCCAAGGAGTCCAATGACTACCCGAGGAGTCCAAGGAAGCTGAGATCCAAGGAGTCCAACGAAGCTGAGATTCGAGGAGTCCAAGGAAGAGAAGATCAAGGAGATGAAGAGCAAGAGTATCCCACTCAAAATAACTTGCGTCAGTCTTAGGATTAGAAATCCGGGTTGTTGGCAGTGGTGACATGCCACTTTAATTTTCTGCAGACCCTGGGTTGTAATTAAGGGCAGTTGGCCTATGGATATTTAATTGATTTATTTAATTACGTATTATGTTTGATTTGATGATGATTGCGTATATGTTGTATGCTTTTCATAGTTTATTGGTGATCTGCATGCCGCTTTTGTTTTAGCCTGGATTTCGGTAGGCTCTCTAAGGACTAAAACTTTTTCTACTCGTAACTAATATTTAAAATTTTAAGGTTTAAGCAATTTAGAAACTTAACGACCTAGGGAATCGCCGGAATCATCCGGGGTCGCATGCATATTATTGCATTTAGCTCTTTCCTTCTATAAGACACTTCCCCGCCTGCGGGTAGAGTCCGGATAATCTGACCTATGAGGATGAGGTGCCGGACCTGGGGAAGCCCAGTCTAATTCTAAAAATTATTTTTTATAAGCCTTTTTAAAATTCTGTGCATATCTGATTTGGATATTTTAACCAGCATGCATTGCATTAGAAATCAACTAAATCAAAATTTTAATTGCATTAGTCATAGGAGCATTCACCCAACATCAGTCCGGGTCCAATTAGGAAATCCTCTAGACGTCGATCCTACTTCTGAGAATTATAACCTACCCACCCATCTTTCATTAAATGACTGGATAGCATGATTTTGAAGCGACTAGGTGGTTAGCTGGCTCCCCCTTCCAGGCCGGGGTAAGTCCAAATTTTGCATTGCATTAATTAGGACACGGGTGTTAGTGTTACATAGAACACTAAACCCATTAGATTTATGATTCAAGGCTACTATTGCTTCGTAGTACGCCTCATCGGTAGGTAGGTCTTCTGTCTTCCAGAGACCATAAACCCTACATATCCGCGTCACACGGATGACGTCACCTCCATCCTTCTCTCATGCATGCTTCGAGTGCATGATTTACTTATTTTCTCCAGTTTCTTCTCACTATCTTAGTCCCTCCGGATGCTGATCTGAGCCGTGCATATTGACTAAGCCTAGTTGAACCTTTCTTTCTCTTTGAGTAGGATTTCCTAATCTTCGCCCTATGCGCCAATCCCAATTTGGAAAGAATAATGTAGAATCCTTAATCGAGAGTTTTCTCAGGCTCCAGCTTGAGATGTAATTAACCACGGGGGCTTGCGCCCGTGGGAAACCGCATCCCACTCTCAAATAAACCCCATTCAAGCTAATATATCGGGTGGGGGAAACCCGTTGTGATTAGATCGTACATATTGTTATCCATCGGGGTGTGCTTGTGAGAGCCACTATCCTCAATAGTTAATCGTATGCATGATCGAATCTGCCCTTCCATTGGCCAAATACTGTCTCCCCTCGCCGGGAGGCGGTGTTGTTGTCCTTTCGGAGGTCCACATTGCACTAACACTAAGTGACTCTCATTCTGCTCCCACAGCAAGGCGGAGAAGCCTGTACAAAAACTCCTTTCCACTAACCCGGTGAGGCAGAGAACCTGAACTCCTTTCGCTTCCTCCTGAAGCAGGCAGAGAACCTAAACTCCTTTCGCTTCCTCCTGAAACAGACAGAGAACCTGGACTCCTTCCGCTTCCTCCTGAAGAAGCCAGAGAACCCGAATCTTCTTGCGAACGATCCTCCTATAGAGACACCGATAAGCCAAGAGACGAGGAACGGAGAAGATGACTCAGATCCTTGCTTGGAGCAACCTTTGTGAATCCCTCACAAACTCCCCCTCACCAGATCCTCTCTCTCTCTCCCAAGCTCTCTCTCTCAAGGTTTTCTCTGGAAAGAAAAGTGGCAAAAGATTTCAACGATTGAACAAAAGAGATCTTAAGAAGGAGGGCTCAATAAGTGCACTAAAATTTAATTTGATGATGTTGATCGTACAGTACAATCCAATATCGTACAGTACGATCAGTTCAAAAACAGTGTCATCCAGTACGAATGCAAACGATTAGTTCATAAATTTTATGAACATCGTACAATACGATTCATAGGTCGTACAGTATCATCCATAGGTCGTACAATACGATCAACTTATTCTCAACTGTTCGTACGGGACAATCTATGGGACGAATGAAGTTTGTCTCTGTCCATCGTCCCGCACTGTACGATTCATACAGTATGATTAGTTCATTTCAGTCCATCATTCGGTACGATATAAAAATTGTCCGGGATGATCAGTACAAAAATCATGGTTTCATCTGGTACGATCTACGAGACCATCCAAAATCATCTCTGTCCATCATACCGTACGATTGACATCGTACAGTACGATCAAATATAATTAAGAAACCAAGATTTAATTGCCTGATTATGGGGAATAATTTTGGCAAGATTTTAAATGATCGTATAGTACGATTAGTTCAAAAACTCAAAATTCAAATCTTACCAAAACAATCCTGGCGGTTAGGGTTTATCAAATCGTACAGTACGATATGTATCGTACAGTACGATTAATTGTCAAAACTAATCATTCAGAATTAGCTGTAAGCCTATTTATTAATGACCTATCATGCAATACGATGGAAAAATCGTCCAGTATGATGTTCTTTAAGAGAAACATTAAATCACTCAAAAACTTCTTCTGAGTGTGTGTATGCAAGGTTACTTAGCTAGGGGATCCTTTACATTACATTTAACTCAATAAAGATAAAAAGAGTACATTGGACCTAAATTATAAAACAGACTGACTCGATCTTAGGCTGGCTTGAATTTACAATTGATTCTGAGGATCTGAAAGATTAGACAATCAACTAGAAATAGAAATATTTGTTATCATCAAAATCTTAGTCCTTGAAACCAGATTCACAACAGTATTGTATCAGTATTAGTAAACCATTGGCTCAGTAAATAGAGTTGTCACTCTTTGCCTATCGACATAGTAACTATCTCTTTATAACTCTCAATCAGTATCATGTGAATCAGTAGAGAATAACACCAAACCATAATATTTAAAGGAAAGCCTGTCAGCCCACCATCCTATATAAGTCAACCAATCTCCAACCAATGGGTCAACCAGTCTTTACTTATCTTTTACACACACATTATTATCACAATAATATAATAGTAATCTCAATCATAAATCCACATTCATTTTCCCTGTATTGCAGTAAATAAAATATAATTGAGTATAATTTAGAAAATGTCAAAATGTCATAATAGTAGACAACAAAAATCATATTGAATAAAAATTCATATTTTCAGAATTTAACCAAATTATAAGATATTGCATAAAATAATATTCTAAAGCTTTAGTTGAACTAAATCACTATTTTTAGGCATCAAAATAAATTTTTGAGTTGACAAAAATCTCTGTATTTCAAAATCACTTTGTGAAAAATCTGAAATATATACTCAAAATGTTCATAATCTCAACCTCTACAACATATAAAAAGTTACACGGTGAAAGTTTTATCAATACAAAATTATTAATATTTTTCAGTAACAAGATCAGAAAAATATTTAAAATACAAAATCTTTAAAATCAGAAATAGGATAAAGGTTCCTTACAGTGAGACGAGTAAATCTCCCAACTTGCCCGACTGATGAAATCACTCTGCGACCTATAAATCTGAATTTTTCTTTTCTCTTTCCTAACTTTTTCTCTATTTTTCTCAAGCCATTTCTCTGTTAGCCATTAGCCAAAGTTGAAAGGGATTTTGATAAAAAGCTTTAAGTGGGTTAAGATATTTTTAATAATATAATATTAATATAATATTTAATTTAATTAATTTTTTTGTATAAATTTCAAATAAATTATTTTTGAAATTCAAAAATTTTAAAAAAATATCCATAAAATAAATCATTTTATTTAAAAAATATCTGTGAAATTGATTTATAAAACAAACACCTGACGGTCCCAAAATCCTCATTTGTACCGACATGTATCAATTTCTTAAGGATTTTTTACAGTGCCCAAAAATTACGAAAAATTTTGTGCAAGTAAAATACTATAATAAAAACACTATGGCGAAGTCGGTTTGCGACTTGGAGTTATATTGACTCCAAAAAAAAAATATTTACCTCAGTTAAAATATGGGTTATTATATATGGTTCATTTTTAATGTACTTGGAAATTATGTTAACTTCAAGCACACAACATGTGTCATGATTTGACCATCAATGGTGTCTACTAATTGCCACTATTTTCTACCATTCGCTGGCTACTATTTACCAATGGCCGCCACCAACATAGTTGTTGTCGATCATCATTATCACCACCTACCACCGACGCTAGGGGTGTCAACATTTGATCCGACCCGAAAACCCGATTTGAACCAAACCCAAAATTTTTAGGTTCGGGTCGACACGTTTAAAGAACGGGTCAAATTAGGGTCTGGATTTTCAATCCGTTTAGATTTTCGGGTCGGGTTTAGGTCAACCCGAAAACCCGATAGTAACCCGAATAGACTTGCACTTTTTTATTACGACAAATACTAAATAGCAGTGGGCAGCACCACAGCAGGTTAGAGCATTTTGCACTCGTGAGTCATTCTGTCTTCGTTAGTTCGCTACTTCGCTCGTTCTGTCTAGGGTTTCTTTTCTCACTTTCTCTCCGGTGCGGGAGTTCTCTTCGAGTCGTCGGCGATCATAAACCATACGTTCTCCTCCCCTGTCAACCATCGCAGCCTCAACTCTCAAGCAAAATTACACTGTCTGTATATCGTTTCTTTTACTATTTTTTGATATTTTAGAAGAAGGTGTTGAGATTTTGTGTTGTTAAATTGTTATTCACTTATTCTCAGCTAGGGTGTTGAGATTTCTATTTTTAATAATTACATGGTTATTTAAGATGCCATTTGTAGAAGCATTGAAGCAGTTAGGCTATTGTCGGCTAGGATTCTAAAAAATTGTGAGGTCATTGATCATTTTGTGCAATTATTGTCGGCTAGGGTGTTCAAAATGTGGTTATTGTCATCTCTGCTTAGGCCGTTTTGTACTTTTGCAAATGCCAGAAGCACTAAAGCAGTTAGGGCATCATGTTTTTTATTTTTCTATTTTTCATTTGGTTATTGACTGGTTTATTGGTTTTTGACTCATTGACTGGTTAGTTGGTTATTATAGTTCTTAATAGTTATTTGGTTATTTCTTGCATTACAAGTTTACAACTTCTTGTTAGTTGATTATTGACTTATTTCCTTTATGTATTTGTCCCTTTATATCATTATGGCATTATACAGTACTCATACTGTTACACAGTTATACCTATTAGGTTGGAAACTTGACATTGAAATATTGAATCAATGTGTCAATTATTTGCATTTGGCCCTTTAAGATGTTCAGTTGTTAACTGAAAATCTATTTTAGTTCTTTTCATATTGGAAATTTTAGAATTTAGTTTGTGCCTTTTGGTTCCAATTTGACATTCAAGAAATATTTAAATTTTCGCATTGTGATGTCTTCTAATATTTTTCATAGATGGAGGAATCTAATACCATTCATGAGAATTTTTGTTTTGATGAAAATGAACAACTTGGGTGATCTGAAAATGTGGTAGAGCTATGTAACAATAAATGTAATGAGGGAGGGGAAGTTGCAAAAACCAAATTATCGGGTCGAGTCAGGTTCGGTCCAAAAAACCGACCAATTTGTAAAAATGGGTTGGGTTGACCCGAACCCAAATATTGCCAGATCAGTTCCAGGTTCGACCCGAACCCGACCCGTGACCCGAAATTGACACCCCCAACCGACGCTATAGTTGATCTTCATCATCATTAACTAACGATAGATCCCGTCACCACTGCTACAGTTGTCCATCAACAGACACCACTATTCCAATCATCATCATATTTCAAATATTAGTTTTACTTTTATAAACTATTCAAAAAAAAAGTTAAACTCCTAAATTCATTTTGTAAGTAACCAAACAACCAAAATATTTAAAATACGTGATTTTAATTATTTTTTTGAGTACATGATGTTTTCAAATGCTTAACATGCAAATGGCTACTCAAGCAAATTATATGATAGGGAGTAGTAAAAATTATATCAAGATAATTTAACTGAAAATATATATGAATGAGTAATATTCACTTGGGAGATTTACATACATATCACTGTATACTACTCTATTTATATATCTAACACCTAAAACTTTAATATTACATATATATCATCTTATATTATTTTAATATAAAATATGCCACCTATATTTCATTCCCACCATCCATATATTTCATTCATATCACTCATATTTAATATGAGAGTGAACTATAGATGTTATGTATCTAATATTAAAATTTTAGGTGTTAGGCATGTAAATAAACTAGTATATCATTATCTATATGTAAATCCCCCTATTCACTTTTAATTTTTAAATATAATATTAAAAAATGACACAAATTCTAACACCAATCCAACCTAACGTAGTTTATTCTTTTCAAATCGAGGTTTTATCTGGGTGTAAGTTGTTCGGCTGGAATACTTTTCTAAAGAATCAGAAGAGAAGAAAATCTTTAAGACGAGCGCGAAGACGGCGAAAACTGCGAAGTCGGCGTCGAGAACAGGTGCGCGAACCTTATATGAATTATCGGTTTCAATTCTGGTCAGAAACCCTAAAATCAAATTGGCCGAACTAATTCGATTTGTACCGTCTTTTTATTTTCTTTATTTTTTGAAGAAATTGAAGAACTGGAAACAGATGAGCAGCAGCAGGGTGAAGAACTTCCGGCGGCGGTCGGAGGACAACGACCTAAAGGGCGAAGACAAAGCATCCCCTCGCCCTGCCGCAGCTTCGACGACTTCAGCCAGATCCCAAACCCTAAACGCAATTAAACCCAAAATCCCAAAACCTGAAGGGCCAAAGCGCCTAAGCTTCGCCGATGAAGAGGAAGATGACAGCCCCGGCATCACAATCCCAGTGCGTACCTCTGCTAGAACTCCGGCTTCCGGAGGCAACTCCATTCACAAGCTCACATCTTCCCGTGACCGCTCGACCGCGAACACCCCTCACATCCCCTCTAATGTCCAGCCGCAGAGCGGGGAGTACACAAAGGAAAAGCTTTTGGAGCTGCAGAAAAACGCACGTCCGCTTGGCGGAAGCATGTCTAAGCCCCAGAAAACGAATGCCCTTGCTGAACCCGTTATTGTCCTCAAAGGTATGGTGAAGCCAACGCCGCCTCCACCTCCTCCGCACCAGAAGCAAGAGGAAGAGGAGGCCGAGGAGGATCAGGAGAGTTTTGCAAAATTGGCTCTTGATGGAAAACCGAAGGTCTCATCTGCAATCCCTGACCAAGCTACTATCAATGCCATAAGGGCAAAAAGGGAGCGGCTGAGACAGTCCAGAGGTCCAGCGCCTGATTACATCTCTCTAGATTCCGGTGGAGTTTTGGCTAGCCGGACTTCTGGTGGTGGATCGAGTGATGATGAGGACAATGACTTCCAAAGCAGGATTGCATTGTTTGGCGAGAAGAAGGACGGTAAAGTAAAGAAAGGTGTTTTTGAGGAAATTGATGTAAGGGTGGATGCCTTTGAGGAGAAGGTAGTGGATGATGAAGATGAGGAAGAGAGGAGATGGGAAGAAGAGCAGTTCCGGAAAGGTTTGGGAAAGAGATTTGATGATGCATCTGCTCAGGTGGGTGCTAACAAAGTCATTCAGACCCCATCCCTCCAGCCAGCACTGGCTGTTCCTTTGAGCACAGTCGCTGGTGTTGGTTTAGGCAGTGACGCCATGTCGATTCCTCAACAGGCTGCTGTTGCTACCCGAGCTCTGCTGGATAACATTGGCAAGCTCAAGGACAGCCATGATAGAACCCTGGCTTCACTGGTCAGGAATGATGAGAACCTCTCGGAAGCCTTGTCTAACATCACTACTCTTGAGAAGTCTCTCCAAGATGCTGATGAAAGATATACATTCATGCAACAGCTTCGTGAATTCATATCAGTAACATGCGATTTCTTAAAGGACAAAGCTTCTTTGATTGAGGAATTGGAAGAAGAGATGCAGAAGTTACATGAGCAGAGGGCTGCTGTGGTTGAGGAAAGAAGAGCTGCTGATATTGCTGATGAGAATGTTGGGTTAGAGGCTGCAGTAAGTGCAGCGCGCTCTGTTCTAGATAGAGGCTCTAGCTCTGCTTATATAGCTGCAGCGTCCACTGCAGCTCAGGCTTCTCTGGCAGCTGGCAGAGAAATTTCAAGCTTGCCTGTTCAGTTAGATGAGTATGGCAGGGATGTCAACCTACAGAAGCGTATGGATTTTGTTAGGAGGGCTGATGCTAGAAAGTGCAGAAAAGCTCAGGCTGAGGCTAAGAGGTTGTCTTTCATTGCAAAGGGAGTTGGTGAATCTCAGCAGATTGAAGGCGAGTTGTCCAGTGATGAAAGTGATAGTGAAATTAGTGCTTATCAGTCCAGTAGGAATGAGTTGCTCCAAACGGCTGAACAAGTTTTTAGTGATGCAGCTGATGAATATTCCAAACTTTCAGTTGTCAAGGAAAGACTTGAAAGGTGGAAGAAATGCTATCTTCCTAGTTATCAAGATGCATACATGTCTCTAAGCGCACCATCTATATTTTCTCCTTATGTGAGACTAGAGCTTCTGAAGTGGGATCCTTTGTATAAGACAATGGATTTCTTTGACATGGAGTGGCACAAGGTGTTGTTGGATTTTGGTTCAACCGGAGGAAAAATTGACTTTGAACCAGAGGATAAAGATGCTAACCTTATCCCTATTTTGGTGGAAAAGGTTGCTCTTCCAATACTGCACCATGAAATTGCGCACTGTTGGAATTTATTCAGCACTAGGAGGACAGAAAATGCAGTTTTTGCTACCAATTTAATCATTAGCTATGTTCCCCCTACAAGCAAGGCCCTCCTAGAGTTATTGGAAGTTGTGCGTAGCCGTCTTACAGAAGCCATTGCCAATATTAGTATTCCAGTATGGAATGCAACAGTGATGAGTGTAGTTCCAGGTGCTGCACAGCTTGCAGCTTATCGATTTGGAACCTCCATACGCTTACTGAGAAATATTTGCTTGTGGAAGGATATCCTTGCATTGCCAGTTCTAGAGAAATTGGCGCTTCAAGAGCTTTTGATTGGGAAGCTTCTGCCTCATGTGAGAACCATCATGTCAAGTGTTCATGATGCAATTACGAGGACAGAGAGGATAGTGGCTTCTCTTGCAGGAGTTTGGCATGGTCCGAATGTGACAGCAGACAATGGTCAAAGGCTGCAGCCTTTGGTTGATTGTGTGTCTGAAATAGGGAGAGAGTTGGAGAGAAGGCATTCTTCAGGTGTTAGTGGGGAGGAGACATTGGGTTTGGCTCGTCGGCTGAAAACAATGTTGGTTCAGCTCAATCAGTATGATAGAGCTAGGATCATGTTGAAGGTTTTTCATCTCAAAGAAGCTCTTTGATTATTTATTTTTAGACGTTGTAGTGAAACTTTGTATTTTGACCAGAAGTTGCTATAAGGCACTTTTATGTTACAGAAAACTTGAATTTCTTGTAGCAGAGTATTCCTTCTACAAGTGAGACGGGTATGATGGATTCGTCAATTCTCAATTTTCATGCTTAATTATTATCAAAAACAGTTCAGTACATCTTTTGTAGATTACATGTTTAATCAATCTTTTTGCAGTCTTATGTATTGAATAATTGTAGTTTCCTATGATAAAATTTGAAATCTTTTTGTTTATGGATGAAAAATGTTGCGGAATTGTATTTTCTTGCTCATGATTGTATTTGCATGGATTGTTACAGTTCCTTTTGGCTTATCTACCTCTATTATGCCATCATCATGGTATTTTCAAATAATTCATGTTTTGACATTACTATATTATTCTTCACTGTCAACAGAAAAAAAAAGCAGTATCATGTAATTACAAACCATTGTGATCTATTAACTAGCAAACCACTTATTCTTTGTAATTAGTTAAATTTTGCTTAGTGTAGTTTTATCTGTTGTTTGAAATCTATCTACTTGCCATGTTTCCCCAGTCCTGCATATTTTAGTATTCGTACTTGTGGGGATCAGAATTCTAACAGCATGCACAAGTAGATGTTTTTGTTTTTCTTTAATTTTTTATTTGTAATGGGATATTCTGATTTTTTCATTGCATCAATTTATGTGCTATTGTATATTTTGTGTCTCTTTAATCCCTGTTTGAAATTTATTATCTTGTGAGTCGGTGACTGTTATGTTAACCCATCAAAGACCATTACAGAGAAGTTTTTAGTATTAGAGATAGCAGCATTTTGTTGTTTCTTTTTCATTCCTTGTTTTCTTCTGCGAAAAAATAAATCTTTATTAGGGTGGTCTACTTTGTTTCATTTCACCATGCAAAATGACTTGGCGAACTGTTTAAGCTGTTTAGTAGCTGAAATGTTGCAAATCTAAAATCTAGTATGTTCATCAATCCAGATCTTATTTGTCTAGGCGTAGAACCTAGCAATGCAATAGGTGCTTATGTTTTTATGGTACTTTTGAAATAGGTCAGCTTATTGAATAAAAGTACATTAGTCTATTATTCTTCACCGTAAACAAACCAAAAAAAAAGAAGGGGTATCATGTCATTACACACTATTATAATCTATTAGCTTGCAAACCACCTATTCTTTGTGATTTATTAAATTTTACTTAATGTAGTTTTATATGTTTGAATTCCATCTACTTGCCATGTTTCCTCATGTCCTACATATTTTATTATTCGTGCTTCTGGGATCATAATACTAACAGCATTCACAAGTAGATGTTTTTTATTCTTCTTTAACTTTTATTTGTATTGGCATTGATTTTTCTTCACATTGCATAAATTTATGTTGCTATTATTTAAACCTATTTGCAAACTTCTTATCTTGTTAGCCGGTGACTATCAGGACTATCAGGTTAACCTATCAAAGACTGTTATAGAAAAGCCTTTAATGTTAGAGATTCTGGTATAGCCCTAGCCACGATTTTTATGATACCAATCATACACGCCTTTTTTGGCATGATGGGCATGATGGGTAGGCTTAGTATTCTTCATGATGCCCTCTAAACCGGGAAGGCGTTGGGATACTACCGAAAGTCACTTTGATAGAGGATCCAATTATGAGAAAATAAAAAAACTTTCAAACACAAATTTTAAGATCAAAATGATATAAGTTAAATTTTAAAAGTTGCAAATATGGTAAAGTGAGATTAAAATTGTAAAAACGAGAACCAAACTCAAATGCATATTGGACTTAGGAGATTTGTGATGAACTTGACAGTTCGCTAATGTGCACATATTAGACTTTGCACTCCTATAACTATCATGAACACTCAAAATACTCAATAACACATTGAACATGAGGTGAAGATGAATTAAAGGTGCTCATGAATTTATAACATGAAATTTGATTCCTCGTGCGGTCCCCTTAACAAAGAGAGGATAGTGTGAAAAAAATATTGGGAAGAGAGGTCAATGTGATAAAAAAAATGCGTGGAACAGATGACAATACAACAACAACAACAACATCAAGCCTTTTTCCCACTACGTGGGGTCGGCTACATGAATCCTTTTTCTCCATCAAATTCTCGTTTAAATCTAATAAATAAAGATCATTTCTAATATTTTCTAACCAAGTCTTTTTAGGTCTACCTTTACCTTTCTTAACATAAGTCAAATCTAATACCTCTACTTTCCTAATCGGGTCATTGGAAGGCCGCTGTTTTATGCGACCAAACCATCTAAGGCGACTCTCTCTAATCTTATCTTCCACTGGAGCTACTCCAACCTTTTCACGTATATGCTCATTTCGTATCCTATCTCTAAGGGTAACACTACTCATCCACCTGAGCATCCTCATCTCTGCATCACTTAACTTAGTATTATGCTTCTCTTTTAATGGTCAACATTCGGCACCATAAAGCATTGCAGGTCTCACCACCGTCTTATAGAATTTTCCCTTAAGTTTGAGGGGGACTTTTCTATCACACAACAAGCCCGATGCATTCCTCCTCTTCAACCTTCCAATTGGAATTCTGCTGATAATATCCCCATCTATTTCCTCATCACTCTGAACAATAGATCCAATATATCTAAAACGTGTACTCTTATAAATTACATGATCGCCCAAAGTCACAATCTACACACTAGGTCTATTACTACTAAAACGTGGAACAAATGACAATGTGAAAAAGAAATATACAGAATAAATGATTGTGAAAAAAATGTACTTTGATTCTAATTCATGATGTACGACACCAAATCCGTGATGCATGTTCCCAAACGGACAAAAGGATCGATTTCCTCTAATTGGGTGATTTTGTTGTAAAATGACACCATCAAATTATGATAATGGCCAGAGCCCGTAAGTTTCCCACTGATAAAAAAACTCACTCGAAAGGATGAAAAGTTCTCTATTACCCAATATTGATTTGAATTTACCCCTTTTGATAAATATTCACCTCAAGTCTACAAGATACCTTTGTACAAAGCAACCTATGAATGCCAACGAGAATCTTTTTGTTAGGTTGGGTCGATTAGCTCTTCTGATTAAGTAGACTATATATCTCAAAAATCTAGGATGATTAAACTATGGGATCTTGATTGAGATTGTTATCATTCCTCCTACAATCCGTTTTAAGTGCAAGGTAATAAATTTCAAATGCAATATCAAATTACTGCTATTATATGCTCGGTACCTGGTGCTTATCTAACGGTTAGTCTAAATCAAAAGTTCTCTCTCGTCACTAGGAAGGTAATTAATCGTAGGGATTTGCGCCTATGGGAAACCTTAATCAACTCATAAAATCTTTATAAAATGAGGGCGAAAATTCTAGGTAGTAACTTATAATAAATCTAATAGGCCTTTTGAAAATTTGACTTGAAACATTTTTAAACTCTCCCTAGAGAGAGGGTGGGCGTGATTTTTTAGAGCTCACACAAATTCCTAGTGAGCAGGATCAACTCGTTGACTTACTATTCAAGTCGGGGAACCCTAATAGGTATCTAACTTTAAGGTTTGCATAATCCAGCATCGAAGAATGCAAGGTGGTATGAGTCAAGATTGATCACTTAGCGTGTTGGATTGATCACTACATCTAATATATGAAGACCGGAGAAGTCTTTCCCGAGGCAACAGACCTGCCATGATTTAAAATCAAAGTTGCTTAATATTTTTTAATTGTAGGAAAGTTATTCTTAAGATCAACGAACTCATTAAATTTGAGGCATGTGAAGAGAACAAGGTGAAAACGATGCTAAAAGAAGTGTATTCAAGCAAGTTCGGAAGTAACTCAGGAGGAAAGACGATCATCGACAAGATTCTTAGATAATGACACTTTTGGTTAAGGCTTAGAAAAGACATGAAGAGAAGCTTGGAATGCCAGAAATTCACTCAAATGCAATTGTAACATTCCCATAAGCTTCAGCTAATAACTTGTGCTTGGCCATTCACTATTTGAGGGATAGTTTTTATTGGATAGTTTTCTCTTTCTAGCGAACACAAAAAATTCACTCTAATGATGGTCGATTATTTCTAAAGTAGATTGAAGAAAAATCATTGGTGAGGACAATTGTTGAGATCATTCGCAACTTTCTTTGGTTTGACATTCTCTATAGATATAGGTTACCTCTAACAATCATCACTATTAATGGTTCGCAGTTCACCGGTAAGAAGGTTAAATCATTTTGCCAATCATAGGGAATTTGCCTCAACACATCATCCACAGACTAGAAGGCAAGTCAAAGTGGCAAATAAGCAAATTATGAGGCCATATTCTCAGTTGTGTACCTTGCCAAAAACTTTGAGGAAGAATATGTTGCGTGGGAGGAAAGAAACACAGAGGGCATGAAAATTGCAATAGATTTATCGGAGGAACTTAGAGCTCAAGCAACGCTAAAGTTGGATGAAAAAAAAAAAGAGAGAATGACAAGAAACTACAATGCAAATGCTAAGGAGGTCTTCAACTCTTGCAACTTGGTGTTAAGGAAAGTAGATACAACGGCTTGTCAATTTGTACGAGGAAGGTTTGGGTTTACCTTGGAAGGAGCATACATTATAACAAACCAAGTCAACTCTGGAGCATATCAACTGTAAACAAACTGAAGCAAAGAGATGCAGATGATATGGAGTATTTACGGCTCCAAAAATTCTTACCCTAAAGGAAGTCGTTTTACCTATGTTGTATCTTTTCTTTTTTAAATAAAATAAATTTTTTATCAAGTTTCTTTCTATGTAGCAAGTCTAGAATACCGAGTAATAATAATGGTATGATGAAATAATGACTTGAGGAACTCGCCTCTCATCGTACACTTTAGGAATTCGCCCTATTTCATCGGATATAATAAGAGAACTAGCCGATTCATAGAACATGCGAGAAATTTATTTATTTTTTAAACGACTTGGAGAACTCGTTGAAGGTCTTCAATCATTGATGCAAGTAAAAAAGTAGAGATAATGTTTAAGATTAGGTTTTATCTTGACTCATTGAATTCGAGGTCGCCTAACTTGGATTACTGGCTAGTGACAAGACTCATATGAAATATCCCAATTTAGAGGGATAACTCAACCAAAAATAAAAGAGGTTGATTGATTGGGTCAAAAATTGACATAGTCTTGGCCCAGGTTCAAGTCTTTTGGCAACAATATTACACCCTGTAGCTGATTCGAAGCCCCTAGGAAAAAGACTTGTAGAAGAGCCAAAACCCTAGTAAAGAAGGACTATCTTCACTTGGCAAGGTCACCTCCTTATTCTAGTCGAGTCGCCCTGACAAATTTAAAATATTATGAAAACTCAAAAAAAAAAAAAAAACCATCCCCCGCAACCTTAAAATTTTTAAAAGAAAAGAATTTTTTAGAAAAATTACAAATTGTCACTATACAAATTTGCTGCTTTTTTAGCTTTGATTTTTAGGTAAACCCTATCGGAAGCCAAATAAAAAGTAACTAAAAACTTTCATATGGGTGAGCCTAGGCCTGGATGGTGATTCCCTCCTTTCGACAAGATACACATCGCGTAGCGCACAAGTCCTTTCCAACCGGTAAGTTTATATGGTTACTCTTATGAAGACCTAAGTATGGCTAAAATTGAGACCCATCTAAAGGCATCATTATTATAGGTCATAGTGCAACCGAGTTAAAAGTTAAAATGTTTTGAGGAATGCCAATCAATGAGCTAGCATGAGTGCTTTTTTAAAACATGAAATGAGTGGAGATATATACATTGCCAGAAAACACAGAGAGATGAGTAAAATTTTTATACAAATTTAACTTCAGTTGTTGGTTGCACTCGCCCCATCGCTATTGCCCTTTGAATGCTCTGATGTCAAGTTGTAGAACCAATTTTTGTGCTCAAATTTGTTGTGTTTCTTCGAGTCAATGAACTTTTGTAGGCAATTCTCAATACCTTCATCATAGTTCTTCCCAAGCATGCCTGGTACTGTGGAGTACCAAAGAAAGCCGCTCATGGCTCCTTCAAACTAAATTTCCTGGCTCTTCAATGCTCCTCCTCGTTGATTCATCCTCCTCCTTTAGAGTAACGTTTTTCTTTGACATCTCCTCTTGCAAAGCGGCCTCCCTCTTTTCGAACTCAGCCTTCAAAGACTCAACCTTCTTCTCTTGGTTATTTGTTAGCGGGAGAACTCTTCAATTAGATAAGCCTTCACATTTTGGTTGTCTTCTTCTAAATTGGCAAGTTGCATGATAGTCTTCCTATGATTGCGAGTCAACATATTTTGCTCTGCTATTTTATCGCATAGGAACACATTGTAGTGAGGCCAAGCTTAGTGATGGGAACTGCATTTTACTCCTCCCTCGCCTTCTTGTTTCTCTCTCTCCCTCACGACTAGGGGAGTCGATGATGAGGAAATCAAAGACCGTGGGATCCGTAGGATGAGTATATATGTTGTACTTGCCTAAAAATAAATTCACGATCTGCATTAGTAAGAGGGAAATAGAAAAATATATAAAGAGCAAAAGGTGATAAACTTATATAAAAAGTCTTGTACATGCATGCGATTGAAGGCTCAGGCCTTCTCATTAAGCTCGGGAATAATGGGCTTCTCCTTAGTGAAAGGGATGGGGCTAGTTGGCACTGTCCAGCCAATCTACTACTTCACGAAGACGAACTTGGACTTTAAACTCCCATTTTGTTAGCCAAGGTGCTCATCCTCATGTGAATAAAGTCAAATTAGATGTCGCCATCCTTGAAAGCTTTCATGGTGCATGTGTGGCGAAAAAGTGTGAGGCTCAAACGGACCTCTTGCGCAGGTGGGATGGTCGTCATGCTTTCCATGGTGTTCGACATTAACTAAGTTGGTACAACCCATAGAAGTTTAGAATCTCAGTAAGCATCGGGTACAAAAGAAGTCGCAAGTTGAGCTTGAAGTGATCGTAAGGGACGCACAACTCGTCTTTATACATAGTGAGATACTCATCTTCTTAGGGAGTTTGCATCTCAATGTTGGAGTCATTGTAGCAATGCCGGAAAAAGATCATATTAGAAGTAGTTGCTTTGATAGCAAAGCTTGGTAGTAATTAATCTCAATAAACGCCTTATAGCACCTTCTGAGAGCATCCATCTCATTAGGGGATGCTCATGCCAACAAGAGAAGAGAAATGCGAAGTGAAGAGAGAGGGAGTTGCTAAGGAAATGAAGGACTTGACACATGTAATACCAAAGTCTCAACATAGGTAACTAGTAAATAGTAAAATAACTTCTCATGCATACAAAATCATTAAGCCATCCATAATAAAAAAAAGCATAAATTACAAGTATAAATTGTAGATGGAAATTACCTAGAAGCTTTTATAACTTTTTGCTCTAATATTTTCATAAGGTGAGTCCATATCATTTCCCAACTAAAAATAACTTATGCATAGGATCTAAGAGAATGCCAGTGGACACCACACCCCATTCTTCCAAGTGGTGCAAAATGAGATTGCCTCTAGTAAGGAACTTGCTCGATTGCAACAACTATAAGAGTTTGTGAGTCATCAACATCTGCCCCTGCCCTTTAAGTTAGTCATCTTTGTGTGCAACGTGGCAACTTCATTGTCTATAACAGAAGAACTTTTCTTCTCTAAGGCCTCGATCCTCCTCTTCCCCTCCTTGAACTCGGTCTTGACGTGAACGATCTCCTCCTCTAAGGCCTAAACTCACCCTGACAAAATCTCCTACAAAGATGGTGTAGGCATGAAGACTCCTGTGTCGTAGTGGTTTGGCGGAGGAGTAGGCTCAAGAGCAATTGGAGATTGATAAGGAGAAGTGTTAAGAAGCTCCTAAGCAAGTAGTCGTTGCACGCTATATATGCAGCTCCCAAAGGCACATCGATCCTCATTGCAGGCAAATCTTTTGAAGAGGTCATCATCGGTTGGCTAGCAGTACCCTGCACTTGCATCACCAGAGTCACCCCTATTAGATGAAGTGAAGGGTTAAGCATAAATAATTCCTTATCCAAAAAGCTAAGGGGGACCTCTAGTAACTGATCATTGAGATTCCATGTCCTGTGACATAATCTAGCATGCACATAATGAGAGCAACTCCCCAAACTCACTCAACATATAACCTAAAACTCGTTCATTGTTAGGTGAATTCTAGGGTCTTGGACACAACCTTTCAAAAAAAAAAGAAAAAAAGAATCTTTCTTTACTGCCTATGGTAGCTTGTTCTCACCCAACCTCCTTATGAATGGGGTCATGGTTGTTTGATGGCTTCGTTTAAGAATGAGCTAGAATGATTGAGTTGACTTCTTTGCTTGCAGGGTTCATCACCTTAGACATAACATCTGTAAAACCCGAAAACTGTCGATCGGATGCGTGGCACGCATTTCGATGCGCCGCGATGAATCTAGGCGAAATTTCAAAGTCGTCGGAATTCGACGAAATAAATTTTATTAAATTCTACGCTAAATTTTGATCGAAATGATATAAAGAATATATACCCAATTTTGCACGGTTTGCCAATTAAAAATCGCCAAAGATGTTTAAGTAAAATTTTACCCTTTATACCCGTTTTGCCCTTCATGAGACAATAGAGAAATTGTGGGAAGAGGGGCACATGCGTCATTTGGCATTTTAATTGTTTTCTTAAGGCCCAAACACTTAAGGGACCGAATTCATTCGGTCCCTTGTGTTTCTCTCGGCCGAACCAAGGAGAGCGGGCGGAAGAGAGGGAGAAGGCGTCGGTGCTTGCGAAATCCGGTGGCCGGCGGCCATTTTCCGGCAAGATTTGGAAGAAAGTGAAAGGGAAGGCTTAAGGAAGAAGAAAAGTAAGTTTCTCATGCAAGAAACTTCTCTCTTTCTTATGATTTCTTGGAGAAACAAAATTAGGGTTTTGCTTTTTGTTGAGTTTTTCTTAGAAGAATGATAGGGTAACATATTTTTGGTGGAAAATTTCTTTTGTTCTAGGAATGATGTTAGGAAGGATGTAGAAATATAGTTACCTTGAAATTCAAATTTTTTCTTAAGAAATTTTGGAGTTTTAAATTAGGGCTTTTCCAAATTTTGTAAATTGAAATTTGCATGTTAACTAATTCTATTCCTAAGGGCCATGGGAGGTCTCTAATTAAGAGAAATTAGAATTTTTGATGATAGGTGATGAACATGCTTATGTGATAAATTAATGTTTTAGGATATGGGTATGTGAATGAGTATTAATGAGCTTAAGCGAAGTAATTAGCTATGACATGTGTAAGGTTAGTGAGGTATAGTGTTTTGGTTGATATAAGAGGCTTATGTTGTAACTTTTCCTTAGGACTTGAGAAGAGAAGGAATTAAGGAGAGGTTGGTGATAAGACACGTTTAAAGGGCAACAATTGAGATATGAACACCTTACTCTACATATTCATGTTCCTTTATATTTTTATTTTGATGCCTCTTTAATTGATTTGATACATAGCTAATGCATAGGAAATATCTTTATTATTTGATAGAAATGTTGACATATTCAATCAATGCATAGTTGATATACTCAAGCATATTAAACTTTTCATTATTTGTTCGTAAGCATTTCATAAAAGTCTCTTTCATGTACTTGTTTCATACTCAAAGCATATGGTTGTTATGAAAATGCTACATTACATACCTATGTTTCTATGGAAAGAATATGTAAATGATTGTGCATGTTAAAGGCGGAGTACCAAATTTGATGCGAAAGCACAAATATGGCTCTTATGAGCAATATCGAACAATATGGCCCTTTGGGGCAAAAGAGGAAAGGAAAAGAATGACCAAAAAGATGTTTGTGTACCTAATCAGTACACTCCTAATACTCCGGTACGGTTGTATAAGATAAAGCATAAGTAAGCATATGACTTACATAAGTTATGATATACATAAGACACATGACATACATAAGGCATATGGTATATATAAGGTATATGACATACATAGGACATATGAACTATCATATCACATTTAGCTTATACATAAGAACTAGCATGTGTAACAAAACAATCAAAACTTTTCACTTCTAGCATACATGTAAATCTTCTTTAAAAAAGGGCATGTGAAGATGTTAGGGTTAATATTTCCTATTGAGCGTTAGCTCACTCCCTCGTGTTGGGATATTTTCAGGAGATCCCACTGCAAAGAATTGCTGACCACCCTTTGGTTCACTTACAGTCGTAGAGGACCGGATGACAGGTTCCTAATATATTTTTCTTAGTTGTAGTTTTTATATTTTTGGGTAGTTTGGCCTGTTTGAGAAATTTTTAAGTCACCTTTGTATATATTGAAATATTTAGAGGCACTTTTGATTCCCTTTTGAAGTCTTTTAGATTCTTCAATGCATGTTTTATGAAAATTGAAATGTTCTGACGTTCGACATTCGTTCCCGCCTCGTCTACACGAGCTCGCCGGGCCGGGTCGTGACATGAGTGGTATCTGAGCCAAAGCTTAGGATATTAATCATTATAAAGCGCCATTAGGATGATTTATGAGATCTAGAAATTTTAGGATGTATGTTTATACGATGAGTCGATGATTAGTTCTAGAAATTTTAGGTTGTATGTTTATAATTGAATTGAAATTTTTTTTATTATTTAGGGTTATGGATTAGGAGTTTGATGCCACTGATGATAATACTGATGAGAATAATGAACAGGCTGGGAGAGAAGCTCCAGCGGTACCATCTGTGGTACAACCTCCTGGAGGTAGTAGCAGTGCTACGATAGATACCTTTACTCAGATGATGGTAGCTGTGACGCACTTGATCCATCATTCTCATGAGCAGCCACAGTCTAGTTTCAGGAGAGAGCCATCTGTAGACAAGTATCTGAAAATCTTTCAGGACATGAGACCACCTCTCTTTACGGGAGCAGGAGAGTTAGTTGTTGTTGAAAACTGGCTTATGAGGATCGAGAAGATTTTGAAAGGAATGCAATGCCCGACTGATCGACGAGTGACTTTAGCCGCCTTTGCATTAGATGGTGAAGCTAAAAAATGGTGGAGAGGACAGATGTTGGAGAAATTTGGTGGCAGAGCAACATCTCAGATATTATGGGTGGATTTTGTTAGTCTTCAGAGACAGGTTTGTGCCTCTATCTGCGAGGAGACAGATGCAGGATCGGTTCATCCGATTAGTTTAGGGAGACCATACAGTCATGCAGCATGAAGCTGAGTTCACCAAGCTAGTATGTTATGTAGCTCATCTTATCCCTACTGCTGAGAAAAAATGCCATAGATTTCTGTTAGGATTTCGAGATATGATCTGTCAACCACTAATTCCATTGGGTTTTGAGGATTTTCCAGTTCTAGTTGAGAGGGCGAGGTGGATAGAGATGGATTACCTGCGTACACAAAAGCGTAGAGATTTCTTTCAGAAGAAGAAAGGTTTTGAAAGGGCTAAGAGCTTCCAATCTCATTCAGGAGACCCTAGTATAAAGAAGGGTAGGATAGATAGTGGTGGGAGTTCATCTAGTGTTAGAACATGTGATAAGTGCGGCAAAGTTCATAGAGGTGAATGTTTATCGGGCTCTAATGTTTGTTTTTGGTGCCATTAGCCAGGGCACATGGCTAGGAATTGCCCAAGGGGTCCGAGGGAGTGAGGTCTAGTGTTCTCCATCTCAGCAGAGTACTGGAAGACAACCTACAGTTGGTAAACCTAGAGCTCAAGAGTCTTCTGCATCTGCATCGGTACCTAGTCATCCGGTTACGAGACCAGTTGTGCAACTAAGGGTTTATGCTATCATGCAGCAAGAAATCAAAGAATCTCTTGATGTGATCACATGTATTATTCATGTTCAAGATCTCCCTAGTAGAGTGCTTTTTGATACTGTAGCATCGCATTCATTCATTAGTCAGGAGTTTACTATGAAGCATGCGTTGAATGTCCGCACTATACATCCTATACTATCAGTTATGCTACCTGATGGGTCCAGTATGATTGCTACAAGTATGTATTCAACATTGCTTACTATTTGAGAGAGAGTTTGATGTTGTTTTGATATTGTTACCCCTGTTGGAATTTGATGTAATTATAGGGATGGATTGGATGTCTAGTCAGTTCATTTTCATAGACTATAATAAGAAGGTAGTGAAGATCAAGCTTCCTGAAGGAGAGAAACTTGTCTTCCAGGGAGATCGAGGTGTATCTTCTTTGATCATCTCATCTATGAAAGCTTGTAGTTTAATTTTGAAAGGGTACCCAAGCTTTCTAGCTCATGTAAGGGACACTTCAAAACAAGTGCCAGAGTTGAAGGAGATTGATGTGGTAAGGGACTTCCCTGATGTATTTCCTGAGGATTTACCTGGAATGCCTCCTATTAGAGAGATTGATTTTTCTATCAATCTTGTATTTGATGCTGAGCCTATTTCAAAGGCACCCTATCGTATGGCAGTTAAGGAACTTTAAGAGTTCAAGTCACAATTACAAGAACTGTTGGAGAAAGGGTTTATTCGCCCAAGCACCTCACCCTGGGGAGCACCTGTTCTTTTCGTTAAGAAGAAGGATGGTAGCATGCGACTCTGCATTGATTATAGGGAGTTGAACAAGCTTACTATTAAGAAAAAGTATCCTTTGCCGAGGATAGATGATTTATTTGATCAACTTGAGGGAGCTACAGTCTTTTCCAAGATTGATTTGAGGTCTGGCTATTATCAGTTAAGGATTAAGGAGGAGGATATCCCTAAGGCAGCTTTTAGTTCAAGGTATGGACACTATGAGTTCACAGTGTTACCTTTTGGACTAACAAATGCCCCAGCTGCTTTTATGGATCTGATGAATCGGATTTTCAAGCCAATGCTTGATAGTTTTGTCATTGTCTTCATAGATGACATTCTAATTTATTCTTGTGATGAAGAACATCATGCCAATCATCTTCAAACAGTGTTGCAAACTTTAAGAGGCAATGAATTATATGCCAAGTTCAGCAAGTGTGAGTTTTGGCTGAAGAATATGACTTTTCTTGGTCATGTAATTAGTGGAGATGGTATTTCTATGGATCAGCATAAGGTGCAGGCTATAGTTGAGTGGCCCAGACCTACAACAGTGACTGAGATACGAAGTTTTCTTGGATTAGCTGGCTACTACAGAAAATTCGTAGAAGGGTTTTTCAAGATTGCTGCACCTTTGAGTAGACTGACTCAGAAGGCAATTAAGTTTGAGTGGAGCAGTCAATGTGAAGAAGCATTTCAGGAGTTGAAGACTCGTTTGATGACTGCACCGATTCTTACTATTCCTTCAGGTACTGAAGTATTTCAGATTTTTAGTGATGCATCACTGAAGGGCTTGGGTTGTGTCTTAATGCAGCATGGAAGAGTAGTTGCCTACGCCTCTAGGCAATTGAAAAGTCATGAGAAGAACTACCCAACCCACGACTTGGAACTTGCTGCTGTAGTTTTTGCTTTAAAGATTTGGCGGCACTATCTATATGGTGTACATTGTGAAGTATTTATAGATCACCAGAATCTGAAGTATATCTTTTCACAGAATGAGCTAAATTTAAGGCAGAGGCGATGGATGGAGTTACTTAATGACTATGAACTAAATATTCAGTATCATCCAAGAAAGGCAAATACAGTTGCTAATGCCTTGAGCAGAAAGATGTCTGTGAAGGTGAATTACTTATTGACCCAACAGGAGAAGTTGATAGAGGAGATAGAACGCTTAGAGTTGTCTGTAATACTTCCTATAACAGAGAATGTATGGTTAAATCAGTTGACAGTACAATCTGATTTAAAGAGTCAGATAGCTGAAGCTTTGTTAAAGGATCCTGATTTTGTTAAGATCATTCAGTTAGTAAAGGTGGGTCATGAAGAGGATTTCATTATTGATGAAAATGATCTTTTATGGTATAAGGGCAAAGTTTGTGTGCCTAATATTGGTGATTTGAGGAGGGATGTTCTTTATGAAGCTCATCACTCTACTTATATCATTCATCCTGGTAGTAATAAGATGTATCAAGACCTTAAGAGTTTATTTTGGTGGCCAGGGATGAAGAAGAGTGTAGCTGATTTTGTTGCTAAGTGTACTACTTGTCAGTTAGTAAAGGCTAAACATCAAAAGCCAGGTGGATTATTTCAAGCACTATCGATTCCAGAGTGGAAGTGGGATGACATTGCTATGGATTTCGTATCAGGTTTATCTAGATCTCGTCAGGGTCATGATGCTATTTGGGTTATCATTGATAGGCTTACGAAGTCTGCTCACTTTTTGCCTATCCGACTGACTGACTCAATTGAGAAGCTAGCAATGCTGTATGTGGCGGAGATTTTTCATTTGCACGGTGTACCTAAGTTTATAGTATCTGATCGAGATGGAAGATTTACTTTTAGACTTTGGAGGAAAGTACAAGAGGCTATGGGCACCAGATTGACTTTTAGTACGGCCTTCCATCCTCAAACTGATGGACAGACTGAACGGACTATTCAAACCCTTGAAGATTTGTTGAGACAGTGTGTTCTTGATTTTGGTGGAGGTTGGAAATCTCATATTCCTTTGATAGAGTTTGCCTACAACAATAACTTTCAAGCCAGCATAGGAATGGCTCCGTAGCACTTTATGGAAGGAAATGCAGAGCACCTCTATGTTGGGCAGAGACAGGTGAGAGGAAGGTGATTGGATTAGATTTGGTTGATGATGCTACTCGCAAGATAAGAATGATCAGGGCTAGGTTGCTAGTAGTACAAGATAGGTAAAAGAAGTATTATGATGCTAAGCACCGTTCTGTGAAATTTAGTGTAGGGGATTTTGTCTTCATAAAGATCAGGCCTATGAAGGGTGTACTCCATTTTGGCAAGGTTGGCAAACTTAGTCCCCGCTACATTGGTCCTTTTGAGATTGTGGAAAGGATTGGGAAGGTAGCCTACAGATTGGCTTTACCAGCTACATATGCTGTCCACAATGTGTTTCATGTTTCTTCTCTGAGAATGTTTATATCTGATGATCCTTCTAAGGTCATAACAGAAAATGTGGACATATAGCCAGATCTTACTTATCTTGAAGAACCAGATCGTATCTTGGATTTTAGTGTGAAATAACTCAGGAGCAGGGATATACCTTTTGTTAAAGTTCTATGGAAGCATGGATTGGAGAAGAATGCTACTTGGAAAAAGGAATCAGAAATGAGGAAGTGCTATCCTCATCTCTTTTAGTAAGGTATGTTTGTTTTTTCCTCTCTTTTAAATTTCGAGGACGAAATGTTTATAAGGAGGGGAGAATTGTAAAACCCGAAAACTGTCGATTGGATGCGTCGCATGCATTTCGATGCGCTGCGATGAATCTAGGCAAAATTTCAAAGTCGTCAGAATTCGACGAAATAATTTTATTAAATTCTATGCGAAGTTTCGATCGAAACGATATAAAGAACATATACCCAATTTCGCACGATTTGCAAATTAAAAATCGCCGAAGATGTTTAAGTAAAATTTTATCCTTTATACCTGTTTTGCCCTTCATGAGACAATAGAGAAATTGTGGGAAGAGGGGCACATGCGTCATTTGGCATTTTAATTGTTTTCTTAAGGCCCAAACACTTAAGGGACCGAATTCATTCGGTCCCTTGTGTTTCTCTCGGCCGAACGAAGGAGAGCGGGCGGAAGAGAGGGACAAGGCGTCGGTGCTTGCGAAATCCGGTGGCCGGCGGCAAATTTCTGACAAGATTTGGAAGAAAGTGAAAGGGAAGGCTTAAGAAAGAAGAAAGGTAAGTTTCTCATGCAAGAAACTTCTCTCTTTCTTAAGATTTCTTGGAGAAACAAAATTAGGATTTTGTTTTTTGTTGAGTTTTTCTTAGAAGAATGATAGGGTAACATATTTTTGGTGGAAAATTTCTTTTGTTCTAGGAATGATGTTAGGAAGGATATAGAAATATAGTTACATTGAAATTCCAAGTTTTTCTTAAGAAATTTTGGAGTTTTAAATTAGGGCTTTTCCAAATTTTGTAAATTGAAGTTTGCATGTTAACTAATTCTATTCTTAACGGTCATGGGAGGTCTCTAATTGTGGGCTCCGAAAATTCGGCCCCAGCCTCCGCCCGACTTTTTGCTTTCGGGGGGAGTTTTAACGAATTAAGTTCCGAGGTAAATTTTGGAAGGCAGATGAGATAGTAGATAAGACACTACCCAGAGATTTCGCCCTCATTTAGCGGGGACTTTATGATCTGAGTTCTGGTTTCCTATAGGCGCAAGCCCCTATAGTTAATTACCCCTCCCCGTAACGAGAGAGAACTTTCGATTAAGGCTAGTCATCAATCAGATACGTATAGATACGTGCATCTGGCATATAGTAGCAGCAATAGGTATTTGAAACATTGAAAGTGTTGGAGAATTTGATGTTTAAAATAGAAATTTCACCATCTTGCACTTAAAGCAGATGGTGGGGGAATGGATGATAGACCCGATCAAGATCCCATGGTTCCGTCATCCCAGGCCATCGTGGTCCCTGGTCTACTTAGTCAGAGGAGGTAGTCGACCCAACCTGACAGAAGGATCCTTGTCGGCAGCCATGGGTTGCTTCGTCCAAGGGTACCTTGTAGACCTGGGGTGAGTGTTTGTCTAAGGGGACAAATTTGAATCCACCTTAGCTAACAGAGGGCTTTATGCCCTATCAATCATATCCTATTGATTCATATCTCAAGGATTTGATGCCATTGGGGAGCATACGGGCTCTGGCCATGACCATAATATAATGGTGCCATTTGGCGGCGACCACCTGGTTCAGAGGGCCCCGAGTCATAACCGTTTATCCTGCAATGCCATTTGGCGGCGAAACTGCCGGTTAGATGACTCGTACCACATCCTTGCTGGCAGGAGATAGTTTGAGAATAGATCCTAGTGATATTTTCGACTAGGCACTAGCTCTATGTGAGCTGAAGTATATTTTGATTTGTCCACCTCGGTAAACTGTTGCGGAGGATGGATGAATTTCGCTTTAAGTGGTTAGATGGGTTGAATTTCTCATTTTAAATACTTTGGGAATTTTTTTGAATTTTTGGATTTTGGGTGTCACTTGAAAATATTTGTGTAGACCCCTCCGGTTGAGATTTGCATTCAACACGGTCATCATCGGGGTGTATGGGGTTATTCATATTTTTTTATGTTTTGAACCTTGTCGACTCTGTCTAGCAATTGACAAAAGATCGGGTTTCATAGGCTTTGTGCCTCTGTAAGTGAATGTTCTTGGTTGAAGGCCTAATATGAATGTATAAAATAAATATCCCGGTCGACCTCACGACCGTATATTTATTTAATAGTTTGAGCCGTGTCGACTCCTATCTACCTGCTTAGGAAGATCGGGCTCGAACTTGAATTCACTTATTGACCCGCGCAGCATCCCTAGACGTCACGTGTGTACCAATAACACGCTCGCCGGGGCCCATGCAGGTTTATGATTGCTTTTACCCTTTTCGTGTACCTATGTGTATACAAACTACAGTGCACGTGCGGGGCATTTTGGATATTTGGTGTTGATCAGTTGTTCGGGTAATTGTCTTTTGAATGCGGCATTTGATTTGAGGGCCTGAACACGTCTTCTGTCCACTTGTATGATTGTTGTGGATCCGGTGGCGTTATATGATCCCCCCCACTGCTGTTTGTAGGCAGGTAGATATTTTCATTCATGGATTGAAATTGACTTCAGGATACTGCATTTACTGAAGTCTTTCTGTATCTACCCAAAGATGATATGTGTTGCGTACATCTATATTTGTAGGGGGATTGTGTGTATTGCAGATCTTTCATATTTGCCCGCAAACAGTAGGTTGAATGTATAACGGGCCTCCTTCAGTGGCTCGTAGGCATTTATATTTGCTGTAGTCATTTGACGTTTTGCTCACAAATGAGATTTTGTGTACACAGCGGGTCTTCTACATACGTCGTAGACATTTGCATTTGTTATACATCGTCTACTTCTACTTGTGAATATCTCATGTTGCATATTGCTCGCTATGACTTGCCAATGTTCCTTGCATTTGTTTGACATTGGATTGTTACTGCTTGTAGGAATGTTACTTAATAGTGTTTGCATTCCAATTATCATGGCGGCTCTTTGACATTTGTTGGAGATTTCATGCCATAGCTTATAGGTAGAAACTTTTGTTCCTTTGCAAGCAAGTTGTACTTAGATTTCCTTGTTCGATACAAGTTCAATTCGAGTCCTTCGTATGTGTTCATTACAAGTCTCCTATATATGCTCATGAAAGGATGTTCATATTCATTGCATGATCCTTGTAGTAACTTGTAAGTATACTATTGTACATTGTAGGAAAATCATGTATTTGTCTGCATTACATCCCTTCTGTTGTTGCTTACAAGTACATCACACTTCTTGTATATGACCGTTAGTGGGTTATCATGCTCATTATAGTTTTGCAATCACTTCAAGTCACCCAAAATATTGAATTTCATCATCATTTGCATATCGCTCATATTTCTTATCTTTCAAGTTTGATTTGAGTCCATGTTCTTGTTATCCGAATCAATTTTGAATGTTCAAATTATGCTTGATTAGTGTTCAAATCAAGTTCATATCCTTCGCAGTTTATTCAAGTCCAAATCCAGTTCGGGTCTTCGTCATTTGATTCAAGTTTAAGACTTCTGCAAATATTCAAATCTTCTTGTTGTTTGGTTCAAATTGATTTCAATGTAGACTTGAATCAAATCCTCACTTGAGTTCAAATCACAAGTCCTTGTTGTCCACATTTGTTCCCATTTGAGTTCAGTTTGAATCTAATTCGTTGTCACTTGTTTCGAGTCCAAGTCTCCTTTGGTTCAAGTTTTGACTTGAGTCCCAAATGTCTAATATTTTGTTCAAGTCTTCACAAGTTCGAATGAAGTTCAAGTCACTTGTTATTAAATGTGGAGTTTCAAGTTCTTCATTTAATTCATTTAATGTCCAAATATAGTCCATGTCATCTTCTTTTGAGTTCAAACAAGTCCAAGTGCAGTCATATGAAAACCCGAAATTTCGGCAGCATTCTGGCATCTCCCCCGTTTAGGGGAAACAACGAAAAACTGGGCCTTTCCCACCACGCTTAAGAAAGCGTGTATGGTAGGTGCCCTCTTTCGAGGACACCGCGGCCGTGTAAAGTCTTCAATCCCCCACCACGCTTAAGAAAGCGTGTATGAGTCTTCGACGTACCTGAAAAAGAAAAAACATTTTATTTTCCCGCAGGTACGGGTACTTAAGATCGTCTCCACCACGCTTAAGAAAGCGTGCATAGGGCCTACCTGCCTCGCCGTAGGTGTCGCACCGGGTTCCCTTCCCACCATGCTTAAGAAAGCGTGTATGAGCGATTTGCCGGCTCAACACGAACGCCGAGGATAAGATTTTGGGGTCAAGGGCCACTCACCTACCTCGTCGTAGGTGCCGCACCGGGTTTCCTCCTACCACGCTTAAGAAAGCGTGTATAGGTGGTTGACTGGCTCGTCACGCACGTCGAGGTAGGAGAAGCATTTTTAATTTATAGTTAATTATAAATTATATATAATTAATTATATTTAATATATAATTAATTATATTAATTCATAAATAATTATAAATTAATCAAATTTAATTTATAATTGACTGTAAATTAACAAATTATAATTAATTATATTTTAATCTATAATTAATTAAATTAACTCAAAATCAATTATAAATTAGATTTATTTGATTTATAATTAAATTTAAACTAATTATAATTAATCACATTTAATTCATAATTAATTGTATTTAATTTAAAATTAATTATGAATTAATTAGATTTAATTCATAATTAATAATAAACTAATTATAATTAATCATTTCTAACATATAATTAATTATATTTGATTAAAAATTAATTGTAAATTAATTAAAATTAATTTATACTTAAAAAAGGTAAATATAATTAATTACATTTATAATATAATTAACTATATTTAATTTTAAAGATTAGTTATAAATCAACTTTATTTTATTTATAATTAATTATAAATTAAACTATAATTAATTACATATAATTAGTTACATTTAACTTAACATTAATTATAAATCAATCTTGTTGAATTTATACTTAATGGTAAATTAAGTCATAATTAATTATAATGAATTAACTATATTTAATTTAAAATTAATTATAAATTAGACTAATTTTGTTTAGTATATAATTAATTATAAATTGGTTATAATTAATTATAATTTAAACAAGATTAGAGTATGATTATACAAGATTTGAGCTAAATCCTAATAGACAAGCACTAGGTAAATCCTCCCTCTTCCTCTTCTAGGCTCGGTGGGTTAACGGGATCGAGCCGAAGAAGCGCGTGAAACGGATAAAGTTACCTTCACAGCTAGCAAGCCCCCTTCCCCCTTCGTTTCTTCCGATCAAAAAGTTGTAACTTTCGATCCTACGAGAAGGGAACGTCGTCAAGGGAGGCGGAGTCGGATAGCCAAGAAGAGAGGTAAGGATCTCTCTCTCTCTCTCTCTCTCTCTCTCTCTCTCTCTCTCTCTCTCTCTCTCTCTCTCTCTCTCTCTCTCTCTCTCTGGGTCGAGATAGAGGCGACGGGAAGATCTCGGCAAGGTAGGGATGCTGATGGGTTCGGCCCTGGTCTGTGGTTCGACGACGGGAGGATGCGGCTTGGAGGTGGAGATCGATGCTAGGGCAGTCGGCGGAAGAGGAGGCGGGACCTGGGTTTGGCTCGGCAGTGGGGTCGATCGAAGGAAATGAATGGGAGCAGCAACGGGAGGTCTTCGCGTGAGAGTCGAAGCAAGAAGAAGGTAGCGAATGGGAGAGGAGAAGGTCCGATCGGTTGGCTTTTAAAGAGGTTGGAGAGCAGCGATCAGGGAGATCTCCACACGCGAGTATGGGTTGCTGACATTCGGCGCCGTTTGCAGAGGGGGCAGGTACTGTAGCTGCTGCGGATGCGATTTGAGCCAGATTTCGGTATGGGTCGTGACAGGTAATCATTTTCTTGGCTTTTTTTTTTTTTGGCTGCATCGTTGAGGTCAACACTAATTAAGAGAAATTGGAATTTTTGATGATAGGTGATGAACATGCTTATGTGATAAATAAATGTTTTAGGGTATGGGTACGTGAATGAGTATTAATGAGCTTAAGGGAAGTAATTAGCTATGACATGTGTAAGGTTAGTGAGATATAGTTTTTTGGTTGATATAAGAGGCTTATGTTGTAACTTTTCCTTAGGACTTGAGAAGAGAAGGAATTAAGGAGAGGTTGGTGTGGGCAACAATTGAGATATGGACACCTTACTCTACATATTCATGTTCCTTTATATTTTTATTTTGATGCCACTTTAATTGATTTGATGCATAGCTAATGCATAGGAAATATCTTTATTATTTGATAGAAATGTAGACATGTTCAATCAATGCATAGTTGATATACTCAAGCATATTAAACTTTTTATTATTTGTTCATAAGCATTTCATAGAAGTCTCTTTCATGTACTTGTTTCATACTCAAAGCATATGTTTGTTATGAAAATGCTAAATTACATACCTATGTTTGTATGGAAATAATATGTAAATGATTGTGCATGTTGAAGGCGGAGTACCAAATTTAGTGCGAAAGTACAAATATGGCTCTTATGAGCAATATGGAACAATATGACCTATTTTTTAATATTTAGCATTTTTTAGCCCTCGTAATCCTTTGAAATAAGGGGTTAAAAGGCGTATTTTAGACTTCATGCTATTTTTACTCTTCACAAAGATTTTTTTTTTCCATCTTAGCTGCTCTCTATACCGACTTTGTTTCTTTTCTATTCTTTTAGTTTATTTTTTATTCTTCTGATCTACCTAGCAAGGCTTGTTTGTAGAGTTAGGTGTCATCCACGGATAAATTTGAATCCTACATCATGCAAGGCGTGCTGAGTGTTGAGTGATGGCAGTGACCAAAAAACAAGCATTATGTGAAGAGCAACATGAGGAATCGTTTGTGAATATAAAGAAGCGAAACTTCACAATCTACTATGATTTAATAAATTTGTGAGAGACTTACAAAAATGATTCAAGTGGCATTGAGTGAGTTCTGATGGATGCTCCAACAGTGTGTACTCCCAAGAGATCCTCTAACTTGATAGTTTGCAGAAGACCACTCAAAAGCTTACAGGCTTTTTTGAAGATGAGGGAGGAGCCAGATGAGTCATTGAGGAATTTTATTGTCTGATTTCAGAGAGAGATGTTAGAAGTCAAAGACTTATATACAACAATCACACAAGTTGCTCAGACTTAAGGCCTATGGGTACGATCATTCAAGTCTGCTCTCAGCTTGCAACAACCGAGAATATTTGTCGTGTTGGTGGAATTTGCTAGTAGCCACGCGAATATTGAATAATACAATAGTGTGACAAAATCTTCCTTAGCCACTCGTCCCAAGAAGGTGCCAGTAAGATGAGATCACCCTCAAAACTGTTGAAACGATGGGAACCACTTGAGGGCATTGGAGGGAAGGCAACGCATGCAGCAGGACCAACATCACTACAAACACTAGAGAGCCACCCCTGCTGGTGAGACCACTGAGGACTCATGAATGGACGACGTGCCACATTCAACTCACTAGTACAAAGATGAGAGGATGCACCCTATTCATTAATGCCCAACCTTCACTCATCTGCATATATCCAAGGTTGATTTGATGGAGGCCATTCAATGTTGATGAAGGAGGACCGCCATGCCAGGGACACTTCTAAGTTTTCACAAATACCAGCACGATATGGATGAGTTCCGACACCTTAGAAGCCTAGTGGAGAATTTGGTGAAGGTAGAAACGGAAGGAATTTGTCTTAGTAGTGTAAGGGAATGAATAGTTCATGCTCATGCTATGCATCTTGTTGTGGTTGTGCCCACTATCCTTGGAGGGGATGGAAATGAGGCATCTTGATGAGTGAGTTTGGAGCATCTTCTTTAGGGCTAGGTTAACTTGGCAACTATGCCTTGAACACTTGCAATCAAGTTGGCTCTAGATACCTTCCACTAAAGCGAACAAGCCAGCGTGGTAACCCCTTTAATGATGTCATTGGGGGTCACTTTGTTGATTGTTATTTATCAGGTCGACAACATTCTTATGATACATGAATCTTTATTAACATTATTTTTAAATTTATTTTTGATAAGAAGAATCTACTTACTTTCCAACTCACCCTCACTGCAGGTTCATTCTACGATTCTCAGGAGAGCGCTGAGAGATTGAGGGGATGATCATTCTGCTTGTAACCTCCGACGAGAGAAAACATCAATACATGGTAATGGTTGGCTTCATAGCAGTGGATGTAGCTACCACCTACAATGCAATATTCGGGCAACCATTCCTGAATATTTTCAGAATAGTCATCTTGACATATCATGTAACAATCAAATTTCTAGCTAGAGGCGAGGAGACGACAGTGAAAGGTGACTTGATCCAGTCACAAGTTGCTAGCTAAAGGTTGTTGGGAAAGTGATGAGTTCATCGGATTAGGTGTTGCAGCTCGAAGTAGAGAGTAGACTATGGTTGGTGCCCACTGAGGTGTTGGAAGTGGTCCCGTTGATAGAAGCCTGCCCTTAGAATAAGTTTGTCTTTCAGTGCGGAACATCATGACAAACTCGTTCAAGCTCTCAAGAGCGATGCCTATAATTTTGCTTGGACTGTGGTTGAGATGGCAACAGTGGATATTGAGGTTATCTGTCACAAGCTGAATGTCAAGAAGGTGGCCAGATCCATTAAGCATAAGATAAGAAAGAATGTAGCTATCTTGGCCGTATCCATAAAAGTTTAGGAACTCTTAGACGTCAAATTTATTAGGGAGGTACATCCATACTAGATCTTCAATGTAGAAATAGTGCAGAATGTGGATGAAAAGTGGAGGATGTGTATATATTTTACTAACTTGAACTCGACATGCCCGTAAGATGGATATTCGCTCGCAAAGGTCGACTTGTTGGTTGACTTGGAATTTCTTGTCATAAGCTTTCTTGTCGCATTCTTCGACCACCACCTTATAAAGATTCATCCTGGCGACTGTGAGAAGACGTTCACCATTGGGATAGGCCTGGACTGCTATAAAGTATCATCGTTCGGCTTGAACGATGCAAGGGAGATCTAACAATGAATGATGGATAGAGTTTTCAAGGATCAAAAAGGAAGAAATGTTGCGTGTATATATATGATGTATTGATTAAGAGCAAGACGTCGTGGCAGCACATTCAAGAACTAAAGGAGATGATCGTCACACTAAAAAGATACAATATGTGACTTAACCAGCTAAAGTGCACTGTTGGTGTAAGTTCTCACTCTAGAGGGGATATAAGTAAATCCCGACAATATCAAATTTCAAGTCACTGAAAATCAAGCATATTATGAAGCCTTGGCTGCCAAACTAAAGTTGGTTGACGGAGTTAATGCCAAGAACTTGATTATGCAATCTGATTCATCGTTGATGATTAGTCAAGTTAATGATGACCATGAAGCATGAGTTGAAATCATAGAGAGATATATTTGCAAGGTGAGAGCGCAGATCGACTGATTCAAGTATTTAGAATATTACAAATTCATAAGGAGTAGAACTTACTCGATGACTTATTATTGAAGTCAAAGAACCCTGGTGGGAGACCTGCTCTGAAGTTGTTGCAATCTAGCGTCAAAGAAGGTGAGGTATTACAAGTCGAGGTTGATTAGCCAACATGTTGGAATGATCCCTACATCAAATACCCGAAGACGAGAGAAGTCTCACTCGAGGTAATGAATAATGATAGGCATGTTGTTTAGAAGATTGACAATCTCATTAAATTTGAGCTGTTTGAAAGAGAACGAGGTCAAAGAGGTGCTAAAAGAAGTGCGCTCATGAGAGTGTAGAAGCTACTTAAGAAGGACGCTTCCCCACAAAATCCTCAAACAATGATACTTGTTCCACTCTTAGAAAAGAGTTGGGCGAATTCTCGAAAATATGCTTGTAATGCTAGAAATTCATTTCAATTCAGCTGCAACCTTATATATATATATATATATATATATATACATATATGATGGCACATACTTAATTTATTACATGTAAGCAATTTAAAAAGCACATACTATTATCTTAAGCTGCTTTCCAAATTACTGACATGAATCCAGCCTTGTCACTTGCAGCTCTATTCATCATTTTTACATTTTACTCCTTAAAAAATTGTGACGGGAGAAGCTTTTTATCTTCTACACCTTTTGTTGTTGACATTGAGATGTATTACCGGAGTAAACGATTAAAATATATAATGATGTTAACCACGTTAATCACAAAATTTTGTTGATCCCTTCACCCATCTTAATCAGCGTTCAGAAGTAATTAAATCCGACATTTTTTTCCCTTCTGAAGATAATTTCCTTGGTAAAAAGTTACTTAAACTAATGAAAGTGTTAGTTATTTAAATGTGGTTAGTGAGCAACTCTTTTAATTATTTCTTAAAAAAGTAACAATATGTTAATGAGCCACCTCATTCCTAATATTCCATTGAATCGAGACATGTTTGAGCAGTAAAGGAAAAACTTGAAAACTATATTTATTCTAACAAGGGAAGTTCTCTTCCATGTATTTCATCTTCTGATTCAGCACCAAACTATCTCAGACAATGAATGTGAAGGTGAGGGCAGTGATCTCTTTACTGCTAGTTGCTGTTCTTTTATGGTTCATGTTTGGTCCTTACCTGGCAGAAGAAATATCATCTTACATCTTTAGGATAGGGGAGACTTTTCTTCCTCCTTTGTTTATCCTCCTCATATTACTGCTACTGATGGTTATCTTCATGAATGATTTAGTTGTGATTCCCCTGGCGTTATTTCTTGGGATCTTCTCACTCAGAATTGGACCACTGGGTCCTCTTGTGCTGCTTTTGGTTATCCTTTTCTTTGAAAAGTATTTACAGATTGCAAGGCCTTCGACGATTTACAGATCAACAGGATGGTGATATATTTCTACGTCTGTCCGCGACGTTTATCTGCTTCATACTGAGAGAGTTTCCATAATATTTGATGCTTCTTGTGCTTCTACTCTTCATTTTTTGATGGACAAAGAGAAGGAAGCAGTTCTTCGACGTAGGATACATCATACATGTAACTTACACTATGAGATGGGTTGAATTTTTTTTTTAAAGGTTTTTGTTCAACCTGGATGATTTATGTATTTCATAAAGTATGATCCTGTCAAGTGTCAAGAGTCCATCTACTTGGTTATGCGCCAGTTTGGCAAACTTGTTCTTCAAAGTGCTTTTTTCCTGCGCCAAAAAAATATTTACTTAGCTAAATGATCAACAAACCCACTTGGGGTTTTCACCTTATAACTCTAAAGCCTTCACGACTGGAGTTGGAACTAAAAATTTATAAGTAATATTTATAGTAAATTCTCTAAATACATTTCATTTCATGCCAAGAAGTTCTTGAAGCAAATATTAAATTTATAATCAGCTGTTTCAATTACTTGGAGAAATACGACTTTATTATTTAATGCTCTGAAGAGAAAAAGCAGACCTAAGCAGAGAGTGGCTCTTAGACCAAAATATTAGCTCATGAGAATAAGAATATTTGGATCAAGAAAACAAAAGAATATCTGCATTCTTCACCTTTCATAGATTTAATTACAAACATTGCATCTTTTTTCTTGAAGAAAGGTCTAATACTTTTTTTATTTGTATTTTATATTATATTCTAATATAAAAAAAATCCTGCAAACCGTTTGTCGCTCGTACCCTCCCTTGTTGATTGTTCCTTACTCCTGGAATCTCATCGACTATACCCAAGCTTGATATTATGCCATCCTCGAGCCTATTCTTGCTCTGGCATCCCGGACAAAGGATTCTTGGCCACTGTTGGTCCCCAAGAGCAAATGTATATGAAATATACCAACACATTACTGTGCATCTCTAATTTGGCCAGTCAATCCATTGCTTCAATCTGGAATTAAAAAGGAAATTTGCTTTTATATGCCTCATATTAGTCCTATTTGGATATATAAGCTGGCTATGTTTATATTTGGAAAAATATTATCACAATTTTGCTTTTGGACATAAATGCCTTGGTCGTTATAATATGATTGAAGAATGAGTCATAAATTGTTAACATTCCTAGTCACACAAATGTTTGAATAAGAAATCAACCTAAACTTCAACTCGAGCTTACATCTTCTGAACACTTTCTCCAACTTTAGTGATCTCAGATCTCGTTTGATTGATATGCCATAAAGCTTCACATCGATTATTTTTATCTTACAATGATCTTTTGTTCAAGATTAGTGATTATGTAATTTTGAATATTAGATGTGAATTCAACCATCTCCCCTTCCAATACCAACAATCATGGGCTACAATAGGAAACAGATAAAAAGAGCACCATAGATTAAAACATTAAAAAAGTTTGAATATTATATTTAATGTTCAATCTTTTGCTTGAAGTAGAGGTTCAAACATCCATTTCAAACCTAAATGTTATATGCAAAACTAAGTAAGTTTGAAAAGGTACAAATTTGTAATAAGAGTTTTTAATCATGTACAAATCATGCATGTTTGAACCTTGTTTGCATAAAAGACCCCATTAGCATAAAACCTTATTGTTCAAGCAGACATCAACTGAGTTTCAAAACTCATATTATCTTATTTGAATCATATTCGAACATTATTTGAACAAAATTCTAGCCTTGTTAGAACCTATTTGAACTATATTATAATAGGGTCCCAACACAATTCACATAAGAGTTAGAAAAATACAAGATCAAACAACCTGTTTCAAACATTTTAGAATAAGATTTTATTAAGGTGTGACAATATTCAAATAAGATTTGAATAAGCTGGTTTGTACAGACTTTGAATAAGATTTAAACTTTGCTTAAACATTGTTAGACACTTTCATCAGTTTCTTATAAGGAATTAATTCATTTGAATTGCTTAACTAATTATACGGATGTATGAAGAACTAAACATTCATGCATTCATGTGGAGAGAAATCCCCTTCCAAGCAATTTTTTACTTGCAAAAAATCTGCAATTTTTTACTTCATTTGAATGTACAATGAATGCAGTTAAGCTTGCATATCGAAAGAATATGAACAATAACCTTATGTAGGGTTGAGATTTTAGCTAGAAGGTTAAATCAATTTTTGGCTCGGATCAAGCCTGGATAGAACCAAATGAATCAAATTACAAGCTAGATTTTTGTCTTGGTTCAAAATCAACTTGAAATATAAATAATATCATTTTTAATACATCCTTGAAAAATTATCTTGATTGGGCATGAATCTCGAGGCAAAATCAAGTTGGAAACTTCCAAAATCAAAATTGGGACCATCCGAACTCCAATTTCGGCGAACTTACAGTCGAACTGAACGTCTCGGAAATACGAACCCAATGACACCAAATTTAACCCAATCTGAGCCCAATTGGGTCTAAATCAAGGACCCGAAGCGCTGTTGGAAGGTTCAAATCACAATTTGGATTACCAAACGGTTTCCAAACATGACGTGTTTATAGTCGTATCGAGTGGCTCGACGAGACGAATCCAACGAGCCCAAGATTGCTGAATTATAATATCTCTAAGACCTTCAAATGTCCATCGAATGGTCCACGATCAAGGGATTCAACATCGGTCATCCATTCAAACCACTCCCCAACTACCCTTGATCTTCCTCCTATTTACGAGCCACGCCACTCCCTAAAATCTATAAATAGAGCCCCCTCTCCTCTTAGGAGGAGGCACCTAATCCTAAGGAGAAAAGAGAGAGATCAGAGATCGCTCTTGCCATCTTGCTCCTCCTCAACCACCGTCTGACGCCGGAGTTCCGCCGGACCACCACCTGAGGTCCTGCACTCCGCCAGACCACCACCTGAGGCCCTGCACTCCGCCTAACCACCACCTGAGGGCCTGCACTCCGCCAGACCACCACCTGAGACCCTACACTCCGCCGGACCACTGCTTGACGTCCTCAGCTCTACCAAACCACCGCCTAAGGCCCGGAGTTCTACTAGACCACCACCTAGGGCCCAGAATTTCGCCAGATTAACGGGTGACCCCGAAGTTCCGCCAGTGCAACATCGAACTCTCACATACCCCCTATGGCTATTACTTGTAATCTGATCGCCCTTGGAGGCGAGTCAGCCCCCTGTAATCTACTCAAGTTCTAGTGGAATCATTTTAACTGGGCCAAGCCCCGTGGTTTTTCCCTTTTCCAGAATTTTTCACGTAAAAATCTTGTGTTCCCTGTGTGTGAACTGGATATTCGTGCAACGCTAAGTCGTAAAATTCAATCTCTACTGCCGCGTATATTCTAGCCCGAAACAATTTTTATACAATTAAAATGTATAAAAATGCATAAGTATATATATTATAATTATACATATATGCATATTTAATATTTTTTTAAATAAAAAATGAAAAATAAATAATTTCAAACAAGTTCAATTGACATTTGAGCTAGCTCGAAATCAAATCATTTCGAGTATGAGCCGATTTGAAGACAACTTATATTGATTTAAGCCGATTTTTGAGTTGGTATTGGATCGGCTAGTTCATATTTTTAACCTTATATTCTATTGAACGAGTTTATAGATAATCTTTGCAATAGATGTATCATCTGAGATTAAAGAACGATCGTTGCTTGAGAGAAAGACGTTCTACATGGTATTTTTTTAATATTTACAAAACTATGCCTTATTTGCTATTATAAGAATAATTTTACTAAAAATATAATTTTATTTGTACTTTTGCTGATAAATATATAGTGGATATTGCCCTGTCCCCTTAAAAAAAAAAAAACAAAGATATATTTGCCCTATAAAGCCAAATTTCCGTTTAAAAGCGGTAGGTCCCACGATCGCTCCAATCCGAAAATGAAGAGAAAAAAAAACAACTTGTTTGACTTATCTCATGATAAAGTTCCCCGCCTCTATAATTGGGGGAAATACATCGAGCACCTTGCGTGCCGTTCCCCGCAACTAGATGGCTTCTTCTTCTTCTGTGTTGTGTCCTCCATTTGGGAGTTTCTCGGCAAAGTATTACTCGGCGGCGGCGGATGGGAGCTGCGTGCGGCGGAACAGCTTCTTCGAGGGAAAGCCTGTCCTCAACCAAGGTGTGGGATACTCTGTCATCCTTGGCTTTGGCGCCTTCTTTGCCCTCTTCACGTCTTTCCTGGTAACCCTCTCTTTTATCTCCTCCCAGTCTGATGAGAAGATTGCGAAGTGTCTGGTTCTCCGGTCATTGGCGTTTTGTTTCTTTGTCAGCATTTGTCATTTATTTTACATTAAGATATTCCATATTTGTTACATTTATAAAATACAAATTTTCTCTGTCACACATAAACAAACACACACACACACACACATCTATATATAAATTCGAATCTGGTTTAAACCTTAGTTCAAACCTCACTGTTCGAACGTAGATTGAAATGTGAACTCGCTGTGGGCAGTCATCAAAGGGATTGGTAATGTGTTAACGAGAAGGGGACTTTGCAATGGGAGTGTCTGTCATCGGGTGAAGACAATGACATGAGCGCGGCATGTAAAGGAGAAGAGTTCACGAATAGAGTTTGTAGGGGTGGGAATTGCGGGATGGCGGTATGTGTTTGAGAAGAGAAGTTCGCGATGGGGGCTTGTTTGAGACTGGCACATAGACAGAGCTTTTTGGGGAAAGCATCCTTGGGTTGACGATGTAGAGCTCACAGGGAGGCTAATGCAAAGGCATTGCGGCCTTGTGGGACAAGCACATTTATTAACAAATGTTCGAACTAAATCCTTATTCTAATCAAGTTCCAACTAAGGTTTGAATTCGAAAAGTTTGAACTAATCTCATCTGCTCTTTACTTCAATAAGAAGTTCATGAATACAAGAGGGCAGTAACTTTATCCAGAATAAAATTTCATACATTTTTTTCTAAGAAAATATTTGGACATTTCTCCAATTATGTGTACTATGAGATGTATAAAGTTAAATTTCCATCCTGAAGCAAAATTTTATTGAAAATTCAAATATATGTTTTATACTTAATGCAAAAATTTTCATCAAATATAGTAATAGTTATAAGGAAATAAGAGGGAATCTTGGACCAATCTTATTTCCATGTAGATGAAGCCAACTAGTATGACGTAGTCTTAACTCAAAATTTGAAATTAAAGATTTAAATTTCAATTTGAGTCAGGTTGGAATAGAGCAAAAACTAATCAAGTTCGAATTTTGAGGTAATTTGAGTTATGTTTACTAGCATATATTGTTGTGTGCCATGATAATCATGACGATTGAGAGAAAATATTTAATGGTTAGCATTGTACAATGATTCAATACACACAAATAAAATAGGATTGCAAGAAATACTAGAGGTTTTACTTGGAAAACCTGGAAAGGAAAAAATCTTAGGGGACCCAATTGAAATAATTCAACTAGTGTATGTCATCGATCACAAATGATGCTCTTCCCTATAATTGAGGAAGGTATTGTTAGAATATAATAAATATAAACTATATAGAACATATTTCATGGTGAAAGTTGAAAAAGCCTTATGACATGAGAGCTGTCTTTAAAAGATAATTTGATATAGTCTAGTGATGGTGGATGGAGGATCATAACTAGCCAATGGTAGTCGGAGGGTCATAATCGGACGATGGTGATTGGATGACTGTAGTTGGGTGACAGTGGTCGGAGGCTGTAGTATGGCGATGGTGGTCAGATGATCATAATCGAGCGACATTGATTAGGAGGATCAAAGTCGGGCTACATTGGCCAAGAGACTGTAGTCGGGTTTACTAATCAGAGGACTGTAATCGGGGGACTATGGATAGAGAACTATAGTAGAATGATGGTGGTTTGAGGACCATAGTCTGTAATGGGAATTTTTTTATCCACGGTGAATTTGAATTATTTTGTGACAAAGTATGACATAAAAAATAATATATTATCATGAGAGATAAAAATATTATTTTGTTATAAACTCAATAACAAAACATGCAATTTTATTTTTATTCCCAAAGATTTCCCCTATCTAATATATTTAATTGAATAAAATTTATTTTACTTTGAGCTAAAGTTCTCCATAAGTGTAAGCACTTATGATTAATCATATCCCAAGAATATTTGTCCATTCAGAAAATTTTTATTAAAATAGTGGTTTATATTTTTTAATCAAAATATTGGCTAATATTTTATATGATTTTTGAGAATTTCTTTTTAAAAATTTGGCTTTTAGAATTTTATGTGTGATTGGATCAACTTACAATTAATTTTTGAATGGAAGCCAATGAAGGAAAATGTCAGAGTATTTGATTCTAAGAAGCTCAGAGGTACTTATAAATATTATATGTTGAGCTTTACATTTTAAAATTAAATTTATGTTAGAATTTGAAATCAAGGAGAGGCAAGGAGAGACAAACTCAAGTACTTCTTAGGTATAAAAGTAGCTCAATCAAAATAAGTAGTATTCTTCTCTTAACAAAAATATGTCATGAATTTGCTAAAAGAGATAACAATAACTGATTCGAAATCTTGTGAAACTCCAACTAAATCGGATCAAAACTTGGATGTAGATGAAGAAGGTGCGGAAATAGACATAGAGATGTCAAAAATTAATTGAAAAATTAATCTATCTCACATCTGATCAGACATTGGTTTTGCTATAAGTCTCATCAATCAATTCAGGCACATATCCAAAAAATCTCAGACTCAAGTTGCTAACAAAGTTCTCAAGTACCTTAAATCAAGTCATTGAAAATGAATTCTCTTCAAAAAACAAGATACTCTACAAATTAAAGGTTATACTGATGCAAATTATGCAGGATTATGTGGATAGAATATTCACTTTAGGATAATGTGCATTTTTTAGAGAAAATATTATAACATAAATGAGCGAGAAATAATCAGTTGTATCAAGATTTAGTGTTGAATATGAATTTAGAGCAATTGCATAAGAAATTAGGGAATTTCTATAAATCAAAATCATCTTGGAAGATTAAAAAATTAAGTGTGAATGGTAAATGAAGAAATTCTATAATAATAACTTTGTCATCAACATTACTTTTAACCCAATACAACATTGATCGAACCAAGCATGTAGTGAGAGATGAGTTTTTCATAAAAGAGAAACTAAATAATATGTTGATTTACACTTCACATGTACCAACAGGGAATCAATTTGCTAATATATTCATCAAGGTCTCTACGACCCCACATTTAAGAATATTGTAAGGAAACTTGAAATTATAGATTTATGCAATTTAGTTTGAGAGGAGTGTTGAAGATGGTGGGTCTCACACCATGGGACCCACTCCTTTGCCTGCTTCCTTCATTTGCCTAAGAAGAGTCGTTGGCCATACTATGCAGTCAATCCTAGTATGATCTACTGAGTTCACTGATTGAGGAGCTTAGCCATTGGATCTTCTCCCTTATAAGTGGATTGCAATTCGTGTGCTCCTTTCCCCTCACTTGACCACTGCTCTCCCACACCCCCTCAAGGATTATTTATTTATTTTGTATAAACTATATTTACTTTTTTTTTCAATTTGTAATATCCTTGGAGGAGTCTATTAATTCCTAAACCCTAAACATAAAGTAAGCAATAAAATTCAAAGTAGTTTTTCTATTTTTCTATGTGACACCTTTTAGTGTAATAGTTGTCTGCTGAAAATAAGAATTTGAAAATTAAGCATATTCAAATCGGAGCAATTCTAACAAGGTTGATCTTCTGAAAGTTTCACCAAAGGAAACTCAACTCTTGCTTCCTATCTGATGTGAGGTTATTCTTCATTATCATGTTAATCTCAACAAAAATGTGAGCAAGTGCCCATTAGAATTCTTATTAACATTATGAAATTCTAATTGCATGCTTTGTTTCTCTTCTTTTTTTTTTTCAACTCAATAAAAAGATTGCTTCTCAATTTTGTTAAAATTAATTAGTTATTTAAGTTAGCTGATTATAAAAGCAATACACACATTCTTCTACCAAAGGGATTTGGGAAAGGATTTTTCATATTATTTTATTTTTGAATTATTGTGGAAACGTAATCAGGTTTGGTTGGAGAAGAGATATGTGGGGTCTCGCCACACATCTGAATGGTTTAATACTGCCGGAAGAAATGTCAAAACCGGGCTCATAGCAAGTGTTATTGTATCACAGGTAATGACTAGCACTTAGAAGCTGTTCTGCTACTAATACTTGCATCATGTGAACATATTAAAATACAAAAATAACATTTTTTTCACCCTTTAGTGGACTTGGGCTGCAACAATCTTGCAAAGCTCTAACGTTGCATGGGAATATGGAATCAGCGGCCCATTCTGGTATGCTAGTGGCGCTACCATTCAGGTCACTCATCTCATTTCTTTCAGGGAAAGATATATAGAAAAGAAAGCAAATATTTGAAAGTTATCCTGTCCATTGTGTTTAGGTGCTTCTGTTTGGTATTATGGCCATTGAGATCAAAAGGAAGGCTCCTAATGCACACACAGTCTGTGAAATTGTCAAAGCTAGGTAACTTAAGTCCTACACATTCTTTTCTGTTATGATAACTTCAGAGTTATCTCTATTCTCTCAATGGTACCCATTATATATATATTTATTTATTTATTTATTTTTGCCTACATGTACAGGTGGGGAACTGCTGCACATATTGTATTCCTTGTATTTTGCTTCATGACAAATATAATTGTGACTGCAATGCTACTTCTTGGCGGTTCTGCAGTAGTTAATGCACTTACTGGTGTAAACATATATGCCGCAAGCTTTTTGATCCCTCTTGGTGTTATAATTTATACATTAGCTGGAGGATTAAAGGCCACTTTCTTGGCAAGCTACATTCATTCTGTTATAGGTACTCTATCCCATTTATGTATGGTTTTTTTCCAGTAAATTTAAGAAGACTTGCGTAATTTCTATCAGTATTGACAGAAAAGAAGTGCTCTGAAATTATTCTAATGAACAACATCCTATATTTTTAAAATTTTTCAACAACTTCCTCAAAAACCAAAATAAATTTTTTGTAAATTAGACTGATGGAAAGATGTGTATTCTTGTTGGTTATTATATGCTACGAAAGATGTTTAAATTGCATTCTAGGTTGTTGCAACAATGACGTGATAATCAGAAAAAAAATGCTCATTCTATTTTGTGCATTGATTTTTTGCACAGAATTTCGCTAAAATTTCCTCAAATATAAAGGCATTTATAAATGTGTCCGCATTAGACTACTTGATAGAGTTTTGTCTTCATTACTGCACACTTTGTACCATATGAGCAGTCCAAGCTCCACCATGAGCTCGATTCTAGGTTTTTTCCTTGTTAATTACCAAGGGAATTTTTTGCAAGCAAATTTAAGATCAAAGATTAGTATTCCTATGTATAGTGATAGAACTAGAGAGGGGTTGGGTGGCTCTCGCCCTCTAAATTTAAGAAAAGTTTTGTGTAGTTAATGTATAATCTTAAAATTTTATGCTTAAATTCTACTACAACTATGTATATAATAGAAGTAAAATTCTGGCTCTGCCACTACCCTGAAGTATACTATGATGCATAAACTGCCATTTAAAATAATCAGAACTTAAAAGAATGTTTTTTTTTGCGTTTTCTGTATTCTAATCAACTCGTTTGGTATATAAAAATCCATCTCTAATTTTTCCAGAACTCCGGTTTTATTGAAACTTTTTGTCTTTTGCAGTGCATATTGTGTTGGTCATCTTTGTTTACTTGGTTTACACTGCAAGCAGTAAACTAGGAAGCCCAAAAGTTGTCTATCATCGCTTATTAGATGTTGTTAGCAAATCTAGAGAATGTCGAGAACCCATTTCACACACTGGTCAAGCTTGCGGGCCTATAAGTGGGAACTATAAAGGATCCTACTTAACCATGTTAAGTTCTGGTGGCCTTGTTTTTGGCATTATCAACATTGTGGGAAACTTTGGCACTGTGTTCGTGGACAATGTAAGTAATTCTGGTTGTGATTGAACCTATACTTTTTTTTTTCTCCTTTTCAGATTAATCTAAATGATTAAATATTCAGGGCTATTGGGTTAGTGCCATAGCTGCTCGTCCATCCTCCACCCACAAAGGCTACTTATTGGGTGGACTAGTCTGGTTTGCAGTACCATTCTCACTTGCAACCTCTCTGGGCCTAGGAGCGCTTGCTCTTGATCTTCCATTAACTGCAAGTGAAGCTGCACACGGCCTGGTTCCTCCTGCTACTGCAACTGCCCTGATGGGAAAAGGTGGATCTGTGCTTCTATTGACCATGCTATTTATGTAAGTTTTTCACTTTAGCCTCATTTGTTTACTTGAATATAGATATCATGTTTTGAAAAGCAATGAGTTTATTAGATGCCATCATTTGGTTGGATGCAGTTGGCAGTTAATACTACTTTTAAACTCGACAAAACACGTTACTTGTGCATTTTGCAGAGATGCTTTTTCTACACTCGCACCGGGGGCCTCCAAAATACAATAGAGTCAACTTGAACTCACATTTTTCAGTCATGCTTGTTTGCATATAACTATCACTGTAAAGATTAGGTGATTTAGATTCAGCACTAGGCAGTTGGTCATTGACCTCTGCATGTATAGAGAATTGCTTAATTCCTTACGTGAAGTTGAACATAAATTATTTGTTTCAGGGCAGTCACTTCTGCTGGTTCCTCTGAACTGATAGCAGTCTCTTCCTTGTGCACATATGATATCTACCGCACCTACATCAATCCCGAGGCTACAGGAAAGCAGATCCTTAAAGTATCCAGGGGAGTAGTTCTCGGTTTTGGATGCTTCATGGGATTTCTGGCTGTGATCTTAAACAAAGCTGGAGTTTCCCTCGGCTGGATGTACCTCGCCATGGGAATACTGATTGGTTCTGCAGTCATTCCCATAGCTTTCATGCTTCTATGGAAAAAGGCCAATGCATTTGGTGCTATTGCTGGAACAATAAGTGGCTGCATCCTTGGTATAATAACTTGGTTAGCAGTAACAAAAATTGAATACGGACGCATTGATCTGGATACCACTGGTCGGAATGCTCCTATGCTTGCTGGGAATCTTGTGTCTATACTGACCGGGGGATTGATTCATGCAGTTTCCAGTCTTCTGTGGCCTCAAAGATATGACTGGGAAACCACCAGGCAGATAACTACAGTAGAGAAGATGAAAGGTGATTTGCCTGATGAAGAGTTCAGGGAGGAGAAGCTGATGAGAGCCAAGGCTTGGATTATGAAATGGGGTGTGGCTTTTACTGCTATCATTGCCATCCTCTGGCCTCTTCTTACTCTTCCTGCAGGTAGTTCTTCATTAACTTGAGAGTAGTTTATAACAATGTTATGGAATCAGCTCAAATCCGTGACTATACACATCTTATATAGCTGCTCTTATTTTGCTTACTACTATTAACACTTGCTTTATTAAAATATAATAATCCGTTTTGATTTACACGGTGGCATGTGGCCAGTTAAATAGTCATGATATATACCTGTGAGGCAGCTTTTTGGAATATCAGTAATATTCTAACAAACTTTGTTTCTCCTTCTTCCACTGATCTCCTGATTTCTCTTTCTACTCTTCGCCCCTACACTACTTTTCTTCTACTTCGCTCAATAACTATAGGTTGCAACATATTGGTATTAGAGACATGGCGTACACCAGGATATCCCATCGGTGATGACATTCAAGGATTAGATTTCCCGTGTGAAATGATTATTGCTGTCTCAGTAGTTAGAAGCATTAGGAACAGATTTATTTCAATTTGTGGTCGAAGTGCACTGAGGCAATTTCGTATTAAAAAATGGGTTTAATCAACCTTCGGCACCACACCAATGGGTTTAACTATGATACCGACACCAGGTGATGGAGATGAGACCAACCGGTATTTGTGGCGACATAAGCAACCTGAACACTACACTGCGCCAGATATTCTATATTCGGATGGAGATCTTTACCATCGTCGATCCATCCTACCCTCCGATTTCGATTCCAACGGTGTTACACATCTGCGAGGAGATAACCTAAACCACAGTCATGGGGATTTCAAAGTTAAGCTAACATTCTCTATTTTGACTGGCACTAACACATTGAAGATTATCTCAATTGAGAATAAGCAGTCAAAGCATTCTTCAAATACATCGCCATACCTCCGAAGGAACAAGTGAAATATGTCACTTGCAAATTGAAAGGCAGCGCACAGGCATGGGGTGTCCAACTCACACAATCTTGTGAAAGAGAAGGTCATCGGAATGAGAATTAGTTCGGCTTAGAAGAAACAGCTATTATGCTGGCATTTTCTCCCCCTTCGATTAAGAACAAATGCTCTGCCTCCAATATTAAAGATGCTCCCAAAGAGGAATGTTAGTGATTACACCGAAGAATTTTATACCTTAATACAAGAAACAATCTGAATGAGACTGATCAACAGTTAGTAGCAAGATAAATTGGCAGTTTGAAGGAATCGATTTAAGAAAAACTAGAAATGAATTCGATATGATCTCTCTGTCAAGTTGTAATTTTGCTTACAAGGCTGAAATACAACAGTCCTTTATGCCAAAATCCTCCTACTATCGCAAAAATATTTCAGAGCAACTTGTGTCTAACATTAAGTGAATTCTTCCTAAACCGAGCTCCCTTCAAGGCCAAAGCCCCTGCTACTGAGACCAAGCACCCTCAAAACCAGGGACTAACCGTGAAAACCTTTATCACAAGCCCAAACTATCAAAATGTTTTTACTATTTTCAACGCAAACATCGATCGAAATGAGTGTTCAAATTGGCGAAAATTGCAATATGGAAAACTAGAGACAGATTAATACTCTATGCTTGTAATAGGCAGGGATGTTGAAGATGCTGTCAGAGATGGGTGGGTGGGTGGGGGGGGGGACGGGGGCTTTTCTTGCATCCTAGAAAAAAAATTCTATTAGTGTTGAGGTAGAGCGTGAACTCCCAATGGCACACCATTTTTCAATTTCATTGTTAATGGCAATATTTGTGAACTATTAATCGATTGTTGTTGCACTGCGAATATAATTTCTCAAAAAGTGGTCAAAGCATTCCAACTCCAGACCATTAAACATCTGGAATCTTTTAAAATCAATTGGGGGTGAAGAGGGATCAAAGTTTTGATGATGGAAATTGTTGACTGTAGACCTCCAACCACCCAGTTCCTACTACACACTAACCCACATTCACCCCACGACACAACTCCCATTGGCCTACCTCAAAACTAAAGGCAACCCCCCATTCGCACTCTCACGCTCTCAGAATCGGAAAAAAAAAAAGGAAAGAACGCACACAGAAATCGCAAGCGGGGTCTCTCGTCTCTCCCTCGATTCCTCTCTGTCGGACGCAACCGAGACAGCAAGTCGAAGCTCGTCCATACCTGATACCGCTAGACGCCTCCCTACAGCCGCACCAATCGCTGCCTCCACCTCCTGCTCCAGTCCAACAAGCCAAACACTTTTTCTGATCCACCTCAGTTAGGGGTGTCAATATTTGACACGACCCGAAATCCGACCTAGAAAATTTCGGGTTTGGGTCAACCCGTTTATTAGACGGGTCAGGTTCACGTTCAAAAATGTGACCCGATTCTAAAATTGGTCGGGTCGAGTTGACCCGACAACCCGAAATCAACCCGAACTTGACTCGTGTATGCGGGGAGTCGCCGAGTCAGTCTCGCCCAATCCAGCGTCCGCACGTTACATGCCTAGCCGCTTAGCCCTCACTTGTGGCCCACCTTGGCCTGGCTGCCTTCTGCCCTTCACCGCGCGTCCAACCCGTCATGCCACACGCGCCGAGCCGGGCCAGCTGTCCACACGGCACGTGACAGTCAGCACGCCTGCACGACTGCATGGGGCACCGTGCCACCACGTCGGCCTGGTCATCCACCGCCTAGCCTAACCCTCCTTCAGCCTAGCCCTAGGCCCCTAGCTCGCCTCGGCCTGGCCGCCTGCCGCCTCGACTAACCCGCCTTCACCCTAAACGTCAGTCCGTCACGCGCCCAGCCTTTTAAACAATTAAACCCAGAATTCGAAAAATAGCAGGTTGGTGGATCGGGTCGGTCAACCCAGTAACACTCACGGGTCAGGTTTGAGTTGGCAATCCTGACCTGTTGCAAAACCGAGTTGGGTTAGGGTCAACCCGTTTAAACTCATGTCAATCCGAGTTTGACCCGAACTCGACCCGTGGACCCATTTTTAACACTCATAGCCTCGCGGGGAGGGGGCGCCGGAAGGTTGCCGGATTTTCAAGGGAAACAAAAATGAGTGTTTTAAAATTTAAAAAATAATAATTAACCGGTATCGCAACAGGCATCGTCAAAGACCTATTCTAAGGCCAAACAACGTCTCGAAGCCCTCGGCCGTTGAATCCTATCTTGTTGGGCAGGTTTGAAAGGGCAAGTGCCTTCCCCTACCTCCCCTCGCAGGAAAGGGACGCCGGGAGGTTCCCAAAATTCAGACCATGATGAGCAGGGGACCAAAATCCGGATCACGGGGAACCTGACTTGAACAAGTTTATAGGGAATCGAACTTGTAATTATAGGGAACTAGACCTAAATGCATATTTGAAATAAAAATGTAATCAATTGAAAACATGCAATATAAAAAGCATAACTTGATGCAAATTGAATGCCAATGGATACTAACAGAAGACCTGTGATGAACATGATAGCTCGCTCACGAGCAAGGGACTTGTAATGTGAACAATAGTTTGCCCACGAGCAATTACAAGGAACATGCAATGCAGGTGACAGCTTGCCTACAGGCATGTATAAGGAGATTGCAATGAATATAGTTTGTCTTTGGATGATAGTAAATGAATATGTAATGAACACACAAACCTGCATGCAACACGCCATCTACGAGCAAGGGCAGAAAATCTACAACGAATGCAAGCGCTTACGAATAGCACTAAAGGATATGTGATACATATGACAGTTTGTCCATAAGACAAGGTAGCGGGATCATGATAGAGTACATGAACTTGTGATGCATGCAACAATCTCGCTTACCAATAATTGCAATAAGCTTGTGGGTGCTTATGGGTGACAATGAAAGAGATACAAGTGAATATAACAACTTGCCAGTCAACATTTGTGGTAAATGCAGTCCCATTTGACAGTTAATACTGATGTGCAAGAGAATACACTAAATCCACCTGCAAGATATTGATATGCAAGCGAACATATTAAATTTACCTGTATGCAATATCAATTAATTTGTTGAGAATATATGCTGCTTGTAGGTGCGCACACAGGATCTTTGCAGCAAATGTGACGGCCCGCACGGCTCTTCTGTAAGCATGAATAAGAGGATTGCAGCGAGTGCGACATATTGTCTACCCACAAAAGCAGTAAATTCATCATAAATAAGAGCTCCTACGAAAACCATCTGTTTTGATGTCAATTGTTGCGCAAACAGCGGAAAACATAAACCATAAATCACAAATCAAACAACACAAAGAACACGACGATTTACGTGGTTTAGCGAAGATTCCTACGTCCATGAGGAGGGGATGATGATTTCACTATATTAGAGAATAATAGGATTACAATTAGCTATCTAGCTCTCTATTTCTCTCATGCATAAAATACAATAGCCCTCAAGTCCTATTTAAAGATTTGAAACAAGATCTAATAAAGAAAATATAATTAATGCAAAGATCTAATCATGCCAATTAGATCTCTGAATCAGTGCACTAATTAAATCTCTTAATTAAAACCAATCAAATCTTTCCTAACTAATGCCTCAATCAAATCCTTAATCAAATTAACTAATTAGGAAAATATCAATTCCCTAATCAATTAGATAAATTTGTCATCAAAGCTTTCCAAAATAAAGCTTTAATTAGATTTGAAAATAATTCCAAATCAACACTTTGAGCCTTGGGCGAGGCGCTCACACAAGTCACCGATCAGGGACTACACAATACAATAAGGTTATCCTTTTAAGGGAAATCAAATGTGCAACTCGAAAACCTCATCCCATGAATGACTGATTTAGGATAAGCGTGGTAGTGGCTTTCTGGTGCATATATGCCATGCCAAGACACTTTCTCTGCTACAAGCAGGATTCTATTGGCTAAAGCTTTGATGGGATGTTGATTGCTGCATGGAGCACGACCCCAGCTATCAGACTTAGAAAGGCACTTCGCAGAATACAAGTTTATATTTGTCTCTACTTATCTCACAGATTATTTGGGAGACCGAAGTGTCAATTTTGTTATGGGATTACGGAAAACAAAATGGGGTATTGATTCACTAATGGTAGATGTGGACAGATTTTACGAAATGTCGCATTTTGTAGCAAGCAAAAACGACTTTCGATGCTATCAACGTAGCTTGGATTTTTTCCATAGATTTGTTTGCCTCGATGACATTCCAGAAAATCCTACATCTAATCATGTTGTTAATATCTTGAGCTATTTTCAGAGATATTATTTAACACCCCCAAACCGATGAATAGACAAAGGTCATCAATAGGATACTTTCGAACACGCTTCATTGCTTGGCTAATGAACAACTGAAGTAGGGGAATTAGGGGTGTAAGCGAGCTAAGCCAGATCGAGATCGAGTCGATAACGAGCTTATGAGCCAAGCTTATCGAGCAGCGAGCTTGAGTTCGAATTTGATGAGACTCGGCTTGCAAGCTGGCTTCATATGAATTTTTTTATAAATTAGCCATCTTTTTTCTCTTAACAGAAGCTGCTAGTACAGCTTGGATTTGAAAAAAAAAAGATGATCTTTTAGAGAAACAACTATCTTGTTGTAGCGGTTTCTAAGCTTAGCCAAGGCTCCACTACCCTAGCATTAATGAAACTACAGCAGTTTAAGAGAAAAATAAGAAAAATTAAAATTATAGGATTCCCTAGAAAAAAAAAACAAATCAACATTCTCCTTTTCTCACCAAACAGACTGGTATGCCTTCTTTTTCTCCGGCACACGCGATCTCACGAGCTGCTCGCGAGCACATTTTTATGACAACAAGCCCAGTTCGAGCTTGCCCTTTGAGCTTGACTCAAGTTCGAGCTCATGATTTAGCCGCAAGTCGAGCTCAACTCAACTCCTTTACACCCCTAAGTGGAATGAATCTCTAAGCCAAGCTGAAGTTGCATGCATTACATGGTTAACCATCAACCAACAATACGTCATACAGTATTGTTTATTGTTTATACCAAACCACCAAATTATGTTGTCAATATAGCTATTCTTCCCAAACTGGACAACCAAATAGCAGATAAGATAGCTCACAGTTCTAATGGTATGCTTTGGGACATCAAGAACAAATCGATTGAAAGCTCATAAGCTTACAATCAGTATGTTGACCGCAATCGAAGCCATAAACCTTTCATTGTTGGAAATTTAGTCCTGGTATATTTATGCAAGTATCGCTTCCCCATGGGTGCATACTTCAAACTTAAACCACGCAGATTGGTCCCCTTCCCAATAGCCAGAAAAATCAACGATAATGTCTACATTATCCAGAACTACACATTTCATCCACATTCAATACGTCCGATATATATGCTTGTCACCCATCAAACAATGGTTCAACTCAATCCCTTGAACTCAAGATGAGTTCTTATGAAGTGGAGGAGATCCGATGTAGACAGCCCAGCTCAATACAGAAACCATACATGCTTTATATAGTTGCTCTTATTTTGCTTATTAATATTAATACATGTTTTGTTAAGATGCTATTAGTAAACGTTTTGATTTACTTTCTACCGTGGCTTCTGGCCACTTAAGTAGGCATGATGTATTATTGGGGTGTCAAAATGGGTCGACGGATCGGGTTCGGGTCGAATCCGAGTTGACCCAGGTCTAAGCAGGTCAACCCAAACCTGACCCATTTTTGCAAACGGGTCAAGTACTTCAACCCGGATTCGATCTACATGGTTACCGGGTTGACCCGACACGACCCGCGAACCCATTTGATTCAAAAAATGGGCGAGTGAGTGCCAGACAGACAGTCCCGTGACCGGACGGCAAACTGACCAACGCGGTCAGCATCTCTTCGGACGCGCTGGACTAGACGCGGTCTCGTGACCAAACGGCGAATGGACTGACGAAGTCGGCATCTCTTCGGACGTGCTGGACTTGACGCGGTCTCATGACCGGACGGCGAATGGACCAGACTGAGTCGACTGACGAGGTCAGCATCTCTTCAGATGTGACGGACTGACGCGACGGTGGGGACGAAGTGACGAAAGGATGCGACAGTCGCATCTCTTCAGATTTCCTGGGTCAAACCGGGTTGATTTCGGGTTTCCGGGTCAACCCGAACCCAACCTGATTTTGCAAACAGGTCGAAAACTCAAACCTGAACCCGATTTGTATGGTATACGGGTTGACCCAAACCTGAAATTTTTCGGGTCGGATTTCGGGTCGTGTCAGATTTTGACACCCCTAATGTATTGTTATGGGGTAGCTTTTTGGACAATACTCAGCAATATTCCAACAAATACTATTTCTCCTTCTTCCTCTTTTCTCCTGAATTCTCCTTTCTACTTTTCTCTCCTTCTACACTCAATTCAACCACAGGTTACACCACAATGTATAACTTGCCGCCTACATCAAAGATTACTAAATCAATAATTTATAATTTATTGCTAAATGCAGGACAATTCAATTTGGGTTATTTCACATTCTGGGCAATTATAGCCATTGCGTGGGGCACAATTGGTTCAGCTGTGATCATCATCTTACCTCTAAGTGAAAGCTGGCAGACGATAAGCAGCGTGTGCGTGGGCATGTTCACGAATGATAAGCTAATGGAGAAGATAGATGAAATGAACCTTAGACTGCATGCAATCATGGTGGCAATGCCTGAGGCCCAACAGACCTATTTGCTGGAAAAAGAGAAGGCTAAGAAGCTCGAGGGCTTAGAAGGAAGAAGAACAAGCTCAAATGTTCCAATTCCAAGTGTGATGGACGAGCTGTAAGTAGCATAGCGTTGCCTTTACTCTTAAGCATGTGCTCTGATGTTTGTAATTGAAATTGTTGAAAATTTTTCATGTTAGCGCTCCTGCAATTTATGCCAATGGGAAAAAAAATCTATATTGCATCAAATGTGGTTCGGCTTGTACTATTTATAAGCTTCAGATAAATAAAATTGTTGCATAAACTTGTAATTTAGCCTGTACTATTTATAAGTTTCGGATTGAAAAAAAAAAATTTATATACGGCATCAAGATTTCATATTTCTGATGCTGCATGTTACATAAGTTTCTAAGGAAACTAAAATCTGTTCCTCTTACAATTAATTATGCTTATTTTCTATTTAAGCAGTTGGTGTTCATAACAAATAAATTTCGAACTGATATTGGCCGACTCCATGAAAGAAACGAATGTGGGAAAGACCTATCCCTACTTTGTATTTGGAGCGTTATTAATTTCCTAAGGACGGTGGCTGATGAGTTTAAGCATCCGTGGTAAATCGGCTGGTCTTTGTAAGATTTTATATGTCAAAGAAACGAGCCTTGGGTCTTTCTTCGTATGATTTCGATCGCGCCCTCCGAGGCGATCAACATCTGCTGTTCATTGTCAGTTGGACCCTTCCCGGAGATGGCTGCTTCGATGCATGGCTCTCAATTGAATGTACATGTACTTGATTGAGTAAAGAATGAAGAGAATAAAAAATAAAGTACTCAATTACTATTTGCCCTTTCGCATCTGATTAAAGAGGAGCATATTTCCCAAGTCTTTTAATATTTCTTGCACTAAAAAAGTTTAGTGCAGTAAATACTATATGAGCTGATGTAACTCTAAAAGCGTGTTTGAGACATTTTTAATAAATTTATTTTACAGCCGGTTGTCATTCTTACACTTAATTATAATTTTCTTCTTCTTTCAAATTCTTTTATCCTTCGTTATCAGCTGGAGCCTCCAGAACAGCAAGTGGCTAGGTTAGACAAGCCTCTCCTTTATCTTATACCAATCTGATTATAATATTAAAGAGGTGGAGCAGATGAAATAGTACTAAGAAGAAGCATTAAAGGCCTCTTCTCATTAGCTCAATGGAGCACGATATGTGAGGACATTTATGACTATTTAATATTCTAGTGAATTTAGAGAGAGAGGGCGAGAGAGAATACACCCACTGCTATAACTCATCTACTAAAATAAATAAATCTCAGCAAAAAGACAGATCTTCCCATTGGATGCCCCTCCCCATTACATATATATCTACTATTGTGTTTTTGGTTCGTTTAGACCATTAAAGAATACGAGCGATATAATTTCAAGCGGTGTGTATATCCTCTTTTTGAAATTGGCATATAATTAGTAGCTTTTATTACATTAACTATGCAAACATAGCCCAAAAACACATAATGTGATGTGTCTGTGAATGCTGTGAAGAATTGGGTATTATCGGGCGGGCCCGCTGTCAGCACAGTTCATGTAATATTGTGAAGCGAATGGGGTTACAGAGGTAATTTTATTCGGACTGCAATTATAAAAGTGCTGCACATGGAGGGGAGGCAGAGTTATTTGCTCTCTCGTTTTCTCTGGCCATCTTTCGGTTGGCAACTGCATCGCTGGTGGAGATATGGCGGTCGAAGAAGAATATCTGAATCCAAAACCCTCCTCCCACTCCATGGAAGAGGCCTCATCGCCTCTGCTTTCTTCCTATCTCGGCCTCAGCTTCTCTGTTTTCCTCGCGTTCCTTCCCCGCTCCTCGCTATCTTATGTCTTCTCCCTGCAGTCTCGTAACCGCATACTCTCCCTCAAGCTCTTCCATGCCGAGGAGCAGCTCCGCCAGATGCGCTCCCGTCGGAAGGAGGACTCAAAGGCTAACGCTCGCGTTGCTGAGATCTTCGCCAGCCACCGTCATGCATGGCAGCAGGAGGAGAAGCGCCTCCTCCACCGGATCGAAGCGGCTGCTGACGAGATCGCCACACTCCGCTCGCAGATCGGCGACATGGAACGCTCACAGGCCGAGCTTCGATGCTCCGTCGAGAGGCTACAGCGGGAGCTGGCCGAGCGCGACGAGATGCTTGATTTTATGTCGAGGAGGGCGGAGCTGGAAGAAGGGGAGGAGATGGGAATAAGGAACAAGGATGCCGAGGAAGTGTTGGGTGACGATGAGGATAATGAGGGAGGTTCTAGCGATGACTACTCGTGGATGGGGAGGATTAGGGCTCCGGAGGGGATGGATCCGGTGTCTGACGCTTGTTTCATTGACCGGGGCGAGGATTTTGAGAAAATGGCGATGATGTATTTCCGGGAGAACGGGTTTGGACCAGATTTTTTGCCGCCCTCAGAAATTTCGAAGCGGTGGATGGAGAGCCCGAAAGGAGCATGGCAGGTTAGGATTTTAGGAGCTTTTCCCTACGGATGTTTCTGTCTGAAATTAAACGCTTCTTGTGTATATCTCGTGCCATAGTGTCGATATTTAAAACTATTAATTGTGTTTCTTTTAAATCTTACTGTCCAATTTAATGCAAAACAGCCGTAATTACTGAAAGATTAATTTAAATTAAAACTCACCTAATCCCCCCTCCCCCCCAACCCCCACCCCCAACAAAAAAAAAAACTAAAAAAGTTGCATTTATGAACTTAATCATCTTGTTTTTTTTCCCGGACATTTTGCGGCCGTCCGATTTTTAATTTTATGCAGAACAGGCGTGATTACTGAAAATTTAAGTCAACTTTAGATTGCATCTATGAACTCCGTCATGTCTTACTCCTCATGAAGAGAAAGCCAACCAATAAAATATCAATGCTGGTGGATTTTTCAAGTTTCTTTCCTGCTACAAAGATGTTGTTCTGAAAGAATCCGTATATCTTTTATAGATTTTCGTATAGGTGCCACTCATGATCTATCTTGGTTAGAAAATTTTGTCATTCTTCTTACGTTTTGATGAAGAAGCGGGACTGTTTTCTTTCGGAAAGAGAACAATATTTATGTGGATGGGTTTCATATTTTTAGGCTGTTCCAAACGGCAATGCTTCAGCAGCTAACTCAATTGTAATGAGCAATAAACAAAGATATATTAGAACATCACTCTTAAGTGACATACTACCACTTAACCTGATTGCGATAACAATTGTGGAAGAGTTGTGTAGGAAACAATCCCTAAGTGATGTTTCATAATTTAAACTAATTTTAAAGAAAAGTAAGGTATGCTTTGTTAAGTCTAAATCTAATATTAAATTTGTTGAATGAAATTTGGGGAATTTGAATAGGAATATAAAAGAATTGATGGACATTGTTAAATGCTATAAAATTTACAGTAGTAAAGAGAATATCTCAACTTTGTACAAAGATCCAACGTGCATAGATAGAAGTTTTAAGAAACATCAATTTTTTTTTACATGAAATCTCAAAAAGGAAAAAAAAAACCACAGCACTTGGGTTAGTTGCATTCCACTATATAATTAAATATACAAAAATGTGATCTTCTCCACAATTAAAGAAGATGAGATTATATAATTGAGAACAATTATATTATTCTTATTGTAAGGATTACAAAAGAAGTGATGGAGGGTTGAAATGATTATAAAATGGAAGCTGATAACAACAACACAACAAAGCTAGGGTGTCTACAATTGGACAGCTGAAGTTAAATTAAAAGGCATATTGGGCTTTGAATTGGACATTACCCAGAGCTTTCACCCTCATTTTGCGAGGACTTTATAATTTGAGTTCAGGTTTCCTATAGACGCAAGCTCTTATAATACCCTTCTCGTAGCGAGAGAGAATTTTAGATTAAGGCTAGTCGTCAAACAAATGCGTAGAGATACATAATATCTGTTATATAGTAACAACATGGATTGATATTTGAAAATTTAATATTTAAAATTTAAAATTCACCACCTTGCACTTAAAGCGGATGGTGGGGGGAGTGATGATGGACCCGATCAAGATCCTATGGTTTCGTCATCCCGGGTTATCATGGTCCCTGGTCTACTTAGTCAGATGAGGTAGTCAACTCAACGTGACAAAATGATCCTTGTCAACAGCTATGGGTTGTTTCATCCAAGGGTATCTTGTAGACCTATGGTGAATATTAATAGTGCCATTTGGATTCACCTTAGCTAACAGAGGGTTTTATGTCTTATCGATTATATCCTATTGATTCATATCTCAAGGGTTTGAAGCTATTGGAGAGTATACGGGCTCTCACCATGACCATAATTTAGTGGTGCCATTTGGCAGTAAAATCACCCGGTTCAGAGGGAAACAAAATGCAGCAAGACATTTACCATAGTGAAACAGGTAAAAATCCCACATACTAGGAATCCAATTTTCAATGCCAATCGATCAGAATCGATTCCCCCAAATCGACCAAACTCAGATCGAAAGAGCGATGTTGAAAAGGCGATCACTAGTTGGCCCGCCTCTAGAGACTCGAAGAAGCCTAAGAATCCTCTCTCTCTCTCTCTCTCTCTCTCTCTCTCTCTCTCTCTCTCTCTCTCTCTCTCTCTCTCTCTCTCGCGTTTATAAAATAGGTTGTTGAAGCGGTGAGCATCGAAAGGGTCAACCGAAGAAAGCCGTCGGGCCCGATTTCTTCATCAGACGGCAGCTTGAAATTAATGTGGGGCCCACCATCCCGAGCGGTAGTGATGGATTTTTGCGAGTAAGGGCAGAGGTGTGAGGTTGATTTCTAAAAAGTCATTTTGTTTTGTTTTGTTTTGTTTTATTATTATTATTTTAAGCAAATTTATTTTTTTATTTATTTTAAGCGAATTTATGGTGATTGATAGCTGTATTTTTCGGGTTAGAAACTTATTCAAATCGCTTTGCAAGCAATGAGGGAAAATTAACCATTAAAGATGATCTATTTGGACAAATTCGATTTTCATGCGTGAATTCCTTTGAGTGAAATAACAATCAAATTTGGGTATTGTCACGTTTTGAGCGCAACGGCTCAGTCCGTTTCTCGATCGGACGTTGTTTGGGCAACGTCGCATGTCAATTTTCTCGATTTGTGTGATGTCACCTCGGGATCCGCTCTGACCTCTTCGCGTGGCTTTAATTGAACAAATATATGGTCATTGTTTGATATTAATGACGCTCTAAACGCAACGGCGAAGTCCGTTTTGCAATCGGTCGCCGTTTGAGCAACGTCACGTGTCAATTTTGGGTGTCGGTGGTCCCTTTTGACCGATCTCGCCCGATTTGGCAATGAGGGGTCCTTTGTGAGTCAAATGCGATGCTATGATCGCAACGGCGAAGTCCGTTTGGTGATCGAAGGTCTTTAAATGACGCACCGCACCGACGCGCGCGTCTTTTAATTCGCCGATTTTGCCTTTTTGCGCTTATTTTGATGTAGGGGTCAACACCCCCATGCACCTTACTTAGGTGAACATAATAAATTTTATTCATATAAATCATATTTTATTCTGAAGCTAGCACCGATCATATAGGCCATACAATATATATTAAATGGTTGCTTAATATATATATATATATATATGTGTGTGTGTGTGTGTGTGTGTGTGTGTGTGTGTTTTTTTGCAATGGATGTATAGGTATGTAAATTTATTTTTTGATTTTGTTAGTCGGATTGGCGGGTCCATAAATAACAAATTTTTTAGGAAATTAGCCGGTGAAAACTTTGTTGGTTTATGGTATCTTAGTAAAATTGATTATAGATACATATGCAAATATAAAAGAATTATGATAAAAGATATGTATATATATGATTATGCTAGATATGGATGCATATTGATATGTTAGAATCAAAATGCATTGATGATTGTTTCCATACGAATAATTATAAATATCATCATATTTATATTATTTTAAATCATGTGATACTATCATACAATATTATTCTAACATGATGATATGATGACATTCATTGAATGTTATTATATTAGAAATTGTGCCTCTTTTATAGTTCTTATATATGCTCTATGGCGTATCATTTATACATTAATAAATAGGAGTTATATGCTGAGTTTAAATGTTAAATTCATTCATGATAAACAACTCTTTTTAATAAATTTAATCTAGTTATGTGGTGGACCATCACTATCAACAATTGTTATTTTGTTAATTTGGTACTTAAGTCTATGTGCAGTTCTTTATTTAGACTTCTATTAAGTTTTGGGTAATTGTGTATGTATAGTTGTTTCTTTTATTTACTTTTCATTAGTTGTTATTTTAATTAAAGTTAACTAGATCATAATTGGGTTAGATTGCATCAGGTATAAGTAAAAAACATGGTTTGGGAGAACCACTTGACTTCGATGCTAACAATGTGGTGAGAATGAGGATTTCGAATCCTTATCTTTAGTGAGGAGATTGATGTTGAGCAGCTAAAAGGATAGATTGGTTTGGGGTTGGAATGGAGGTGGAAGTTGTAGATCAAATAAGAATAAGTTGATAACAAAGGGGCACTTGGGCAAAAGCACGGTGAGATGGAAGAGAGGGAGGTCATATAGCTCAATCATTACGAGGATCCTTATGATGCAACTACATTGGGACAGTGCATTGTGTGGAATGGGTAGGAACAAAGCAATGTTTGGCAATGGAGATGGGTGTAATGAGCCTGCAATGATTTGAGGTCAAGGTGTCTAAATACAAGGGGGTGACTTGCACCTCTATGGTCAATGAAGACTTTGGAGGTGAACAAGGTGGTCTAGGCAATAGGAGGATGCTAAGTGATGAGGATATTGGAAGTGAGTGTAGGAGAGCATGTCGAGCAAAAGTGGCACAACTAATTCATGAGGTGATACCCCTTAGTTTGCCCAGAGGGATGCTACAATAGTGTGGTGTTGAGATTGGCAGCATAGCGGGTTGAAATTGCATTAAAAAATGAACGTGTGGCAAGTTTGGAGTGCTATGTAGGTGATAATGGAAGCAACATGAGGTTACATGTCTTGAACCCTTAAGATCAAGAGTTTTATGGCAGTTATGCTCTCGAAGGCTAGCTTTAGGGCTTTGTGATGTAGGACTATAGGAACATGTGATGCTTTTAATTTGAAATTACACGCTTAAGATGAGCAACAACAATTATTCAACTTTTGATTTAAACAAAAAGATTGAAAACAATAAGGCAATGATTAAGCTTAGGCAATTGATTCAAGATAATGTTAGGAGCACAAAATAATCAAATCAAGTCAAGCTTTGCTTAACGTGGGACTTTCAAAGGAAATTTCTTGATTAACAATTAGATTAGTCACTATTAAGATCCCTCATTCATGCTCATAATAAAGGGCTAGGCGGAGAAGCCTTCACAACTCAAATGATGCCACAATCGAGGAGGAATTTAGAAGATGAAGGTTCGGGAGAGAGTTCACCTTTACCAAGCTTCTAAACTCGATGTAGACCCGCAAGGAAGAAGATACGAAGCCACGGTGGTGGTGTTTGGGTTGCTTCTGAAGAAGGATAGCAATAAGAAGTCTTCTCACAAGTCTGGATAGCAAAGTAGCTTGTTCTAGACGGCGGGACAACAAGTGAAGGCGTGCTGGGACGTCTGGACAACCAACTTAAATGTCCTGGACAACAGGACAGCAAGTTATTGGATGCTGGGATTTCTGGACAGCAAATAAGGAGGTTCTGGACAGCAGGGCAGCAGACTACTCAAGTTGAAATCTCTGGACGGTAAATTAAATTGTCCAGGAAATCTGGACAGCGATTTTGGAGAGGCCAGAATTCTGGAGTATCAGTTAATTGTGACGAAAGATCTAGGTGATTGACTTGGTGAAGCATAGGGGGGGGGAAAGTAAGGGAGGTAGAGGGGTTAGGAAGAATAGCTTAAGTGGGAGGGGATGGGGTAGTGGCTAGCCATAGATAGGAGGGGAAAGGGGAGGGATTTTAATTCTAGATTTTGGGTTTTGAATAAGGGAGGGAAGCAATTTCAAAATTCTAAAATTAATTCCAGCATTTATAAAAAAAAATTGGAATTATTTCTTGTCTTAATTGGCATGCTAATTTGGACAAGAATTGAGGGAGATTCCTTGAATTGATGGCAGCTTTAATTGGGGAGAATGATTGGAGAAATTTGAATTTGAATTTCCCCAAATAAGGAGAGAGGGAAAAAGGGGGGGCGGCACCTTGATGAAGGGAAGTCATTGGAGGTCAATTTGGAAAGGTGTTAAATATGGATAGGAGGGGAGGAGGTGGCGGCTAACTAAGATTAGGAATTGATTTGGGATTAAAGGGTTTTCCAATCTTGGCAAACTTATTAGGAAAGAGGATTTAAAGCAAATCTCTTTCTTATTCAAAATCAAATTCAAATTGGCTTGATTGGAGGAGCTTTCCTAATATTCAATTTTCATCTTGATTTAAGGATGAATATTCAAATTTCAAAATGATTTGAAATATGAATTTATGATTTCCAAAATTACTATGAGCTAAATTTGGAAAGTAATAATAGAGGAGATGTGAAGTCTTGGATCAAGGGGGAGGATGGTGGCCGGCGGCTAGGGGAAGGATGCTTTGGAAGGAGGCAGGCGGTTCTATAGGTGATGGATGGTCGGCGGTGGTTAGGAGGGTAGAGGGAAGGGGAGCCGGCGTTTGTAGGATGGAGATCGGCATAAGGAAGGGTTATTAGGTGGCCATCGGCTAGGGGGAAAGAAGGGGCGGCGGCTAGGAGGAAATTTACCAGATGAATTGGAGAGGACGGTGAACCACGAGCCCGAACGCTTCCTGCGGCTGATGGGTGATGCTTTACCCTCACCTATGGATTTCAAACAAGCTCTCACAAGAACTCACCAAGAATACAAGTGCTAAAATTTTAATCATAATAATCATCCCTCAAAAAGAAGAGGAGGGGGCTATAAATAGCCAAAATACAATAACAAATCAAATGACAAAAGTGTCCCCTGGGGTCACATAAGCCTACTCCCTCAAGTGAGGGTAAAAACGGAAAATATGCATAAATAAATCAAATACAAATAATAACTCAAAAATAAAGTGGTCCAGTCATGGCCGTAGATCTTCGATTCCTTCTCTAATAAACTTTCCACGATCAGATGTCCTCATCACTGTGGCTTTTCTGTTGTCAAAAAACGGTGAAGGGATCTGGTTGTGAGGAAGTCATAGAATTAGCCTCCTTGTTAGTGCACAAGCCACAACAACGGAGGCAAATCAATATTATTCCATACAAGGTTCGGTGTGAGGCGGCATCAAGGTTACGAGAGACTCAATGGATGTTGATGATGGCATTAAGGATGAGGTTGGGACTGGGGAATGCACATGGTAGGTTCACGACAAAATGATGTTCATGAGCAAGAGATTATCATAAGTAATTTGGCTCTGATATAATGTTGGAAAGAGTATTTAAGAACTTGATTTCTATTAATTTTTTTATGGTACAAGTATATGCATCTATATGTTGGCAAAAAAAACAGAACATGAAATGAATACAAATATTCTTACTAATGAGGAAATATGACGGTAATAAATTGTAAAAATTCATGTAATATGTATATAGTAATAATTCTAGATAGGAAGCTTCTAATTTATGTGAACCTAACCCAGTTATTTTGGCTCATATATGTATTTGTTGTTCTATGATTTGCAAATAAAATCAAGCATCTGGCCCACTCTATTAGAAGTACATAATTAAACTTAAATTATATTTTAATCATATTGTAATGATGAAACTTTAGGTTTTTTCACCATAAAAGTCTACATGTTCTTCCTATTCACTTCAGAGTCCAGATTAGTTAGCGATTCAATTGTTGCGAATAATTGATGGTTACTGAACTTTGTCTGGTTGATATTATTTCATGCTAAAGAAATTATTCCTATTGCTTTTTGACTCCTCTAAAGTCTTGTCGCCTCCTAGCCAAAGAATTTCAAAGGAACATCATAATGGACACAGTACCACATTATTTTTCATTTATCTTGCTTGATATATTTTCTTTACATAGTTTGAGCTGCGTGTTCGACATGCCTCTTTAACTTGTTAATCAGAACTTTTATATAATGCAACCTCTGTAGGATGTCCAGTTTGATTCCCATGAATCAACGTACCCTATGAAGCATCTTGTGGCAAGGTATCCAACTAAAGAGTCCAATAAATACTCATGCACGTTCACGGCGTAGCAGTGATTTATCTATTAATGAATGATCTTATTTTCAGGAGGGATTATCCATGGAAGGTAAGCAGCGATGCTGCTGGTGTTTCTTCAAAGCTGAAATTACTTGAGCAAGATTTGAGTAATCTAGAGAAGTTAGATAAAGGGGAGCTGTCAAAGGTCCCATTGTTGTTGAGAAAGCAAGCAAGGCGTTATCGATCTCTAGCTGAAAAGATTGATGATTTATGCAGGAAAATGGTAATCATCCCACCAAGTGGCAAATCATTTTATTTATTTATTTATTTGGCTTATTTAATCAAAATAGTTTGGGTCCTCTATACTTTCTTCTTTTGCACATTTGGAGATTTACTAGTTTACCCACATGTTTTCACGAATGGCAGAGAGAGTACGGAGTGAAGATTATTTGTGTTAGTTTTGGATTAATTATGTTGTTCTTACTAATTTGTTGTTTAAAAAGAATCAATAGAACTTCTGGTTTATCATAAAGGGTAAAAGATTGTGGTTTATCTCTTGCTATTGATCACAATTTACAATGCAACATTTTGATCCGTTTGTATTATTTGTTAGTTCAATTTAATTTCAGATTTCATCATCGAATTATTTGTGATGGTAGTTGCAGTCTTATTTTTCGCATTACATGTATGCCATGATGCATAGGCATTAGCATGGAACACATATCATAGCCTAAAGTGAATTCACTCGAATCATAAAATAAATGCTGTTTTGATGAGATAATAATTGCTTTTATCCCTGTAGACTGTAGTTGCAATTCGCTTTTTATTCTTTCTGATGAAGAAAATAACTTTCATTTTGGCCCATTGCTTCAGCAACTAAGTGAGACCTGTGAGCCGAGTATGAGCCCAGATTTCCGAACCCAGCGGCAAACAGAGTTCCTTGTTGAAGCATTCCGCCTCCAGCACAGAGCAAATGAGACGAGGCAGAAACTAAATGCTCTTCACACTGAGCTGATTGGGCAGGCTAAGTTAGCAATGAGAAGATCTCTGGATTCCATTAGGAGCAATTTCAAGGAGATTCAGAGGAATCTTGAGATCTGGTTGGCGAGGATAATGGGTGACCTGGAAGGCGTTCTCGCCAGAGATGGTAACTCGCGTGTAAGGGATTACTATATTTCTCGATACCCTTTTGTTAGATAACATTTTTTAAGTTATAAATAACATTTTGCTACTATAACTCTACACTTGTCACTTGCCCTGTCGAGCTCTCCATCGTTTTTTTTTTTTCTTTCCGCACATACATATATCGGTTGAAAGAGAGAGCATCATTGATTCTTCCGTTTTGACTACCTTAGGTAGTAGGATTTGCCATCTACATCTATACATCTAGGAAGTGTGAAGTGAGTGAGTACTTGAGATTTAAAACTCAAAATTCAAAGTAATTCAGAGCTGATTATTTATGCTTCCACTCTCTTTCTATACACCTTTTATGGTAATAAAATATCGATGAAATAGCTCTCATCGTCCGAAGCAATTTATTGACTTACCCCGCTGCTTTAATTTAATCTACAAGAAAGTAAATCTATTATTGATTGGCTAAATAATTATATTTCACAGAAGAATTCTTTTTCTCTTATAGATAACCAACGGCGCTGATTGCAACAGCGGTGGAGGGAGTGTATGGTTAGAGATAGCGTTATTATACAGTTCAACACTTTTCACGCCAACAAATTAACGCTTAACCAAATTAAAATTCAGTTAAAATACTAAATCAAGACTTAAATTGTTAAAACGATTAAACAATTATTATACAACTTTTTTTTCTGAACAGCAACTTTTTAAGAAAATTTTCTTTATTCTTTAAAAATTTTGCAACTATTTTAAAAAAATTTACACACACTAACTAATAAAATAATAATAATTTGATTACCAATTATTAAATTTATCATAATAAAATTTTCAACTGGATGATCCCATAGTTTTTTTCCTTACTAGATTTTCTATATAATTTTCTTTTTATTTTACTATATATATCTACACATGCTGAATACAATATTGAGAGATAAACACTCTATTGATTCAAATTTTCCAGCACAAAATAAAGGGCACTCAAAAGACAACAAATGTAAGAAAACTTAACACAAATTTAAATGCAGCTACCTTCCTAGAGCATAACAGCCGAAGAAATTTAAATGCAGCTACCTTCCTATACCTTCTCTCTTAAGGCAAACAGTGGAAACGGTGGCTAAAAAGCTTAAACAAATACCGAGATTAATTTAAATAAAAGTGCAAGTGAAATTGCCATAGATTCCAAACAATCATCAGGTTCCACAATGCGTTTTCTTGAAACAAAGCCATCGCCAAAAAATCACAAATGGGAGACAAAAACACAACTATGCTGAAAACTAACAAAAGCCCTTAGCTATTATTTGCTAGGGAGCAGGCTGAATCATTTCTTCTCTTCTTTCTCTGCCTCCGCAGCCTTCTTCATCCTGGCACCAACCTGCCTGGCATTCATTCTCTCCACACGAAGCTTGCCATAAGCCTTGAATGCCTTCATCTCCTCAGTAACCTTTACCAACTCAACTGAAGGCTTACTGTGGACAATAGGCATGTAGTCGCCCTTGACCTGGGTTGCAGTAGCAAGTTCATCTGGTGCTGAATCACCAGCCTTAAATTTGCGAGCACGTCTAGGGAAGATGACCAGTTTAGCCTTGTATGTCTTCAGTCTTTGGATATTGGCTTGGAGGCCTTCAAGTGAGCGATTCTTACGACGATGATCCACTGCAATGCCAATTGTGGGAGCAAGCTTCTTTGGAATTCCTGCAGCCTAGCATATACCAAAAATAGGCATTCATGTCAAAGTCTGCCAGCATATGCCCAAAAATCGAAATATCCAAGAGCTTGTCAGATGAGACGAACGAATAGAGCGTGTTAAAGGAGGAAAATCTAAAATATGGTGATTATTATTGGTAGCAACAATATGCATTTATTAACAAGGTTCACAGAGCAGAATATATAAAGCAAACTGCATACTACAAAAAAGAGATAAGCTACATCATGACAGCCAAATGAGGCCCCAAGTACATTTTTTGCATGGTTGCCACAAATACCAAAATTGTGATGTCATATTGCTTGAAGCAAACCATTTTTTAGCACATTACCAAATGAGGCCTAGGTAGCAAAATGCAAATATCATTGGTAAAGCTGAATAAATTTGATACACAATTTGACAATCACCTTGAGCTCCTCAAGAGTGAAACCTCTTCCAGTTCTCGGTTTCATATTGTATTTTAGCGTCTGGCACTGGACTATTGGGCGAAGGGGGCCAGATGTTGGGCGCGGGAAAATCTTCACTGCCTTCTTTTGTCTGGCTGCATTAACCAAGCAATATTTGAATCCAGTAATATCGAGTCAAAACAAAACCTAACCAATGGATGGTTCTGAACATCTATTACTGTAATAGGAGAGAGCCTTACCAATACGTCGTCTTGTCTTCCGTGCTGGCTGGTTGAACCATGTTCTAACATAATTCTGCCAATGCTTTTTGAAGTGGCCATTAGGCACCACATTATTGTGCTTCACCATGATAATAGCTAGAAAATCATTGATAACAATACAGTAAGACTACTACTTGCAAATACCAAATGCCAAACCACATACTTATTAGGTTCAAGCCGATACAAATACGAATAAAAAATGACAGTATACTATAACAGAAGTTCTAAGAAACTTTTTTTTTCCATACATTTTCATGATTTCTAAAAGAACCAAAATTGTCCAGGGGAAGAAAGAGAGCGCCAGATAAGAGACTTGCACAGATGAATTAAAAAAGGTTGCGATAGTTGAATTTGGGAATCAAAGAGAGGCAAAATTATTTTATTCCGGATACTTCACTAATACAAGGGAAATTTTCCCTTCTACAAAAGTAATTCAAGGCCCAAAAGAAACCAACCCCTGCCAGGCTAATCAAGGGGGGTATAAATAGGCCAATATCGTGAAAACCAAGCAAACGACACTCAAAGAATCGGATGATAAGTTGTGGCAGATGAATAATCTCAGCTCTAAGAATACCTCAATAGGATGTTATAGTTGAAAGGACAAACAGAACACCGAATGAGGCAGCCTGTTAACTAAATATTTTTGAAAACAAAAACAATGCAGTAAAGCTGCCTCGTAGGTGTGAAGAATCGCTAATTGTAATTGATTGCCTTTGTAATCAAAGAAGCCGTGTTTATAACGTTAACCGATTCAATTAAAATTTGTAATTTATGTAGCATTTATGACCGTAGCTATGTAGAAGCAACAATGGCAATAAGCTAACACAAAGCCAAACTATAAAAAAAGGTCAGAATACAGTTATTATCCCTGCTAAATCAATCCTGAGCAGTTTATAAAACTTTCCGAGTTATATCGAGAAGAGACATGTTGGCCTTCAGTTCTCACTGTATGATAATTTCGAGTCAAATTCAAAATGAGTTCAGGAACATTAATTGCCCAAAATATAACAAACACACAATTGTTCTCAACCTATCCGCAAATGTCTTTCCAAAAGTCTATCTCTATGATTACTTTTCTTCGAGCAATAAAGACAAAAAAGGCACCTTAGTTTAGACCTCTGGCATTGCCAAAGCGCCTCCCTCCACTGCAGTTCCAACAACAGCAGTGGAAATGGTCCTGACCACACCTCGATTACAATAATGTTTACAACTAGTGCCACTATTTTAACGGATACCACCGAAGATTTAAATTCAACTGAGAATCCTTCTATTTCTTGTACAAATGCTTCATATATGGAGATAATAACTGAGGAAAGTTCACAACATAAAGCCTTCAACATTTCTTAAACTAATTTTGTGGTTGTCTGCTCCTTAAAAGGCAACTTTCTTAATTGCTCAAATGAAAGATAAGCCCTAAAATCCTTTTAATAGATTAGCATATGCAAACCCTTAGAAAATTAAAACTGAAGGGCTGAAAAACCGCTTTGGCAAGGCAAAGGAGGTAATGACTTTGTTGAAGCAAGAAGTTACTAGCCCTGAGCTCAAGTTGTTGATCTTTATGTTCAACTTGCGGGTAAAAGAAAAAAACGTGAGTTGAACCTTGGAGTCTCCTTCAATAGTTTAATATGTTGAAGGAATGGCTTGAGAAGTTTAAGGGTTTTACCAGCATAATGAGGCAACCAAGAAGATAGTGAAATTCCATGCCAGCCAAAAACTAATTGGGTTTGAGCCAGTTGTTGCAGCTTTCAACCTGATTAATGGTGAACAATATAGAATCGAGGCAATTGTAGCAGCTCAAATCAAACCTTTCCACTGGAACATTTGACACGAGATATTCCATTTGAGGCATGGAAGAAAAAAAATTTATACTAATTATTATAGTTACCTAAACATTGGTAATTTTGGCAATCTCTAAATCGTGGTTATCTGTCCCGCTCAAATGACAAAAATATTATTGCAGAGGAACAAATTGTTCAAAAGATTTACACATGTCCAGTCTCCACGTGTTGAGTCATCTTGTGCTAGAGATTTCAGATATCACGAAGTTTGTGCTCACACGAGTGGCATATTTTATGATTCTAAGGCAAGGCAGGATAGACAAGATGTAACATTCATCCTTTGATATGGCATAATATCATCAAAAGAATCATTATTTATAACTTTTCTAGTTTTTCAAGTAGTTTATTTTGAATAGCAAGTCAAGCCAATCTTATAGCCCATTAACTGATAAGTTGAATCATAAATTTAAATATGACCAAGTTAATGCACTCCATGTGCCTACCTCAATCAGGACACATCAGAGAATAAATATAAGTGTTTTGAAGAAAATAAAGTGCCTCTTGATTTTGAAGAGAGCATGATAATAACGCCATTTCAGCTCTTCCCCTGGAAAGAGGAGTCATTTTTCATTTTTCTCCACCTGAAAGTTGAAAACCTTCCTGCTCCTCCCAAGACTCTTACTTCCTAGCGGCTTCACCACTATATAAGTCAACACTATGGACTTTACTCACTTTGTGTCGTCTAAAATGGAGACTAGCATTATCATTATTGAACCAAATAACAAACATAGTAACTTTTTCTTAAGCTAGCATCAAGCAAAAAAATAGTTTGAATGCTTTTTCTATGAGAAACTTGAAAATTTCATTGCAATCTGCTTTTAAAATTGATGAGGTTATTTAAATTTAAAGTGGGAACTTAAAAAAAAACACAAAATTGCTCTTAAAAAAATAGTAAGAAACACTGCCCACAATAGCCACTGCAACCGATTGTGAACAACAAAAAAAGTCTCTCCTTGCATCACTTAGAAACGAGCGTTAGAGTATGATCCACTCAAGAGTGTTTGAAGAAAAATAAATCTAGAGGATATTAATAATTAAAAGATCTATGGCGTAGTTAACTATAGTATAGTTGCCAGGTTAAGTAGAGTAGTGATCTTTGGAAAGACCTTCGAGTTTACAGCCTAAATACATCACAAATATTGGTTACATACCTTTCATGAGGACAAACAAATGTTCTCCACATGAGGATCAAATTCGAGATAATTCATATTAATTTAATTTAATTTTAATATCTTTATGATCTATAGCCGTTTATTTTGTTACATGAATGCCAAAATCTGGTATGTGTCTTGATATCCAAGAAGGATGAATACTTTTCTTGCCTGCAAAATTTAAAAATAAGCATGGGTGACTAGTAGCAATAAGTATAAGCATTTAGATCTACTGCCAAATTGAGTTGTATGTTGTAGAAGAGATGATTTAGAAGCTTACAAAAGTTAGCTAAGAGCCCTTTTATACATATGAATCGAGAAAACAGGTCTGTTGTGATGTCATTAGAGGAAAAGCATTTAGAGTTCCCACTGAATAAGTGCTTGGGAAAATCAAGATGGTTATGATGGCTGAGATGCCCAACGTAGATGGACAAGGTATATAAAAGTTCGACATTCTTACCATTAATTTAGTGAAGAGAATGGTAGTTCTATGGTCCAAGTAGGACTATCAAAAAGCAATCAAATTAGTAATAGCTCATGTTTATCCACTATAAAGAACATAAAAAGGAAATTAACGGATAAACAAACTTAATAAGATAAAAGGTCATATAAGCAATCAAATTAACATCAGCCCTCCTAAAACAACATGTTTAATGAATGAAATGCACTTACCTTGAGGATCTAATACAGATTCAAGCAGAAAGAGTGCTCGCACTATATATAGTTTTATATGTTTCTCAAATTTATTAATTGGTTTGTAGATATGTAGTATAATTATATCAAGATCGACTTATAAATTATTTATTTCCATTCTTCGAAATTGGCTCATACTCAGCCGAACATAAATATAATATTCATGAATAATTTCAAGCACAAACACACAAAAATTTGAACATGTCGAACACAAACCCATAGCTATCTCACTCATGCTCGCCTCGTTTAAACCCATAGGTCCAGTGCAGAGGGAGGTATGAGTAGAGAATGATGACATGACTTGACATATGTGTACTCACTACACACATGTACACATACTTGTATGCATGTATATACATGTAAAAATATAAATGTGTAAATGTGGAAGCATGAGTGCATGCCCTTTTGCTCCAAATGATCAAATATAGCCTGATTTGCTTAATAATCAAGCCGATCCACAAAGCAGAAGCGAGATGGTTGAGCCCAAGAAAAATTGAATAGGTGAATCAAGTTTAGGCACTAATTTGGACAAATGGCGACAACCCACAAGATTTGAATATTTGTATAAATGCATTTGAGTAAAGAGGGATTGCCTCAGATTTAGTGATATGCTACCATGGGTCGATAACACCTTCATAAACTAAAATTTGTAATAGTTTAAATTGTAGCCGCAATTGCATTGCTCAACGTAGATAAAAGGATAGTGATATTCATGGTTCATATCAATGAGTTTTGTTAGGGTAATGAAACTCTTTTCCATTTCTGGGGTGCTGCCCTAATTGCATTCAGTCACATCAAAGTGATTTCATCTATTTATGTGAGGCCATCCCTTTCTTGTTGCAAATTTCCTCCTGATAAAAGTTGCTTTCATCTTCACTATCTTAGTACAACAACAACAACAACATCAAGCCTTCATCGCACTATGTGGGGTCGGTCTATCTTAGTGATAGCATTAAATGTAAAAAAGATTGTTTTATTCCAAATCATTCACTAAAAAAATAGGGGGTTTTCCATTCACAAATGTGACTCAAATCCCAAAAAAAGCCAATGCTCCATTCAGTCAAACAAGAGGGTATATATGGGCATGCCGGGTGAGCCACATAACACTCAAAGAGTCGTATGATTTGACAAATGAACAGCCGGACTTGAAAATATACAGAGTAATGAAGTTGCCTCAGTATGATCAACAGTCACTTATTTTAACTGATTGACTTTGCAATCAAAAAAGACATATCATTGTGTTAACAATTTTAAGGATAGTTTAATATTCCATGTAAAATCTATAATTGTAACAGCCAAGATACCATCATGTCGTTAAGCTAAGACCAAGCCTAACTATAGAAATTGGTCAGACGGCCAGCAACAAGTCAGCTTGGAGCTATAGTAGCTTGGTTGGACCTGAGTCATTAACTTTAAGTCGTATATATGTACTGAGTAAGTCGATCCTTGTATATATAATCAATCAGCCGATCTTGATCGTCAATTAACTTGCTGAGTTATGACAAGAAGAGACACCATTGAGCATTTGAATTCTAATGAGGTGGAATTTTTGAAATACAATTATCAAGCACCTCCTATATAAATAATATTTGTTTTTCAATAAATATGATACATGGCAACTTATTATTAATTGCAGAGATGACGAAAATATATATATACTTTCGCTCTGATGCATGAGCAATTTCCGGACCAAAAAACAAAAAATGTGCATTAAGTTGACATGTCTCTCGAAGTAGATTTACGTTTTTTGTCAAAGGTCCTAAACCCTAAACTACAGTAACACACCTAACACAAGTAAGCTTTTGGCGAGTACTGCAAAGGGAAATTTTGTTTAACTTGAAATCTCAAACTTCAAAATAAAAACTAGTAGACCCTAATCAGAAAAAAAAATTGCATGAATGCAAGAAATTTCAAAAGATTTTAACCGTTCGACAAGTCTGCAACACCTCAAACAACGCAATTGCTTTCCAGATCTCAAAAACACAAATTAAAAATCTTTAAAATTCGAGTTACCAGGTTCCGGTGCCGCTTAAATCCTGTCTTCCGCCGTCGTGCGAAAAATGCCGCAGCGAATCCCAGATGTATTATAAAGCAGCAGAAGAGGCAAAATAAAAAAACTAAAATCCCTAACGTGAACGGTCTAGATCACGTCCATAGTTTGCCTTGACCCATCAAACATTTGATCTTAGCCGTTTGATCAAGAAAACCAATTTGCTGGGCCTGGGCTGGTTAGCAGCTCCACGGCGGGACGAGAAATTATTATGTGGGCAGTATGGACGGGAGAATCATTGTATATTTATTGAATATTTATTATGTATTTATAAATATTTAGTAAATATTAGCAAATATTTAATTATGAGTATTTATTGAGTATCTTGTGAGTACTAGTTTTATTGTTCGTGCATTAAATGCATGTTAATAAAAATTTTAAAATAAAAATTTATTATGATTATTTTAGTTATATTTTTATTGTTTAAATGATAAAATTATTAAGTATATCACAAATAATTATAATTATTAATATTTATTTACAAGTGCACAAAATACACATGAATAAAAATTAAAAAGATTTTAAAATCAAAATTAAAATTTAATAAATAACATTATTTTGTTTAATATTTTTAAATAAATATTATAAAAATAATTAATTCACATTTAGAAGAAAAGCTCTTTATTATGAGATTTTTTATTTAGAATTGTTTGTTGAACTTTAAGAGGCTATGGAATAAACAGTAATAAATTAAATGTCATGATTTTATTTGGATAACTAAAATAAAAATTAAGACAATAAAAAATGAATATGAAGCATAGGATATGAATAGAGGAATACAAATGGATATTTAATTAATATGAAGGAAGATTAAGAAGCATTAATGAATTTAAAAAATTTATTCATTTATTTGCTTAAATGAAAAGTAATTACATATTAATTATTTTTAAAATTACTAATTAATTATAAAATATAATAAATCAAAGCTCATAATTCAATTTAAATAGTTAAAATGAAAGGGTAAGATTTGAGTTAAGATCATTAAAAAAAAAAAGAATGAAACGTAAGATAGATGAATATTAATGGGTATTTCATAAAGATAAAGGAAGACTAAGTGACATTAGTGAATTCAAATGATTTATTCATTTAAGAAAATAATTATAAATTAATTAATTTTAAAATTATTAATTAATTATAAAAAGATAATAAATCAAATGACACGATTCTATTTGAATAATTAAAATTAAAATTAAGTCCATAAAAAAGGAAACATGAAGCGTAGAATATAAATGAGTACTTAATAAATATAAAGGAAGAGTAAGAGGCATTAGAGAATTTTAAAAATTTATTCATTTATTTGTTTAAATGAAAAATAATTATATGTTAATTATTTTTAAATTATTAATTAATCATAAAAATATAAAAAATTAAAGGCCATGATTCAATTTGAATAGTTAAAATGAAAGACTAGAATTTTATTTGATAAGAAACTCAAGCGCTTTTATAGTAGTAGTATAGATTTATTAATTATTTATAATACAATGAAAGGACAATATAATTTTAGAAGAAATAAAACGGATGACCAATATTTGAAAAAAAATATAGTGAAAAAGTTGTCACAAACCAAGCCTAAATATTTGTAAACCAATAATGACCTATTATTTAAAAGTAGCATATGATTACTAATTTATGATCACAGCCTTTCAATTTAAAAATATAATCATAGCCATTTATTAAATTTCACTATTATTAGATTCTTATTTTTTTAATTATAAATGTTATGTAGAAAATTCTACATAGAATATATACACACCCATACATACAAACAAACATATAAGATAATTTTAGTATAATTAGTAAGCTATTTGAGTATAAAAACATTTTGAAATATCTTTTTATTTGTTCAATTTGTTTATTCATTCCATTAGTCATAATTTTTATAGCATTTTACTTGCAATCTTTTAATTTTTCATTGATTTATTTTGTAGCCAAAAGCAAGGATCAATTTTAATGTGTAAACAACTTATATTTACTTAACAATATGAGTTTAATTAAATAGTTATTACGATGCATAACTCTTAATAAAATCATAAATAACTTTGCATATCATATATAATTTAATTCTAAAAGTAGTTAAATAGATAAAATTTATTTAATTTATATTACATTAAAAAAATCATTAAAAATTTAAAATGATTCATCTATAATTGAATAAAAATTCGAAAAACTTCTTTTTAAATCTTATTATTTTATTTTCAAGCGGCATAAATATCACTCTTAATAAAGACATTATAATTATAGTGACTCTTAATGAATAATATAATATACATTTAAACTAATATATATTATATTAAAGAATTCTCATTATTATTTTAAATTTAGAACTAAAGGATGCAATAAATATAAAATTATCTTAAATATATATTAAAATTCGATGCCACATATGAAAATAAAAAGGAAATATTAAATTAAAATTAAAACCACTATATAAGTCATAACATCTAAAAATGGATGATAAATATTATTCTAATAATTTTCTAAATACATGACAGACGTTTTGGATTAACAATTACTGAGGTACAACATCACCTTATACAAGAATTTTCTAGTGCCGATCTTAGTAATATGAATAATTTGATACTCCTAACTCAAACTAAATATGCAAATTGAATCAAAAAATTTATTTGATATGAACACTTTGATATCCAAATTAAGGGAATTTGTTTATTTCCTATGTGAAATAAGCACTTCAGGCAAAGTAGTATATTGAGTTTAGGCTTCGGCTTTCTTATTGCTTCTCAAACCAGTTTTTTAAAATAAAAATTAAAATTTTGGAAAGTAAACAAATAGAATTTGTTCATAGAAGAGCAATGATGCATTCTTAAAATGAGATAATATCATGCAACCAAAATGTTTTTTTGTTTTTTGTTTTTTGTTTTTGTTTTTGTTTTTGTTTTTTTAAAGCTTAGTTTCAAACAAAAATCGAATAAAATGAATTTTTTATGATGACTAACAAAAGAACGAAATTTTTTTTTTAAGCTTAGTTTCAAACAAAAAATTGAACAAAATGATTTTTTTATGATGACTAACAAAAGAATGAAATTTAACGTTCATCGCTTTAGTGTTTTTTTGAAAGCGATTGCATTAATAAAATCATAAAATAGTACAACGATTGAGAGTTAGTGAGCAAAAGCATCACCGGACAACATTTCAACATAAAAAAAGGCATAACGATCACCATTTGTAGCCTTACTTCTAATTCAGATTCATCAGCTTCATACCTTCTTTCTAGCTCTAATTCTTCCCAAGCTTCTCAAAAGTCTTGCAACTCATCCCTGCATGCCAACCCGACTTGCTTGAGCATAGAACAGCCTGAGACAAAGTGGACACTCAGCCTCTCTAATCACTTCGGATCACCTCTCTCATCACTGAGCAGAGCAAAGCAATCCTTAAACGAAAAATAGAACTTTTTCTTTATCAGACATAAACTCATACACCAATGATCAAACACATTGTGTGCAATCATTGGTTTGCATATGTGCCGTTTTTGCATTTTATTACAAGACAAGCAATCATAGCCATATTCTCTCCCACCTTTGTTGAAACATAGCAGCCTACACATCTCAAGCAAAAATTGATGTGGTTTGGATCGTTGGAAGAAGAGGATGCTTGAAGGATTTATTCCCAATCCAGGGAAACAATGATAAACACAAGCTTAAAAGCTTCAAGGAGAAATATATTTCATCAATGCCTTTTCTACTACAATGCATACATATATAACCCATCTATAGAATATTCTAGAGAAACTTGTAACAAACTAAATAAGATATTCCTAAGGAGAGCTATTAGCTAGGATGTTCCACATCAGAAATTGTGAGAGCAGCTTTTGAGGAAGAGTAGATTAGAAAGCAGCTTGTTTTCCATACAGATGCCACATATAAGCTTACTTTTAGGCTGATTGGAGATATAGGGGATGCGTCCTGAGTTGTCTTTTTCTGTTTTCGTGGCTTGTTTTCTCACACTTTGCCTGCGAATGTGAAAGAAAATTTATTTTTGATGAAATGCTTTGAATAGCTCTACTTCTCTTTCGATTGGCAAGGCAAATTAACAAGATTCTTCTAGTAATTTACTTGGTGAAAAATGGAATAAGAGTAATATCCTAAGAACCTTAAAATAAATTTTCTGATTCAAAACTTACCTGAAGGATTTTTCTTATGAGATGGCGAAAGAAAAGAATGAAGGGTAACAATTACAATGCAATTACAATCAATTACAACTTTAAAATATTAAATTTGAAAGTGAAAGCATAGATTTGAGATTTGAGATAGGATTTGATCTTGAAATATCAAAAATAAATTTCAAAATCCTTACCACTGAAATTAGCTAACACGACAAATCACAAAAACTCTATAAAGGATAGTGGAAGGTGCATACACTATATAAAGGATTTGAGGAAGCATAAATTGAAAATGAAGTGCCTTAATTAAAGATGGCTTTACTTTTCTTCGTTAATCTCATCATTTTGAGATTTGTGAAAGCAGGGACCGAGAAGAGAGAGAGAGAGAGAGAGAGAGAGAGAGAGAGAGAGAGGTTGTAAATTCCAACTTATAAAATTTTTCTGATGATTTACGAACATATAAATTTATTTATGTTATAGTTGTGATTGAAATACAGATTTTTTTCATTTGTTGGTTGAGAGAGGGGAATACAAAGAGATGTGAATAGGAATACGAAGGTTATGGGTTGGGAGTGGGAATACGAAGAGCTGCCAGCTGCATGAATAAAAAGCATTTGAAGAAGAGAAGTTTATGGATGTAAGTGGGATCTCAAGAGGTGTTAATATATAATTACTTCATTAATACATCAACTTTATGAATAAAGTTATAATTATAAATAAATTATAATAATAATAATTGAACTGAAAGGTTGAGATTTGATTTGAATAATTAAAATGGATAGTTATGATTTGATGTGGAAGGAAACTCAAAACCCCTTTTATAATAGCAGTATAGATATAGATGTAGTGTAGACATATATACGCTTAATTAGTTAATTATTTGTAAAAGGGACTTTAAGTAGTATTATATCCCACGTCACAAATTTAGGTTAATCTAGAAATAGTAATAACTAAGCCAATTCAAAATTTGCATTTAACATCTATAGGTACAAATAAATTTAAACAAGAAAAAGTTCTCAATAACTAATGCAATTACCATTTACAACAAATTGTTAAATAGAATGATAATTATTAGTGTTAAAGGAAAAATTGGGAGCTAATCACATATCTCCACCATCAATATCAATATAAAGGCATATATGGGAATTCAAGTAAATTGGAGTTCTATATTAACCAGAATTCTAGTATAAATGGCAATATTATGCAAATAGCAAAAAAGGAAATAAAGACATTTAAGGACAAACATAATCTTCTTGTTTTTTTTTTTCTCTGCTTCATTTGATGCATCTCTTTTATCCTTGCGTGCATCTATTATTTGGCCCTCTTTCTGCTTCAGTTTCTCAGAAGCTATATCTTTCTCATTTAGGTTGACACCTTTCTCCGTTTCCCTACTCAAAAAATCCAATGAATTAGCCCAATTTGCAACACCAAAGACTCCACAAAACCTCAAAACAATAAAGTCCAAGTATAAGAAAGAAAAAAAGATCTTAACTGTGCAATAAAGCCATCAGTCGTAGTACCCAAGTTGCCACGTGCAGCACCACGCCCAGTTCCACTTCTACGCTCATAAACTCTTCTTGGAGGACGACCAGGATCAAATCTCTCCTTTGCATTTCCATTAATGACCACATCATTCCACCCACCTCGAAAGGCATCCCAAGGTGGGTCGCAGCTTCCTTGGTCTCTTTCCAAGTCTTGCCAGCATCTCCATCTTCAGCAGGAACCCCGCCAAAATATCCATTGGTACTCCGGCCCGCCCAAATACCTATTTTGTATGAAGCCAGCACCTCGAACACTTCCCCCTCAACAGTACCACCGCGCACTGGTGCTGTGTTGTTATTCCTCGATTCTCTAACTACAAGATGAAAACAACACAAAACCAACATTTAAAGAAAGCTTCTTCAAGGTTATTTTGGCGAGACGTAGATCATTATAACTCACCTGCCTGTGCTGAAGGAAGGGGCTTCGAAGGAAGCTTTGCTGAAGGGGCAACAGATGCCAAAACCGAGCGGGCGACCTTCTTGATAGAAAGCTTCTTCTGGTGCGAAGCGATCAATTGAGATGGGTTGTCGTTGTCGTCATCCCCAAGGAGATCGAAAGGGTTCGTCGTCGCCATGTATACGGGATGCGATGGAGTTGTGAGAGGTTTTATTTGATTTTATTCGTCTAAGCAGCACAAGTAGAATTGTCATCTTGCGGAGAAGATTGACTGATATAGAGAAAAAAAAACTATAGCTTTTGAAGTTGCGGCGTTGAGAAGAATTGATAGAACCCTAAGCAGGGTTTGGCTTTGTGCCCAAAAATTTATAGCTGGTGCGAATAAGAATACAAAGGGCTACGAATGAGAATACATAAGATTATGAGTTGTGAGTGAGAATACAAAGAGCCGCCGGTTGTATGATTAAAAAGCATACGACAGTGAGTGGAATTCGAAGAGCTGTTAATAAATAATTATTTCATTAATACATCAATTTTATGAATAAAGTTATAATTATTAATTAATTATAATTATAATAATTTAAATGAAAGATTGAGATTTGATTTGAATAATTAAAATTAGTAAAATGGATAATCAAGATTTGCTCTGGAAGTAAACTCAAGCCTCATTTTAATAGTAGTATAGATTTATTGAATATTTTGTGAGTATTCGTTGAGTATTTTGTAAGTATTTACTGATTTACTGTGTATTTATTGAGTATTTGCTGAGTATTTATAAACATCCAATAAATACATAGCTCCGCCCACGGGAAAATATTTGAGAGGATGGCCACAAACTCTTATGAGCTTATATGAAATTGATGAACTAATTCGATGATACAAAAAATGTTTTTTATTCTTTGTTTTACTTATTTTAAAAACAACTGAGTTTTTTTTTTTTTTTTTTCATTACATACAACTAATGATGCATTTAAGGCGTTGATTTTTTTTTTCTTCATAATTATGATATTCTTTCATTATTATATTATGATGTGTAAGTATAGCAAATATTAAAAATTATTTTAAATTAGATTTTATTGTGGTTTCTCTTTTGATTTTGATTCTATAATAATTGTTTTGTCGTAATTTTGATTACATATTTATCTTTAAAAATCATTAAAACTATATTTGAAATATCAAAAGGAAGAATTATCTAATTGATGTTTAAGTTGTAATAAATGAAATATATAAGAAACTTGATAAATAAAATTTAGTAGAATTTGGGCCGTTAAAAATATATTAATTTCTAGCAAAACTTTGGAGTTTTATCCCAAACTTTTAAACTTTCACTTGAACAGAAAACATAAATGTTCTTTGAATTGGCTTTATCAGAAACCAAATGATAACTACTAATATTTAAAATCATGCTTTGATGCAAATTTTTTTTTTTTTTTGCATTTTATTATTACTCAATGATACTTCCTAAGTACAAGATGCAAAATAATTTAGTATTATAATGATCATTGTTGCGTCTTGGAATATTCGCGGCAGTAGAGATATATCAAATTTAACGTCCTAGTTTTATACGAAGATCCAGCCCACAAACAGATAAATAAGTAGCGGTGTAGAGCTCATAAAAGACACCATAATTTTTACGTGGAAACCCCTGAAAAGGAGAAAAACCACGGGGCCTAGCCCAGTTTGAATGAATCCACTAATATTTGTAATTGATTACAAATGAGGCCCTTCCCTAGAAGAAAGGTCTTGGCTTGATGTAGCAAATGTACATCATACAAAGTGCATTATATGCTGAGAGTTGGAAGAATTAGCGTTGATATGTTTGTTTGGGGTGGCAAAATCATAGTTGGTGGATAACAGTGGTCAGAAAGATCGTAGTTGGAGATGGTGGTTGGAAGAATTGTAGTCGACGGGCGACGGATGTCGGGAGGACTATAGTTGGGCGACGATGGTCGGAAGGACCGTAGTTAGGCAACGATGGTCGGAAGGACAATAGTCGGCGGGCGATGGAGGTTGGGAGGACCATAGTTAGGCAACGATGGTCAAAAGGACCGTAGTCGGCAGGTGACGAATGTCGAGAAGATCATAGTTGGGCGACGATGGTCGGAAGGACCATAGTTAGGCGACGATCGTCGGAAGGACCGTAGTCGGCGGGCGATGAAGGTTGGGAGGATCGTAGTTAGGCAACAGTGGTCGGAAGAACCGAAGTCGAAGTCCGGCGATGATCGGGAAGAACTCTGACGGTGGTCGACGAACAAACGAAAGTCCGATAGTGGTCGGCAGGAACTCCAACGGTGGTCAGAAGGAACTTCGGCGGTGGTTAGAAGGAACTCCGGTGGTGGTCGGCAATAAGTCCGGCGGTGGTTAGGAGGAAACTCCGGCGGTGGTCGGCAAGAACTCTGGCGGTGGTTGGCAAGAACTCCGATGGTGGTCAGAAGGAACTCCGGTGGTTGTCAGAAGGAACTCTGGTGGTGGTCGACAATAAGTTCGGCGGTGGTTAGGAGGAAACTCCGGCGGTGGTCGGCAGGAACTCCGGTGGTGGTCAGAAGGAAATCCGGTGGTGGTCGGTAATAAGTCCGGCAGTGGTTAGGAGGAAACTCCGGCGGTGGTCGGTAAGAACTCCGGCGGTGGTCGGCAAGAACTCCGACGGTGGTCAGAAGGAACTCCGGCTGTGGTCAGAAGGAGCTCTGGTGGTGGTCGACAATAAGTCCGGCGGTGGTTAGGAGGAAACTCCGACGGTGGTCGGCAGGAACTCCAGCGGTGGTCAGAAGAAACTCTGGTGGTGGTCGGCAATAAGTCCGGTGATGGTTAGGAGGAAACTCCGGCAGTGGTCGGCAAGAACTCTGGCGGTGGTCGGCAAGAACTCCGACGGTGGTCGGTAGCAAGAGCTCCCAAGCTCTTCCATTCTCTTCCTCCTTCTCCTTCTTTCTCCTCCCTCCCCCTCATGAGAAGAGTGGGGGCTATTTATAGATTTTTGAGAGTGGCATGGCTTGTAAATATGTGGAGGATAAAGGTCAAAATGAGAGTGGTTTGAATGAACGGCCGATATTGATCCCCTTGATCATGGACCGTTTAATGGCCATTTGAATGCCTTAATGATATCAGAATTTAGTGTTCTTGGGCTCGTTGGATTCGCCTCGTCGAGCCGCTCGATTCAACTATAAGCATGTCACGTTTGGAGGCCTTTTGGTAATTCAGATTATGGTTTGAACCTTCCGAATGGGCCTTGGGTCTTTGATTTGGACTTATTTTGGCTCGGATTGAATCGAAATTGGTGTCGTTGGGTTCATATTTTTAAGACGTTCAGTTTGACTATAAGCTTGCTGAAATCGGAGTTCAAATGGTCTCCGATTTAATTTTTGAAGCCTCAATCTCATATTTTCATTAATATTCATGCCTGATTAAGATAATTTTTTGATGATATATCAGTTGCCCCCTTATTTTTGGACGTCGAAGTTTGCGAAGTCCAAAAATATATATCAAAGCTTTTGAAAATTTTATTATTTTATCCTTAAAAGTAGGGGCTAATTGCTTATATGAAATTTAAAATAATTTTTTGAAGTTAATCATTATACCATTTATTTGTAAGGAACAATAACTTATTAAAACTAGTAAAAATGCCCGTGCATTAAATGCACGTGACCAAAAATTTTAAAAAAAATTCATATTATAAATATTTAAATTATATTATAATTATTAAGATTAAAAAATTTATTAATATAAATAATTATAATCATTATGATACATTTTATGACATGAATTTTCTATTAGTCATCAAATATTGTGATATTAAATTATGTTTATTAGTTAATAAATAGAATTTTTTTTTTCAATCGGATATCCTTGAAAGTTATAATTTTTTTTTTAAATTGCACGTTAATAAAATTTTAAATATTAGTATTAAATTAAAAAATTTAACATCATAAATTTGAGTGTGTTGACTGGAGCATATAGTGAACTAAAGTAATCAAAACGACTCACCGACTAAATTTAGACGGCAATAAAAAAGTCAGCCTTTAGACAAATTAAATCAACTTTGCAGCATCGTATGTATCTAGACAACATTTTTCTACTCACAAAAACATGATTATGTTTACATTGATGTCTCTCAATGATGTACTTATGTACAACAATGATGTACTTAGGAAAAAAATTTGTTGTCTTACATTGTTATCTAGATGAGTAAAACAAAAAGCAGAGAGCTGTTGCAGTTTATTGTTGTAGCTAATTATCTTTAGAATTTTCCAGTCCATTTCATCATGAATTTTTCAAATTTTTTATCTCGATTTTCCATTTGAAGTTGATTTCCAGTGGTGAAGTTATCAAATTTTTATCATCGGCTTGTTAGAGGCAATTGCCATAATTTTCTTTGCAAAAAGATCATTCATGTATTTTTTCTCACTCTTCTTGGATGACAAGAGGCTTTCAACGTTTGTGAATAACCCATCAACATTAAGGAGATACTCCATATTAAAGGACATTCCATCAACATTAAGGAGATACTCCATATTAAAGGACATTCCAACCTTACAGGCGGTGGAACCTAAATGTATGATACCATCTTAAAAATTAGATTGAGAAGATAAGAGAAAAAAATTGGAGATTATGAGATTGAATTTTATTTAACTATTCTCTATTAAAAAAATAAGATGAGAAGTTGTACATTAATAGGTAGATAAAATCAAAGCAAGAAACAAATCTCAAAGCAATATTTTAATTTTGGAACATATTAAATCAAAGACTTAGATTAGAAGTAAAATGCAAAGTTGAAGTCCTGAAATCCACAGATTAAAACCTATCTTATCTCAACCAAAAACCCTTGTAGATTCCTCCATGAAAAAAAAAATTATCTTAACTGATTTTCCCAGTTTACATAAAATACTTATGTGAAAATTTATTAGTCTCCTTATAATAATTCCATCCAAATCTGCATCAAAGAAACCAGCCATTCACATAAAGTTGGATCTCAGATATGAAACGTCAGAAGACCACAAAATTCCGGATCATCCATCTTTCCCATATATTCACAACATATGACTGAGAAGCATATCGAATATTGCATATCTATAAGAGTTGGACATAGAATTGATTTTCTAAATTGTTATTAGCATAACCACCTAAAAGTTCATCGTCTTTAGAATGCTAAGACACACTCAGATTAGCAAAAAAAGAAGAATAATGAATAATCTCAATTGTCAAATTTTTTTGTTGTAACGAAAAAGAATACATCGACACAAATTTTATGAAACATAAGGCAAGCACTAAGTACAAAATAAATAAGGCAAACACAAAATACAAAATAAATACATAAAATTAAACATCTTCGATAAACAAATTTAAAACTTCTCAAAAGTATATTTAAGATAAAATTAAAAATTCATATAAAGTATGAGGACAAAGATAAAAGATTTCATAAAAAATGTTCATGAGGAATTATATTTAATTCTCCTCTAATTTGATTTTTTTTTATATAGTATGGTTAATTTCATGAGAGTCATTTTTTATTGATTGAACTGTTAGCGAACGGAAACTGCGGTTGCCATACATTTTGTCCTGAGCCTTAACTATGAAGGTCATCTCCTTGTCGCAAGAAGTTTTGATTATTTTATTATATTCTTCAATATTTGTCACCTACAAAAATAAATCAATAAATAAATTACATATAAATAAAATTTAATTTAATTAAAATGTTGCAACATATATAATTACCTTTATATTTTCTAATTTTGAAACTGGCACGCCAATAATACTTTCAGCTTCATTATCAAATAGAGTGAAAATTGCATTGGAAGTATCATCTTCAACATATAATTTGATAAGATATCTATAAAAATTATGAAAAAATATATTAGTTAGAATTTTAATATTTAATTAAATTTGAATCAAAATATAAGAATACATTACCTTAAACTATAATCAGCTTTTTCTTTTGAGCATTTAGAACATCGTGCAATATCTTTAGTGATAGTAACTTTTGACTTACATGTATTACAAGAGGGATACCATATACTTTCTTCATGTTGCAAACCTTTTATTATAACTTTGGTAACATAGTACTTCATCTGAAAATTTAATTAAAAAAAATAAAATAAAAAATAAAAAATAAATAAATTAATGTAAGTATTACATCTCCTGATGATAGTTCTGAAGTGTTGATTTTTAATAAATCTGCCATCAGATAAGCATCTAAATGTGATGATGAATGTTGATAACCAGTTTCATTGAACCTATAGAGTTAATTAATAAATAAGAAAAACACTTATAAGAAAATAACTATTTTGAAAAAAGAAAAAATAACTAAAATTATACCAATCCATAATTTCTTTTGTTTCAGGCAAATCTGGATTGATTTCTATAATTGTTGATATTGTTGATGACAGCGTGAAACCTAAGATTTGAATATACAATGGATATTAGAGTAATGTAATATTTAAATGAAATACGCATAAGGAGGACATACCATTAAAACTTTTTCCAACAACTCCCTTTGCAAAAATGATGGGTTTTTCATTAATCATATCTTCTAATTGTTTTCCCACTTTTGTTGCTAGTGATTCCCATAAAGTTAGAGTGATTATTTCAGACCTGTAATATAAAAATTAATTCAAAATAACATTAATAAATAAGATTACTAAATAATTTATATACCTCAATCCAATAACTTGTAAGTCTCGCTTAAGAATGTTCTTTTTATCTCTCTGTCTGTATATCATTCTTGCTTCATAGACTTTTAAAACTAATAAAATTATATCTGCATAAAAATAAACAAATAAAAATCAGTTATATCATTAAAACAAATAATAATTAGATTTGTTTTAAATGTAAAAAATATTTGACATACCTGATGGTAGATTTGGATTTGACATGATCTCCTCTATGGTTGACAATTTTTTATTTAACGATTGTATATTATGATTCACAGCAACATGTATTTCTGAGAGATTATTTAATACAATCTCAAAATTTGCATTAACATTATAAAAAGTTTTATTTATATCTTTAATATGCCCATTTGAGACCATATAAGTTTGCCCGATCTCTAATATATCATGGAATTTGTCAATTATTTCATTAAACATAATACCATATATCTGCGAGCCCTGCACATAAAATAAGAAAAAAATATATATATATATTAAAATTTAACATAATAGAAATTATGAAAAAATAATAATAATATTAGTATTTATAATTAGAATTAAAAACTGAAAAAATAAATTAACCTCACTATCCATGAAAGTAAGTTTCTGAATTTTTCCCTGTCCAGATTTGAAATTTCTTACAGCATCCATTTCAGTTAAAACAACAATAATAGTCCAGTAACGTTGATGCAGAGTTAAATTCTTGATGAGAGTTGATGGTTCCATAGATCTTTATCTAACATTAAAAACATCAAATTTAATAAAAAAATTTAATAAAAAATACTACAAAATATATTACATAAAAAGAGTATTAAAGTATAATAAAAAAATGAAAATTTGCATGAGAGTACCTATTGATTATTCTGAAGTTTTGAAGATCTCTTTATATACAATATTTTTTGTATAAGGACCTTGAATTGAAGCATATATATCTGGTATAATAAGGACTTTTGTTTGTCTCATTGAAATACCTCTTGATAATGCTACATATAATTGTCCATGTGAGAAAACATGATATGGAAGATAAATCCCAACATTAGCAATTGTCTGACCTTGTGACTTATTGATTGTCATTGCAAAACACAAACGTATAGGAAATTGATTCCTCTTAAATTTGAATGGCAGAGATTCATCATCACTTGTACACAATGGAATCCGAGGTATCATAACAGTTTTCCCAGAGAATTGCCCAGTATAAATTTCAGCAATGATAACATTATTTTTAAATGATTTGCAAATCATTCGTGTCCCATTACACAAACCATTTGATGGATCCAAATTTCTTAATAACATGATTGGACAATTTTTCTTGAGAACAAGACGATGTGGAGGAAGTCCATTCGGCGTCAATGAGTTAAGAAATTCAATTTGATAAAGATTTGAGGTATCATCAGTAACACTATCAAAACTAAAAAAAACAAACTCTTCTCCTGGAAAGCATTTAATAAGTTTTTGATTAAGTTTATCAACAAACTCATTTTTTGTTGCTAATATAGCTCTTTCCATAATATATTTTGAAGATGCAACATTTTGTTGTAGACAAGGAAATATTGTGTTTATTAATAAATCTTCAGAATTCTCGTCATTTGAATATTCTATAATCATGTTATCTGGGATATGCACTAATCCATCTTCAGTTTCTTCTTCATCTCCGTTTCCAATTCTAAGTATGAATTCACAAAATAAAGGATCTGTTCTTGCTCTCATATTTTCCTTTAATCTGAAAACTTCCATGTCTGACCATAAGTATGATTTTACCAAGCTATAGTTAATCGTTTCAAATCTAGTTGCACGTCTTACCACAGGTAATACTTGACGAAAATCACCTCCAAATACAATAATTTTACCGCCAAAGTAATTAGTGTTATTCATAATATCTCTCAGAGTCCTATCTAAAGATTCTATTGCTGTACGTTTCACCATAGGTGCTTTGTCCCAAATGATAATACTTGATTTGATCAATAACTGAGCAAGTCCACTTTGCTTAGTAATTGCACACATGCTGCTTTCTGTTGAATTAATAGGTATTTTAAATCTTGAATGAGCTGTTCGACCTCCAGGCAGAATTGATGCTGCTACTCCTGATGTAGCCGTTGCTAATGCTATATGACCATTACTTCTTAACATTGCAAGTATAGCACGGTATAAATATGTTTTTCCTGTACCTCCAGGACCATCAATAAAAAACATACCATTTTGTTTTTTATTAACACGGCTAATAATTTCATCGTATGCATTCTTTTGTTCAGTATTGAGACAATGAATACTATTTATATCTTCAATGGCAGTAACAACATTTAGCTCTTCAATCATTTCTTTATTATGGATATCGCCATTATTTTCAATGATGTCATTTTCTACACTTGATATTTTTGGCAAATCAAATCCATCAAGGGAATTTCCCATTCTTTCAAGGTATAAATTGATATCTGATAATGTTTTCATCATGCATTCTTCATCAGTAATCATACTATTATTTTGATAATCATGAGATAAATCCTTATAGTAATCAATCCACAACTGGCCGACATTAGTTGGTTCACAATAAATAAGAATAATAGCGAATAATTGTCTGAATGCATATGGCATTTCATAAACTGATGCATCATTTAAACATTCTGATATATAATTATCCATTTCTAATAAACCATGCCTCTCTGCAGCTTCTTTAAATGTTAAACATTATATTCCATTAACTTGTAACAAATCAGCAAATGATGTGGGTCCATATACATGATTTAGCAGAATTCTCAAATAATATCTTTCACCGTCGGCTGGATTTGTTGTGTTAATACGACCAATTTGCGCATATTTTTGTCTTGTCTTCCAAGTTTTTTTTGTTTTATCCCATACATATTTTTCAGGAACTTCTCTGTACAGATATTTTCTTGCCGCTGAATCTGTTTTGTTGAGATTAAAAAACTCTGTCAACATAGTTTTCTTTCCGATATTTGTTTTAAATACGTCCAGTAAATTCTGATTGTCTTTGTAATAGATTGTCTGTTTTTCCTCTAAATGCAATTGTAAATTACATACTGATGGATACATTTCATTTAAATCAAATTCAAATATTCTCCATAATGCTTCTGGTGCAGATACCCACCTTCCATCTTGATAATGTTGAATTTCATCAAAAGTACTTTGTGTATTCTGTTGTGAAAATGATACTGAAATTTTATCATGCCCTTTGTAAATATATTTGTAAATATATTTAACTGCCTTGACACCAGAACATATCTCAACATTTATATGACAGTTATATCTAGATAATAGGTATGTGTTATAAGGAACTACCCAACGATTATCTAGAATGTAATTTCTCACTTTTACTTGTTGACCGTCATTTCTTCTACGATAAATTGGATATGAGTCATCACCAATTATTGTTTGAACTGAGAAATTTCTAGGATATTTGTTCTTACAAAATCCTTTCTTCATACAAGAATTTTTTTTATTTAATGCTCCACATGGACCATGCATCATATGTTTCACAACTAATTCATGCAATCTTTTATAATGCGATGGATCTGGAAGTTCTGCGGACACAATTCTATCAAATTGTGTCGGAGTTGATATCTTAAATCCAGTCTTCAAAATAATTAAAAAATGTGCATGTGGAAGGCCTCTTTTTTGAAATTCTATAACATACACATGAGCAGCCACGCCTCCAAAAATAGACTTTTTAAATAATTGATCCTTTAAATCTTGTAATTTTGCCCTGAAAATACGTGTTGTTAAATCTGGTCTATCTTGTGCAGATTGCCCTAGCTTCAACTCATCCTGAATTTCTTGCCAATCAGGATTGCATGTAATTGTTATAAATAAATCAGGTTTTCCAAAATGTTGAACAAGAGCCATTGCGTCCAAATATCTACGTCTCATATCACGAGGTCCGCCAATGAATGAGGGTGGAAGTATAATTTTTTGCCCTACATTATTGCTTATTGTTTCACCAGCTGCCACACTATCAATGATTCCTTTATATAACTCTGATCGAATTGTATGTTGATTTTTTCTGTAAAAATCCAATCGACTTGTCTCAATTTTAACGTACATGTCAACAACATATTGATGCAATAATCTACCAGCAAACAAAATAATAGATTTGATATTATCTCGAATTTGAAGCTTGTAACTGTAATATTCTCTGCATGAAATTCTTTCCTTTGATGACTTCTGAATGCCTGCAGTATTTTTTAAAAAATCATATTTTTAATACTTGATAATATAATATAATTGATAGAGTAAAAAATAAAAAATAGTAATATAATAATTACCATGTTCTTCTTGGATGAATAATTCTTCCTCTGATGCAGGTCGACCAATTATTTGGGTAGGCGCATGATCGTTACTTCTTTGAAATTTGGAGGTTCGATTGATATGTTGATGCCATCCAACTTCTCCATTTGGGAATAGAATAGGATATTGTAAAGGGTCATAACATCCAAAATAATGTTTTATCTTTCGATATGAGCCCGAATGTGAAGTCAAAATGATATCACGCTCAACTACACCAGTTGGATTGTTTCCTTCAATCCATATTGCTGCTACTTGTGACATAGTAGGAGAATTATATACTCTCTGATCTAACTGTACATCAGATTTAATGCTTATTTCAAAATTCTCCAATATTCCTCTATTATTCAAAGATCTAAAGAATTGAGCGTAAGGATTTTCAGAAAGTATATCAATCAATTTCTTTACTAACTCTTCTGCAAGATTCAAATCTTCAATAACATTCATTCTATTATTTGCTTCAGTATCAGTATCATAAATATATAATTGAAAATAATATGGGCCACTTGATCCTTTTGCAATTGGTGGTAGACTATGATAAATTTGTCCTTGAGCTCTAAATGTGTAAATCCCTTGTCTAGAATTTGCTAAATCTTTGTCAATATGAGCTCCGAAAGATGTAAAAGCAAATATACTATTATATCCTCTGATCTTAGCTCTAAATTCTTTTGATTCAGATGAAGATGACGTGAATAATTCATAGAGTTGTTCAGGGACATTTGGCTGAGCAAGCAAAACCTCTCCATTATAACAACAAAATGTTGGTGGCTCATATTGAAATTTTTTTGCGTTACAATAACGACATACACGTGGCTCCTGAAGAACATGCATTTCTGACATACTTGAATCATATTCTATAATCACATCTTTCATATTTGGCACTTCAGAAGCTGTTTTTAAAAAATGTAGATATAAATATTAAGAACTAAATAAATAAATTGTATATATATATATATATACATAATTAAACAATTGTAAGAAATTTACCTATGGAATGAGAGGATGATGGCAAACAAGCGATTTCAAGATTTGAAAATTGCTTCCTTCTTTTTCTAGCAAGAATGATGGCCTGTGTTTTTCTTTTCTTCTCTTCAGCAGACATTTTAGCATAGTGATGTTTGTCATATTCTATTTTTCTTTTTCCTTTCATGTCCAATATATCTATAAAAATTATTAACAATATAATTAATATATAAGAAGTATGTTAAACAAATTAATAGTAATGTTTGAAATATATGATCGATATTTAATAATTTATAATCTTAAGTTTGTGCTAATAGTAAATCCCCGTTAGCCACGTGCGACTATTTGATCAATATTTTGTCCAAATTTGATACAATTGGGATGTCAATTGCCAAAAAAAAAAAAAACAACGGCTTGTTGATTTTTTTTCATTTTAATTTCTTATTGATTTCTTTTATTTCTTGATGATTTCTTAGAATTAATCAATTTTTGTATGATAATTTGCTTTAATCTCTTATACTAAATTTGATATAGGATATCTCAGACTCTAGAGTTGGCAAAACAAATATTTTATCTATAAGGTTTCTATTTCTATAATAACAATATGAAAATCTATGTTTTTCACTTTCCATTTATCTTCGCTTTCATTTACGTGAATTGTGATGCATATTTAAATACGTATGGTTGTGACAGTAAGCTTATACAAACTAAATATCTTGCAAACACATTCCTCATATTTTAGAGTCTTTCTTAATAAGCAGTGACATGTATAGTCATGGCATAATTGAAATAAAAAGATTGAGTATTGCTTGATATTTCATGAGCAAAGTTGAATATGACAGAAAATTATAGTATAAATAAGAAATTCAAATTTTAATATTCTCAATCTTAGCAAGAAGAAATATTCAATTAATTGTAAAGTGATTGCAAATAACAAAATAAAGTAAAGCAATGTACAGTAATTTTAGGTAATGAAATTAAAAAAAAATCAATTCAACAACAAATAATTTCATTAACTAACCTTTGAAGTCGAAAGAATAGAGACTCGGAAACCAAATGCAAACCACGAGAGAGCTAATTGAAAAAATATATATATTAGAATAGTTTTAAGACAATGATAGATCAACATAATAGATATATGTTTAAATATATTATTCAGTCAACAAATTATGTAAATCTCCACATGCATGAAAAGGAAGGCAAGAATTAAAACATGAGCAAATTTGATGTAAGGGGAAAATAAAAATACTATATAATGCAATAAAAATAACTTAAATACAGCTCATGTAAGAGTTATAAAACTAAGTATGTTTTTTAATGCATTTTTCTAGGTGTAATTCTTTTTTAAACAAAATAGTAGTAGTATTAACAGAGTTTAAACATTAAGGGTCATGACATAAAACCATCAAAATGAATCGTAAGGAATAAATACCAAACTAAATAAACTTAATCTTTACATACACGCATTATTTCAGGCAAATGTTGATTTGGTCGTATCAAAGGCAACTTGACTTCCCATTACATTCTATTATAATGAACCTTTCTATATATGACCTCTTTCAGTTTCTGACAAAGCCTTCTAATACTGAATTACACCATTCCGAACTAATAATCATAAATCTTACTTACCCAAGCACTTCCTCCTCATTTTTTTACCAACCCCTAACTCTGAAAACTGGAATCAACTGACCATATCTACCCAGTAAGAGTGTCAGAGAGCAGTTTTAGTCGCAACCACATTTTGGAAAAGAAAGTTGTATTCTTTTGATTCTAACGGAGGAGAGCCCAGTACTGTCGATACCACGTATATACTCATCCGTTTGCGTGGCAAATTCATATTGAATTAAAAAATTATTTCAACGGATAACATGAATATTAAATAAATACCAAAGTTTGAATTATTATATGAGTAATAATATTTAATTAGACACCAAAGACAATTGGGGTTTGAGCGTGGAGAACATCTTAGTTGTTGAGTAACAGTTGACTGTTTCGTATTAAAAAAGACCGTAAGGGCCAAGGTTGGGTATTTCAATAGTTCACTTCCCTTACCGGTTGAACATCATTTCACCTACAGTAGAATCTGTCTTCAAAAAATAATGGCAGATATGGAGGTGTAAGTAGCACTTATGAGGAAAATTGTAGAACATTAGTATTTGGATGCAAAGGCATTTGATTTACTTGCCAGCAGTTTTGTTCAGGTTCATCTTGTGGATTAAATATTTCTCTATTTAGTTATATGTTTTTTTTCCTTCAATTTACTTTATTGGGTAGCAGTTAATGTTTTCTTTGCGAAGTTCAATACCATCCTTAGCCTTTGTCTTCAATCAAATGAAACTTCACATAGAGCCCCGTGCCTGAAGATTTCTTGGGTGACTTCATCAATTTATACTTCTAATTATTGTTTTAAATTATGTTATTGGACTTTTGTGAATGAATATATTCAATTCTAACCTAATATAGTTTCTAACGACGGGTGTGTGTAACTATATAGACTCATTGAATAATCAGATTAATAACTTTAAAAAAAAGCAACTGCAATGTAGAATATTTTACTTCAAGCAGAGGGGATTAAATTCATTCAACTTCACTATATATAAGTCTCTGATAAAAAAAGGCCGTGAGGGCCAAGGTTGGGTATTTCAATAGTTCAATTCCCTCATCGGTTGAACATCATTTCACCTATAGTAGAATCAACCTTCAAAAAATAATGGCAGATATCAAGAATTTATAAGTTGAGCCGGGATTATTTCTTTGAAAGCAATTCGGGATTAATTGATTTTAGTAGCGTAATTATGGCATTAATTGCAAAATAATTATTATATATTTTATGAATTTTTATGGAGTTATAATATAATTAAGGGTTCTTATAATTTTTTAAGGAATAAAATGAATGGTCAGGATTGTCTATGGGTGGAAACTCAAGCACTGTTTATAATAGTAGTAAAGATATGTAAAACCATTATCTCTAAATATATTTAGAGATATAACACCTAAACAAAGTAAGTGTTATGACATGCTAAAAGTTAACTGTAAATGTAGATCTAAAAGTATATTCAGCTTTGATATTTAAAACTGATTGTAGTTTGTTTCATGTCAGATAATTGACACGGTTTATTATTATTTATATCTCTACTAATCAAAGTATGAACTCTAAATATTTATGATGCTAGGAACACATGCTTTAATTAAAATTGATTGTAGCACTGTGAAAGCACGTTTATGAATTGGCAACCATTTAGAGATATATCTTCACGAAGATAATTGATTGTTGATTCTGGCATGGCAAAACATGTTCATGCTTTGATTATTATTTATAACACCATAACATATGGATTCAGAACAAAAATCAAAGCATTTCAAGTGAAGATGTGGAACAACAAAAAAAGGTGAAATACATGTTCATGCTTCAGAACAAAAATCAAAGCATTTCAAGGTAGTAACAGCACTTTCTCAATTGAAACTTATAACAGAGTGCAATAAAGCTAGATGTAGAATGTATTAGGGAGAGTAACCAAACACGATGGAAATCAAAGCATAACAGAGTGCAGTGAAGAAAGATTTAGAAAATTAGCTACAAAATATATAAGCGATTAGCTAAAAAAAAATGGCGTAAGCATAGTGCAGATAAATTCAGTACCTAGAAATTGATATCCTTTGAAGCCTAAAGTTTAGAAATCCAAAACCTAAGTGCAAATCACAAAAGGAAAACAAATGAGGAAAGCTTCATGTATTATATATGAAGGAGAGGGTTGTTTCTGATGCGTACCGTTTCACAAGGAGGGAGGGGGATAAAAGCTTCCACGGTTACATCTAAGGGACTTTAACCGTTTCCGATACTTTTATTGCATGGAGAGGCGTTGTAGAAGTTGAAGAGAGGTAATGGACAAGCCGATTGTGGGTCGAATCTAGGGCAAAGTCGGAGTTCTCGGAAGTTACCGTAAGGAGACGCGAACCGTTTCCGAAGGTGTTCGACAGTTTCTTCATGAGAAGAGAAGGCGTGGAAGTGACCGAACGAAGAAGAGGCTTGTGGGAAGCTAGGGCAGACGAAGTTGCGCCAGGCGAGCGAAAGAAAGGTTACGGATGGAAGGAGATTATATGAATTAATAATATAAAATAAAAGTTATTAAAAGCCATCATGAGAATAGATCAGCCGATTGAAAAGCCATCATGAGAATAGAGCCGATTGAAAAAATTAAATTTAATTGGCCAATGAAAATAGAGGAGCACTATTACCGTAAGAAACACATTAAATTGAATTTATTATGGCCAATGAGAATAGAGCAGCACTATTACGTTAATAAAACTTCTTAATTTGAATATTAAATTGAATATTAATTAAGCAGCATTATAATATAATAATTTATTAAAACACTATTACGTTAATAAAATTGAATATTAATTAAGCAGCATTATAATATACTAATTTATTAAAGCACTATCACGTTAATAAATCTTCTTAAATTGAATATTAATTAAGCAGCATTATAATATAATAATTTATTAAATATTTATATATAATATAATGAAGGGTCAGGATAATTTTTTAAGAATTAAAATGAAAGGTCAGGATTGCGTAGGGGTGGAAACTCAAGCCATTTTTATAATAGTAGTATAGATATTTAACAGAATATAAATTTTTGCCATATATTGGAATATCAAATTAAGAGTCTTTTGACTTTTAATATAAAATTGGCTTTTAAGCTTGAGCCATTTAAACTTTATCCATTATACAAGCCCTTCTGCTTTTAGCTGAGGCGTGCAGCCTCAATAATTTCGTCTCCAAGCTATTATTTTTTTTAATTATTATGTGATATAACATCTAAAAGTGGGAACAGGAATAGGAATCAAGGCGGCACAGTGAGCAGCACGCCAGTAATAGCACCCGCCCCTTGAAAATTTGGACGTAAAATAGGATGCTTAGGAATTAGTATATTTAAATTAAATTCTTTTATTTTTAATTATGTATTTTGACTTTTAAAATTCTAAAATAATAAATAATTCTAAAAATTCTAAAAAATTTTGAATTGACTTCTCATCTACTTATTACTGCCTTGATTTGAAGAAAATATTAATTTTTGATTATTAATATATTATTTAATGAAATTTTTTGACTTTTTAAAATTCCAAAAAATATTAAAAAGTTTTAAAAGGTTATAGAAAATTCTAGAAAGTCCTTTCATCTTCCCCTACTTGCACCTATAAATACCTCCTAAAGGGTGGTAAGAGAAGAAGTATGGTTCTTCTGAGCTGGTCCAAAAATTCTCTTGTAAACTGAAAGAGAAATGGACTGACAAATTTGGAGGCCGTCAATATTCGGAAAAGGCTCGGTCCTCCGGTGTGGGCTCCAGTCTTCATCTGAACGCTGACCTGAAGGAGTCGCAAGACCGTCAAAATTCAGAAAAGGCTCGGTCCTCCGGTATGGGCTCCAGTCTTCATCTGAAGGCTGTCCTGAAGGAGTCGCAAGACCGTCAAAATTCGGTAAAGGCCCGGTCCTCTGGTGTGGGCTCCGGTTTTCATCTGAACGCTGACCTGAAGGAGTCGCAAGACCGTCAAAATTCAGAAAAGGCCCGGTCCTCCGGTGTGGGCTCCAGTCTTCATCTGAAGGCTGTCCTGAAGGAGTCGCAAGACCGTCAAAATTCAGAAAAGGCCCAGTCCTCCGGTGTGGGCTCCAGTCTTCATCTGAAGGCTGTCCTGAAGGAGTTGCAAGACCGTCATTTTCCAATAAAGATTTGATCCAAAGTATGATTTTCTTGTGTCAGTCTAAGCTTTCCTTTGGATTTGTAGCTTGAAGAACAATGGTGTTGACCAAAGCCTTGCCTTCTTGTGCCGGTCTTTTTGTGGATTGGTAGATCGGAGGGCATTGACGACTATCAAAGCATTGCCCTCTTGTGCCGGTCCTTCTGTGGATTGGTAGCTCGGAGGCCATTTACGGCGATCAAAATTTTGCTTTCTTGCAAAAGTTAAAAACAACCCGACGGTGGCCTCTCTTGGAGAGAGATTTGGTAATAGCAACGCCTTTAAGTAGATTCGATGATAATCAGTGGACAGGTGGGAACCCGTAATGTGTGGCGACCGGGTGGAAGTTCGATGGAATCCAGGTGAAAGTCTGACAGTGATCTGGCAGAAGTCCAACTGTGGTTGGGCAAAAGTCCGACGACGCTCATGCGGAAGTTAGATGACGATGGGTATTCAGGAAGAGATCTGACGAAGTTCAAAGAATAGACAAAAGTCTGACATTGGAGATCATGCGGTAAGCTGATGATGATAATTGGACGGCATTTTGTTGAAGATAGAAGGTATGCATGCTGACGGGGGTAGATAACTGATAATTTGATGGATGGGATTAAACATTATGTCGACTGTAGCTGTCTGACACTTTAACGGTGTCAACAGAGTGGAGGCATGACGGGGATCGAATCCTTCTTTGAAGGAGCTGAGAAAGTTGCTTTGAAATGCTTTGTGGAAGAGGTCGATGGGATCCACCAAAGACGTATGACCTATCCGAGGTTATTTGTCAGAGCATTGCTCGATGACGTTAACCTGTGTGGAAGAGGTCGAGATAATCCACCAAGGATGTATGACCTATCCGAGATTATTTGTCAGAGCATTGCTCGATGACGTTAACCTATGTGGAAGAGGTCTAGATAATCCACTAAGGATGTATAACATATCCGAGGTTATTTACCAGAGCATTGCTCGATGACGTTAACCTGTATGGAAGAGGTCAAATCGAATCCCCCTGGAATCGATTATGCCTTGATTAGGAGGGGGAGAATGCCACATGTATCCTGAATCAAAGGTAAATATTGGTCTGTCTTTATACCGTTATTGCCTTTTTGAGGTCAAGGTCAAGATCTTTCCCATGGAGTAGAAGTCCAGCCAAAACTTGCAATATATTAGAAGAATTCTTACATTTGCTAGAAGCTTTATGAAAGATGATTTCTCAAGATATCATCCTGGATGTTGGAGGCGTTAGAGGAATCTTCTTGACTACGGCTACAGCCAAGATTGCCCCACAGTCTATATCTGATTCCAATGAAATTAATACAGCAATGGCTGATGTCAGAAAGTTGACTTGAATGACCTTTTGAGGTTGGAGAAAAAGTTCCCCCCAGTCAGGGATAAGTTTCCCACAGACGGCGCCAAACTGTTGCGTCTTGGAATATTCGCGGCAGTAGAGATATATCAAGTTTAACGTCCTAGCTTTATACGAAGATCCAGCCCACAAACAGATAAATAAGTAGCGGTGTAGAGCTCATAAAAGACACCATAATTTTTACGTGGAAACCCCTGAAAAGGAGAAAAACCATGGGGCCTAGCCCAGTTTGAATGAATCCACTAATATTTGTAATTGATTACAAATGAGGCCCTTCCCTAGAAGAAAGGTCTTGGCTTGATGTAGCAAATGTACATCATACAGAGTGCATTATATGCTGAGAGTTGGAAGAATTAGCGTTGATATGTTTGTTTGGGGTGGCAAAACCATAGTTGGTGGATAACAGCGGTCAGAAAGATCGTAGTTGGAGATGGTGGTTGGAAGAATCGTAGTCGACGGGCGACAGATGTCGGGAGGACTATAGTTGGGCGACGATGGTCGGAAGGACCGTAGTTAGGCGACAATGGTCGGAAGGACCGTAGTCGGCGGGCGATGGAGGTTGGGAGGACCATAGTTAGGCAACGATGGTCAAAAGGACCGTAGTCGGCATGTGACGAATGACAACAGTGGTCAGAAGGACCGAAGTCGAAGTCCGGTGATGATCGGGAAGAACTCTGGCGGTGGTCGACGAACAAACGAAAGTCCGATAGTGGTCGGCAGGAACTCCAGCGAAGGTCAGAAGAAACTTCGGCGGTGGTCAGAAGGAACTCCGGTGGTGGTCGGCAATAAGTCCGGCGGTGGTTAGGAGGAAACTCCGACGGTGGTCGGCAAGAACTCTGGCGGTGGTCGGCAAGAACTCCGATGGTGGTCAGAAGGAACTCCGACGGTTGTCAGAAGGAACTCTGGTGGTGGTCGACAATAAGTCTGGCGGTGGTTATGAGGAAACTCTGGCGGTGGTCGGCAGGAACTCCGGTGGTGGTCAGAAGGAAATCCGATGGTGGTCAGTAATAAGTCCGGCAGTGGTTAGGAGGAAACTCCGACGGTTGTCGGTAAGAACTCCGGCGGTGGTCGTCAAGAACTTCGACGGTGGTCAGAAGGAACTCCGGCTGTGGTCAGAAGGAACTCTGGTGGTGGTCGACAATAAGTCCGGCGGTGGTTAGGAGGAAACTCCGACGGTGGTCGGCAGGAACTCCGGCGGTGGTCAGAAGAAACTCTGGTGGTGGTCGGCAATAAGTCCGGCGATGGTTAGGAGGAAACTCCGGCGGTGGTCGGCAAGAACTCTGGCGGTGGTCGGCAAGAACTCCGACGGTGGTCGGTAGCAAGAGCTCCCAAGCTCTTCCATTCTCTTCCTCCTTCTCCTTCTTTCTCCTCCCTCCCCCTCATGAGAAGAGTGGGGGCTATTTATAGATTTTTGAGAGTGGCATGGCTTGTAAATATGTGGAGGATCAAGGTCAAAATGAGAGTGGTTTGAATGGACGGCCGATATTGATCCCCTTGATCATGGACCGTTTAATGGCCATTTGAATGCCTTAATGATATCAGAATTTAGTGTTCTTGGGCTCGTTGGATTCGTCTCGTCGAGCCGCTCGATTCAACTATAAGCATGTCACGTTTGGAGGCCGTTTGGTAATTCAAATTATGGTTTGAACCTTCTGAATGGGCCTTGTGTCTTTGATTTGGACTTATTTGGGCTCGGATTGAATCGAAATTGGTGTCGTTGGGTTCATATTTTTAAGACGTTCAGTTTGACTATAAGCTTGCTGAAATCGGAGTTCAAATGGTCTCCGATTTAATTTTTGAAGCCTCAATCTCATATTTTCATTAATATTCGTGCCTGATTAAGATAATTTTTTGATGATATATCAATCATGAAGAACAATTTTATTTTATTTTGTTATTATTTTTATAGTGTGGCAATTTTTTCATTGTATTTGTAACTTCTAGCTTATTGTAATAAGTTATGGCTCCTCTATAGTTAGAAGATCATGATCTAGGACTTTGATTGTTACATCAAAGGCATATTTGAATTCTAGCAAAGTTGGTAATCGATTATTCATGTTCTTTTTGCTTTTTCTCTTTCTAGCATATTACAATTCTTCCTCTTTTTCCTTCTCATATCCTCCATTCATCTATTCCCTCTTCCTACTTTACATCAGATGTTATGATGATTCTGTTTCTTATTATTTACACCAAATTTTGATATAATAGCTTATGATTCTCATCCGCACATCACAACTATTTTTGGTTTCTCTTGAATCTGGCTCCTACACATCCTTCATCATTCCCTTGTCTTGTATCCAATGATAAGGAGCACCAACAATCTCCTTGAACTGGCATGAATCTCAAGGCATGACTGAATTGGAACTAAAATTAAACTGGGGCCATCCAAACTCCGTTTTTAGCAAACATACTTAAACTGAATTTCTCGATGAGATGAATCCAATCACACTAAAATTGGTCCCATCCGAGCCCAAATGGGCTCAAATCAAATGCTTAAAGCATATTTGGAAGCTCCAAATATACATATTAAATCCTAGCTTTTCAATATGTTAGGGGGAGTTAATATCTAAGTTTTAATATAAAAGAGATTAAAAATGCAAAGAGGTGTGGCTGCAAATCATCTCTTATAAAACTCAATTGTCATCTTCAATTATAATAGTTCTTAGTACTGTTTTGTATGTTTTATTTTTTAATTTGTTTGCTCCTGATGATTTGAAGTAGATATCAGTACATTTAATTTAATTGAGACGATCTAATCAAGATTTGAGCAATGTTCATCAAAGCATGGCTTACGAACTACAATACAACAAACAAGAGCATATAATATGCTTGCTTGTACTGAACTCCCAAAGTTGATCGATGCAGGCAAGACATGATCCATGGCACATACAGGACCAAATTGATTTCTATTGCTTCTCGCGATCCAAACTCAAGAACTCGAGGAAATCATTCAAAGCTGCAGAAGAGCTGAGAGGTAATTCTTGAGCAAAAACAGAGCGCATAGAGGTTGCACGCTTCCTCATCTCCTCATCAGTCATCAGCTTCTCAATCCCCTGCACAACTTCATCCTTGCTCACCGCCTTCCCCGGCATCGACCTCACCGACACTCCCACCCGCAACTGGCTTACGAGCAACTTGGCATTGTAAGTTTGGTCCCCTCTAATAGGCCAAGCCAGCACAGGCACCCCACAGCCGAGCGCCTCCAAGGTGGAATTCCACCCGCAGTGGCACACATACCCGCCTATCGATGAGTGACTTAGTATAGCCAGCTGGGGTGCCCATCCTCTAATTACCATTCCTCTCCCCTGCACCCTCTTCTCCAACCCATCGGGCGAATATCCGCTCCCGTTGGTGACAATGGGCCGGCCGTCCGGTTCATGCTGACGGGCACCGGGCTTGATGGCCCAAATAAACGACCGACCCGATTCCTCCAACCCAGCCGCAAGTTCCTCCATCTCTGCATCATTGGGACCCACAAGACTTCCGAACGACACGTATATTACAGAGCCTTGTGGCTTGGAGTCCAGCCAGTCAAGCACCGCAGCCTCACTGACGCCATACTCTCCTCCTCTTCTAGCGCCAGCTGCGTCACGAACCGGCCCGCTCAACGCCGACCAAAATAGGTCGGGTAGCAACGGGCCGACGGCCCAAACCGGTTTGGCAGCCACACGAGCCACGTACTTTAGAAACGGACTCTCCAGATCGACGCAAGTGTTCATGATCAGCCCAACCGCCCCGTCCGTGGAGGCTACATCCCGCCGCCTTCGGGGACGCCCATCTCGCGACTGGCGGGGTCCAAAAGATGGCGGGCCGCCGTTGTGGAGGTGCGCAAAGTCGAAAGCGGACAAAGCCACTTGTTTGGGCAGGCCGGGGACGTCAAAGACTGCGGTGGGTCCCACGCCTGTCAAATCCGGCGGCTCAATTTGGGACAGGGCGTGTTCGAGCGCGGAGGAGATGGCACTGGAAGTGAAGAAGCTGACGGCCGGGACGCCGAAATCGACGAAGGGGGTGATAAGGGATCCGGCCATCTCATCAATTATGGCGCAGATGGGGAGAGAAGAGCTTCGGCGGCGGTCGTCGAGGAGATCGGTGAGGAATTTGGGGAAAGTCGTGTCGACGAAGGAAGGGTCGATGCGGATGGAGTCGGGGATGGGGAGATGAACGGTGTTGATGAGAGGATGAAGGGAGGAGGGGGAGGATGCTGAGGAGGCGGGTTGAATGAGTGTGATCCTGCAATTTCGTTCGGCGAGTCGGAGGCAGAGCTCGATGGCAGGAAAAAGATGGCCGGGGTGGGGGAAGGGAACGACGACTATCTCGTCTCCGGACATTGCCGACTGCTATTTGTGCCGTAGATGTTCGATTCGGGATTGTGTTTGAATCGGAATTTATAGGAATTAATGCGGATGCGCGAGCGAGCGAATACTGAATTGTTGAACGACAAATGACTTTTAGTTTTAGTGCGGAGAAGAGAAGGAAGCATGGAATTTGTTTCTCCGAAGCTGCTGATGGTGGGCAACGACGATCGCTACATTAATTAATTATATTTTTAGTCAAAGTAAGCATATTTTTCCATAGCCTTGGCAGGCAAGAAACCTTTATTTCTCTCTCTCCTAAACTCTTAAACTTCGCAAAAATTGGGATGGTCAATGATTTTTGCTGCTTTTGAAATTTGTTTCATCTGTGATGGGATCATTCGAGGACATGAACCTAAAGGAAAGATATAAGTGAGGAGCATTTCAAAGGAATTTGAACCCATTTTGTTAAGGATTTTTAAAAGAATTTGGTGGAAAGTGTTGTTGTGATCTACTACGCAGTACTAAAACAATTAACTAAAATCTCCTTCACGTACAAAGTGATTAATTATTTTTTGGATTGCAAAAGCAATTGCATGTATGCTGAGATAGGCATACCAATTAAGTACCCGAGTGAAGATGAACACCCAAAGAATAAGCTTATCAATCAACAGTGGATATACTACAATCAATCTGTATATAAACATGCAAATAATTCAAAGGGGCGCTCATGTGCGAGAGAGATGGCGATCGGAGAATTAAGTAAAGAGGAATGGGACCTTAATTAAGACAATAATGCAAGTGGGCATGGATGAATAATAATAATAATAATAGGAGACGACAGGAGCACGTGAACGCGAGCCAAGTGGCATGCATAACAGCAGAAGCAAAAAATTGCTGGCCAGATGGATATCAAATGATTGTATCAAATGATTAATTAATTAATTAATTAGGATGACCAAATTATATCTAAATATAGGATGCTTATAGTTGAATCGAGTGTCTTGATGGGACAAATCTTGCCATCTCTAAATTAAAATTCTCATACAAAGTTCGACTAATTCTCCAAATTATTGTAATCTTGCTGTCTCAAAATTAAGAGACAAGTTGATCTTTGTAACTTACTCAAATTTAGTGGAATATTCTCACATGGGCAAGACCCGCGTGGTTTCTCCCTTTTTAGGATTTTCACTTAAAAAATCTCTAGTGTTTTCTTGCTCTCTCAATTATCTATTTATGTGATCGATATTCGTGCATCACTAAGACAAAAATAACTCTATCTACCACCACAAATATATTAGCCCGCAATAATAATAAATTATGCTCTTATGATCTTTCTCCTAATCCACTTGTTTAGACCTACTAGGTCAGGGTTGGCATATACTACTAATCTATTGTGACAACAATGAAGTCTCTAATCGATAAACAAACCCACCAAGCTCTTGATGTTAGGAAAGCAACATTGTTAATGAATAAAAAATCTCACAATCAAATCTTTATAATAATTTTAGCAAAGTGTACAACTTCATTTTACCATTGTCTAAAAGCAATAAAAATTGAGTACAACTCTAAAATGAATATACTATTCTTGAAGAAAATAATCCAAGGCCATGAACTATTCACAACAGAGGCTTGTGAAACTCCTAGCAATGCCAAGTAATTTCTTATTCAAGTTAAGTGTAGTTTAAAAATGGAGTTAGAACTACAGTTTCTTTTAGATGAGATATTTCTATTCGAGAGAGAGCATCTTAATGGCACGAAAACAACTTATGACTTCATGATTTGTGGAGGTCGGACTGACTTTGAGATGTTTAAATCTTAGAATTTTCTCAATATGTACTGCACACAATCTAGAGCACTTCATTGTGACTCGCATAAAGAGGAATCTGATGATGATAACTACTAACCCATAAAAGATGGCAGTCCAATGGTAGTCCAACAACACATTAATCATAAACGATGATCTGCATGCTTACAATGGTTAGGCGATGACAGATCAATGAAGGAGGTTGGGCGGTGAGGATTTGATGGCTATGTTTTTTTTTTTTAAAAATTTTTATGGCTATGTGATATCATAGCTCTCTCCAATTTCAAGTTAACGTACAATCTCCTATAAATATAACATTAACAATGATGGACAATTTATATTTTTTAGGGTGACATTCCTTCTAAATATAGCCAGAATACAAAACATTACATCTCTTTAGTGATGGTGGTGGACGGTGGCAAGTGGTAGCGACCAACGACATCGAGTGGTCGGTGGTGGATGGCAAGCGATGGGTGGCGGCGGCGGCGATGATGATCAACAACGGGTGCTGATGGTCGTGGCCAGCAGCTAATAACAACAATAGACAACTACAACAGAGGATGCTTGCGATGAAAATGGTTTTCGCTCAAAATTGGACAAATTTACTTTACCTAAAAAATGAACTGAAACGCTTCACACCGCATTCCTTTCTATTTAATGTGTATTCCTTTTTCATCAAACCAAATACGAATATTTTCAAAGCTCATGTAAAAGATTTACTCTATGCCTACATTACTTCAAACCGAACAACGCCAAAGTCCTAAAAAAATATAATTACTAATGCATATCTTAGTATCTAGTTAGAAGTCTTGATTGATTCATGCATAAACTAGATCAATTAGTCAAATTACTCTCTCTTAATTTTTAAATTCAACCGCATATCTTTATCCTAATATGATAAATAACAAATATATTTGTATATAACTTTAAAAATAACTTGTTGATAAAAATTATTAAACAACGTCATACATGTATATTTACGAATATTAAATGCTATAAATTTTGAGTCGGTTAAGTGTATGTTTTACGTTTCAGCATTGTATAAAAATTTAGCATGCAGTAGCAAGATAAAAAAAAATTTACGTGGAAAATCCAAAAAGGGAAAAAATCATGGGGCCTGACCCAGTTGAAAAATCCACGATATAGTAAGTGATACAAGAATCATCCTTTATTTACTATTGAAGAAGAGGGGGATTAAACAAACATTTAATTTTTTCTGAGGGAGATTATAGAAATCAAGTAATCACAAAGGGATAATTAACACCCAATAAATGAGCTTGATTTTCTTCAATAGAGAGTATAAAAAGTAGGTGTCCACGGGCGGATAACTATACCCAATAGAGGGTTAAATCTTGTTAGAATTCTAGAGATGGTGACGATCACTAACAGTGATCGTTGGTAACTATGGTGGTTGTTGGTGGCAATAGGTGGTGGTGCTTGTAGAGCTCTCTAGTTCTCTTCTTTCTTCCTCCCCTCCGTGAAGAATGAGGCTATCTTTATAGATTTTTTGGGATGAACCTTTTGATAATTTGAACCATAATTCAAAACACTATATATCATACGGTCCATATTGATTCCCTTGATCATGAAGCATTTATTCAGCATTTAAGTGCCCTAATGATGTTAGAATTTAGTGACATTGGACTCGTTGGATTTTTATCGTCAAGCCGCTCGATTTGACTATAAGCATGCCTAATTTGAAGATCATTTGGTCATCCAATTAATGTTTGAAATTTTCGATCATATCTCACGTGTTGATTTGGCTTATTTGGGCTCCGATTGGACCACCTCTGGGGTTCATCTAATTAAGATGTTCAATTCGACTATGATTTTGTTGAAATTTGAGTTCCTATGATTTTGAATTTAATTTTAGAAGTTTCTAATTTCATATTTGCCCTAAGATTCGTGCTAACTCGTGCGAATTTTTTTAGATATATTAATTGTTGCGGGCTAGAATATACACGGCGATAGAGTTATAATTATACGTCTTAACGTTGCATAGATATCCAGCTCACACATAGAGAATACAAGATTTTTTACATGAAAACCCCTGAAAAGGGGAAAAACCACGGGGCCTGACCCAGTTGAAAATGATTCCACTAGAATTTGAGTTGAGTACAGTGGGCTGACTCGTCCTTGAGGGCGATCAGATTACAAATCACCTGTAAGGTTGTAGTCTAGTACCCAATGGGGATGAAAGTTCAAAGTTCGGGTGTCAGTTGGTGGTCCGGAGGAAGTCTCGATGTTAGTTGATGATCCGGCGAAACTTTAGACATCATATGGTGGTCCGGCAGAACTCCAGCATCAAGGGAGGTCCGGTGAAACTTCGGGCGTCAGGCTATGTTCCGGCAGAACTGTGACGTCAGGTGGAGGTCCGACGGTGGTCCAACAGAATTCCGGCGTCAGGTGGAGGTCCAACGAAACTTCAAGCGTCAAGCGGTGGTCTGACAGAACTCTGGTGTCAGGTGGAGGTCCGGCAGAACTTCAGGCGTCATGTGATGGTCCGACGGAACTCATGTATCAGGGGGTGGTCCGGTGGAACTTCGGGCGTCAGGTGGAGGTCTGGCGGAACTTCGGGCGTCAGGCGGTGGTCCCAGACCGGACCTCCGGCATCAGTCGAGGAGGAGCAAGGGGGCAAGAGATCTCTCTCTCTTGTTTCCTTGGGCTTGGGTCCCTTTTCATGAGAAAGGATGGGTCTATTTATAGATTTTCATAGATTGGCATGCCCCATAAATAGGAGGAAGATCAAGGGTAAATGGGGAGTGGTTTGGATGGACGACCGATGTTGAATCCCTTGATCGTGGACCATTTCTTAGGCATTTGAACATCTTAATTATATCAAAATTTAATGATCTTGAGCATGTTGGATTCGTCTCGTCGAGCCGCTCGATTCGACTATAAGCATGTCACGTTTGGAAACTGTTTGGTAAACCAAATTATGGTTCGAACCTTCCAATGGCACTTCGAGCCCTTGATTGGGACCCATCTAGGCTCGGATTGAGTCAAATTTGGTGTCGTTGGGTTCGTATTTTCGAAACGTTCAGTTCAACTGTAAGTTTGGTAAAATCAGAGTTCAGATGGTCCTAATTTTAACTTCGGAAGTTTCCAATTTGATTTTGCCTCTAGATTCGTGCCCGATCATGAAAATTATTTGATGATGTATCATTAATGAATAATATAAATTATTATTTTTACTGGTATCAACTAGCTATTTTGCAGCTAAAATAATAGTAACAATTAAACATGACGTAACATTGTTTCAAATTATAAGATAAATGCACTTAAAAAATAAGAAAATTTATGTTTGATACAACTACAAAAAATTCATATGATCTTACGAATCTTAAGATAATCTTTAAATTGAAAATGTTCAGAATTAAATTAAAGATCATTTTTAGAATTAAATCATCCAAAGTCAACTTTAGCAAATTTATAGTCGAACAGAACGTCTCAATGGAACATACCTAACATTACAAATGATACAATCTTACTCCAAATGAGCTCAAATTACGTGCTTAAATCATATTTTGGAATTTCTGAATATGAATTGATGGACCAAACAACCTCCAATTATAGCATGTTTATAGTCAAATTGAGCACATCGATGAGATGAATCTAACGAGCTCAATATCGCTAATTCCAACATATGTACGTCACTTAAATATTTGATAAATGATCTCTGATCAATGAGATCAATATAGACCATACGTTGAAGTTTTTTTTAATTATGTTCAAATTTATCAAAATGCTGCTATCAAAAAGCCTATAAATAGCATCACATTCTCTACAAAAAGGAGAAGCTCAAGAGTAAAGAGAACTAAAAAATTCTCTTGTATTTTCCAACTATCATTGCCGATGACCATCACGAATAATCACTTCCACTATCGACAAACTTCTTTTAATGTTTAACAATATTGTTGGGTTTTAATCACTACCACCATGGCAATTATAATGAAATTACTCTCATCTTCTTCAATTATAAAGAATGGATGATTCTTGTATCTCTAATTTTATAATGAATTGTTATACCTTGTAAGACCCCATAAATTTTTTTCTTATTGAATTGTTCAACTAAAAAATATCTAATCTCCTATAATTTTTTTTTGTGTATATTAAATATTTATCAAAAACTAATATATTAAATATTAATTTTATCATCATAAAATTTCTATCACGCAGTGAGAACGATTGATTAAACTTTATAATTTTAAATTTGCATTTTTTATCCCCTTTGGACGGCGGTTATTTTTGCAACCTTTACAGGATGGCTTCTTCGCTACCAGGGGATGGAGCAGGACATTATAAATGCAACCTTTTTGTTAGAGGACAAAGGATAATATATATCACTGTAACTACAATGACATACTTGTAATAATATGTTACTAGCTTCTTCTGGGTGTACAACTAGGACTCTATATATAGCCTGTCATTGTATCGAATTAAGAGATATGAAAGATTAATGTACTCTCTCCATTCTTGTGTTCATCTCCCTTCTTGGTTCTGTCAAGAACCTCTGCCTTGATCAAGTAATCTCAGTTCTTCATGGTATCAGAGCAGGTGTGAAGGGAAAATCCGAAAGATTGATAGCTCAGCAACGTCGCAACCAGAAGAACACCTGGACATGGCGGATCCTGAAGAGGCGATCATCCCATCGTCTCTAAAATTTGTGGTGGCGAATATGAAAATATGGTACCCACGCAGCTATCTATGGAAAACTATTCGATGTGGCGCTCGCAGATCATCAAACTTCTTTGTGCAAACGGGTTTGAGAAACTTCTTGATCCTCTGTCTCCCATTCCCGACAAGCAATACCGGAAATCTGATAACTCAATAGCTCCGAATCCAAAATACACACAATGGCTTCTCACCGATCAGAATCTTGCAGCGGCCTTGTGCTCTACAATCTCGCCATCCGTCTTACCATATATCATTCATCTAGAATCCACATCCAAAATCTGGACTGCACTCGAGACACGCTTCCAATCTACCAACAAATCCAAAGTGATATAGCTCAAGAACGAGCTACAAAATATCTCCATGAAAACGTCCACGATGACCCAATATCTAACAGAAATTAAATCGCTCGTGGATCAAATAGTGGCCACTGGATTTGTCGTCGATACCGAAGATATAATTCTTTATATCTTAAACGGTCTACCTCCATCTTACCAAGCATTCAAGACAGCAATCTGCATGATGCTCACTCCCATAAGCCTGGATACCCTTTATCCTCTGCTGCTCAACGAGGAAGTAAACATCGCAACAGACGCCGTCCGAAGCAGCACGCCAGCTGATCCAAATCTTGCGCTCTACTCACATAGAGGACGTGGCCGGAAGCAGAGAGGAAGACCATACAACACAAATTCAAACCAGTCGCGCTCTGTTGACCTCATTTTTGTATGAGGTTAGCATGACCAATCTAGACCTTAGGATCTTTACAATGCTTAGGATTTAATCTTGACCCTAGGATCAATCTGATCTTAGTTCAATCCAGATTCAAATCAATCCTGATCTCAGATCAATCAAATCTCCAGACTATTCTAGATCTTAGGATCGTTCCTAGATTTTAGATCTTAGGATCCTCCTAGTATCTAGACTTTAGGATCTATTCTAGATCCTAAGACTCTTTTAGATCCCAGACCCTAGGACTTCTAGATTCTAGGATCTTCCCAGACTCCAGTCCCTAGGATCTATTCTAGACCCTAGGATTCCTTTAAGCAGATCTGGACTCCAGGACCTATTCTAAACCCTAGGATTCTTCTAGGTCAATCCAAGCTTCAATTCAATCTAGACTTAATTCAAACCCTATCATTCAAACTCAAAATCCAGCTTAAAACCAGAAATCCAGATCAAATTCTAAGGCCAAAGGTCTAAGTCCTGAAAGCCTTTTCCAGTGAATCTTTGAATAATTCAAAACCCTATCAAATGACCTCTGATTCAAGGTCTGCCAGTTCCACACTGATGTGACATGTCTCTAGAGGCAACCCTCCAAATTTGAGCTCATTCTGAGGTCTCTAACCCCAGAAACTGAATTGAAATCCAAAGGCTGTAAAACCTTCAAATATTTACAATCTATGCCACTAGACCTGCCACCTAGTGGATTTTGATCCTGGAGCTTTCTACAAAGCTCCAAATCATCTCCAGACCCTTGATTATGACTTATTGAGCATTAAACTATATTTTGTTGGACTCAACTTAACCCCCAGTTGACCAGGGGTTAAAATGACCAAAATACCCCTATGGGGTGTGAATAGTCACTTTGGTCAAATGAGCTCCAAATCAAATGCAACCACCTCCAGCAAGTTTCAATCATCAAACCAAACTTGTTTGACCCAAAATCAGCTCCTGAGTCAATCTGGTTGACCAAGTCAACCAGGTTAACCAAAGAGGCCCATTAAGGGCCCAAATAGGTCATTTTGACCAAGTGACCATTCCAGACCTTGGGACCACCTCCATTGGTTTCTAAATATCATTTCAAATCTGTTGAGCCCATATCCAGACCTTGAGTCAACTTGGTTGACCAAGTCAACCTAGGTTGACCAATTCAAACCTTAAGCTCTTTCACTTTGAATCAAACTTCAAGCCCATTCAAAACTCCTTTAAAACTCCTTGATCACCTTTCCATTATTTTGGGTTTGACTGGTCAACCTGACCCAGTCATCAGTTGACCTGGTCAAGGACCCAAAGTCAGTCAAAGTTGATTCACATGACTCGACTTAGTACATTCGATCAAATCAATATATCCAAACCTTACCAAACCATTCAAACTCTCAAATCCATTTCAAAAAAATGAGTTAAACCCATTCAAACATATTGGGAATCAAACTATGCTTAAATTGACCAAGTCAACTACAAGATTTGGTCAAATCACTTTAGTTTCCTTTCCAAAATTTGAGCATGCTATTTTAAGACCTTTGAATCATCAATCCAGCACTTATTAATCCTCTTGATTGCCACCTCACCAAGGTTGAACCTGTTGACTGGTCAAACCAGTCAACAAATGGTCAAAAGACCATGAAATGGCCAAATTCCTTGGATTAAATTAATCCTCCTCATGCCAAATCAGCTCCAGCTATGTGAGCTCCCTCTGGAACCTTCTTAGAGGCATTTCCAGCCTTTGGATGGAAATCAAACAGCCCTCAAGGTTCTTTTGCTCAAGTGGGGACCAATATGCACTTTCCACATCATTGTACTATTGGTCCTTTTATTCCCTGCTGTTCTAACTGCCAAGGGACACCTGGCTGCCATCTAGGAGCTCTCTCAGTTGATCCTAGCTGTCTATTCAAGCTGGATGGATGTCAATAGGAAAAACTGGGGAATAAGCTCATTATTATTGAAGCTACCCTCTATGACCTCTTAAGCTGGCTCCAACTGAGCTCTCGGCTCATTCAAGTCTTCAAGAGCCTCCCACACATCTCCCAAGGTGAATCCAGCCGGTAGAAGTCGTCGCCGGCGAGCTTTCCGACGATCTTGGCCTATGATCCGTCCAAAGAGGATATCTCTCAATCCATAACTTCTCTGGCCGTGGCTTCAACTAGAGATTTATGCGTGGACAGACAACAATTTCAAAGATAGCTAATACGGTCCAAACCGTCCATTAAATCACGGTAAAATTGAAACCCTAGCTTAAGACATTTAGTTCAAATTAGCTTTTTAAAAAGCGCTTTTCAAACCATTTAAAAACGTCCACACGATTTCTGTGCATATGCTTAAGCTTAGTTTAAAATTTCATTCGATTTAGTGCGTTGGATCAAGAGAACGAGTCATTTTACTTGAATAGGGTTCGGTTTACATGAGGTTTCAGCTGAGCGAAATCGGGATCGTTGATGTTTTAATCAACGATCGTGATTTTGCCATTCCACCGCTGTAGTAAACAGTGGATCCGGTCCTATGTTCAATTTTTCAATCCGGCATCATCTGAGCCATTGGATTGCTATGGCGGGAGATCCGACGGCAGTCAGCTTTTGCTGACTAGTTTAAGTTGCATGCGTGTGGGCCCCGCCGCTGCATCATTAATTACTAATGATTGCTGGCGGCGCAATCATTAGTTATTAATGCGCCGCCAGCTAATCATTAGCCGCGGTTTTGATCCGCCGACCAGGAGCTGACACGTGGGCATCCCTTCGCCAGCCTCATGTATATTAATTAAGATTTAATTTTAAATTTTTTTTTAAAAACCAGAAAACTTCAAAAATTGTTTAAAAATTCAAATAAAATCCAAAATTTTCATGTAATATATCAAATTGTTTGGATTTTTGAAACCTTTAATTTAAAAATAAAATTACTTTAAAATATATTATATATTTTAAGTAATGTTAGGTATTAATTATTTGGTTATTTTTATTATAAATCAAAATATTTTTCAAAATTTTCAGAAAATTATTTTTAAACATTTTAAACATCCAAAGAACCTTTTGAAGCTATTTTGAGCAATATTTTGATTTTGTTTCATTTTATTATTAAAATAACCTATATTTTACCTATATAATTTTAAAACAAAGAAATTTATTTTAAAATTATATAAGTATGTAAGTCATTTTAGGTATTTTAAGTTTGACTTGAGTTTTTAATCAGAGATCTTTCAAAATAATTTGACATTATTTTCAATCATACTTTGTTTATTTTAATATAAATACTTATATTCATATATATGTATTTATTTTAAACTCCTATTTAAAAAATTATATTTATGATAAATGCAGAAGTTTGAGAGATCTCTTTGAAATTTTAAACATGGGGTTAAATGTGTGAATAGAAATCATGGGGAATGATGAGTGGATGATTATATCTTAATCATTCACTAATCAAGTCATTAATTGTAGATAACTAAATCTATGTATGTGTAGGGGACACACACTTACACCTAGTCTTAGGGCTCTCTTAGATTTATGATTGATTGTGTTTATGTGTGTGCATATCATGCATGTTATGTTAAGGGTTAGTTGAGCTTTGATTTGAACCCACTCAAAACTAGTGACATTAAGGACAATAATTAAGGATTTGATTAGAAAAACTTATAAAAATTCCATTAATTAGGATTCACTTCCTATTGACATGAAACTTTGAACACTTGAACATAGGGACACTCTCAGCCTTAAGAAAAATTCCCACTGGATTTTGAAATCATTAAACCCCTCAATTAACTTAATCAAAATCAACCCTTAATTAAGCCATTAAACCTTCCAGAAAATATAATAAATCAAATTTAAATCCTAAAATTACATATAATACTTCAAACTAACCAGGATTAAACCCTTAATCAATGAAAAATAAAAGCCCCTTGACTGGACTTTAAAATTAAGTTTAATTTAAGTTTAATTGAAATTTAATATTTAATTAATTTAATTAATTAAAAATAATTAAAAAATTCCAAAAATTTCTCAAACACTTAGAGATCACTCCTTAGGTCATTCCTGACTTTTAGAGTTGATTTCAAGAAGTTTGGAGGTCATTTGGATTCAAATCACAAAAAGGGCCTTAATTAAATCAATTTTAAAAATTCAATAATTGTTAAAACTTCAAAAAATCATAACTAATTCAAATGAACTCCAAATTGAGAAAACTCAAAGGCATACAACTCATCTTAAGCTCTAATATTTGTTAAAAATGTTAAGTTTCCAGAAATCAAACAAATTTGAAAAAGTCAACTTTTGGTCTAGTTCAAAATCAAGTCAAAACTTCAAACCTTCATAATAAAATCTAGAAAAATCCAATTTCAGTGTTCTTACTGTCTAACAGATCGTATTAAGGTCTAGTATTTTAATAAAATATTAATTTTCTAGAAAATATTTTAAATCAAAAAGTCAACTTTTGACCCTTGAATTAAATCATTAAAATAATCCAAAAATTTCAAAATTCAACATATCATTCAAAATTCCAGAAAATATTAATTTAAACTTAAAACCAGCAACCAACCAATTCTAATTAAAACTAATCAACCTTTAAACCTTAATCAAACTCAAATCACTTAATTATATCGAGTACCACTAGGTAACCCAGGCCTACGAGGCTATTAAATTAGTCCCAAGGAAGGTGAAATAAACTTCATGGCCTCGGTGTGCAACAAAGGTGGTATCCAATAAACAATCTAAATCAATTTTAAAATCAACTTTAAATCATTAAGACTTAAACTTCAATTAAAATCTCCCTCAAGCCTTCCAACCAACCAGAACTTTAAGTAACTTCAATCAAGTGCCTATTTAGGGCATATCAAAACAACACAGCCTACCTCACACACTTTAGATGGTTTGCTAGGACAACCAACTATAGTCTTAGGCTAGGCCGGTGTTTACTTTTCTGCTACTTGCGTGTGCCGAATTTTCCATGATTTTCATTGCATGCTGGTTGCTAGATTTAAGTAATTGATGTTGATGTGATTGTTTATTTATTTACCGCACTCTGTGTTGATTGATTGTACGTTAGATCTACCCCTAGGTTAGGAACGATCTATACTAATTCAATCTTATGCAGGTGATCATGCTCATACAGGGCATAAATTAAAGGGGGCAAAATCATAAATATTAAATTACACAGGTGCTCCAGAAAACTGCTTAAGTCCTCCTTTAAATCAAAAAGAGCATGACCAAGTGTGGCTGGTTTGAGTATTTTTAATTTTTAATATATAACTGCTTGGGATGTCAAATATAAACTGTTGATTATTAGGATAACCTTGCAGGTCGTTGAGTCTAGATTTTTATTTTTCTATTAATGTAATTTGATTTAAATTGAGTTGTAAATTATTTAAAGTACTTTGAGATTGAGATGTTTAAACATCCAATTTAGAATCCAAAGAGGAAGGAACATCCCTTAGGGGAGAGTTCCTATCCATTTGGAGATCCAAATTATGATAAATTTTAAATATCCAAAGAGAAAAGATAACACCCCTATTCAGGGGGAGTTTCTTTTCATTTGGATATCCAGACCCGACGATCCAAGGAGTTCCAAGAAGACGAAGAAGTGAAGAACGAGAAGAATCTCAAATCTCAAAGTCACTTGAGTCTTAGGAGTAGAATCCGGATTGTAGTCAGTGGTACCCGGCCACTTTACTTTACTGCAGACCCTGGGTTGTATAATTAAGTGGCACTTGCCATATGGACTTTCAGTTTGAATATTTATTTAATTAATTTAATTATTTAATTGATTTGATTACCTGATGTTGATTCCGATTAAGGACTTGCCTGCTTTTCATAGTTTTTTGGTGATTATTGCATGCCGATTTTGATTTAGCCTGGAACCCGATCGGAGGCTCGTGAGGGTACGGTCATAAACTTTTTCTACTTAAACAAAAATTAAAAAATTTTAAGCTCAGATAGAAACTCTAACGATTCTAAGAAGTAAGCCCGGACTCGCCGGGAGTTTTTCATGCATACATATTGAACCTTCTCTACCGTGTTAGGCACCTCCCCGCCTGCGTGTTCTGGCAGACCACCTGACCTATTAGGGTGCAGTTCTGTCCAAGGGGATGTTGTGCAATCTCTAGGATAAAATTTATTTTTAAGCCTGATTTTAAAATTGCTACATTTTGATTTAAGCATTTCATCGAGTCAACTAGCATGCATTGCATTAGTAACAAATTAAAATTGAGTCTAAATCTTAATTGTATTTTTAGCTTAAGCATTTAACCCAACATATGTTAAGGGGTCAATTAGGATCTGCTCTAGATGTCGACCCCAATTCCTTAAACCAATCTTAATCAACATCCTTAACCACTCTTTCATAAAGACTTTGACTCATGGTTTTGAAGCGTTTAGGTGGTTTAGCTGGCTCCCCAATCCAGGCCGGGGTAAGTCTAGGATTGCATTGCATTAGCTAGGTTCTGGGTCACTAATTCTTAGTACCCATTTTAGACTTAGGATCTGAGACAGATTTTCAATTCTAAGACCTCAACCTTCCGGGAATCTAAATCCCACTTTCTAATAAAATTGATCATTCAAACATTAAAAATCTCTTCCAATCTAATTCAAGCCCAACACTTAGGATAGGTTGGGGTGTTTCTGAAGTAATTCAGAATCTCAAAACACCTCCTACCCTTCCTCCTTTGACTCCAGAAATAAGTGTTCAATATTGAACCAATCCCTGTTGAATTTTCAGTCCCTTAACCTTCCTTGATATCAAGCTTTGAAAATTTTAAATAAAGTTCGTATCGCTATTTTAATCGAGAGTATTCGTAGGAAATTTTCTGGTTTCCTACGATGTAATTAACTACGAGGGTTTGCGCTCGTAGGAGATTTAGAAACCCAGACCAGATTTCAAAATCAAATTTTCAAAACCTTCAATTGATTATCTTTGGGAAATTTAAACCTGACGATCATTATCGTCATATTCAAACTATTGATAGTGATTGATATTTTCTTTCCTCGGATAGATATATCAATTACAATAATAGTTCTGATTATGAAATTAATGATCCATATATTCAAATTAGCATAGTCAAACAGTTGATTAAACATCATTTTGATCCTTTGAGATCATATGTTGTTTCTCCTTGAGTTTGATTATGATAATCAGGATAAATCAAGATTTATAATTTGAACCTATTAGGGAACGATATGTTCACCTTTCGAGGTGATATATCATTCATAATAAGTGTTCGATTATAAAATTTAAATTCCAGAAATTAAATATTTTCCAAAGAAAATTAAACACTTTTCAAAACTATACTTTTCAATCAAACACGCTCATCATCGAACTCTGTTACTACATGCCAGATTTGCCATAAGAAAGGCCATAATGCGACGAACTGCTGGCATAGACTTAATCTGCAATACCTCCCAAGTTCTTGTAACAAGGCCCTCGCAGCAACGCAAGATCAACAGTCAAAAAATTGGTTTCTTGATTCCAGGGCATCCTCACATCTTACAAATTCGTTGGATAATCTGTCTCTTAACACACCATATCAAGGGTCCGACAATGTCACAATCGGAGATGGGCGATCCACTCAGTAGCCCACTCCGATTCAGGTTTGTTACACACAAAAACCTGTAAGCTAACTCTTGATCAAATCCTGCATATTCCTGAACTTAAATACAACCTTTTATTTATTTCCAAGCTAACCAAAGATAATAATATATCTATTATCTTTGATTCTAACGGTTTTATTTTTAAGGATATTCCGACGCAACGAGTTCTACTCCGAGGACCATGCCATGAAGGATTATATCAGATTCAGACACAACCATCATCCTCACCTACCACTGCCCTCACGGCAGCTACCACGGTTCCTGTTTCCTGGCACAATAGATTGGGCCACCCGCACACTAGAATCCTTAATATCATCTCTAGATGTAACAACCATCTTAATATAGATTCCAATTTTCATTCTTGCCATTCTTGTAACATTGCCAAAGGGCATAAATTGCCCTTTGAGAAGTCTGTTAGCAGAAAACTCATTCCGCTTCAGATTGTGCATTCCGATGTTTGGGGCCCCTCTCTTGTTGATTCGATCCAAGGGTACAAATACTATGTTCTATTTGTAGATGACTTCACTCGATTTACTTGGATTTTTCCAATGAAACACAAATCTGAAGTACCAAACATTTTTATTAATTTTAAAAATTATGTTGAGAAACTTACCTCTCACCAAATCAAATGTCTTCGTACTAATGGCGGCAATGAATACACGAACCATCATCTCACTAAGTTTCTCACTGAAAATGGAATCGCTCATCAAATCTCTTGGCCCTATGCACCGGAACAAAATGGTATTATTGAAAGAAAACACAGGCATATACTTGAGACCACAAGATCCTTGCTTTTCACTGCTTCGGTACCTCCCAAATACTGGCCTGATGCTATGATTACATCTGCCTATCTAATAAATAGACTGCCATCACCCAACACTCAGAATAGATCTCCATTTGAACTTCCTTACAATCGTCCACCAAAGTACGATCACTTCTGCACATTCGGCCATGCATGTTTTCCTCTCATCCTCTCTCCTCTTAGGCATAAGCTTCAACCGAAGGCACACTCATGTGTCTTCCTTGGCTACTCTGAAAACTATAAAGGATACAAATGCCTTAACACTACCTCAAACAGACTCTTTATGTCAAGACACATTCAGTTTGACGAATTCCATTTTCCCTTTTCCAACACTACTTCATCAAATGCAAGTTATGTTCCCACTGATCACCCATGTTCATTTACTCTTTTACCTACCTCTTGTCAATTGTCTCCCAATATCATACAAATTCCACATCCTACAAACTACTCTCCTCACCGGAAATCTGTCCAACAGGTAGTGGTAGCTCCGCAACCTATCAATAATGACGAATCTTTCAATGTGTCTCTGCCTCCTCCATCCTCCATAATTCCAACTACAATTGCATGTCATCCTATGACAACCCGCAGACAGACCGGCTCTCTCAAACCAAGAGTAAGATTAAATCTCATTCACCTTACATCTACCTCTCAGCAGCATGCCGATCCCACAACCCATACAGAGGCATTCAAAAACATTGAATGGAGGAAAGCCATGGCAGCGGAGTTTTTCGCCTTGCAAACACAGGGAACCTGGACTTTAGTTGAGCCTCCTTCTGATGCATCCATACTCGGGTGCAAGAGGACCTATCGAACAAAATATCACTCCGACGGCTCCATTGCAAGATACAAAGCCCGCCATATTGCATTGGGTAATCATCAGGAGCACGACCTCGATTACCACGAGACCTTTAGCCCAGTCGCAAAACTTCCCACAATTAGGATTTTGTTAACCATTGCATTACATCACAATTGGTCTGTCCAACAACTAGACGTTGCAAATGCATTCTTACATGGCAATTTGCAGGAAACAGTATATATGACTCAACCAATAGGCTTTGAGGACTCTACCAATCCTAACTATGTTTGCTGGCTTCATAAAGCTATCTACGGTCTAAAGCAAGCACCAAGGCAATGGTACAATACATTCATGTCATACCTTCTATCACTTGGGTTCGAGCACAGCAAATCTGATCCCTCATTACTTCTCCTAAAACAAAAACTCACCAAGATATACCTTCTAGTATACGTTGACGACATCCTCATAATAGGGGATAACAAGCAGCAATCAAAAAGCTTCTTGATAAACTCAACCTCAAATTTGCTATGAAACATCTTGGTGAGGCAAATACATTTCTTGGTATTCAGATCAAGAAGCAGCAATCTACATATTTCCTCTCGCAAGAAAAATACGCAACCTCCATTCTGCAACAAGCCAACATGCTCGGCTGCAATCCTCTTTCAAACCCAACTTGTACAAAGCTACCTTCTGAATTTCAGACTACCTCGCTCATTTCCGATCCGAGCATATACCGCCGACTCACGGGAGCACTACAGTATCTAACACTGACTCGCCCAGACATAGCATTCAGTGTCAACCTTCTCTTGCAGCACCTGCACGATCCGTTTCCGCAACACGCCTATCTTCTCAAGAGGCTGCTGCGATACATCAAAGGTACGGTAAATTATGGTTTACCTATTACAAAGAGTAACCTTGTTATTCAATCCTTTTCAGATACGGACTGGGCGGGTGATCCCATATCCCGAAAATCAACATCCGGCTACTGCTCATTTCTAGGCAATACCCTCGTATCCTGGACAGCAAGAAACAACATACGGTGGCACGCTCCTCCACCGAATCTGAGTACAGTGCACTTGCGGCCCTCACAGCTGGTATTATCTGGCTCAAAAGAATCCTTGCTGACTTTGACATCAAATCAGATCAACCAACAGATTTGTTCTGCGACAATACGTCCGCCATTGCTCTCGCCAACAATCCCGTGTTTCATGCGCGAACAAAGCACATAGAGATTGATCAACGGTTCATTCGAGCTCAGATCAACAATCACAATATCCGTCTTCTTCCAATAAGTACACTAGATCAAATAGCTGACATACTTACTAAACCTTTATCCACCCCAAGGTTTCATTCATTAAGGATTAAACTAAGTGTCATTCAAGACCCATTAGTTTGCCGGGGGTTGTTAGAGGACAAAGGATAATGTATATCACTGTAACTACAATGGCATACTTGTAATAATATGTTACTAGCTTCTTCTGGGTGTACAACTAGGAACTCTATATATAGCCTGTCATTGTATTGGATTAAGAGAAATGAAAGATTACTGTACTCTCTCTATTCTTGTGTTCATCTCCCTTCTTGGTTCTGTCAAGAACCTCTGCCTCGATCAAGTAATCTCAATTCTTCACTTTTATAACCTGAGCCCATCCCCTCTGAGCTTCCATGCTGATCTGGGCTCCAATTTTTAACTTTTTCTTTTTACACATGTAACTAATTGTTTTCTTTTGATAGAATTTGAGCTCTGCCCTTAACTTTCCAAAAAAAAAAATATTATAATTTTTTTATTTTTTATACTTAAAATTTATTTATTTTTAAAATTTATCTAAATATCCTATAATATTTTTACCAAATATCCCATCTCAAAAAAGATTGATGGCGGTGATAACAGCCGCTAGAACACGGGGAATGTCTTGAAAAAACAACTGACTGAATGTTTCAGATGCACCCAGGTGCTGCCATCATTTTTTTTATGTCCGCTCAGTTCCTCATATCCCAGGTAGCTTACCTGGTGCTCCGACGAGCCCCCTTTCTCCGCCGACGGATCTCAGATGAGGGAAAAAGGCGGCTTTCGTTTCGGCCTATGGCGGCGGCAGCAGCGGTGTCCAGAGATGGACTAAAGAAAGGTATAGCGGAGTTCTACGACGAGTCGTCAGGTATTTGGGAGAATATATGGGGGGACCATATGCACCATGGTTTCTACGAGGCGGACTCGTCCGCGACGGTAGCCGGCCACCGCGCCGCCCAGGTCCGGATGGTCGAGGAGGCTCTTCGCTTCGCCGGAGTTTCAGGTTCTCTCTCTCTCTCTCTCTCTCTCTCTCTCTCTCTCTCTCTCTCGTTGCGGCCGGTGGCCGTCACAAAGCCGTTTTTTTATGGGATTTACATAAAAACGACAGAATTATATTTGCATGTTTAATGTTTGCCTGCTTAGTAGCAGGATTTAACTTTAAGCCAGGCAAACAGCACAAAAATGCCAAGTTCAAATCCGACAGAATCTTAAAACCCGTTTCTTTTCCCCAAAATCTTTTTATTTTGATGACGAAGAACGCTGTCACCCCTGACTTCGCCAGGCTCGCTTCGAGGTCCCTAAACCCCGGCCGATCTACCGGGCCACCCACACCACACTTTGGGGCCTCACGGAAGGGCGCTGTGGCTCGAGTGAAATCGAACCGGGATGGTTCCATCCCGTTTCTCGTTCGTTTTTGCTTACATCCCGGATTTAGAAAATCCTGGCATTTGGCAGATTTAACCAAGTCTCATCAACTCCCCTTCCGTGCTTTCTCCAGCGAGCTCCCGTCCCGAGTTTGGGGACGGTGATTAGGGGATGTTTTAAGATTTTAAAATTATTAATATAACTCTTATTAATTAATTTTTTTGAATTAATCTTAATAATTTATATGAATTAAATAAAAATATGAATTTAAATAAATTTATTATTTTTAATTATTTAATAAATTTGTAATTGTTGAAATTAATTAGTAATTTATTATATAATTAGTGAAATTAGAATTGATAAAAAATTTACTACTTAAAATTATTAGTCTTACCCCAATAGGAAGAACATAACGTAGGATTGAACATTTTGGCACTCAGATTTCCGTTCAGTAGATACATTATTAGACAAGTGGCCCCTTTCTTTTTCTTGGATGGATTATTTGTTTGGTATCCTGTTTTTGGTTCTTTTAATACTATCAAATTGGAATTTGGAGATTTTAAAGTATATGTATTCATAGATTAGATTCAGAATTTATTCGAATAGGATTAATCTCTATTATTATTTGCCAAGCAAGATTTACTAAAAGCTAAATTTGTAGGATTTATTCATTGAATGTTACATATAGCCACAACGGTGGCCTTAGTGAGAAGCAATGCGAAGTATATATATATATATATATATATATATATATATATATATATATGATTCAGATTGTATGGGGTTATATCCAATAGTGCTACTTAATGGCTATTTAGATGGTGGACGGCCGGTGGCGACTGCTCACCGGCGACTGTTGAGCATTCAAAAAATTGGAGAGTAATGAACATCAGTGTCAATCATTGATGGGCATTAGACAACGGGCAACAACAAGCATTATCAAGCAACAGACGACGTGCAGTGGAGACTAGGTTTCAACACTGTCGACCAACAATGGATACCACAGTGTAGGTGACAATAGTCACTCCTCGCCAAGAGCATGAAAGCAATCGAAGGTCGGGCGTTTGAGCAACGGAAGAGAAATCTAGACCAATGTAGCACCACCAATTAGAGGTCTCAAACGGAGTTAGAGATCTCAAACTCTCCTATGAATCCGTTAGTTCTTTCTGCCAAACTCTTATTTGGAATGTGTAGAAATAAGTCCAAATTATAGATTTAAAGATGGTGTTTTCACACTTTTTACCAAGATCCTTCAAATCAGCCTCCAAGATCAGACGACCTAAATCACAACCCACCATTTCAAAAAAGTAACTTACGAACATCCGACTACAACAGTTCATTGATGGCTGCCAATAGTGAAGTCTCTGATTGACAAGCGATGGGTGCCTCTTTAATGCTCTCAACGTTACTAGTGTAGTAGAGTTGATAAAACGAAAATTCAACAAACAATGTCTAGAATAAATCTTGAAACATGTTTGGATCATATTTTACCTCTGCTAGAAGATAGGGATGATTGTTTACAAGCTTTCTATGAATTTGTAGGTCTGGGTGAGGGCAATCTATTATCATTGATGATTCTTAAATCGAAGGCCTTTTGAGTGTCACAATAATTAAAAAATAAATAAAAATTAAAAAAATCAAAATTGAGGCTGTTGAAAAATGGCGATGCAATATGTTTTATAAGTGGTGCTTTAGTTTAATAATCTAAGTTAAATGATATATTTGGGCAATGGTTAAAATGTTATCTATATCACACAGATGATCCGTTGAAGAAGCCAATGAGAATAGTTGATGTTGGGTGTGGGATTGGTGGCAGTTCCAGGTATCTGGCAAAGAAATATGGATCCCAAGTCCAAGGCATTACCTTAAGCCCTGTTCAAGCTAAGAGGGCTCAGGACCTGACCATGGCTGAGGAGCTTGCTGACAAGGTTTGTCAACTTCACCAAACCCAATTAATGGTCCTTTTATTCATCTTATTGAACGTCTTTCCAAATATTATAAGTTGAAACATAGCTAACCTTCTTATTTGTTGCTTGTATAATCCTTAATAATTTCTTCGCTTCTGATTCTCTGTTTTCAAAAGCAGGTATCATTCCAGGTTGCGGATGCTTTGGAGCAACCCTTTCCAGATGGCCAGTTTAATCTTGTTTGGTCCATGGAAAGTGGTGAACATATGCCTGACAAAGAAAAGGTGACAATCACATAACAATACTTACATGTTTGTTTTGTTGCTTTGTGATTGATTTGCTTTGTCAAGAACCTGATCAAGCAAACGTGTTGTTCTTCTGATGTCAGTTTGTAAGAGAGCTGGCGCGGGTCGCAGCACCAGGTGGCATCATCATAATAGTCACATGGTGCCACAGAGATCTCTTGCCCTCAGAGGAAGAACTAAAGCCTGATGAGATTAATCTCTTGAATAAGATATGCAAGGCTTATTACCTGCCCAAGTGGTGTTCTGCAGCTGATTATGTTCATATAGCCGAGTCCTTATTGCTCCAGGTAAAAACTACCAAAAATTCAATTGTCTTATGAGCAAAGTTGTTTTCCTGAAGAGTTACAACAACGATATACAGAATCATCTGAATTGAGGTTAAGTGAACTGCTGTGTTGAGGCTATAATATCAGTAATATGCGACGTTGATCATCACCTGAACTTGCTGATTTATTTTATTGCACTGGAAATGAACTCCTGTCACAGGATATCAAGAGAGCTGATTGGTCTGATAATGTTGCACCATTTTGGCCTGCTGTTATTAAATCGGCATTAACATGGGGTGGCCTTACTTCTCTGTTGCGAAGCGGTAAAATTCCTTCGCTGCAATTTAATTTCTTAAAAGTAGGTTTGGGTGTAAATTAAGCTATATTCTTGTGATTTATGGTTTGGCAGGATGGAAGACTATAAAAGGAGCGCTTGTGATGCCTCTAATGATCAATGGCTATAAGAAGGGGCTCATTAAATTTGCAATAATCACATGTCGTAAGCCATAATAATTCTGCGTACCTTTTTTCTTTTATTTATGTCCATGGCCTTGGGATAAATCATATAGATGTAATGCTCAAGTAAGAGAATGCGAACAATGCTAAGACAATGTGATCTGTATTGAGAATGCATGGATGGATTGCAGTCACTTCCCTAGGTTGCTGTTATGTTGGGCCCCCCCTGTTTATGGCCAACTGTCTTATAGCTGGCCATGCATTTGGATGAGGCTTCTATGCAAGGTGCTGTGCTGTGATCTACTGATTTTTGAACTTAATGAGTTGTTATTAGGTTGACATTATAAGATAATTTCAAAAAACTGATTAGATAAAATTTTATTTAAATTCTCAGAAAATATCAACACAACAAGGGGATCATTTAAAAAAAGATTGCAATCCTCGTTATATTTTTTTATCTTATAATCATTAAAAAAAAAAAATGTATAAGGCCGAAAATTACATAAAAATCATCAAAATTTTGCTCGATAACCAAAAAGTGATATGCTCCGTGAATTACCGATATTTTTTTAGGACCCTCTCATCCATATGATTGACTTACTGCCTCATAGTCTCCATCTCTCTTGTGCTTGACACCTAACTTTGGACGAAAAAACAATTGATGCCTTTAAAAGGGTGAAAAGCTTTTCCGCCTTAGTTTAGAATAGCGCAAAGCGACGTATTTGTAGATGAAGATCAATACCCGAGGTAGGAATGCTATATATTATATGATAAATTTTCACATCTTTTTACAGAATAATCAGAGCATGGTGGAGAAAATTATAAATTTTCCTTTACACCTAAAAGGTTAAAGAGAGGGGATTTTATTATATTTGTTGAGAGGTAGAAAAGAGAGGGAGTTATGTGGATTATGATTTTTATTTTTCAGATTAACTGAGCAACCCATTCAAGAATTTATATTTTTTGAAGCAAATTTAAAGGAATGTGTTTAAAAAGAAATGAAAACAAAATAGTCATGCATGGCCTTGTGTGATAGTGGTAGTAACGGTTGGCTAACCAATAGTCTTGCGTACTCACATCCAAGCCTATTTTTAATCGCAAATATTTGCCTTTTCGAACACTTCCGAAATTTTAAGATTTTGTTTGATATTATTAACTTAGTTTTAATATTTTTGGGGCCTAATAAAGTCTTTATGTGCAATTGTGAGCAACTTTATGTTGCTTTGATCAAAATCTTTCAACATTTTTTTTGCTTTGAATAACGTGCCACAGTCAAGGCTAAATTTATAATTGATGATGAATTATTTGGTTTATTAACCAAGAAGAGGTTCATGTTGGCATTTAGAGAGTGTCTATGCTTATAAATTTTTTAAAACAATAAATTTATGCTTCAAATTTGTTACAATCCAAAATATTTTTGTTTTTTGACTTTTTGATATGTCAAACTAAAAGGATAAGTGACAATACATACACAAATCATTTGATCACCAAATATTGGCATAGCTTCCCAAGCTCAATGCACTTTGATTTTCAAACTATAAATTTATAAAATCAATTTGAAGATGATCCAAACCCCATTTTTAGCAATTTTTATAGCTAAATTGTTCATGTTAATGCGAAACATATGACTGAGTCCAATTTCACTTAATTGTGATGATATTAAGGTGATCAGATGATAGAAAATATAAAACTTTCAAGAGAAATTAATTTTGGATCATCAAATTAGCCATTTATGATTTTTTTTATTATAAACGAACTTCGATGGGTGGGGATGATTATATATATATGTGTGCTATTGAGATAGTTACAACAACAACATCATCATTTCATTCCATTAATCGATGTTGATAATTGTCATCACTAGCTTGTCATTGACCAACATCAAAGATCGTCAATTTCCACCATCACTTGAGTGCCAATATTTGCTCTGAATCAATGATGTGTTATCATTTGTCATCATCCCCTATAAATTTGCGTCGACATTCATTGTTGTCCGAGTGCATTCAATCAATGTCAATGATCAACTCTGATACACATGTTATTATTATTTCTCCAATATTTTATATTTTTCTCATTGGAGACGATCAAACTGTTAGTTAGGACTTCATAATCGCATCTTTGAGAGTAGAGGGGAAGGGAACACTTTGACTTAGAACTTGAGACTCTTATGCATTAGACCCTTTTTATGTACATGTATACAAAACTTTGTGCAATTTGAAGATGAAAAACTAAATATTTTGACATCACCTATTATTAATTAAAAATTGCATTACATTGAAATTTTAATGGCACCACGATGAAATTTAGCTGAGGATAACGTAACCATAATTTTTCTCCGTGAAAAATGTTTTAAAATAATAATAATAATAATAATAATATAAATACGTCAAAACACTTGTCCGACAGTGGCGAGACCAAAAGAAAACATTTGCAGCGGAGAGGCTCCGAGTCTTCTCGTTCGTTCTCCTACGCGACGAATACCCTCAATGAGGGCTGAGATAAATCTAGGGTTTGGGGAAATCGGCGACGGCTCGAGAGAGTCCTCTGGAGCCTGTAATACGGACGGGGGTATGGGGGAAGGTGAAGTATAAATTCGCTTTCTCCTCGTTGAAGCAATTCACTTACTTGGCCATTGAATCCCTTGTTCCTGTCATAATTCGGATCGCGAAATCAATTTAATTCGGCAGCTCGAATTTTCCGAGAGCGTTTACTGTTGCCGCCGATTCTATGATTGTGAATATTCTCTCGTTTATTTCTGTGTTTGCACCATGATTGTTTCCGTTAGGCTGATAGATTCTTGATGTCGGCTTCGGTATTCGGGGCACTGATTTAGTTCTTAAGGGAGATGATGGGGAGATCACAGGAGTTTTTTTTTTTTTTTTGGAGAATTTAAATTCTACTTCCCTCGGGGTTGACTAAATCCCGGATTTAGCCTAAAATGGGAAGAAAATTAGATTTAGGGTGATAAGAGTTGCCCAAAAAACTGTTAGACGAGATATTCTTGCAACCAAACAGCCCCTAAGGGCTAAGGGTTTGGTTTCCGACTAGGTGTGCGTGATAAAGATTCTTTATGCGTGTTTTTGTTTTTGTTATAATCTGCTCGATGATTGGCTTTTAGTCGAACGGCGACGGTTAATTGTGTAGAAGAACAACTTTTGTTAGGTGTTTCGATTTGCTGTTACTTAGAGGTAGGTTTGTTGATTTTTTGAAATTAAGTATTCTGGAAAATAAAATTGAACTAACTCCTTGAATCTCAAGCAGTTCTATGATTAAGTTTCCTGCCACTTGACGAGCAGATCTTAGAATCTTTGTGTTTTTATTTGATATGTTGGGGAATCATGTGTTGTTGCAGTTAAAAAAATTGATGCTTACATTTGAGGGCATAGAGTTGATATGTTACAAGTAAAATATTTTTTATGTGTTCATATGTAGCTGTGTGAATCTATATTGATATGTCATTTTATCATCGTCAAGATTTTATGTAATTAGTGCTGCTAACCACAATACCTTTTTAATCATGAGGTGTACATAGTTATTTTCCCTCTGGAGTACAATCTTTTATTGACTATATATAGAAACATAGCCCCAACCATTAATCTCATGAAAAGTCAGTTCTGTAACACTGCAATCATGAGTCTTTCCGAACCACACTACTTGAAAGCATCGTTTTTAATCCCTTCTTCAGAGGTGCACCTCAATTGAATAAAAGTAAACATAATGAGCGTACATTTAAGTGGATAGAACAGCAAGATTGTTGTTAAACAAGAATAACATGAAAAGAAAAGCCATGGATGGCATTGTAACAAGTGAGCTAAGCTATAAATTTAAAAAAAAAAAAAATGTGAGCTAAGATTTGCCAACAACCATATTTCTGAGGCATGCAAATGTCTGCAAAGACATGTATGAAGTTTCAATCTTGCTGATACACAAATTAAAAAAAAAAATTGTTGGATGTGGAAGTATAGATACTATCATGATGGAGCATTTGCCTGCCAATAGCAAATTATGTTCATTAAGGAACTACAAACTCAATGCATGGACAATATATTAAATCCACTAGTATGTAAAGAGAATGCACCAACAACATCAAACCTTTATCCCACAACGTGGGGTTGGCTACATAAATTATTTTTCTCCATTTTGTCCTTTTAAGAGTTAAATTCTCATTTAAATCTAATAAAGAAAAGGCAATTTCTAATACTATGTAAAGAGAATGCACTGATTTTATAAAAAAATTACAAATGAATTTAGACTTTTTGATAAAAATTGGTTGCTAGTTCAATGATTTGGTTGAAATTTTAGAGGTGTCCTGTCATTTCCTTTGTTAAGCTAATGGATGCAATGCCGTGCCACCGAAAAAAAGGGCTAAAACCCTATAATCCTATATTGAGCCATTTTAGTCAACATTTTGATCTAAATATCATAAGTGACCTATTATTTCCTTATCAAGCTAATCAGTGCATTGTCGTGCTAATTATGCCTCACAAAGAGGGAAAGGAAAATTGATATGGTAATGGCCAACATTCTGTGCCTTAAAGCATTTGCAGGCCATACCACCATTGTATAGAATTTTCCCATAAGTCTGAGGGGGACTTTTCTGTCACATAACAGGCTCGTTGCATTCCTCCACTTCAACCATCCAACCTGAATTCCACTAATAATATCCCCACAATTTTCACCATCACTTTGGACAATAGATCCGATATGTCTAAATTATGTACTCTTTTTTAATGGCTTGATTGCTTAAAGTCACAATCCCCCATTAGGTCTATTACTACTAAAATAACATTCAATGTATTTGGTTTTAGATTTACTCAAACGAAAACCTTTAAACTCTAATGTTGACCTTCATAATTCAAGTTTTACTTCAACTCCCTCTCTAGTCTTATCAATAAGAAGAATCTCATTAGCAAAAAGCATATAGTAGAGCACATCCTATTGCAAATGTCTAGTAAAAACATCCATGACTAAAGCAAAAAGATATATGCTTAAAGCTGATCCTTGATGCAATCTAACTGAAATAGGAAAATACTTGGTCAAATCACATTGTGTGTAAACACAAGTAACAGCACTTGCATACACATCCTTAATGACTTGAATATAAGCATTATTCACTCCTTTCTTTTCTAGAACTCTTTAGAGCACTTCTCTTGGAATTTTATCATATGCTTTCTCTAAATCAATAAATATCATATATAGATCCTCTTTATTCTCTCTATACTTCTCCATCAAACCACTCAATAAATATATAGTAGACCTATCCAACATGAATCCAAATTGATTTTGAGAAACATTAGTATCACATTGTAACCTATGTTCAGTAACTTTCTCCCATAATATTAATGCATTACACATTAACTTAATTCTTCTATAATTCGCACACTCTTGTTTATCACCTTTATTTTTAAAAATTGGAATCAACACGCTCCTTCTCAACTCATATACCATCTTTTTAGTCTTAAAAATAATATTAAAAAGTTTTGTAAGACAAGAAATTCCTTCATCTCCTAAGCATTATCACACCTTTATTGGAATATCATATGTCCAATAGCTTTTTCACACTTCATTTTCATTAAAGTCTCTCTAACTTTAGTTTTACTAATATGACAATAAAAACAAAACTCTCTATGTTCATTTAAGATGTTAAGGTCACTAAAGTCAATTATATTCTCACAATCTTCATTGAAAAACTTATCAAATATCTTATTCACTTTTGTTGAATATCCTCTTCTAATAAAAGCATTTTTTGATCTTCATACTTAATGCACTTCACTTGAACTTAATCCTTACTTCTTCTATTTTTTAGCTTGGTTAACTTATACATACATCTCTTGCTCTCCTTATAATCTAATTTATTATATAAATCATTAAAAGTTAAATTCTTTGTATCACATATTACTTTCTTTGACTCCATATGAGTCCTTCGGTATCTTTTACAATTTTTTGAGCTTTTACATCTAAATCAATTGTTATTAAAAAGCTTTTTATTTTTGATCTTTTATTGCACATTTTGATTGCACCACCAACTATTTTTACTATTAGGAGGTTTAATTTTTGATACTTAAAACATATCCTTTGCAATATTCTTAATATCACCAACTACTTTTTCTCACATAATATTAGCTTCTTCATGCACAGTTAAAATCTTAAGATCTTGAATCTTACTCTAAAAAATATTTTTGTTAGTATGCTTTAAATGTCCTTATCTAATCCTATGATAATATTTACTTTATTTTTTATATTTCATCCCTTCATCTTAAAGTTCAAAACTAATAAGTGTTGTTGGGTATATAAACTTTCATTCGGAATAATTTTACAATCTTTGCATTCTAAAATATTGTTCATAAAAGATCATTAAAACTCTCATAGAATTCACAATGTTTGATTAAATTGATATCGAGAAAACCAACACTTTGCCTTATAAAAATCAATTTTTCAAAATTTGTTGTGCTATATGAAATGTAGTTTTAAGGCTGACAGCATCGCTTGTACATGCATCTCCTTTCACAATATTATTCTCCTACGTTCTTTGTCCTTGCTTTCCCAATTGTTTGTCCTCGTGACAAAAATGTCTATTTTATTGCCACATTCTTTCCTCCCTCTTTAACATTTTTAACACCTTACTTGGTTGCACGAAATTCCATTTAGTGCTTGTATACTGAGAGCAACGTGTTGGCTTGTTGTATCTGTAGTTTTAAAAAACCTTTTGTAGTACCATTGAGTCAGTGGTTTAAGATTTAAATCATGTAAGTAACCTCTAGGATTTTCATTTCTTATATTTGGATATACTACTAAAATTAGCATCATATATTCAGTTTTTTATTTTACCAATTTCAATTCTTATATCTTCTAAATATTTCATCTATTGTTCTAATTTTTCACTTATTTAAGTGTATTTCTTACTAATTAAAACTATATTATATGCAAAATGGATTTAGTAAGACACCTCATTTTGAATATCCTTGGTAATCAATTCTAGTTGAATTAAATATAGTCTTTGATGTTAATATACTATAATTGAAAATTTTTAGGTCACCCTATAACTACTTCTAATACTAATCAATGCTCTATCAAACATATTTTTAATAACACAAACATATCTTTCTACCTTAGAGCCCATTAAATCGATCCCATGGAACTTGATCATATACCTTCTCATGATCAATACAAAAGTATATATATATATATATATATATATATATATATATATATATATATATATATATATATATATATATATGTTTACAATACTTAGTCATTAATTATCTTAAGGCAAATATCACTTTCATATTAGATCTTTCGGGCATCACATTAAATTGCTTATCTGAAATTAATGTAATTATTTCTAATCTTACATTCCATTACTCCTAAATCCTAGGGCTTTAGTACTTGAGTCATAAATTTAATTCCTTTACAATTAACAAAGATATAAAAATCTTCTTTATTCTCATACTCTTATTCTTCAAAATTTTATTGAAAAAATATATTAACCAAATTATTGAAATGCCTCCCATAACTCTCAAAATTTTAACAGATGTCTCATTTGGACCTAAAGGCCTAGCTTTATACATCTTTTTTAAGAATTAACTCCATTTCACTTTTTGTAATCAATCCATAATAAATTATTATATGATTCATTTTGTTGTTCCAAAATAAATTTTTTTCTCTTAAATTTCTCCCTTAATAATTTTTTTAAGTTGCATTTTCCTCTTTCCTTAATGGTTGCATCTTTAACCGAGATTTTATTATATTCACTTTTAATGCATCTAATTTGCTAAAAATCTCTAGTTCTCTTTTATATATATATATATATCATCTTCTCCTTCATAAGTATCAAACTTATTAAATAAATATTTAAAAAGTTTATATTTTTCTTTACTCACTACCCTTCTTGCAAAATTTCTACTTTTCCTATAATTATTGTATGCCTCAATTATGTACAATTTTTGCAACTATTAAACATTTATTTCTCCTTAAAAATCCTCTGTATCTACTTACCCTACCAGCCAATATCCTTATCGAGGCATGATCTTTTTCAAAATCCTCCTAAAATTCCCACTCTAATCCTCTTATTTGAGCAAACCATCTCATAGTACAGCTACATTATGATATATAAAGTGATTTATCAGCTTCACCAAACATAATGAATCAACTAAATCTTCAACTTTGATGATCAAATCCATTTTTTTTTTTCAAATGTCATAATATTAATACCTGAGACATTTACATGGTCTTCTGTTACAACAACAACAACATCAAGCCTCTATCGCACTATATGGGGTTGGCTGCGTGAATCTTTTTTCTGCATTGTGTCTTGTTAAGAGTCAACTTTTCATTTAAATCTACTAAAGAAAGGTCATTTCTAATATTTTCTAACCAAGTCTTTTTAGGTCTACATCTACCTTGCTTAACATAAGCCAAATCTAATACATTTACTCTCCTAACTGATCATCAGAAGGCCGCCGTTTTATGTGACCAAACCATCTAAGGCAGCTCTCTAATCTTATCTTCCACTGGAGCTACTCCAATTTTCACGTATATGCTCGTTTTGTATCTTGTCTCTAAGAGTAAAGCACTCATCCACCCGAGCATCCTCATGTCTGCAACACTTAACTTAATATTATGCTTCTCTTTTAATGGCCATCATTCTGTGCCATAACGTATTGCAGATCTCACCACCATCTTATAAAATTTTTCCTTAAGTTTGAGGTGGTCTTTTCTGTCACACAACAAACCCGATGCATTCCTCCACTTCAACCATCCAACTTCAATTCTACTAATAATATCCCTATCTATTTCACCATCACTCTGAACAATAGACCCAAGATATCTAAAACGTGTATTCTTATTAATGACTTGATTGGCCAAAGTTATAATTCCCTCACTGGATCTATTACTATTAAATTGCATTCCATATATTCTGTTTTAGATTTACTCAAACGAAAACCTTTAGGTTCTAAGGTTGATCTCCATAATTAAAGTTTGCCTTCAACTCGTTCTCTAGTTTTATCAACGAGAAGAATATCATCGACAAAAAGAATGAACTAGGGTATAACCTCTTGCAAATGTCTAGTAAGAACATCCATGATTAAAGCAAAAAGATATGGGCTTAAGGTTGAGCCTTGATGTAATCCAACTGAAATAGGAAAAAATACTTGGTCAAACCACCATGTGTTTGAACACAAGTAACAGCTCCTGCATACATATCCTTAATGACTTAAATATAAGCATTATTAACCCTTTCTTTTCTAGAACTCTTCATAGCACTTCTCTTGGAACTTTATTATATACTTTCTCTAAATCAATAAATATCATATGTAAATCCTCCTTATTCTCTCTATACTTCTCCATTAAACGTCTCAATAGATGTATATCTTTCATAGTATGCCTACTCGACATGAATCCAAATTGATTTTGAGAAACATTAGTATCACGGTGTAATTTATGCTCCATAACTCTTTCTCATAGTTTTAAAGTATGACACATTAACTTAATTCCCTTATAATTCGCACAATCTTATGCATCATCTTTATTCTTAAAAATAGGAATCAACACACTCATTCTCCACTCATTTGACATCTTTTTAATCTTCAAAATTTAAAAAGTTTAGTAAGCCTAGAAATTCATTCATCTCCTAAACAATTCTACACCTCTATTAGAATATCATCAGGTTCAATAGCTTCTTCACACTTCATTTTCTTTAAAGCCTCTTTAACTTCGATTTTACTAATATGTCGATAAAAATAAAAAAATATATTTTCATTTAGGGTGCTAAGGTCACTAAAGTCAATCGTATTCTCATAATTTTCATTAAAAAACTTAGCAAAATATTTCATCCACCTTTATTGAATATCATCTTTTAATAAAAGCACTTTTTGATCTTCTTCTTTAATGCACTTCACTTGAACTAAATTCTTACTATTCCAATCTCTTTGTTTGACTAACTTATATATATATATCTTTCGCCCTCCTTATTATCTAATCTATTAAATCATTAGAAGCTAAAATCTTTGTATTGCATATTGCTTTCTTAGACTCCTAACGGACCTCTTTATATCTTTTTCAATTTTCAGAGTTTTTACATCTAAATCAATTTTTATAATGAAGCCTCTTATTATTTATTTATTTTTTTACACATTTTGATTCCACCACCAACTATTTTTACTATTAGAAGGTTTTCCTTTTGATACTCCAAGCACATCCTTTGCAACATTCTTAATATCACTATAGCTACTTTTTCTCTAATAACATTAGCTTTCTCATGTATAAAGAAAATTTTAAAATTTAGAATCTTATTCTCAAAAATATTTTTATTAGTGTTCTTTAAATGCACATATGTAATCTTAGAACAACCTTTTAATTTATTTTTTATATTCTACCATTTCATCTTAAAGTCTAAAACTAATAAGTAATGTTAGGTACATAAACTTTAACTCGGAATAACTTTACAATATTTGCAATCTAAACAATCTATTTTTCCTATAAAAAATAATCAATTTGAGTTTTATTATATCCATTCTTATAAGTGATGAGATACTCATATCTTTTCTTAAATAAGGCATTAGCAATTATAAAATCATAAGCTATAGCAAAATCACATGGTCTTTTGTCATCAAAGTAAAATTCAAGGTGATTTTTTTCAGATTCTGTTATTCAAATTCATTTTGATATCACATCAGAGTATCATAATAAGCAAATTTTATGTACAAATTCATTTGTATAGAATGTAATTGACTATAATTCAGTAAAATGCCACCATTCGACATCAATATTCAATTGTTTCAAGTAGAGCTCTTCTTTAAACATAATTTTCATTCATCAGTGGTTGCAGTGGTTCAACTCCTGTTCCTGTGTAACACCTTAGCATTTTTTTTCGAGGACAAACATAGAATCGTGGCAGAGACAAGATGTTCTATTTTCCGAAATGCTTTCACATTTGCTATTGTCTACTGTTTCTGTTCTTTGTATTTTCTCATACACATAAATATAACTCTAAACTCTCTTGTACAGTGGCCATAAGTTGCATAATTGAACTACTTAAAATTCCCTTTTTTTGTATGATTTCTTAAATTTAATTTTTTCTCATTTATTCAAAGAAGTAAATCAGCTCAATTTTTCTTCTCTTGAATAAACTCCCGAATAGATTCTACCTCTTGTTCTTTTTTAATGTGCAAAGAGGACGTTAATTCACATTTGGCACCGTCTTTAGAGAACTCATTATAAGTCAAAAGAAAATTGCAATGGGTGATGACAACAACATTGACACTTCTCTTGTTGCTTTATATTTGAATGATAATGATGATTCTGATCATCACAATGGAGAGGCATCTATTATAGTTCATACTACACCAACTTTTGCAACTGAGGCAGATAGTGATGCTCAATTCATTGTTTTGTTTAATCAAATCAACTAATTCATCTATGCGACAGGAAAAAATCACGCTGCGGTTCTTTATATTTATGCTTGAAAGGCATATGTTTGAGTAGAAGGATCATTTGAACGAGGCAAACGGCCTCTCGTTGACATTGTTGAACCAAATGCTAATGGTTCACTGCATTCTTTAACCTTTATTCAATGAATTCTTGACAAACCGATACATCCAAAATCAAAAGCCCTTAGCTAGATCTCTGTAAGAGATTGATTGATTTGGTAGAGCATCTTGTTAGGTGTGAAGATAACATGGCATTATATATGGTGTCTAATGAGGTAAAATGTTTGCTATTGGTAAAAACATTCAGAGATTTTGCTCAAAGATGGGATTGTTACTTACCAATCAGAAGTTTGTGCTATTCTACAATTTGAAGGCACAGTTCATCACATAATTCTCAAACTTCTATGAGGGAATAAGTCATCTAAATTACTTGTGCCACTTATGAACTAACTAATTTTGATCCTTTCGTGGTGAAGGTGCATTGAGACTACCGTGTGATAGAAAAGCACCCCTCAAACTTAAGGAAAAATTCTATAAGATGGTGGTGAACTTGTAATGCTTTATGAACTTGTAATGTGGCGCATAATATTGGCCATTAAAAGACAAGCATAAAATTATGCAAAGGTTTTACAGAGATGAGGACGCTCAGGTGGATGAGTGGCTTCACTCTTAGAGGCATAATGCAAAATGAGTATATACATCAAAAGGGTGGAGAGCTCCAGTGGCAGATAAGATTAGAGAGAGTCGCCTTAGATTATATTTTCACATAAACCATTGGCCTTCTGATGACCTGGTTAGGAGAGTAGTTGTATTAGGTTTGACCTATGTTAAGAAAGGTAGAGGTATACCTAAAAAGACTTGGTAAGGAAATATTAGAAATGATATTTTTTATTCGATTTAAATGAAAATTTGACTCCTAACAAAATATAATGGAGAAAAAAGATTCATGTAGACGACCCCACGTAGCGGGATAAAGGCTTGATATTGTTGTTGTTTTGGTGGTGGTGGTGGTGCTGGTGGTGGTGGAGGTGCAACTCATTCTAAGGCCAATGGGGTTCCTATTTAAATTCGTTGTTTCCAAGAATCTTCTTGAGTTGGCAATGTTGTTGCAGAAGGCAACAAAACACATGAATGTTAAGGAGATCCTATATGTCTCCAACCTCTCTCTTAGCACCTATGACACAATTGCTTGCGAAGAATAATAATGGTTATTTTTTTTCCCGAGAAACAACATGGTTGAACTAATTTTTCTTAGAGAGGTCTCTTAAGATAGAATGGTCATTTGAATTATCTAGCTCTTCCCACTCCTTTGTATTATCTTTCGCCACTCCACCTCTGTAATTTTAATTAAAACCATGGCATCAATCTAGTATAAGCAACTCTTATGGTGACCCAATTTTTGGTGGAGACCTACAAATAAGATAATTATCATGGGCACTATATCAACTAATGTCATATGTTAAAGGTCCTCATAGATAAATTAATCTAATAAAGGATATTTGAAATAATTTTGATTGATGTATTCAATAATTAAAATAATTTTTTGTTCCATCAATAGTAGACCTCATACTGGGAGTCACGAGGTTGAAATGTGGATAGGAGCAAAAATTGGTTACACTTCAACCCTTATGGAAGGGACTTGAGTAGGTTTGATTTAGTTGTGGGTTGTTTAAACTTGAGTAATGGTAAGAAGTGAAAAGATTAATGATTATATTGAATTGGGTAATAGCTCGAATGATACTAACATATATCATAATGGATGGGAATTGGAGATTTGACCCTTCCTTGAGCTAAATGGTGAACATGTTTTAGAAATTTATCATAGTTGTACTAAAGATGAAAAGATAAATCTTCATTATTGAGAGTCACTAGAAATGCGTTTCTAAGTAATGAACTGCAAAGATCAAGAGTACGAGTCATCAATTAAAAATGGGAGAGCGAAAACTTTCCTAGTAGAGTTGCAAAACTCCATAGGCTCTATAAAGCTGACGAACCTTCATTTGAGAACTCGGTCATTTTTTTAAGATGTAGATTAAGTAGCGAATAAAGCACTTCCTTGAGATTTCTTCATCAATAGAGACTTTATATTTCTTGGTTTAAGGATTCAATAGGCACTTCCCATGATTAATTATCCTTTTTTTCATTAGAGGGAACTCTCAATTAAGACTAGCTGTGACACTATCATTTGACTTTCGTATTACATATGGCTTCTCACCTTTAATGAGGATTGGCTGCATCGTGCTTAAAGGAAATGATTAGGGAGAGATGAAAAACTTATTCAAGCTTTTAATATTTCATCATTTAGGGCTTGACATAAACTTTGGCCTATTTAGTCAAAGATTGTAATAGACCCATTTTGATTGGTGGATTATGATTGGTACGCATATTTTGCCTTGTCGAATAGTATCTTATAGATCAAGGGCAGAATTCAAAAATGGGATCTCGCTATTTGAATTTTTCATTTTCTTTCATGGCTAATCTCTATTGAAACTACAGAGGCCTTCATGTTTTATTGAGTGCATCTTTTGGTTCATTACTCTTCTTATACTTAGCCATTGGGGAACATCTGAGCTAATATATTGGTGTCGATGCAATCGGCTAACTACCTAGTTCAAGGATGTGTAACACAACCTTATTGTTGTGAGATTTTGGTAGGGACACATTAAAACAACATTGTGTTCTTTGTGTGCTATAGTCTAATTTGGAATTTGTTGCTTTGGCAAGCTTGATAGGTTGTTCAAATGGATGGTTGTGTTGAGCAAAAGTAACCATTATTTATTTTTGGAGCTTTTTTATATTTTTATATTTTTATGTTCAAATGGACGGTTGTGTTGAGCCAAAAGTGACTACTATTTATTTTTGGAGCTTTTTATATTTTAATATTTTTTTTTGTAATTTTTTTCAAGGGATGGATTATTGGAAGATTGATTGCGAACTTGATGGGTCCCTTTGGTTGAGATTTATCATGTTCCTATCTTCAGGAAGTGGCTAATAGATATGTGGGGGCCTAAATAGGATTTCTGAGGCCTATTCTTCATGGCCTCATTAGTTGAGATTCATAATTTTTACATGACCAACATTAAGGAATGGAGGCAAATTATTTAGATTGGTGTAACATTGACCGTTTGGGGGCCAGGTGGTTACTCCTTAAGGCCTAACATCTTTAACTAGGGTGATTGTTTATAAAAGTACTTTAATGAGTCAAAGATTTATTATTGGAGCCCTTGCTACCAGAAAATGAGGATTAAAAAGGAAAAGGGGCAGACTTATGTTTCTATAGATGTTGTTCAAAATTATTTGAGTGATAGGTTTTGTATCTCAGACAACTCTCAATAATAACGAATAAAAAATGAGAATTATTATGTCAACCCCAAATTGTTGGGATGAGGCTAATGATGTTGATGAGTAGTCCTTACTATTAGAATGTTTACCATGTTTTGATTGCATTAGAGGCAGTCAAAGAATTATGTACTTATGTGTGGATCTCTATGGGATTTGACTACCTCAAATTTTTTTGGCAAAACCAAGATTTAGAATTTATCATATTTTCGAGTTCTAAAACAATTGATAGTATCGCATTAAAAATAGGGCAATGACACCTACATTGTCTTAATATTAATTTATATATAATGTTTAGTATTTTTGATAGCTAAGGGTAGGTTCTTCAGCATTTATCATGGCAGTTGGATCAACCCAAGATTATAATATATATCTATCAATCTCCTGCGATAGTCTAGAGTAGTTCAAGCTCTCAACGGAGTAGTTATTTTGATCAAATCAGCTTGGGCAGATTATTTGATTTAGTAGCCACCTAGATTTTGATTTTGTCAACCATTCTCTAAAGGATCCAGGGAATTTAATTAAGGTTTTTTAACATTTACCCATAATTTTTTCAATAGTAACATGTTTCACCCATTTTGGGGCATTTCAAACATTTTTCAATAATTTTTTTAAGCTGGAAGAATTTGCAATTATGCTTTTAACCCATATTCAGATAATTTGGAATGAGCTTAGGGTCATTAATGCAAAATTTGGATCATAATTATTTTGACTTAAAATAGAGCCCAATGGTATTTGTTTAATATCCTTAGTACAACAACAAAATTACAAAAAAAATCATGGAACTATCTTGTAAAATTTTTGGCTGTTTTTATGACTTATATGTAAATTTATATTCCAAAACATTTTTGTGCAAATTCATGCTTTTTTGATTTAATACTTTATCCAATCTTATGGTAATTGTACTCTTTTGTGACTTTACAATTACTTCTAATAGTAGTCAATGCTCAATTGTATATATCTTTTATAACTTCAATATAATTTTGACAATTAACTTTTTTCCTTTAATGTGCATCAAATCAATTTTCGTGTACTTAATTATATATCTTATCAAGATTGATAAAAATCATATGAAGAATCTTTCCATTTCTCTACAATTTTTCATTATTTGTCTCAATACAAAATTCGCTTATGTAATTGATAATTCTGCCATAAAATCAAATTGGTACGAAATGACCTCTTAGCCAATTTTTTGGTATTATCTCAACTTAAAAAAAATTATTGAAAATTTTCTAATCCAACCACTGTAGTTATCTCTTTATTTTGTTCATTATGCTGTTTTAAAATATTTTTTTTTAAATTCTTATTTAATAAGTTTTCAAAATAGTATTTCTATTTTTTCTAAATATCTTATCATCAATTTAAATCTTATTATCTTCACCTCTAATCTATGTGGATCAGTTGACTCTTTTCGGGTTGTTTTATATTTCATTTTGCTCTTTCCTTAGTGTCAAACTTATTATTCAAGTTATCGAAAGCTTTGATTTTTCCTTTTCTTACTATATTATTTACAATGTTTATAACTGTATTATAATTATTGCAATCATCAATAGTATTTATCATTAAAGCATATTTTTTCCGTAAATATACTTTATACCTCCACCTCCATCACCAAATCTTTGATGCTAAACTACTATAACTTAATAAAAAGTTTGAATACAAGTACAGGCGGATCCATGTTTGGGCTTGAGGAATATGCTTGACTTGTCAAGCTTTTGAAGTTATTTTATTTATTAAATATAAATCTATAATGCGCACCCTCTTTTTTATGTTTTTCCTTGACTAATGTTTAGATACTAATTGTGCGATCTCTCTTAGATAAAAAAAAATGTCTCCTCTCTTTAATGCACGAGCAATCAAATCCTTTTAGAGGAAATAGTCCATATAGTTAATGGACTATTTGTGGGGAGCCATTTTAATCTCAGACTATTTAAAATATCGAATTTAGCCTATTGCTTCTCATGTATAATATATAATAATTCCGCAATTAGAATCCTTATTTAATTTGATGGAAATTTCACGCAAGGTTCATGAATGAGGGAAATTTTGAAAAAAATAAAAATTGTTTTGATTGTGTGAAATATCCTCCTTCGGAAACTTTATGCAAAATTTCATGAAATTAAAAAATAATTCTAGTTGTGGGGCTATTTTGGATAGTTGATGGATCTAGGGACTAAAATGGACGCTTAAAATAGTTTGGGATTAAAAAGACCTACAAAGATAGTCCAGGATTATTTTGACAAATTTCTTCATCCTTGTATGGACTGTCCAATTCTTCCTCTATGTCCATGTAGTGAACATATTGAAATTTGCTTGGATGCTTCTTTGATTTGTTTCCATCAGTCAATGAATTTTTTTTCAGTTGAACTTGAAATGATTTAACAAGAAATATGGAAAATTGGACTTCTCTTTTGTGGGCTTAGGCATATCTGTTAAAATTGTAAGGGAGTAAATTGTGTCCTAGTAGGAATGTCTTTTTAAAAATTTGTTTCTCAGTCATTCAATGCATAGGTTAAAGGTTGGTTTATTGCGGTTTGTCCTTGAAGGAGGTTGAGAAGTTGCTTCTACTTTATAAATTTTAGTTTTTTTTTTCCTACCCAGACTTGGTACATTTGCTTTGCAGTGACTTCTCTGCTTCTGCAAAGCTTGTAAAAAGCTTTATCAAACAACCCTTCATTCTTTATGTCACCAAGTTAAGGTTATAGAGGTTAACCTTTTTTGGGTCATCTGCTACAGCTTCAGCGCCTTTGTCACACAATGATGCAATTTATAGAAGTTGTTTCTACGTATTGAAATTTGCTTGGATGCTTCTTTGATGCAATTTATTTATTTTTGTGACTACTGATATTCCAATAGAGGTGTGAAAATGATTAGGAGATGAAGGAATTTCTTGGCTTACTAAACTTTTTAATACTATTTTGAAGACTAAAAAGATGCCAAATGAGTGGAGAATGAGTGTGTTAATTCCTATTTTTAAGAATAAAGGTGATGCACAAGATTGTGCGAATTATGGAGGAATTAAGTTAATGTGTCATTCTCTAAAACTATGGGAGCAAGTTATGGAGCTTAGGTTGCGGCGTGATACTAATGTTTCTCAAAATCAATTTGGATTCATGCCAGGTAGGTCTACTATGGAAGCCATACATTTATTAAGAGGTTTGATGGATAAATATAGAGAGAATAAGGAGGATCTACATATGATATTTATTGATTAAGAAAAAATATATGATAAAGTTCCAAGAGAAGTGCTGTGGAGAGTTCTTGAAAAGAAATGAGTTAGTAATGCTTATGTTCAAATCATTAAAGATATGTATGTAGGAGCTATTACTTGTGTTCAAACACAAGGTGGTTTGACCAAGTATTTCCCTATTTCGGTTGGATTACATCAAGGATCAGCCTTAAGCCCATATCTTTTTGCTTTAGTCATGGATGTTCTTACTAGACATTTGCAAGAGGATGTACCTTGGTGTATGCTTTTTGCTGATGATATTCTTCTTGTTGATAAGACTAGAGAGGGAGTTGAAGGTATACTTGAATTATGGAGGTCAACCTTAGAGTCTAAAGGTTTTCGCTTGAGTAGATCTAAAACAAAATATATGGAGTGTAATTTTAGTAGTAATAGACCTAGTGAAGGGCTTGTGACTTTGGGCAATCAAGTCATTAATAAGAGTACACGTTTTATATATCTTGGTTCTATTGTTCAAAGTGATGGTGAAATAGATGGGGATATTATCAGCATAATTCAAATTGGATGGTTGAAGTGGAGGAATGCATCAGGCTTGTTGTGTGATAGAAAAGTCCCCCTCAAACTTAAAGGAAAATTCTATGAGATGGTGATGAGACCTGCAATGCTTTATGGTGCCGAATGTTAGCCATTAAAAGAGAAGCATAATACTAAGTTAAGTGTTGCAGAGATGAGGATGCTCAGGTGGATGAGTGGCTTTACCCTTAGAGATAGGATACGAAATGAGCATATTCGTGAAAAGGTTGGAGTATCTCCAGTGGAAGATAAGATTCGAGAGAGTCGCCTTAGATGATTTGGTCACATAAAACGGCGACCTTCCGATGAATCGGTTAGGAAAGTAGAAGTATTATATTTGACTTATGTTAAGAAAAGTAGAGGTAGACCTAAACAGACTTGGTTAGAAAATATTAGAAATGATCTTTCTTTATTAGATTTAAATGAGAATTTGACTTTTAACAGAACACAATGGAGAAAAAGGATTCATGTAGCCGACCCCACATAGTGGGATAAAGGCTTGATGTTGTTTTTGTTGTTGTTGTACTTTTTGTGACTACTAAAAGAAAAAGTTTATACCCAGTGCATGAAGCTCCTGTTATTGCACGGCATGAGGGGTTGATAATCATACTGTTATTTACAGGGATATTGTCTATGACTCAAGTCTAGGGCCTTCAAATTACACTAGTGGTAACTTAATTGCTGCGCCAAGCACGCCCTCTCTTTTTTGTTACTAATCCTGGAAGTGATATTTCTAAGTGTGGTTTCTCAACTTTTGTCACTTATTATTTATGTTCATTTTGCAATCAACCTCAGAATTTCTGGAAGTACAAATGTTTGTGCTTTTGTTGACATTTGGTTGGCTTGGAATAACTTAGCTATTCTAAGGTATTTACTTATGTTTTCGCAGGTCCATTGGATATGTCTTTAGTGATGACACTTTGTAATAGCATCTTAGGGTTTGGCCTCTTATCTACGGCCAATAACATAAAATCAGAGTTGGTTCACGGATGCTACCGAGCAATTGGTGAGATCTTGGTGTTGTTGAAGGCTGCATTGGAAGAGGATTCGATCTCTGACATAGCTTCAGATGACAAGCTGAATAAAATGCTGGGAGAACTTGATGCTTTAGTTAATGAAGCGCAGGAACTACTTGGAAGCTGGCATCAAACGATGAGTAAAGTTTATTTTGTATGTGAAGTATCAGATTTTTTGTCTTGATTGTATGCCTATGTGATGATAATCGATTTGCAGCCGGGACAATGAAAAGATTCAATAAAAATCTTTTAGCAGTTTCTACTTAAATTGAAATTTTGTTGCTGTTAACTGAAAAATATTATGCTATACGGTTCTCAGATGCATATTGTTCGTTTGTTCATTGCGCTACTTTTTATGTGGTTTACACTAGAAAGGAATTAAATAATTAACTCAAGGAAGGTTTATCATTGATATCATTGGTTGATTTTCCTGCTATAAGAAAGATGAATCATTCTTAGAGGAGTGCATTTCGACATGAAAAAAAATGCATGCAGTCTATGTGTCTCTTCTTTCCATGCTTTTTCTTTAGCATAATTTTCTTAGCTGGTTACTGAATAAATGACCATAATTAAATAAAATTCTTGATAATCCATTAAAGTTTGCTCTATGATTTTGGTTATATCATTTTCTTTTTGATATTCACTCTCCTTTTCTTTTTCTGTCTGCAGTTATTTGTCAATTAGCAGTTCTTCATCATTGAAATGATTTTCTAATTCTTTCCTGAGTGAGCTGAGACTCGAATGAAGTATAGTTTAAACTATGCTATCAAGTGAGTGAGCTGAGACTCGATGCTTCAAACCTCAATTGCAAATAAGGATGAAGTATAGTTTAAACTACGCTATCAAGTTAGTGAGAGTTCATCATGAACGTTAGTGATGGAAATTGTTTACCCCTGGAAAGGTCTTCAGAATCAAAGTATCCATTATATTATACTATATGGGCTCCTCGGGTTGTTAATAGTTCTAAAGAATCAATCGCTCAGATTGTTTTGTAGATAATTATATTGGCCCTGAAAGACTCTAGCAGACCAAATACTCTTCTTTTGTGAATTGGAAGGTTTATTATGTGATACTGGAACCATTAAGGTTGAGTCTATTAGATGGCCATACATTAACATTTAAAGCCATTAACATTTAACGCAACTGATCTAGTGATTCATGTATTTAATATGTAACTTGAATACTATACTAATCATTTCAAACTGTTTTTCAACCAATAAAAATGCCAACCATTTTGTAACACCCAGTTCTGGTTCTGACATTTTTTTTAATCCCATTCCTTTTTTTTATAGGGTTAGAGTTCCCTTATTTCTCAATTTAAGCAATAACCAAGATTACCTTATCTTGTTATAACCCCAAGTCATCAGGATGGTTGGCCTTGTACTAATTTATTTGCAATCGGCATTGTGAATTCTTATTTTTCGCTTGTTTTTTTTAATGTTATCTGAAGTGTTAGACCTATTCTTTGAACATAATTCTGAGCAATTTATGTCTATATAATTTTAGGTCTATAAATTTTTCTTTCTAATGCTCTAAAACTAGTTTTATTAACTCATATAACATGCATATGTTCCACCTATCATTGTATATATCGTAACCACTTAAGTTTATTTTTTGTCACATTATCTCAATATATTCCACTCCAATATGTCTTATAATATAAATATTCATTAATTTACCCGATGTTTTTTCACACATCCATCTTATCATTCTCTTTATTGTTTCCCTCAACTTAGATATCAATGACTTTTCTTACAACTAAGCATTTGGATCCATATAATATCACGAACATAACTTTGTTTTAATAAAATTTATGCTTAAGCCTTCATAATATCCTTGCATTGCATAAAACTTTGAAGGCATTTCTTCATTTTAATCATTTAACTTCAACTCTAGAAGTTATATTCTTATTTGTATCTTCGTTCTTCTATAAAATAGATCCAAGGTTGTTAAAATTGTCACACCCCGGTAGGGCTATAAGTGAATTAGCGCACTTGATAAATAACTAGTTACTTATTTATACAATGCTTGTTTATATTTTTTTATTCACATAATTGAATAATAAATTTTTAAATGTTCATTATATAAATGAACAATTTTGAACATTGACTTGCTTGTTCACATACTCATTTGTTGTTTAATAAGTAGTTTGCTAAGAGCATGATAAAATACTCATTTAATGATAGCTTATTTTTTATTTAATATTTTATTCTATATTATTGTATTAATTTTTCTATAATTTAAACACTTGTGAAATTATGTATATTATTAGATGGATATATATGATGAAAATATTAATTAATTCATGAGTGGATTTAAACATTTTTTTTAATCTTTGAATTTAACCAACCAACTTAATTATATCAATTTTTATTAAAATTTATAAATCCAATTATGTCTAGTAATTAAGGTATATGTCTATTTATAAGTATCAAACCTGTACTTAGTTAGGCTTGATCACGTGAGAACTCAATAAGAAAATTAATAAAGAAGCTTGAACAAGATTTTAAAACTCTGATTATATTCAAGGTCAATTCAAACTAATTAAGAAAATAATTGAACGAGCTTGAACAATATAGTGCTTGGCTCTACTTGGTTGATTTATGTCCCCTACACTTAGGTATCATGTTATCTTCTAAGAATATTGAATGATAATGTTAATATCATACCCATTAAAATTATATACCATATACTTAGTCTTTATTCTACTAACTCTAAAGACATTTATCTTCTAAACTTTTTCTCCACTATAATGTTTTAATCATTTCAATGAATATCTCATCAATTAGAATTATATGATGTGCAACAAACTTACATAAGCCTTATCATTTGAATATTCTTTATAAGCAACCTCTAGCTATAAAAGCCATGGAGGATTTAGCTTATTAAAATTCTTGGTATTTTTGGAGTCTGGTGGACTCTATACTGGTGGATTGCTTGATAATGGAGGGATATGCATGGAGGGTAATTGACAAATGTGAACATTTTACTTTTTGCTGAAGTTATGTTTTCCCAAGTTATGGAAGGAGAAGTTTGGTTGCAACTATTCATCTATCTATATTACTATGATCTAAGTCCCTTTTTGTACGAATTGCATGCTTGTTTTTCTGTTAGCATTTATGGTTGATGTTAGGTGTATAATCAATCAGAAAATTTATGTCAAATTAATGGAAATGAGAATTTATAAAGCTGACCCCAATTAGTTTTTTCAAGGCTATGGATGATGATGATTTGTAGAAATCCTGGAATTTAGCACACTTACTCTGTTATGGATCACTGCTGTTTACCTATTTCCAATGTTTGTCAACTTATTTAAATAATTTTTTCACTTATGTTGATAGAAATCTGCTTACTTTTATTTTAGCTTTATCCATTGATACATGTTGCTACTGAAGATATCCTTTTAATTTCTTTATGATCTGTTTTTTCTTTAATGATTGCCTTCCTGAGCCAGTCGTTACTCTTTTATACTGATGGACTGGGAAGAGGAATCACATGCCTTTTATCACTAACTGATGTTTTGTTCAGGTGTTGCAATATGAATCAGTACTAACCAAAATACAGAGATCGGCAGCTGTCACTTGTCAACTACTTATTTCTTTACGCCCTTCTGATGTTATTGCAGAAAGCATTGAGGTAATGAAAGTATGCTCAGAAATATTCCTTTTTCAACACGCTCGTAATTGAATTTCCTACTTAGTGTCCCTGCTGATTCCTTGCAATTATTTTCAGAATATTATGAAGAAGATTAAGCTAATGCATTTTGAAAAAATCTCGGATAACATTAAAGAAGTTGTAATGGATCAGATAGACAAAAGGCTGCCTAGTTCTGATCGTCTGGAGAAAATTTCAAGCTTCTTGAATTTGTCTTCTAATTATGAATTGCTTATGGAGGTCGTTGCCTTGGATAAGCTTAAATCAAAAATTGTCCGTAGTGATAATCAAGCAGAAATGGAGTACATTGATCATATAATTGCACTTGTCACTTATATGCATGATTGTCTTGTTAAAATAAAACAGCTGCACAGCATCAATGGGGTGCCAATTCCTCCTGACTTTTGCTGTCCACTCTCCCTTGAATTGATGTCTGACCCTGTGATTGTGGCATCTGGACAAACTTATGAGCGAGCTTTTATTAGAAAATGGCTTGATCAAGGGTTTAACGTTTGCCCCAAGACCCGTCAAACACTTGGGCACTCCAATTTGATACCCAACTATACTGTTAAGGCGCTTATCGCAAGCTGGTGTGACTCAAACAGCATCAAGTTACCTGATCCGCTAAAATCCATGAATCAAAGCCTGCTCTCCGCTTTCAGCAACCCTATGGATACCAACGAAAATGACTGTAAACCTTCCCCTTGTGAACACCCTTCTAGGAGTAAATATTCTAGATCAGCAGAACAAAGTACATCGACGATAAATGCACACAAGGATCTAACGTCTTTCAATGGGATACATCAAGAAACTTACCTGCATGAGAAATCTTCATCTCATCATCATAATTCAAGCTCTATGAGTTCATCTTTTCAGGTTACAAATGGCTCTGATATAGATATTGCAAGGATGTCATTATCAGGTCTAGACGACAAGAATGAATCTAGGTCGGAGCATAGATATGTTAGCTCTAGTGGTCAAACTTCAACTGAATCCAATACAGAGCAAGATGATCGTGGTACTTCTACTTCCACTCATTATACCCATGCTGTGTCAACTAATGATCATCCTGAAGGATTAGGAGATATGGGTGTTGTCTCTCGCGTTCCTAGTGACCTTACTCATTATAGCAGTGATACTTCAGGTGAAGTTATGCAAGAGGCTCCAACTTCCTCTGGCCCACAGATAGAACCTGAATTTTCATCAAAGTTGGCAGAAACTCGGTCTAGAACTCAAACAATTTGGCGACGTCCATCGGAAAGGTTTACTCCAAAGATCATTTCTTCACCCTCCTTGGATAGAAGACCAGATCTATCTGGTGTTGAGACCCAAGTGCGGAAATTGGTTGAGGATCTACGAAGTGATTCTGTGGATTTGCAGAGAGCTGCCACTGAAGAGCTACGCCTTCTTGCTAAACATAACATGGAGAACAGGATAGTGATCGCAAATTGTGGGGCAATACCCCTATTAGTTTCCCTTCTTTATTCAACTGATCAAAAGGTGCAAGAGGATGCTGTAACAGCGCTTTTAAACTTATCAATCAATGACAACAACAAGACTGCCATTGCTAATGCAGATGCAATTGATCCGCTCATTCATGTTCTTGAAACAGGAAGCCCTGAAGCAAAAGAGAACTCAGCTGCGACACTCTTCAGCCTTTCTGTCATTGAAGAAAATAAGGTTAAGATTGGACGTTCTGGAGCTATCAACCCATTGGTTGATTTATTAGGTAATGGGACACCTCGAGGAAAGAAAGATGCTGCTACAGCTTTGTTTAATCTATCAATATTTCATGACAATAAAACAAGAATTGTTCAGGCTGGTGCTGTCAGGCATTTGGTTGAGCTGATGGATCCAGCTGCTGGTATGGTTGATAAGGCTGTAGCTGTTTTGTCTAACCTTGCTACTACACCTGAAGGAAGAACTGCAATTGGGCGGGAAGGTGGGATCCCTGTGCTTGTGGAAGTTGTTGAATTAGGATCAGCAAGAGGGAAGGAAAATGCAGCAGCAGCTTTACTTCAGCTCTGTACAAATAGCAACAGATTTTGTAGCCTAGTTCTCCAAGAAGGCGCTGTGCCACCATTAGTAGCATTGTCCCAATCAGGCACACCACGAGCTAAAGAAAAGGTATGTCTGTCCTCTCATAGGTTTCTATATTTACAAATATGCAACTGCTTATTTTATGAGTTTGCATTGTCTTGCGAATCTTTATTATTGAGCCAGCCTATTGGTAAGTGAGCTATAGTGTTTTTAGGATTGTGAACAGAATAAAATCCATGGTCAACTATGGAGGGCTTAAATTTATTGCATCTTGGGTATTAGGAATTTGCCCAAGAAGATCTAATTTGAATGAGGTGGTCTTGAGGATCAAGAGATAGAAAGTTCAAACTTGAGAGAATCTTGATTAGTTTGAGAGTTTAACTCGGCAAGACCAGTTCAACAAATAGTTGCAAGGCTTCGCTCATGATCAATAGTTGTAACACTTATGTCATGAATTTTTTCTCTTTCATTAGGTTTCTTGTAAACAACCAATATTTTTTCTTCTTTGAAGCATGGTTTCACCAACTCTCTATTTCAAAGGTCATAACTTTAATTTAGCAAAGTTCTTTTCTTAGCTTTAGACCTAGTTAACCTTTACTCATTTTTCATCATGATTGGGCTAAATTATGATGCATCACTTGCCGTTGTTGTCTTAGCAAACATTCAACTAATTTTCATCACAATTTGATTAAGTATGGCGCATCACTTATGGATGATGTCCTAGTAATCCATTGTCTGCCTCCCACTATAATCGGGTTAGGTCGTATTGCATCACTTTTGAGGAACACTATACAACAACAACAACAACAATAACAAGCCTTTGTCCCACTACGTGGGGTCGGCAACATGAATCCTTTTTCTCCATTGTGTCCGGTTCAAAGTCAAATTCTCGTTTATATCTAATAGAGAAAGATTATTTCTAATATTTTCTAACCAAGTCTTTTTAGGTCTACCTCTACCTTTCTTAACATAAGTCAAATCTAATACCTCTACTTTCCTAACTGGGTCATCGGAAGGCCGCCGTTTTATGTGACCAAACCATCTAAGGCGACTCTCTCTAATCTTATCCTCCACTGGAGTTACTCCAACCTTTTCACGTATATGCTCATTTCGTATCCTGTCTCTAAGAGTAAATCCACTCATCCACCTAAGCATCCTCATCTCCGCAACACATAACTTAGTATTATGCTTCTCTTTTAATGGCCACTATAGTACTTGAAAATTTTAAATTTGAATTCCATGAATTTTGGCATAAGTTTTTTTTATCATTTGTTAATCTTAATTTCGGCCATCATTCTTTCTCATTTGGGCCTGAGAGTGACAACAGAGATCCTGATCCCAACAGTTTTTCTTCTATCATATCTCTTGATGCCTTATTGTTATCCTCATGATTCAGTGTTTGTTTCTTCTTTCAAGACCTGCAGTATTTTATAGGCTTTCCCATCATAGAAAATTTATTTGAGGATTATAAGGAGGATGCCATGCCCAACACCAAATGCCCATGCGATCCCAGCTCTAGCATCACACTATCTGATTACAACCCCTATTGTCTTCCAGAACTTCATTCTTACCTGTGAACTTGATGTCTCCGAGTAGAGGGTGTTGATATGTCTTTAGAAGAGTATTTTACGGACAATTTGATGCTAATATTCATAACTAGATGCCAACATTCTTGTTTATTCCAACTCTGTTAACGATAACCTTTTTTATGCGAGTTTATTGGTAAATCATATTTTCTGTGCTTTATAGAACTTTTTAAACCTTCCTTTTTATCCAACAGGGCAACTTAGCGTTGATTGGTTGTGAGCAACCCCTCATGCAATGGGTCATCTTTAAAATAAGCTCATTCTAAAGGGCATCATTTAAGCATAATAATGTGATGGAAATGTCACAGTTTTTTTTTTTTGTGCATTTGGCATCACGTTTATTTTTTATTTTGTTTTATTTAATATTCTAACATGAGAAAGATATATTTGATATTTTATTATATTCATTATTTAAAAAATAAAAAAACAAAAATTATGCTCGTTGTAATTGGTCTTATTGGCAAAATCACCTTTAAGATGATCTTAAATGGGGATGCTACCATCCAGGTCATCGGTGATGTTGTCAACCATAGGCTTTGACGTCAAGTATTTTGAATTAATAAATTAAAAAAAAGAGGAAAAGATGCATCCTTTCACGAAACAAGGTGACTATTCGGTTCTACAAAATAAAAAAATCGGAAGAAGAAAAAAAAACTTACGCAATTTCTCTTCGCTCTCATGCCTGCGCGCTCTTGTCCCGACTCCCGCAACCCAGCGCCCGATCTTTGGCCCGACACCGGCTCTGCTCCGTGTGAATGCAAGGCCGCCCTCCTCTCCCGCTCGCGACACTAGGCCCGTAGCCTGCCTTCGCTTGCAAGCTACTGGGTTCAGTGCTCTGAATCCCGTAGCCCAGCCTTCGACGCGACCCGAGCCTGCCCGCAGCTTGATCCTACACGAAATCGCGCGCCCACGTCCCGGCTCCCACGCAAAGCCGCGTGTCCACCCTAGCCCGTCATCCGCTCGCAAGACCCGGCCCGCCTCTAGCATGCATGCCTTCGCACACGGCCCGCCCCTTCGTCAGTGACACCTGCACGACCAAGTCCTAACGTATATTCCTATTCTGTCCGGATCATGCACAAACTTTAAACTAATCGTGAGTTTGACGACGAGCAGTTTTTTGCAAATTTAACAAACAAAATGATATTTCTAAACATAATTAGAATGTTTGCATACAAATTTGAAGACCTGCACGGTAGTATATTTGATCCAACCGGGATGAACAAGTGTTGTCCTGACACCTCTTTATATGGGGAGAGAACGCCAGAAAGTTGCCAAATTTTAAAAAAAGAAAAGAAAAAAAGAAGAAAATATAAAAAATATGTTTTAAATTTAATTTTAAAAAATAAAAAAGAGCAATGTTATTAAAATTCTTCTGGAGAGCAATTTGAGAACATATGAAATTAATAATTATTTTCATTCATTAAAATAATACCAATTAATTCAAACATTGATTTCATTTAATTTAAATGATATTCAATTAATTAAACTAAATAATAATGAAAATACTTTAATTATTAATTATTAATTAAAAAATTATTAGTATTAATTGAAATTTCTTTTAATTAATTAATTAATTGATTAGAAATAAAAAATAATAAACAAATTAAAAAAAGAAAAGTGTTTACACTAAATGCTCTAATACAATAATCCAACCACTAAACATAGACAAACAACAAAAACAAACACTCAGGCAAACTGCCAACTTGGGCAGGCTCCAACACCTGCAAGCAAATAAATCAAATACGAATTAAATATTGCATAAATATGCTAAAAAAAACAAAGCGAAAGTACTAGAGCAAAAATAACAGTGCTAAAGCAAAGGAAAAGTACTGGAACTAAAACAACAGTGCTGAAGCAAAAAAAAAAGAGAAATGTGTTGGGCAGAAGAAAAGTACAAAACCACGTAACTGTTCCTAAATTCGAACAAAACAAAAATAATTAGGCAACTTCTAATAATCTAATTGAAGCAGTAAGCCCTAAATTAGTTATCAGACAACTTCTAATTGAAGCAATAAGTCCTAAATCACGTTATTAGGCAACTTCTAATCGAAGCAGTAAGCCCTAAATCATGTTATTAGGCAACTTCTAATCGAAGCAGTAAATCCTAAATCACGTTATTAGGCAACTTCTAATTGAAGCAATGAGATCCAAACTAAACAAACTAAAACATTGGGCCACTCCTATAATGAGCCATAAGGCCCAAACTAAACAAGCCAAAACACCGAGCCACTCCTAAAAGGAGCTATTAGCTCCAAACTAAACAAATCAAAACACTAGGCCCCTCCTAAAAGGAGTCGTAAGCTCCAAAAACTAAACAAGACAAAAAACTTGGCCACTCCTAAAATGAGCCTTAAGCCCCAAACTAAACAAACCAAAACATCAGGCCACTCCAAAAAGGAGCCATAAGCCTCAAACAAAACAAGCGAAAACACTGGGCCCCTCCTAAAAGGAGCCGTAAGCCCCAAACTAAACAAGCCAAAACATCGGGTCACTCCTAAAAGGAGCCTTAAGCCCCAAACTAAACAAGCCAAAACATCTGGCCACTCCTAAAAGGAGCCGTAAGTCCCAAACTAAACAAACTAAAACATCGGGCCACTCCTAAAAGGAGCCGTAAGCCCAAACTAAACAAATAAAACACCGAGCCACTCCTAAAAGGAGCCGTAAGCCCCAAACTCAAACTCCACCATTCCAAAATCAACAATAAACCACGTCATTCAACTTCATTCAACTCGGGATCTCTAAAAGGATGCAATCCATAATTGCTTATTAGATTCCCTAGATGCTACAACCAATGATTCATTAGCGTACAAAAGAGATTACTAAATTTAAAGACCCTAGACTTAAATAAGCCTCGATATAAACATCGGGGAAATTTGGTTAATTAAAACAACAATCTACCTTAAGAAAAATAGAATCCCAAGCCTAGAAGGTGGGGTTCGTGTTTAAAGCTATTTTTCTTGAGTGATCAAAGTCGCCTGTATCACTATTCGTCATCTTCTAGTCATTTTCAACCTTATCCGTGAATCCAGCTTTGTCTTCGAGCACCGGGTTGTCAATCTGTATTGAGAAGATTTTGCTCGTCGAGATCAAGCCTGTAAGCTGCTCAACAATTGCGTCTTCAACATGGCCACATATTTCCCTACCTCCTCTCCCTTCCCAGCTATTTCTCCATCATGCCCAACTCCCACTTGCCTGTCTCTGTCCCTCACCTATCCAATCGAATCTTCCAATAACATTTCCCACCTCTTCACTCATGGCTCTCTCAAACTCCTCGCAACATGTACTATACGCATCATTTCTCCAATGATGAAATGCTATGTCGCATTACCAACAAAATCTTGTGTCACTTCTGTAAGATATCCCGTCTCTTCGGTGCACGCTCCCTATAACTCACCCTCAAAGGCCGTGGCAGTCTCTTTGCTGGCTACTATGCAGGAACTAAATGTCCACTCCATCCTAGCACCAACATCGCACTATTCAATTGTAACCTCTATCAACTCCTTGTGTTATTCCTGTCAACATTGCCCTCTGCGTTATTGATCGTCCCCCATTGCAACCTTGTTGGTGATTGTCGTGCCCTCTCCAATGTTGATCGAAGTTCCCGTTTTTGCCGCGGGTAAGAAGCTAAAGAATGCTAAGGTGGTATCATCATTAGCTTCTTCGACTGAAATTTCAGCCCAACGCGGCTCGAATCGTGAGGTAGATGCAACTACATTACCCTCTTTCCTTTCTTGCAAATTATTTTTAAAATGCTAAAAACAAATTGTTATTTGTCTTTGATGTTTGTTTAACACAAATTAAATTATTTTAAAATATTAAAAACAAAAATAAATGAACAAACATCTTTTATTATCTTTGTAACTATTTTTTAAGAAGAAAAATTAAATAAATAAAAGTGATCTCAAATAGGGCCTCAGTAAATGATTCAATCCTACGTCTTAAGCTCTACAATAATGAGGATTTTCTGTCTATTGTGATGTGGATGCCTTTCGAAAGGAGATTATTTTTTAGTCCAAGCCTCTTATTTTCATTTTTTATGCGAATACTCATTAAATTTTGCTAATCGTCCACAGGCCCAGGCTCTTCTCAGTTTTTTCCGGAACCAGCGGCATGGTAATGCTGGAAGGGGATAGTGTTTTTTTTTTTTCTTGGCTGTATCTATGTTTACAGCTTAGTTGTGTAAGTACGAGTCTGTCTGTGAGTTCTATAATTATGATAGGTAGCGGCATTTATTTTAACTAAATTTAAAGTGTTTTTAGTTGATGCCATTTGGAAACTGTATCTATTACATTGAGTCTTTGTAAAAAGGAGATTAATTTGTAGAGCAGTGCGCGGAACTAACAAATGTTTGATTCTATGTTCATCCATAGCTTCTTCTATGGAGAAATAATTCTGTGCGGCATCCGGACGAAAAGAATCATTCGGACTGTGAGTGTATACACTGTGTGTATATTGTGTACACTGATTTGATATATTTCGTATACAAATATGTACACAGTGTGTACACTCATATATCCGGATGGTTCTTTCCGTCCGGATGCCGCACAGAATAATTTCTCATTTGAGCAACTTTGTAAGATGCATAGCACATCTTTCTCTGTTTGATACAGTTTCCAACTGTCAATTTTAATTCTTTCGCACCGTCTGCTTTTTGTCTATTGAGTTCTAAAGTATAAATTTGATACAAGTAAAATTTGATTTTAAAACTGATAATAATTTTCAAGACCATTCTGCTGTGATAGTTTGGCACCCATATCTGTCATTTTATTTGAAGAAAATTTTTATTGATCTTATTTGACCAAGTGATGCTATGTACCTTTTTTGAGAGTATAATTTTTATGGGTGTTGCAAAATATGATTTTGTTATGAGTGAAGCTTGAACATTATTCTCAAGGGTCCAAACCAGAATTATATGTTCATAAGTCGGCCGTAGGTTGATTGTGAATGTAATCCTGTGCAGTAAATGTAGCGTATACAAAAACACATATTTCAATTCTACTGATGAAAACAACTTCGTCCTCAAGTTCAAAGCAACTTCAGTTTTACATGAAATATCTGCTCGGTGTTTACAAGGTTCCATTTAATCTCTCGCAAGGAAAAAAAAAAAAGAAGCCGGATATCACCAGGCAATTGGAAGTAGTTAGAAATCAAATATGAGTTTTATTGAAGGATCTGATTTTATGTAGAAATGAATGAAATCACAGTCGTAGTCATGCATGTTTAAATTTTCAATCAAATAGTGCATTAGATTCTTTAGTCAAAATATGATTTACAGTTTCGTATGGCTCTGTGGTTGGTATGTTTTGCTGCAGGAGCCACAAAATAAAAGAATGTTTCTGTGAATTTTAATCAGTTCTTCTGCCAATGAAGACGGCCTGCCATGGAGATATGTTAGGGAAACGAAAGGTGTGGTATTCACTTATAAGGATGATGATTATGTAATAAAAAAAGCAACCATAATCCAAGCATTAATTTTGAACAAAATTGATTTGAGGTGATTCTAAGGATGATGATTAGGTAATAAACTTAAAATCCAAGTGCCAATTTGGTAGGATGATTTCGATAAACCTAGTAAATTTAGGATATTGTTAATTTTTAAACTAAGTATAATTTATAGTTTAGTTATGCTAATGACCAATGGAAAAAAATTTAAAAATCGTCAAAGTAGCCCATTTGACAGGTGACTTGCATATTTTTAATTTTTTTTTAAGAAAAATGAAAACAATAATAAATCAATTTTATACAGTTGTTAATCAAGATTGGGTTAACAACTGTACAATACACGATTGTAAATTTAATATGCCTTGAGCTGTGAAATTGAAAGAAGCAATCACACTCTATAAGGTGTAAAGTTGCAGGGAGTAGTTATATTCTATGAGCTGTAAAGTTGTCTTATCAAATCAGTACGTATTATTAGTAATATATATAAAAGTGTATTGTCATGTCATGTAAATAATAGTTGTCACACTCCGGGATCTATATTGGAAGAATTATAACTGTCTTCTATTTTAACAATTTAACTAAAGCTTACCAATGAACAATGGAAAAAAAATATGATTACATTTTTATCTTGTCCGGAGCCTCATATCATAGGATCATTATTCTTTCTTAAAAAAAATATAAAATCACGTAATGAGCACATAACTTATCAATTAACTAAAATCTTACAACTGAAATCAATGTAAGATAAAAGAGAATAATATGCTATAAATCATACAAGAAAAATATATGCATAAGTGTCTATACTGATTATATGTATCAATTTATCCTTCTATCACATCTCAATCCATTATATTATCAGTTACAATATAAGTAACAGTTAACAGTACTAATGCTAGTAATAATATTAGTATCATGATCAATAACATTAAATAGTGTTAATGACAGAAAATAGTATTAGTGTCAGTCACAATATCAGTACAGTGTTCATAGCAGTGTCAGTATCAGTATTCAAAAATTCAATGAGTGTATCTTAAGGGTATCTTGCTCCTACACTTATAACTCCCAAGCAGTCGCCCCTTATAACTCCTAATCAATGTACTCCTTATAACTCCCATTGAATAACACGAATCAGTCGCCTTGACTCTTTATAACTCCCAATTAATCTCCATCTCCTTATAACTCCCAATCATTGAATCACGTGGATCAGTAGGATATCACGTTATCATATCATGTATCAGATATCATTCAGTACTTCATTTAAAATGCAATAAAATCATATCAAATCATTCAAAATGATCAAATCTATAATATATCTAAATTTGCATGGTAAAAGCTTATAAAATGAGGAGATAATGCATTTTTTGACAAATTTAGGAGAAATAAAATTTGTAGAAATTAAAATCATTAAAAATAGAAGTAAGAGATTAGTTACTTACAATGAATAAAATAAATCTGTAACATGAATGGTTGATAAATATGATTCAAAGATCTTTCTCTCTCTTGGTCAAGCAATCAAGCGAGAGAATCGGTGGGGTAAGGCAATGATATATATATATATATATATATAGCGCTCATCAGATCAATGTCAAAACACTCTACTTTAGAATTTTTATATTTTTCAAGAAAATTTATTTCACATATTAGAGTTATTACAGTAGTAATAAATTTGATTAAATTATTTTTTTTTCAGTTCACATCATTTACCTGTGATTTTCATGCTATATAAGTTGTAGATTTAGAGCTATTTTGGATGAATAAGATCTGTACCTTGAAGGCTTAAGTTTTTTTGCAAGAGTTGTGTAACATCTTATACATTACTCCGGAATGTATTTATCTGATATGGATAAGATTCGAAGTATCCATACGAAGCAGATGATTCAATAGGAAAGCACTCGGTTGAAAGAAAGTTTGATGCTTCCTACCGATGAGAGCCTTGAAGCGAAGGCAAAATTTAATGAGATTTTTTGGTGTGTTATGCATTTCTGGAGTAAAGATGAAGATTGCATATTGTGGAATATGCATGATGAAGTTATGAAGGTAAAGCTTTACGGGGCGGGTGATGATCTTAGAGACGTGGGGTGGAGATATTTACAGGAGAGGCTCAGGGAACGTGGCGGGCATTGAGTTTCACTGGATTTTCTCAAGGCCAGAATTCGTGAAATCGGACTTGACGAAGAATGTTCTATTAAGGAGTTAGTTGGAAGGTCAATGATCAATATAGACCATTGTATTCTTTACCACAATTGGTATCTTGGACTTGATGAATTCCTATTGAAATACTTTAAGAAGCTGATGGGAGATGTTATGCTTGGACAGGAGTTTTTGAATGGAGCGAATTGGTAGTATATTCAACAAGAGTTTGAGTACCACTTCCACTGTTGTCCAACTCAAACACAACTCCAAACTCGTTTGTGCATAAAAATTAGGAATATCTAACCTTATGCTATTATGCTAATGTTATCTAAATTTATTAGGTTTATTTTCTCTTGTACTGTCACGATAGTGTTATGTTGGTTTTTTGTTTTTGACTGTGTGTTTAAAATGTTCTTGAATCAATGTTAATTTAGTGTGATTTGGAAAGTTGCAGTAAGGAGTTAATAGTTAGTATTTTTTAAATTTTAATTTAGAATTAACCATCTGTGAAACTACATTATGGCATAATAATAAAGAGTACATAATTGAACAAAATGCAATAGAATAAAATGTAGTATGTAATCCATAACAGAGGAGTACAATGTGATCATCAGAGACATAACTAAAACGGCCAAAATGTGCATAATATATATCACTAACACCTTCTTTTATGTTGATGTGGTATCACATCAGTGTCATGAGTAAAATGTTGCGGTGCACGCAATGGTCTAGTACGTAGGTGGTGCTGCTCCTCCTTAGTAGCATCTGCCATACTGGTGGAATCCTTGCCCAAAGATGAGGGAACAAAAGTTGGCGTCAATCTTGAGGGAATGTATGGCAGTATAGGAAACGTAAGGAATCCCTGAGAGGGACCCTCATCAGTGTAAGAAGATTGGCCAGTACCATATGGATCTGCAGTACTATATGGTGGGCTGAATGCGGTACGCTGAGTCTCAGTCTCCTCGAAGTATTGATCATCGTCAATATACATTTGCTGGCATAAACTGTGGCATAACTGACCTATGAAGTTAACATACCGCTGCATAGGGGTATCCTCAGTCCCTCTAAAATAACACCATAATCTCCTCTCTATTTGAAGAAAGAAATCCAGCTGCAAGTAAATGCAGAATCTATTAATTTTCATAGGAATAGTAAGTTTATGTTAATATGCAAAGATGCACGTACCATATGGCGCTCGACGGGGGCTCTAAGATAGTACATTGTATGTAGTGGGCTGGTCCATAAGTGCCTTCAACATATAAAGAGTAGCCAAAGATCTAAACCAGGTCAAGTACTACTTGACTATGAAGTCATAGTCACCACCACGGATAACTCCAGCCACAATGTGTGCTCTCCTAGTCTCCCACAATACTCTGATACATATGTAATATGACTTCTTCTTAGCATAAATATGGAACTAATTGCATGTGCGCATGGCAATTTTCAATTTGTTCTTCTACAATTTTCATCATCTACCAAGTCAACCATGTATGATCGGGAGGACATATCGACAACTTGGAACTCATACCTGTTAATTCTAATATTTGTGGTAACCTCCTAGCTTCCTAAGCATTGAATGAATGCATGGTGCAAAGGGACTATCTACTTGAAGTTGATCAGTGTCAAACATCTCTACCATTCTCAAATGCATGGCCACCACATTGTAGTAGTATATGATAGTAATTAACGCATGAAGTGGCAAGCCTCTAGCTCTTTTTAAGACATTGTTGAAGGACTCAGATGCATTTGTCGTCATAACTCAATAACGATAGCCACCATCATGGGTTAGAACCAAACAGTTGACATCCTGTTCAACAATCCATTGTTTTGATTGAAAAAAATATATTGTTTTGAAAAGTGTTTAATTTTCTTTGTGAAATATTTAATTTCTGAAATTTAAATTTTATAATCGAATACTTATTATGAATGATATATCACCTCGAAAGGTGAACATATCATTCCCTAATAGGTTCAGATTACAAATCTTGATTTACCATGATTATCGTAGTCAAACTCAAGGAGAAATAACATGTGATCCCGAAGAATCAAAATGATGTTTAATCTGATGTTTAACTACAATAATCTAGTAAACAGATCATTAATTTCATAATCAAAGTTACAATAATAGTACGATATATCTTTCCAAAGAAAGAGGATATCATCTGTTATCGATCATTTGAAAATGACGATAATGATCGTTGACTTTGAATTTCCCAAAGATAATTAATTAAAATTTTGAAAACTTGATTTTGAAATCAGGTCTGGGTTTCTAAATCTCTTACGAGCGCAAGCCCTCGTAGTTAATTACATCGTAGGAAACCAGAAAATTTCCTACGAATACTCTCGATTAAAATAGCGATACAAACTTTATTAAAGATTTCAACGTTTGATATCAAAGGAGGTAGGGACTAGAAATTCAACAGGGACTGGTTCAAGATTGAACAATTCTTTCTGGAGTCAAAGGAAGAAAAGTAGGAGGTGTTTTGAGATTCTGAATTACTTCAGAAACACCTTAAATTATCCTAAGTGTTGGGCTCGAATTAGATTGAAAGAGATTTTTAATTTGAATGATCAATTTTATTAGAAAGTGGGAATTAGATTCCCGGAAGTTGAGGTCTTAGGATTAAAAATCTATCTCAGATCCTAAGTCTAAAATTGGGTACTGAAAATCAGTGACCCGAATCCTAGCTAATGCAATGCAATCATGGACTTACCCCGGCCTGGATTGGGGAGCCAGCTAAACCACCTAAACGCTTCAAAACTATGAGTCAAAGTCTTTATGAAAGAGTGGTTAAGGATGTTATTTAAGATTGAGTTTGAGGAGTTGGGGTCGACATCTAGAGCAGATTCCTAATTGACCCCTTAACTTATGTTGGGTGAAATGCTTAAGCTAAAAATGCAATTAAAGATTTAGACTCAATTTTTAATTTGTATCTAATGCAATGCATGCTAGTTGACTCAATGAAATGCTTAAATCAACATGTAGTAGTTTTAAAATCAGGCTTAAAATAGGTTTTATCTAGAGATTGCACAACATCCCCTTGGACAGAACTGCACCCTAATAGGTCAGGTGGTCTGCCAAAACCCGCAGGCGGGGAGGTGCCTAACACGATAGAGAAGATTCAATATGATGCATGAAAAACCCCCGGCGAGTCCGGGCTTACTTCTTAAAAGCGTTAGAGTTACTATCTGAGCTTAAAGTTTTTAAATTTTGTTTAAGTAGAAATAGTTTATGACCGTACCCTCACGAGCCTCCGATCGAGTTCCAGGCTAAATCAAAATCGACATGCAATAATCGCTAAAAAACTATGAAAAGCAGGAAAGTCCTTAATCGCAATCAACATCAGGTAATCAAATCAATTAAATAATTAAATTAATTAAATAAGTGCTCAAACTGAAAGTCCATGTGGCAAGTGCCACTTAATTATACAACCCATGGTATGCAGGAATGTAAAGTGGCCGGGTACCACTGACTACAACCCGGATTCTACTCCTAAGACTCAAGTGACTTTGAGATTTGAGATTCTTCTCGTTCTTCACTTCTTCGCCTTCTTGGAACTCCTTGGATCGTCGAGTCTGGATACCCAAATGAAAAGAAACTCCCCCTGAATAGGGGTGTTATCTTTTCTCTTTGGATACTTAAACTTCATCCTAATTCGGATCTCCAAATGGATATGAACTCTCCCCTAAGGGATGTTCCTTCCTCTTTGGATTCCAAATTGGATGTTTAAACATCTCAATATCAAAGTACTTTAAATAATTTACAACTCAATTCAAATCGAATTACATCAATAGAAATTAAAAATCTAGACTCAACAACCTGCAAGGTTATCCTAATAATCAACAATTATATTTACATCCTAAGCAGTTAATATATTGAAATCTAAATTACTCAAACCAGCCACGCTTGGCCATGCTCTTTTAATTTTAAAGGGGGTCTTAGCATGCTTAGTACTTGTGCGATTTAATAATTATGATTTTGCCCCCTTTATTTAATGCCCTGCATGAGCATGGCCACATGCATAAGATTGAATTAGTACAAAATGTCCCTAGCCTAGGGGTAGGTCTAACGTACAATCAATCACATCACAGAGTGCGGTAAATAATTAAACAATCACATCAACATCAATTACTTAAATCTAACAACCAACATGCAATGAAAACCACGGAAAACTCGGCACATGCAAGTAGCAGAAAAGTAAACACCGGTCTAGCCTAAGATTAGAGTTGGTTGTCCTAGCAAACCATCTAAAGTGTGTGAGGTAGGCTGTGTGGTTTTAATATGTCCTAAATAGGCACTTGATTGAAGTTGCTTAAAGTTCTGGTTGGTTGAAAGGCTTGAGGGAGATTTTAATTGAAGTTTAAGTCTTAATGATTTAAAATTGATTTAGATTGTTTATTGGATACCACCTTTGTTGCACACCGAGGCCATGAAGTTTATTTCACCTTCCTTAGGGCTAATTTAATAGTATCGTAGGCCTGTGTTACCCAGTGGTACCCGATATAATTAAGTGATTCGAGTTTGATTAATATTTGAGAGTTAATAAATTTTATTCAAATTGATTGGTTGCTGGTTTTAAGTTTAAATTAATATTTTCTGGAATTTTGAATGATATGTTGAATTTTGGGATTTTCTGGATTATTTTAATGATTTAATTTAAGGGTCAAAATTTGACTTTTTAATTTAAAATATTTTCTAGAAAGTTAATATTTATTAAAATATTAGACCTTAATACGATCAGTTAGACAGTAAGTACGCTGAAATTGAATTTTTCTAGATTTTATTATAAAGGTTTGAAGTTTTGACTTGAATTTAAACTAAGTTTGACCAAAAGCTGACTTTTTTAAATTTGATTGATTTCTGGAAATTTAATATTTTTAACAAATATTAGACCTTAAGATGAGTTGTATGCCTTTGAGTTTTCTTAATTTGGAGTTTATTTGAATTAGTTATGAATTTTTAAAGTTTCGAGTATTTAATGAATTATTTAAATTGTTTAATTAGAGACCCTTTTTATGATTTGAATCCAAATAACCTCCAAACTTCTGGAAATCAACTCCAAAGGTCAGGAATGACCTAAGGAGTGATCTCCAAGTGTTTGAGAAATTTTTGAAAATTTTAATTATTTTTTAATTAATTAAATTAATTAAATATTAAATTTTACTTAAAATTAAATTAAGATGAAATTTGATGTCCAATCAAGGGGCTTTTATTTTTCATTGATTAAGGATTCAATTCTGGTCAGTTTGAGGTCTTATTTGTAATTTTTGGATTTAATCTTGATTTATTACATTTTATGGAAAGTTTAAAGGCTTAATTAAGCTTTGATTTTGATTAAATTAATTGATGGGCTTAATGACTTTAAAATTCAGTGGAAAGTTTTCCTAAGGATGAGAGTGTTACTAAGTTCAAGTGTTCAAAGTTTCAAGTCAATTGGAGATAAATCCTAATTGTTAGAATTTTTCTAAGTTTTCTAAACCAAGTCCTTAATAATGTCCCTAGGCTTAAGTAGGTTCAAACCAATGTTCCACTAACCCTTGACATAACATGATAAGCATACATGCAAATACAATCAAAATCAATCCCTAGATCTAAGAAAATACTAAAACTAGGTGCGAGTGTGTGCATCCTAAGCATGCAAATTAAAGGAAGTTAAATCAACTTATAGATTAACCAATAAGCAAATATTAACAATATTTGTTCATTGATCAATCACCACTCCCCATCAATCCTATCCAATCAAGCTTAATCTAGGTTTATAACTTCAAGGGATCTCTCAAAACTTAAGAATTTAAATGTATATAGTTTCAAAATATACTTAAAAAAAAGGGTATCCATATATATAATCCTATATATAGATATAGATTTTAAAATTAGAATACTTAAAATATCATTAAAATAAATTTAAAATTTAAATGAGAGATCCATCACTCAACTTTGAAAATAAATTTTAATATTTTGACAAATACTTAATATAATAATCAATATAACATTAATTAATTATTGAAAATATTAGGATAATTCAAATTATTTGAAATAATCAAGGTTTTAATTCTTAAAATTAATTCTAAATTAAAATATTTCAAATTCTAGATATTTTAAGATATTACCTATATTTTATGAATTAATTTGAGTTTTATTTGAATATTTCAAATTTAAAGTTAGTTAATATATTTTTAAAAAAAATTAATTGATGTTTAAAATAAATCTTAAAGTAAATTAAGTTAAAATTTTAATCTTTCTAGAGTTTTAAAATTATTCTAAGAAAAAAAAATTTAAAAAAAATTTGAAATTATTTTAATTTAATTTATATTGAATATTAATTAATTAGTTGAATCTTAATCAATTAAGAAAAGGATAAATATTTAAAATATACTTTTTAAAATAATTTTTAATTTTATTCTAAAAAGTTTTTGAAAGAATATTCTCTGATTTTTTTTAAATAATATTTTAAATATTTAAGAATGTTTAACATATAATCAATGAAATAATAATTAAAAGTTTTAAAATTAATTAAAGTATGTAAGATATATCAAAATATTATTAATATTAATAATATTATTATTATTAAATTATAGATTTTGAAATTCTGAATTTTTTATATAAAATATATGTATCTTGAGTTTAAAATTATTTTTAAATTGATTTTAGAATTTTCTGTACTTAAAAAAAATTAAATTAATTTAAAACCATTTAATACAGCCGGCGGCACCGCTGGCACCTGGCTGACACGTGGCAGCTGATGGTTTGCGGGTCAAGAGAAAAAATGGCGGCGGGCAAATCATTGCCTGAAACAGCGGCGGGCCCACGCATTTTCTACTTAATCCAGTCAGCAGACGCCGTCGATCGTCCGATCTTCCACTGTCTGGCGTGGACGGCGTTGGTCGAGTCGGATAGAAATCCATCCGCGGGATCTGGTTTGCGGTTTCAAACAAACCGCAGGATAGCGTAACCTGAACCGTTGATCATGAGATCAACGGTCCAGGATTGATGCAGTTCAGGCGGTAGCGAACTAAGCCCTAGAACCTTATTTTGATTTCGTTCTCACAATCTACTCAATGAAACTTAAAGAAAATTTAAACATAGGTTTAGATGATGAAGAGCATTGATGTGGATCTTTTTTAACAGATTAAAACGAGCTTTTCAAAAAGCTATTTAGCCTAGTGTATCCTATGCTAGGGTTTCGCTTTTCACCTTGATTAGTGGATGGATTGAACCGTTTTTTGTATCTCTGAATTTGTAGATTGTCCACGTTTAATGTTGTAGAAGACTTCTCGAGCTGGCGACGTCTGGATTGAGTGGAATATGTGTTGGACGAATTTTGTCTTCGGGTGGCCAGAGGATCGTCGCCGGCGAGCTTCCCACGGTTGGGTTTCAATTAGGAAGTGAGGAGGAGCGTCTGGAGATTCCAAAACAGATCAAGATAGGGGCTTGAGGGCTTGAAGATGGTGAGAGAGCGGATTGAATGGAATGACGGCTCAAAATAGGGTATTCCCCTATTCAAACATCCTCAGGCCATTTGGATGGCTAAGATGAACTTGGATGACTGCTAGGATCATGACACCTGTCCAGAGGTAGGTAGGAGCAGGAGCCAAGGACGAGTATAAGGACAGGTAGCTGAAAAAGGCGTTTTTGTCCTCACATACACATGTGGAATTGATTTGGACTGTTGGATCTCTATCCAAGGGCTAAGAAGCAAACTAGGAAGGTTCTGGAGCCTTGTGGGACTGCTGGAATGGTTTGAAATAGAAGGTATAGAGTGTTTAGAGCCAACCTAACCCTTGAAAAAGTTTATTTGACCACTCATTGACTATTTGACCAGTCAATGGGTCAAAATGGATGAGGTGGCAGTAGGGAGACTCCATAGAGCTGGCTTGAATGGATCAACTGATTTCAAAGTGGGTGAATTAGCTTGTTAGGCCTAATTTGACCACTTAAAACCCATTAGAATGATTTGTTGACTTTGTTGACCAGTCAACAGGCAATGGGGAGCTGAGGTGGAAAATATGACACCTTGAATGCTGATTGGATAAATTGGAAAAGGTTTAATGTTGTCTATTTGAAGTTTGAATGAATTAGATGCATGTAGGTAGGGATTTGACCATATTTAAAGGTTTGACTAAGTCGAAATTCATAGCATTTGACTTATTATGTATTTAAATGAGTTTAGATCATGTATGAAATTGAGGTTAGGAGTTTGATAGAGTTTGAACAAATTGATTCATTAAGAGTCATTAATTTGATTCAAATGAGTCAATTTTGACTAAAGTTGGACTCAGTTGACTAAGTCAACTGTTGACTGGGTCAATGGGTCTAGTCAAATCCAAATCATTGGGGAATGTGATCAAAGAAGTTTGAATGGGTTTGAAGCTGATGTGGAGCTTGATTCAAAATGAATGAGCTTAAGGGTTGAACAGGTCAACCTAAGTTGACTTGGTCAACCAGGTTGACCCAGGGTTAGGGGTTAAGCTCAACAGGTTTGAAATGATGAATGGGGTCTGGTAGAAGTGGTTGCAAAGTCTGGAAGGGTCATTTAGATCAAATGATATGTTTTGGCTCTTAAAGGGTTTAATGGGTCAACTGGGTTGACTTGGTCAACCAGGTTGACCCAGGGTCAGGGATTGGGTCCGATCAGTTTATAATGACATTCTGAGTCTGCTGGTGGTGGTCTCAAGGTCTGGAGAGATCATTTGGTCAAAATGACCTATTTGGGCCCTTAATGGGCCTTTTAGGTCAACCCTGGTTGACTTGGTCAACCTGGTGGGTCCAGGGTCTGGAAATGGGCTCAACAGATTTGAAATGATATTTGGAGACCAATGGTGGTGGTCCCAAGGTCTGAGGAGGTCATTTGGTCAAAATGATCTGTTTTGACCCATAAAGGTCTGTTTGGTCAACCCAGGTTGACTTGGTCAACCAGGTTGAACCAGGGGCTGGAAATGGGTTCAACAGGTTTGGTTTGATGCTTAAAAATTGTTGGAAGTGGTTCCAAACAATTTAGAGGTAATATAATTTGAAAAGTGCATTTGAACCCTTAAGGGGTATTTTGGTCATTTTGATCCCTGGTCAACTAGGGGTCAAATTGAGTCCAACAAAATATAGTTTAATGCTCAATGGGTCATATTCAAGGGTCTGGAAGTGATTTGAGGCTTTGGAGAAAGCTCCAGGATCAAAATCCACTGGGTGGTAGGTCCAGTGGCATGGACTGTAAATATTTGAAGGTTTTACAGCCTTTGAATTTCAATTCAGTTTCTGGGGTTAGAGATCTCAGAATGAACTCAAATTTGGAGGGTTGCCTCTATAGACATGTCATATCAGTGTGGAACTGATAGATCTTGAATCAGAGATCATTTGATAGGGTTTTGAGATGTTCAAAGATTCACTAGAAAAGGCTTTTAGGACTTAGACCTTCAGCCTTAGAATTGAGTCTGGAAATCTGGATTTAAGTTGGAATTTGAATTTGAATGATTGGATTTGAATTACCCAAATCATTCATGATCATTTAGAGATCATAAATGATAGGATAGGATTAAAGTTTGATCAAAGGTAGAATCCGGGTTGAACTAGAGTTTGGATTTTGAACTGGATTGAATTCTGGATTTTGCTCAAGGTTTGAATTGAGGATATGGATTAAAGTCTGGGCTGTTCTAAAGTTTGAATAGATTTGAGGACTGGATAGATCTAAGATCTAGGAGGATCCTAGGACCTAAATTGATCTAGTGAAATCCTAGGGTCCAGAGTAGATCCTAAGGACTGAAATCTAGGAAACTTTTAGAGTTTAGGAAACCCTAAAGTCTGGGATCTAGAAGGTTCTTAGGATCTAGAATAGATCCTAATGGATTCTAGGAAGATCATAGGGTCTAGATTGATCCTAAGATCTAAAATCTAGGAAAGATCCTAGGATCTAGAATAGTTTGGAAATTTGATTGATCTGAGATCAGGGTTGATTTGAATCTGATTGATCTAGGATTAGATTGATCCTAGGGTTAAGATTAATTTGAAGAGATCCTAGGGTCTAGAACATATCCTAGGGATGGAAATCTAGGAAAATCCTAGAGTCTAGATTGGTCTTAAATTGTATTGATCTGGGGTCAGGATTGATCTGGGGTTTGGATGGGTCCTACTGACCTCATACAAAAATGAGGTCAACATCCATTTGTGAATCTCAGCCTTCACCTTTATCATATCCACCATGCACCTATCAAATACCACAGGGTCATCAATGTTACCTATTGTATACATCTTCTGACACAAAAAATTCTACATCAGCTGCATTCATTTATTGCACGACCTTCTTAAAATTTTCTCTCAAATGACGTAAATAGTGGCGATGTGCAGCATCAGGAAATATTTCTCGGCATTTTTTGATAATGGATGAGAAATTGAGAAACAATCTTGTTCTCTGTTTACATATGATGTGAATTATGCTATATTGTTTCCATTAATTTTGCTCATTAATCTCTAATCTTCTATTAAGTTGCTTCTTTGTAAGATATTCTTGTTGTTCTGTTCTTTTCCCCAAATCTTTTTTTCTTTTATTATTTATCTTGAGATAAGTCAATTGATGTTTTGTTTTGAAAGTTTTTGTTTTAATTATACTCAAGTTATCATTTCATTAAGTTGGATTAAGTCTTAGAATTAGCAAAACTATGTTTGGATGAGTGATGAGCAAATGAGAAACATTTTTTTTCTTTTTTCATATGATGTGAACTATGCTCCGTTGCTTCTATTAAAATATTTAATAAGATGTGTAATGCACATTAAAAATAATGTATATAAACTTAATAACTTAAAAAAGAACAATAACCTCAAATAAAGATGATAAAAACAATTGTCAAAACATAATACAACTTGGAAGACAATGTTTCTTATTAGTTCATGACAGTTAATTTGTTGAAGAAGCGATTTAGCTTAATTCTCTTAACTTTAAATCCACAAAAGTGGAAGCAATATATAATAATATTTTAAAGATTGTCCAATTAAAGGTGAGAAAATGTCAAACCTTTTATTTGTGCCATGGGCAACGGGAGTACAACATTGATTGGCAACAAAATCTACCCATTGAATGACCTATGACTATCTATACGCTAACAAAGACGATGGCTATCTTTCTATTAATCCTAAATCATTAACTCTTTAAAATCAATTATACAATATGAATATGCTTAAAACTTTAAACATTTTTAAAAGTCATTAAACTACTATTCTTCGGCTTCATTAACTACTCAGCAATTATCCTTTTATATACGTTATTCATATTTATGTAATACCTAATTTTTTATTTTTCTATGAAATTTATCTTTACCTTAGATGGGCTCACCTGAAAGACACGATCATATTTTTTGGGTTGATTTATCTAAAAAAACAAGAGATTGAAAAGAAGAGGAAGAAGAATACACAAGAAATTTTTGTTGAGGAGAAGATCATGTCAAATTCAAAGAAGAAGAAACTCCACATAGATGAGAGAAATCCACAAGTCTTTACAAGCTTCAGCATGAAAAAAGATTATATTGGCCTTGAGAGGATAAATAGAAGACTTGTGAATATTTTGGATGGCCTAAAATTGCACATAGGCGTTTTTAATTCTTTGGAACAAAAAGAAATTGTTCAATTTATCTATGATTTGCAAACCAAAGGAAGGAAGAATAAACTTGGAGGTATGTTCAAAATTGATTATTTTTTTTCTTTTTCATCCATTTATAAAGTTTTTTTTATATATTCTTACTATATTTGTAGCATCATATTTGAATCTACTTATATGAACAAATATTAAACTATGATTTCATATTCATATTTATTTGAGTTTTGACATATATAGTTGCTTATATTTTTCTTAATTAGTTCCTTGATTAATTTGTGTAAAAGTATAAAAGTTAGTTTTTTAATCAAATGATAGCTAACTTTATTAGCCTTCTTAAATCATTTTAGTTTTCTAAGCTCATGACATTGCAGCTTTGTTGGAAAAGGAAATTTTGAAACTAAAAAAGACTCATTTGTAGGAAAATAGAGGCACAATCTAATGAGAATGATTATTGACTTCTCTCGCTTCTTGTTGAAAGAAGTTGAAAACACACTAGAATAGAACATTCCTTTGGAGGGTTCAAATACTAGCCAATTACTTTGATAATATTTGGAGAGTAATGGAGCAGTCCCAATAATTCAATAAACTTTTGATTGCTAGAATCAAATCCAAATCAGAGTGCTTGTGAAGCAAATTGATGTTTTGCTTTGTTGTGTGGCTTCACATGATTCTTATCTTTGCTGGTTGTTAGTTTGTCGAGGATTATGTATCTAAACAGTTTGTAATTATTGTTTCTCTATTGCTATATGATGTGGTGCGTATTCTTGGCATTATCTATTGCTTATAGGCAAATGTGAATCATTGAATAATTGTATCTTACGTTTGATACAACTGTATTATTCACTTTTTTTTTTCTTTGTTGCAATTCTTATGGTTGCCATGACTTTGGACATTATGTTGCATATTTTTTTAAAAAGAATTTACTTTCTTGTTGTACTTGCCACATGTTATAACTCCTAATAAAATGATTTCTTACTTCGTCTGCTTATGTTTTTAGTCGAGAATAAATTTTTTATTACATAACAGTATACTTATTCGAAACATAATATGATTGTTGTATACAACTGTGTGCTTACAATAATAATAATTTATTTAAAGTAAAAAAAGTGCATGTTTTCATACATATAATTTGATATAGTTTAAATATTAAAAAGGTATAAAGGTAAACGTAGTTAAGATGTTAAAATTAAGACCTATATTGCTTTTGTTCTCCATTAATTTTTTCTATTGTTTTGCTTTCTCTAAGAATTTTATAAATTTAGTGAATAAAAAGTTGTATTAACAACGTGCCATCAAAATTTATGTTGCTTTTTTTAATACTTATCTAAGCATATGAGATGTTTATATTTCTTGGTTATTTCTTTAGAATTTAATCTTATCTTATCATTTATAGCAGTTTAAAAAATTCAAATTTTTTCTTAGATCATACATATTCTGAACAAAAAAATGGATGCATGGCAAAGGATGGATGACAATACAATTCGGATGTTGTTATAACTTTGCGGTTATAATTTGAACTTTTTTTCTTTGTTGATTTTAAAATAAATATAAAACTAACAATGAAGTTAATTACAGGAAAAGAATGGAATCCCTCATAGTATCCTTCGTAATGTGATTGATTAATTACATCGCATGTTCTGCCTATTAATTATGTACTTAATACATGCATTATTAATATATATGAACCTGGTGACTGCATATCGCCTCATATTCATAGTCATGATTTTGTAAGGCCATTTTCTACTGTATCATTTTTAAGCGAGTGTAATATAATGTTTGGACACACGCTAAAAATTGTTGGACCAGACGAATTTATTGGATCAGCATTAATTCGCCTTCCAGTTGGGTAAGTATAAGATATTATTTTTCGTCCTATCATATTTTAATATTTTTTTGCTAAGTTATATAGTAAACTCTTCTATGGATATTAAATAATTTCATATCATCTAAAATTTTAACTTCTAAAATCAAATATTCAGATATATGTTTGTCTTTAATGGTAATGGAGCTAATCTTGCTAAGCATTGTATTCATGTAGTTTCTTGCAAAAGGTTTCATAATTTAAACTCATTTTCAATTATACGTCTATCTTGAATTCTTAATGTACTAATTTTTTTTCTTAAACTGTATAGGATTTCTGTTACTTTTAGAAAGATGTACAAGGCTAAGCGGCCACATAACTTCAAGTTTGATTCAAACTTACAAAATATAAAATATTTTGATTTGAGTGATGCTTCAGAATCATACCATACAAATAAAAAGATGCCTTTAAAGAATGACAATATCTAATTTTTTTTCTTTATAATGATTCCATTTACATATGAATATTTTCAATGCAAATACTATATTTTTTCTTTTATATTCACTTAACAACTGATATATTTCGTGACTGATTAGTAGGATTATCGTTATTGTGATACTCAAGCTATTTTAATTATATATTTTTTAATATTGTTTATATAGCATATATATATATAATAATGAAGTTCATAAATTACGTTATTCACTATGATATTTAATTTTTTATTATAAAGAAAATTTTGGATATATTTTATATATATATATATTTTTATTAATGTTAGCTCAACCTTAGTTTGTTGTATGGGAATGTCATTGTTATTAATTTTTTTTAATATTTTCTCAATATGAAAACAACTATGTAGCATGAATTATTTTCAATTTTCGGTCATCTTTAAGATACTTTGCATCATACTTTAATATGATAGTTTTTAGGCATCCTTACAAAATAAACTTTTCAAAAAATTCCATATTAGGCATTTAGTTTATGATTTTGATGTAATGGATTTATCAAATCATACTATTTGTGTTTCTGATAAATTTTGGATGCTTGCATTATTGCTTTTATTGTAGATATCTTTTAATCTAATACCCTTTGTCTTTAGGTAATAGCCGATAATGGAATCAACTCATTACTAGAGAAATTTAGCTATTTGTTTTATGTCGTTGCATATGAATATGATCAAATTTCTTAGTTATTAAAAAAGCTGCAATAATTCTGAGAGGATGTTAAGATACATATGGAGCTGGAACCAAATATTCAAATCATTTCAAAGAGAAAGAAGCTATTACTATTCACTAAAAGAACAAAAAATCTGGAATGGAATGGGAAGCGTAACATGAAACAAAATAAATCTCCTCCTAAAATATATAAATTAATGAATTAATGTGACTGTACAAGTACCAGAATCTTCCTGGTCATAGGTGTGTAAAAGAGAATGTTGATTAACATCTCTATTACTACTCTTTGCCATAATCTCGTAGCCTTCAGCTTCGTCATCATCATTAGAGAGCTTCTCCACCAGTTCTTCCCAATCAGACTTTGGCTCCATATAACTCATATCATTCTGTTCATAATCAAGCGGGATGTAAATTTCTTCATGGGGTTCTTTATTCGAACTGAAATCATTATGCTTAGTCATCAAGTGTGCTGTCTTCTCGACTGCATCCTTGTACTCTCTATCAAGGGATTGATCCCTTACAATTATCGGTTGTGTTGGAGGGATCATAGAATCATAGCTTTCTTGCATTCTCTGAGAAAAGACTAGTTAAAATTGCAAATTGATGTGCTATGAAATGTAGTTGTATCAAGCATTACAGCATTAAGTTCTCTTTACTTACATCTAAAGCCTTTTGAGCTTCTCTTTCTATCCAAACAAGTGAATGATCATACATAGCATTACAAGATAACACGATGTGTTCAAATCTTCCTTCGACGGGAATAGCAGTCTTAACATCAGGAGGCATTCTCCCACAGCTGCATATGCGGCATTGATTGAAGTCAGTTTTAGCTAGAAAGATTATTGTTGCAATAGATTAGTTAGAGAACAGTGATTTAAGCTCAAACTATCAGTAAATTACTTCTTCAAATAGATGATGAATCAAACTATTTTCAAATGTTTTTCAGAGGACATTTTCAAGCAGATTATTAGAAATGAACATCGTCATAATTCCATGGCAAATGTAACTCCTAGTCCTATTTTAATGTTCAAACACCAAGTTAATGAAAATGAAAATTTCATCAAGCAATATGGAGCAATTGAATTAAATTTTACACCAAAGTAATGGTAGTAGCTCCAAATGTAGCAGAACTTTAGTGAGATGGGCACAAAACAATAGCAGAATTGCAATCGATTTATGCAATAGTGATAGGATATTTTAAAATTTATTTCGTACAGTCATGCCAAAACCACTCAAATGTTATTAATCAGAACACTGACAATTACAGGTTAACAATGGAAAAAAACTAGGACTATTTGAAGGCACTTGAATTGATAATTAGGTAGCAGCAATTCAACTTGAAAGTTAACCTGAAGTCTCTTAATGGCCTTTCCGTCCATATAAAAAAGGATGTGGGTTTAGATCCCTTTGAACAGTTTTGGAGGTCAAAGCAGTGTGAAGCACAAGAATAAGTGAGCATCAGAGTACGAGTGAACGGAGCCAAATTGAACACAACTCATTAATGGCTTGTGAGGCAAATTTAACGAGCACACAACCCAACCTCGAGTCATATATATAAATATAAATAATATTATTAGAATAAAATTAAAAAAATTAACAAATTACCATTCTCTAGCATTATCGAGATTGATAAGCTACTCGTAGAGTTTGAGCTTTACTGGAGAGCTCAAGCTCGAGCTAGAAAAAATTAGTCCAGTTTACCTCAAGCTCAAATGTGAATTGTTTGCACTCATACGTGGGCATGATTATAACTAACTATTGAAGAAGCAACAATATCAAAATTTTATTTCTTTTTTCTTCTATCCTTTTTTGAAAGATCTAAATTTATTGCAAATCTTTAACATAGACCATAAACTGTTAGTCGTATTGATCGGCAGTAGAGCAATGTTTCTAAGACTTTATACCTGCATGGCCTTCTCTCAATAATATGATATATTCGACCTGGAGCATAAAGTCTTTTTGGGTCTTTGAGCATTTTAACCTCAGGCATGAAAGTATCCCTCATGCAAACTAGAAATAGCAAGCAAGGTAAGCTGTCCCAATAAAAAAGAAAGAGATCTAAGTGAAAAAGGATAATAACTTCCCCAAAAAAAACTGCAATTTAAAAATATCATGCTTACCAGAAAATAGATCCAAAGATATGTTCTAAGGGTGTCGGTGTTCTTGGCAAGAAATCATCCTGAAAAATCACATGAGAATTTCAACAAGTATTTAATCTAAGAAAATCATATCATTTTTGAACCAGAGGTAGAGACTCAAAAATGACAATAAAGAACTTGAGCAAATGCAAGCATATTTTTTATGCTTATTTTCATCACTCAATTGCATTATTTTTGCCAACCAAAAACAAAAGTACTCGCCGTGAAGCCTCATTTAGCATATACGTAGTATTTGTTATAGACTCGAAAATAATCCCGCGTCGAAAAATAAAACAAAAGTTCAATATATTGATAATGGTCGTTGCTCATTTACAAACTGATGTAAACTTTGGAGTTGATAGTTACTCATTCGTTAATGTGTTGGGAAATAGGTGAGGCATAATTCAAACATTGAGAATAAATAAAATAGAAAGAAGATAAACCCATATAATACACTAATAATTTTGAACAAATTCACCCAATTAATAGCCACATCTTACTGAAGCCATAACTATTAAAAAAAAAAAGCCATAACTGATTTTGATTGTGTAGTTTTAATAGCCCTTAGCCATAATATATCTAAATATCATCTGAAGACACCCCCCAAATTAGGGCAATCACAAAATTCAATGAAATCTCCAAAATAACTTTGATGAAATAATTCACAAATATTGGACACCTTCCGGAGGATCCCTGTTCCCCTCGGAGCCCATTATAACTTAACCAGAAAGGTCTCATATATGGATATGTGTAAGATATTTCTTTGTTGGATAAAAATTAAGCTCCACAACTTAATATTCGGTTCCATTTAGAACCATGGATTCTTCCTTTTTGTAACTAGCCTCATAAAGCTCTCATTCCATACTTCTTCATAATAGCTATCATAAAAGCTCCCATTTAGTGTTTAGCATTGATTCAAAGCTCTACAAATTCTCCCAAAATTCTTTCAAATTTAGATATTTAGTTTCCAAAGATAAATCTAGTGAAAGAAAAAACATAATTTTAAAAAAATGTGCTTTCCATCAACTAACAATCAAATGGCCGAAGAAGAAACAAAGTAGCAGCACCTGAAGCACGACAGAGTGTATGACATCGGCGTACTTGACTGCCAGGTCAATCGACATACACCTTGCGGGCGCCACAGCATAGCACCTCACCCTCTCCCTCGCAATGCCACCAAACCTGTCCAAGCAATTAACCGCCACCGCAGCCATCATCGCCGCCACCCCTGCACCTAACGAATGCCCGGCGAACACCAGCCGGCACTCCGGCCCGGCTTCCATCAATACCCTTCGCAGTGTCTCTGCCTCACGGTTCAGAACCCAAACAGCCGCCTTGAGCAGCCCCCGGTGCACGTAGCCTCCATCAAAATGCTGGGGCTCGGGTCTGTTGTCGAGCAGGAGGCGGTAATCCGCGCCGCGGCCGAGGTTGAGACCTCGGACGGCGAGAACGACCTCGGAATTGTAGCGGTCGAAATAGATAAGGTAAGGAGGGCAGCGGTCGGCGGTGTCAGCGTAGGTGGCGCGGCGGATGACGGAGGAAGGATCGATGCGATAGCCGAAGGGGAGTGGAGCCCAGCGAGGGTGGGAAAGATCGTCTTCGTAAGAAGCGAGGATGGCGCGGCAGGCTCGGGGGATGGGGGCAAAATCTGGGGCGGAGGCGGGAGGCCATGATGCGCTGTCGTGGGCACCGGCGTGGGAGCAGCGGCGCCAAGCCCATCGGGCGCACGTGGCGCATAGAACGCATTCGAGGCCGCCGCAGCAAGCTGCTGGCATCTGACGAGGGTGGCGAGCTGCGATTGGGTTAGGGTTTTGGGAGAGGACGAGGGAAGAGGTGGAGAAGAGAGGTTTGTCATTGAAAGGGGAGGAGGGTGAAGAATAGACTTTGAAGAAAAAAAAGTAATCTCCTTTTCTTCTGTTCTAGAAGGAGTAGGAGGAGGAAGAGAAGGGAAGTAGTCTGGGATATGACGGGAAAGTGGGAAAATGATGGCGCGCAGCCGCTGGTCGAGAGTTTGAACTTTGAAGACGGACGTTGAAAAATGGTCACGGGACTCGTGGAAGTTTCCGTCCGCGTAAATTTCTAATGTTCTTCTTTGCCCTCCAAGGAAGTAGTCGAGCAGAGCTCGAGTCATTTTAGATTTTAGATTGAGATAGAAAACTCACCGAAGTAAAGTAAGAAAATTTTGTGTTGTATCTTCACGCGAGAATGGAACCGCCAAAATTTTTATGAGGAAAACTCGGGAATGATAAAAATTATAGGGTCTAATCAGTTAAAATAACTCCATTTTATTTGTATTGACTAGAAAGATATGCCCGTCGAGGATAGGATTACAAGTGTATGGGTTGCTCATAAGAAAATTCCAAAGTTGATAAGGGATGAGAGGAATTCATATGATTGCGGCCAAGCCATAATAATCTAATGATGGTGATCAAGCAACATATTATGATGGAGGTTAAGAGGTCAAGTGTCGGTGATTGAGCAACGATAGTCCGACAATAGTGGCTGAGCAATAGTAATCCAATGATAGAAGTTAAGTGACAGCAATGATGGTGGTGGTTCAACAACAACGGTGGTTTTAACGATGAGTGCTCGACAACAATAGTCAGGGGGTGGAGACCCAATAGCAGAGTTCAGACTACGACATTTTGATAGTGGCAATTCAACAGTAGCAGCCTAGTGGCAATGGTCCAAAGATAGTGACCTAATAGAGGTAGTTAGGCAATAGTCGGATGATGTTGGTATGATAGTAGCGATTGGGCGGTGATCCAACGATGGCAATCAAGTGGCAATTTGACAGTGGTAATCAGCTAATGGTTCGACGATTATGGTCTGATAGCAGCAATTAGGTAATGGTCCAACAATTTGCCTGATGTTAGCGATTAGTTAGTGATCCGATAGTGGTAGAGCTCTGGGATTCTTCGTGTCTTTGAACTCTCTTAAATTTTAAGCTAGGGTTCTCTTCATATAGAGATTATGGTCCAATATATAAAATTTGAAAGACATGTTGTTCCATAGATATATCCAAAATTCAAAATACTCCATCAAATTGCTCGTATTGATTCCTTTAATCATAAAGCATTCTTTCAGTGTTTAAGTGCTTTAATGATATCGAGATTAAGTGATATCAAGCTCATTGGATTCGTCTCACCAAAATGCTCGATTTGGCTATAAGCATGTAAAATTTGAAGATTATTCATCCCTAACTAATTTTTGAAATCTCTAATATATATGATCTAAGTATTTGATATCGGCTAGTTCAAATTTAGATCGGACCAACCATATATGAGTAGGTGGGTTCATCTCATCCGGCCACTCAATTCGATTATAAGTTTGCTGAAATTAGAATTTAAATATTGAATTAAATTTTGAAAGTTTTTATATTAAAATTCATGTTTGATGAATAACATTTTTCGGTGGCACATTAATATATATTGAAAAATAATTTTTAATTTATATTTTTATATTATATCCAGATAAATAATTTAATATTATTAATATGATTAATTCGTTGACACATATTTTTTTACTAGGTATGTCCCAAAAAACTTGTCCTATTGATAAAGCATGGGAAGGAGGGAGCAACGTTGGGCTTTTCGGTGATAGGAACAGCATGCAGGATGCTACGAACTATTAGTTTTGTGTGAAATCTGATTGTGTCGATCAATCGGGTTATATTGTTACCTTGGATCTCAAGTCAATTTCTCATACTAGCTAGGGGGGTCCTGAGATGCCCAGAATCTAATTTAGAAGAATTATTCTTTTATCTTTTAATAAGTAATTATTAGAATTATTTAATATCATCTATCAGTAATAAATAACAAAAATAGATTTTATAATTCAAAACATTAATGTACATATATGTATTCATTCTTAAAAATCATATACACTTCTCAGGATATATATAATCATATCACAACTACTTTGTTATGAGTACAAAAGAATAATTAGAATAAAAAGACTTCTAACTAGCCTCACACTCCTACTCCCCTGCCCTGACCTAAAATCATTTAACCACATATAATGAGCTAAAAAATTTAGCAGGTCACCAAAATCTATTATTGAATTCAAAACACGATAAAGGAGTAATATGCATGTGAGGGATCAAATCATAGTTGTAGCATTCATATGATCATTGAATCAGTGTAAAAATAGTAAAATTCACATGCAATAGTAATATAATATATAAATAATAAAACACTATGATACTAAAGCAAGTAAAGTGGTAAACTAGTATGAGCGTCAAATCTATAAAGTAATCTTTGTATCAGTAATACCAATAAGTACATAAATCATATAAAGCATCAAAACATCGGTAAAGACTATCAAAATTAAATCAATGTAGTAAAATCATATATGAATGTACACATATTATCCAGGCATTCTAAATCGCATGCGCAGTATGCTACATGCTTAGTATCAATATAATGAATAAGTAGTATCAAATAGTATCAATATTTAAATTGATAATAATAATAATCTAGTGGCAGGACTAGTAGAATAATGTAATAACAGTAAATCTATACAGTAACAATGAATATGTATAATAATAAGAATAATACCGCAAGAACATACATTTCAGTAGTCATACTAAACAAGTAAAAAGTCCTGTCTATCATGATGTTTTTTAATATTGTATCAGTGTTAGTAAACCGTTGGCTCAGTAAACAGAGTCAACACTCTTTGCCCATCGATACAATAATCATTTCCTTATAACTCCCAATCAGTGTATCACGTGAATCAGTAGAGGATAACACTAAACTACAGTGTTTAAAGGAAAGCCCGTCAGCCCACCATCCTGTATAGGTCAATCAGTCTCCAACTAATGGGTCAACCAGTCTTTATTTATCTTTTATATTTACATTATTATCACAGTACTATAATAGTAATCTCAATCACATATTCATATTTATTTTCAATGCATTGTAGTAAATAAAGCATAATTGAGCTTAATTAAAAAAAAACTAAAATACCTTAACGATAGACAACAAAAATCATACTGAGAAAAAATTCACATTTTTAAAATTTAACCAAACTAGATATTGTATAAAATAACATTCTGAAGCTTTAGTTGAACTAAATCACTATTTTTAGACATCAAAATAAATTTCTGAGTAGACAAAAATCATTATATTTTTAAAATCACCCAGTAAAAAATCTTAAATAAATACTCAAAATATTCATAATCTCAATCTCTATAATATATAAAAAATTACGTGGTAAAAGTTTTACCAATATAAAATTATTCTCTTTTTTCGTTAATGGAAACACAAATTTGATCAAAAAAAATATCAAAAATATAAAATCTTTGAAATAAAAAATAGGTTAATGATTCTTTACAACGAGACAAGTAAAACTCCCAACAACGTCAACGGACAAAAATCACTCTGAGACCTCTAAAACCTAGCTTTATTTTTCTCTCTCCTCAAAATTCTCTCGTATTTCCTCAAACCACCCTCTGTTGCCGAAAATACATACAAAAGGCTTTTAAAATCTTTTTAGTGCTTAAGAGATTTTTATAAAATTAATATTTTAATATTTTATAATTAATTTAATTCATTTCTTTTAGTTTAAAATTCAAATAAATCATTTTAGTAAAAAAATTATAGAAAAATATCTATAAAATAAATCATTTTATTTAAAAAATATCGGTGAAATTGGTTTGTAAAATGGACACCTGATGGTCCCAAAATCTCTACTTGTACCGAGAGGTGCTGATTTCTTAAGAATTTTTATCGGTGCCCAAAAATTGTGTAAAATTTTGTATAATTAAAATACTATAATCTAAATGCTATGGTAAAGGCGGTTTATGATTTGGACTTATAATAACTCCAAAAATATTTCGCAAAGTCAAAATACTGGATATTATAGGTTTGCTTGGGTTCAGGAGCTTTGCACATAAAAAATTTTCCATACAATGCCCTTGTACTGTGTACATGAGCACCTCGGTGCTGTGTTCCTAAGCACCCCTGCACTGTAAAATTTACTATGAGAAATAACAAAGAGTATAGCACCACGATGCTCTAGATTCAGCACTATAGTGTTGTGGAGTGTTGTAACGCTATGGGTTACAGCACCGTAGGATCGGCTGACAGATTGGGATCAAAGGTCTAAGTGTCGCAGCGCTCCAAATATGCACTACAGTGCTGCGAGGCAGACTAGACAGTTTTTTTTTCTCATTTTTCTTAAGGGTGGCTTCCCTTGGTGTTATTAACTTGTCTTTCTCTTTTTGTTTCGAGTGTTAGAACAATGTAAGAAAGAAGAGAAGTAATGAGAGAGTGAGAGAGAAGAGAGATCTGTACTTATTCTCCCAATTTTCATAGTTGATTTCTTAGTGTGGTGTGGCTTCGTGATTTTTTTTCCTATTTTGGGTTTTTCCGCATTAAATCATTATTTTCTTTATTTTTCACTGGACTTTTATTTTTCTTGTTTGTTTTGTTGCAGTGTTTTCCTCTTCTTCATCCCCAACACAAACTAATGCATTCCTTCTACTTTATCTTATAGCCAAGCCTCATCCAAGTCATTCTTCTTCTTATTCTTCACTTCTTACTTATGCCCAAACCAACATTGGTTTACAAGTTAACTTTCTCCCTAATTTTCATAAAGGCACTTCTTCAAATTTGTTCCTAGAAACTTAAAGGATTCCTTTTATCGGTAATATTCGTATGGAAACTATAGATTGGTTGGTTGTGTCATCCATCTTCTTCAAATTATGCAAAATTATAATTGTACCTATCAATTTCTTGAATTCTTGATGAGAACATATGCAACATAATCATACAAACAACAAAATAAATCTACTTCTGAAATTGTAAATTCAATTATGGTTTCCATTGAATATGAATTTGTACGTGGATGATACCCAACCTTACTAGCAGGTTAACATGGTGAGCTGGAACATATAAATAAGAAATGCGAGTGGAGAGAGAGTAGAAAGAGTAGAATAGGAGACTAAAGATCTCAAATTGGTAGAATATTCACTAGTAGAGAATAATCCAAGTCAGAGTCCTGAGGTTCAAGATGCAAGTCCCCTAATTGTTCATCATCACCCCCTATTTATAGGGTTTTAAGGGTTATAACAAATACTATACTAAGAAAAAGTAAAACAAAAAATATAAGCTACACAGAATACTCATATAATGTTACAAGCTAAACTAACATGTGTCGCCTCCTCATAGGCTAGAGGGGGATGAAGTCAATGATAGAGGTCTCTAGGGGCGAGTTCAATGCAATGATTAGGCTCCATGTGAGTTTGTGAGTCAAACTCGGTAAGTGGTCAGGCACGATTGATGACTTATGCAAAAGATCTTTGTCAACCTTAAAGGATAATGTGAATGGGATATTATTGGAATAAAAAAGATTTAAGTCATGCGCATCACAACCCAACCTGATAAGACCCTTAGACAGAATAGGTCGTACCATGTTGGCTTATAACAGGCAAGTTCTAAGATTAAGTTTTGAAAATTATTAAGAATTTTCTTTCAAATATAAACTTTAAAATAAATAACAAACTACAGAGCTACTAATAACATCCAGTATACTGAAAATAAACTCATCAATAAAATCTCTTTTTTTTCTCATCATTAAAATGTATATATAATGATTACACTATAATACACGGCCACATATAAAGAATACATTGCAGAACATAATAATGGCTAACCCTGACTGTATAAAATACAAAAAAGAAAATACCTATACAAACTTAAATCAAATCCTAAACTGCTACTCAATTGGCTCTTTTCCTTTCTAAGATCCTGAAAATAGAAAACAAAATATTTGTGAGTTAACACATCTTGGCAAGCCACATTTATACCGATATGAATTTTCAAATTATCTATTTATTAAAATATTTAATTAAAATTTTTCTTACAATTAATGCACCAAACAAAACTATACTTTTAATTATAAAAAAGTAGAAAAATAAATAAACAAGCACTTAATATCTCAGAAAAACAAGTAACATAATTCCTCCTTATAACTCCCTATGCCCATCACCATAATAGAATGTGCTTATACCACCCGAACATGCTTTTAGGCACCAAAACATGACTTTTTTGCCACCAGAACATGCCTTATAGGCACCAGAATATGATTTTGTTTGCCAACAGAACATGTCTTATAAGCACCATAATATAACTTGCTCATCCGACACCAAGCCACCTTAGAGCTTCTCATTTTAAATAATAAAACACTTATTTAATTGTATTATAGTAATTAAAATATAAATAAACTTATTCTAGAATTTCACAAAATGCTATGACAGTAAGTGATGAAAACTCTAATGAGCGGAAATATAATATTTTAGAAATTAAACAAATTTTTAGAGATTGTGCAGAACTTTTTAAGACTTTAATTATATTATAGTAATACTTTTTTGAGTTCATACTTATTTTTTTAGATAATTAAAATTGCATACTTTCAAAATACCTGGTGTAAAGTTTCTAAAAAAATACATAAATATTTTGAGCTAATGTCTCTACTACATTTAAAAAGATACACGATGAAAGTTTTGCGAGTGTAAAGTTATATTTGTTTTATGGCAAAAAATATAAATTTAATCAAAAAAATCTAGAAAATGACATATTTTTAAAAACTAAGATAGGACAAATGTCACCTACCTCGAACATGACAACTTTTAGAAATGGGCTGTCAACTAAAAAAGACCCAAAGTGGCTCAAAACCTCTTTTCTCACTTTAAAATCCCTCTTTATCTCTCTCTAACTTAACTAATCAAAATAAATAAAATGAGTTGAATAGTGGATTCTGATATTTTTATTATTAAAAATTGCAGTACCGTGGTGGGCACCGAGCGCCCGCAGTGCTTGCCACAATGCTCCCTCAAGAACCTACAACATTGAAGCGGCCAATGTGTGCCAAAGAGCAAAATTAATTTCAAATTTTCTCAGAAGCACTTTTGTCGAGGAGCTACCAACCCTAGTGATGCAATGCCTAAGGAGAAAATTTTTATAAATATGCAAACAATCCCCCGAGATCTACTCTAAAACACAGGCAGACTCTCTTATGCTTACAAAAAATTCTCAAGCACATGCACAAGAGTTTAAAATATAAAAATTTAACTAATTATCATAGAATTGGTTAGGTCATAATAGGTTGAAGTTTACACTAAAACTAGATGTGTTACGGTGTGGTCATGTTCGAATAATTTGTCTTCTGAGTGGATGCCTTTTGTAGCTAGGTTGGGCGAGTTTGAATGTATTGGGGGAGAGTTAGTGAGAGAGGTAGCAGCGAGTGGTGGATCAATAAGGGATCCCCAATTCACCTTGTACAAGGCAAGCTCCATAATAGGCCCATGAGATTTGAGCCTATTGATCCCTTTGAACTAATTAATCCCTCTATAGGTCCCCAATGAAATCCCCAAAGGAATCCTTCTTGAGGGCAAGTATCCACATCAAGACCTGATAGCTACCTATGAAATACTTGTGAAAGCATTCATGAATATACAATTAGTTACCCAATTCACTCGGCCCTTTAACAGGCTAGTGGAAAAAAGGGTGGCTGAATGATATTGAATGTGAGTACCAACTATAAACAAAGAAATAAATCTAGTTTTACTACTTTATTTTACTATACTCTAGTGGACTATAGTAACCTATGATGATAGTGCAATGTGACACCACCTCTAACAAGGCTTTCCCTATAAATTATTGATTCAGTGTTATAAAGGGGTTACTTCTACACTTTAGTGATTAGAGAGCCAACAAGTGTGAGAGATAGATTTTGACACAGTGCTAGCTCATTCCTATGCAAAGATATCAAGGAAGGTCACCTTCTAAGGATATTGGGATCAGGAAAAAGATAGCGGACACCGTTGAGGCAACATCGAGCAAGGAGGTTGATCAATTGATGCTCAGACCAACAGATCCTATCGTAACACCACATGCAAAGAAGGTTAGGGTGAAAATAGGGGAGGTGATGAAATGATTAATATGTTGATTGTAGCAACTATCAATGCTAAGCTAGTTGTTATTGAGGGCCCAAGTCTTTTAGTGGGGGTTATTATAATAGAGGGAGAGGATGAGCTGTCATTGTGGATAAAGAGGTCAAGGTGCAAAGGTCGCCTTCTTTGGAGAAGAAGTAAGTGCATAGGCATCAAAACTTTTTGAAGTAGGTACGCGAAAGTAAGAAATGTTCAATTATTTAAGAATATTACTATTAGGAAAGATGGTACCCACCATGAGAGAGCCTAAAATTTATGTTTTCCCTATTAAGCTATTGCAGCATCCACTGAGGGAGCAAGAAAGGAAAGTTCTAGAGAAATAAGGGACCTTCTGATGTTAGAGGGGGACAGTTTTACGGGATTGGCTCCTATCCTTTTCTTTGAGTTTGTTGGACTTGTCTCTTGATGAGGTTTACATGTTGATTACATGGACGTCGATTACTGAAGAGCCTTAAGATGTGGGACTCATGAGGGTGTCCAAATTCCCTAGTGTTGGAGATTAGGTCATGACTGATGAGCAAATAGTTATTAGAGAGTTGGAGGTTGATGGGTAGTAGTTGGTTACTGACAAGCTAGTAATTTCTGGTGATCAAGTGCTTAATAGAGATCAGGCTAGGGTTGGAGATCATGTTGGAGTTAACGAGTAGGCTATGATGTTGGTTGTTGAGATAGTAGAGGAGCAAGGAAGAGGTGACGTCATGGAGGAGAGCTTACACTTATAACTTAGTATGCCTAAAGATCAAATTCAATACCAGCTTCCTTAGTGAGTTTGCAGGACGAGCCTATACATAGGCTCTGTATGTTATAGCACTGCACTAGACATTACATTTTATCCATTTACCTTTTGTGTGGTCAATGCCAACACGTGCAGAGTATTATATCAATACATCACACATGTTGGGGGTCTATTTATTGATCTTACTTTTGTTACACTTGAGCATGACAGTTGCACACATGCTTTTAGTTAGCCTTGTATACCCCGGTTCAATAGTTATAATATTGCATACACAGGATGAGTATAATTTGGACATCTCATTTAAGAGCACATCCTAGTCATGCACATAAGAACACCTACTTTGTTCAATCATTCATCTACCCATGGTCACGATCTCTATTCAATCATGCACATCTCACCATGATCAAAATCTCCATTTGATTGTATGCATCTAATCATAATCATGCTCCTCATTCAATATTATGTATTGTGTCATGTTTGTGATATTATTTTGACTAATTTTATTGATTAGATCAATTCAACTGATTAGAAATTCACACAATGATTATTTTAAAATATAGTGATATTGGTATATTTAAATTGGTCAAGGTTTAATGGAATTTTAATTTAATATGACTACATAAATTTGTAGGCAATGATCATTTAAAGACATCATAAGATTATTTGATCAAACCCATCGATTACAGTCTATTACTATTCTTGAAAATAAAGAAGGTATAAAATTGAAGATGATGGAAATTGAATTGATCATGTTTAATTATTTAAATTGAATTTATATGCACCTATTTAAAATTGAATTCCTTCAATAAGAGATAATAAACTTGTTCTAGCAAAATAAATTAAAATATTTGTGAGGATGTTGTTAAGATCTACCCACATATCTTTAGTCGTATCTTCAAAATCATTGGCATTCAAATATATCATTATATAAGATTTTAACTACCTCCAGCCTTATTGCTTATAGTAGTAAGCATCCACACCTCCAAGCATGGCTTAACTCCCTTGGTTGCTACTCTACACTTTCGTATGTGACTAGGTGGATAAAATGATATTTCCTACTTAGGTAGGATATAAGTTTAGGCTTATATGTGTTAGTAGTTATGATAAGGAAGAAGTTAGATAAGCAAGCCAACCTATCAATCTTAGCACTCTCCACTACTTTGGACCACTAGCAACCTCTCTACTCCACAACCTCTGCACAATAGAGAATGCAGTCAATCCCAACCACTCATCTCTAACAATCCTTGATTCCAAAACACAATATGTATACATTGATAATGTAATTAAGCTTTAAAGCAATAAAATTTACATTTTCTATTTTTTGCTTCCTTCTCGTTCTTTGTTTCCTTCTCTTCTATAGCTCTCTTCATAATATCAGAGACCTAATGTAATAACTAGTTCATCCTGGCTAATTCAATTGAACTGACCAGCTCTAACATATAACCTGTAGATGAACAAACCGAGCAAAAAATGCGTGCAAGTCCTTGAATGAGTAGGCCACGTGCATGCCTAAGCACTACAGGAATATCATCCATTACCGGTGATGATTTTTGGCAGTATATACTTATTTTATGGCGGGAAAAATACTGGTGATTTTTTGGCGATTTCAAAACCGCCGAAATAAATCGTGTAGGAAATGGAAACCAGTGGTATATTTCTCGTAGTAATATTTTTTGATCATTTTCTGGCGGCTATAACAGCAAAAAATTATTGAGCCCAAAACTGTAGGTAAACCACCGTAAAATTCCAGCACAAATAAAACCGTCTAACTTCCAATCTTTACTTGTGGTCAAACAGTTGGTGAGCCGCCAGTTATTACCAACGGCGAAATAAAATAGCCAGTGGTTATTTCCTTTATCCGATATCAAAGGTTCTGGCATCTAAACTGCCGGTTAGCCGCCAAAAACTTATAGCAATTACAAAAAAAATTGACATCACCCCCTCTATCCAAACAATTTTCCACAAGTACCTGCAAGCAGTTCAAAACACAAAATAAGTACTTTTAACTATATACTTAGGCAGTTCAAAATATAATATATAAAATACGCTAACATCCACAATCAACAAATGCTTTGATAGCTCAAAACATAAGATATATAAAGTTCAACTTGTTAAATAATCTTTAAAACATAAAACAAGTTCTTTCACATCCATATGTTCAAAATACACCAACTAGTTCTTCAAACAAATAACAACAACTAATCATCGTCCGTGTCCTCGTTGCTCTGTGATTCAGGTATAGGCTCTTATTTTTTTTCTTCTGATTTTTAGCTCGATGTAATCACAGCTTCGCCTATATCTCAGCTTAAATCTTTCTCATCTCTTCTATCTCTCTTGTCAGGGTAGCAACCCTCTGGCTAATGATTTCTTCAACTCCACTAACATCATAAAATGCTGAAGTAGATGTACTGCCCTCATAAGCATATCCATGAGAACCTAATCCATAAACCCTCCCCTTATGCCTTCCTCTAATAACTTCTGACCATGTGTGATACTCAGAATACTGGGTCGATCTTGAAGATGATCCCTCACCAATAGACTGCTGACTATCTCAAAGTCATATAAAATCATCTTACAAAAATAAATCCTTAAAATAAAATTTTTATTTATTTCTTATTATTACTCAAAAAATTATACTCATGTGAGCTTTTCTCGCCTTCTCATCAACCCATTGATGATCAAATTGATGTTGGTGAGTCCTCGTATGTAATTCTAGGGGTGTCGGCTCTCGACCATGATACTTTTCTACAAATATAAAATATAATTAAAATATTTATATATATTTATGAAGTTAATTAAAATAATCTTTTACTAGACATCATTTATGTTCAATATGAGATACTGAATCATCAGTATGAATAGAGCTTCCTCAATCCCCACAGTCAAATGCTCTATTTTGCTTATTCTGCTCTCTCAATTTGGTGAACTTAGGGCTCATCCAAGCTCTGCTCAAATCAGCCCATACTCCCTTGTCAGTCCATAAAGGATGCTGCCCAGACTTTCTAATATCCAAGAACTTGTCCCTAAGACGAGTAGAGCCTCTCCTCTCAAAATGTATTCTGATCCTTATACATGCTCAGGCAACCACCTAAAATCTTTCTGTAAAATATAGGTATAATAATTAATATTAATACAAATGAAATAAAATTTTTTAAGTAATGTCAAATAAATATTACTAAAATTCTCTGAACTATATATCCCTAACTTTCTTTGGGATCTTCTTCCATGATAAGTAAGGAGCATCATATTTGATCTATATGATATCATGAATCTTGTTGGTAGGATGCCTTGAGGGATTAAAGCTGTAGGTAAAATTTTTTGTCAATAATATATAACAGATCAAATCATAATAACTTTACAAAATAAACTGAACTTACATATCACCCTCAGGCTCTATATATACACACTTATCTTCTATTATTGTAGGCTCCCCAGCACCAACCTCTATTTGTGTTGATGGTCCACCCTATTCTAGCTACATAGGAGGTGGGTAATAATAGAAGTGGTGTTAAGGAGGGTAAGGGTAGGTTGATGGAGCTATTTGTGATGTTTATAGGGGGTAATATGGATAGAATGGAGCTGAATGTATCTACTCTAGAGAGAGAAATCGAGGACTAGTAGACGTAGGAGGAGGGAAGTACTCAACATGGGGTGGTACTCCAACGACCGCTGGATCTATCTATCTCTAACCCTGCTCAATGGGGGAATGATGCTGACTCTCAGGTGGTTATGATGGTATCACTGGTGAAACTCTCTGGCCCTAACCTTCGTCACCCTGTCTAGACCCGCTTGGTCTAGTACTCAGCTTTTTCCTACAACCAATTATTAAAGTAATGAATCTATGAGGAGCATCATCACCCGAAGCTATATATAGTAAAAGAAGCAATTAGTAGACCGTTGTAACATATAAAAATGAAGTTATAACATATATGAAGATTTGCATAAGTAGAAATAAAAAAATACAGAATATAGATCGTTAAGTTGTAACAAAAATGAAGAATTACAAATATGTAGTTACAGAATGTATAAATGATTTACATACAAATAGGATTTATATAATTATAAATAATTTAATTAGAGACAGTTACCAAGAACATCAATTTCCAAAATTACTTTAGCTACATTGCACTAGATTTGTTTACCAACTTATTTTTCAAAAACTACATTACAATAAATAAAAAAATACATTAAAAAATTACATTTACTAATTTCTTTTTGCCAAACATTCATGATACAACATTAAAAACATTGTAATAAATTTAGTCACTTAAACTACAAGAACTATGTTAAATCAGAAATATTTTCATTACACTTTAAGGTATCTTCACTTTTTTTCTCGTTCTTACTTGAAGAGAGTGTCGAACTATTCACATCCTCTAACTGTATTTTAACATTATGTATAGTAGTTGACATCTCATTAATTTCAATAGACCTACAATTTAACTTCTCATCCTCATGATGTGCAATAGCTACGATGTATTGTTGGTTAATGATCCCCCGTGCTTTAGTTTTTATGACAGCTAGTCAATCTTGTTTATATCTATGACCACTGAGATATTTACTGAAATAAACTTGAACAACTTGACTTACTAGCACAAATGGATCAAACTTCCTATATCTTCTACTCTATTTTACTTCTACTAAACCATACGCAAGATGAACCCTTATGTCTCTATTCGGTACTGGATCATACCATTAATAGTTGAATAAACATACAAGATTCTCATTTTCTCCTGGGCACTGTAGCTCAAGAACCTCATCCATAATAGTGTAACAATTACACTCATCTTCTTTATGAGTGTTTCCTCTAACAAAAACTCCATAATTTTTAATTTTTCTTCCTTCACTCCATAACTTGGAATGAAATCTAAACCCAATCAAACCAATTATTTTTTGCTCCATATTTTAGCGTGAAAGATTTAGTATTCCCCATGCAGTAATGGCAAGCTAATTTTTCTGTTGTGCTCTAGCCTGATAACATATCATAAGCTGGAAAATTACCAATGGTCCAAAGCAATGCAACTCTAAGGATAAAATTTTATTTGTTTGAGATGTCATATGTGAGGACACCTTCCCATAAGAATTTGAGATAATTAATGGTTGCAAAAAAATATCAATTTTACTTTTGAATTATGTGGTCCATATATTATAAGTATTAAGAATATATACGGGGTAGTCATACACCTCTCTGGTGAAAGGTTGTATGGTGTTAGTATAACTGGCCAACAAGAATACAGTGAAGCTATTTAACTGTCTAGAGTAAAATCATCAGCACATAATATCAATCTTATGTTACATGGCTCATCAATAAATGAAGCATGTATACGATCAAAATATTTCCACGCTTCAACATCTAATTGATAAGAAAGAACACTACTATGTGCTAATATCTTCTTATGTCATCTCATATGACATGTTGAACTCATTGAAGTGTAGATCCATTATTATCTTAAAATAATTGATAAATAAAATAAACTGGAATATGGAACATCTTTATTTTGATGATATTATTTTCTCGAGTTGGGTTTGAACCAAGGTGCATTGTAGATGCGACAATAAACTTCTATCACATTGTCCTTGTAGTATAAGATACAACCATTTATACAACAATCAATTTTCTAGTGATGAGACCCAACTTAGATACTATTTTTTTATTTGATACAAATCTATGAGGATTAAATTGTCCGTTAGATTTGTTTCCTTGAGAATACCAATAAAGTTATTGAAATGGTCATGAGGAATATTATATTTAATTTTGATACTTAGTATCATAATAGTAACCTATAATTTTGAATGAGTTATGCAACCACCCCAAATTGATTTTTGAGCAGCATGTAGAAATTCAAAGAATTTTTTAATTTTTGGGTTTGGTGGCTCTTTCATACTGGCCCTTAAATTAAGACCTGATGCATCAAATATAAGTTCTTCATACGGTCTACTCATTTGATCTTCATTGACTATTTCAAAAGCTATGAATGGACTGGCATGAGTATATCTATATGGCTCGTACTCGCTATATGAGGTCCAAATCCAGTATCCTAGAATAAATCCCCTATGATATAAATCAACCTTTACATCATCGGGCTTAAGGATTACTTGATTTTTGTACTTCGAGCATGTCTAAACATTCCATCAGACTTAAATGAAGGTAGTTGACATGCGACTTGAATAAAAATCTTAACTCCCTCCATAAATTCATCTATCAATCCTTTTTATACATCTGTTATACATCTAATATCTCTCTTCTTAGATAGTCATTTGGATGTTAAAGTAAATATTCCATACATAGTTGTGAAATGAATTATTTAAAAAGGTGCAGCCTTAAAGGTATGGTAAATGCATCAAGGTAGGAAATATATTGTGGAATAATGATAACTCTTTTTCTAAATCAAATATGATTGATTTTGTAAGATTGTATTTGACTATTAATTTAGATCAATTTCCCTCCAATGCAGTTTTATATTTTGAACATTCATCCTTGTATTGTAATATAATTGATTCAAATACTTACATATTCATATTTGGGCTACCACTCCTTTCCTTCAATTAAATTTTCCTTATATAAGAAATGATCAAGTAAGAGTATTATATTATGAAGTAAAAATTATATGTGCTTGTGTTCAAGTGCTTTGAGGATTAGGTGGATGGCCTTTTCCTTAGAATTGATTTGGTGATCTTCTGTACCCTTATAGCCCTTTCCTGTGTTTGATTGAAAAAAGTGTATATAGTTTGTTTTGAAAAAGTTTAATTTTCTTTAGGAAATACTGAAATTTTTGGAATTTCAATTTTAAAATTAAGCACTTATTATGAATGATTTATCACATCGAAAGATGAACATATCGTTTCCTAATAGGTTCAGATTATAAATCTTTGGATTTTCCTTGGTTATCGTAGTCAAACTCAAGGAGAAACAGACATATGATCTCAAAGGATCAAAATGATATTTAATCCAATATTCGACTACAATAATCTAGTAGTGAGATCATTAATTTCATGATGAAAGTTATAATAATAGAATGGCATATCTATTCGAAGAAAGAAAATATCGCTTATTATTAATCATTTAAAAATTATGATAATGATCGTTGACTTTTGAATTTCCCAAAGATAATTAATTAAAGTTTTAAAAAGCTTAATTTTTAAATCTGGTCTGGGTTTCTAGATCTCCTACAAACACAAGCTCTCGTAGTTAATTACATCGTAGGAAACCATAAATTTCCTACGAATACTCTCGATTAAAATAGCGATATAAATTTCATTTAGGATTTCAAAGTTTGATGTCAAAAGAGGTAGGGACTAGAATTTTTAAACTGGAAATGGATCACATTTGAACGCATATTTTTGGAATCAAAGGAGGAAGGGTAGGAAGTGTCTTGAGATTTTGAATTGCTTTAGAAACACCTCAATCTATCCTAAGTGTTAGGCTTAGATTTGATAGAAAGAGATTTAAGTTTGACTGATTAATTTTATTAGAAAGTTGGGATTCAAATCCCAGAGGTTGAGGTCTTAAGATTGAAAATCTACCTCAGAACCTAAGTCTAAATTGGGTACTGAAAATTAGTGACCTGAATCATAACTAATGCAATGCATATTTGGACTTAACCCGGCCTGGAATGGGAAGCCAGCTAAACCACCTAAGCATTTCAAAACTATGTATCCGGTCTTTTATGTAAGAGTGAGTGAAGACATTAATTAGATCATGTTTAAAGAAAGCGGGGCCGACATCTAGAACAGGTTCCTAATTGGTCCCTTGACATATGTTAGGTGAAATGCTTAAGCTAAAATATAATTAAAGATTTAAACTCAATTCTTAATTTGTTACTAATATAATGCATACTAGTTGACTCGATTAAAATAGCTTAAATCAAAATGAAGGAGTTTTAAAATTAGGCTTAAAAATAGATTTTTCCCTAGAAGATTGCACAGATCCCTTTGACAGAACTGCACCTCATTATGCATATGAAAAACCCCCGACGATTTCGGGCTTACTTCTTAAAACATTCAAATTTTATTTGAGCTTAAATATTTTAAATTTAATTAAAGTAGAAAAATTTTAACGATCCCTTATGAGCCTCCAATCGGGTTTAAGCTAAATCAGAATTGACATACAATAAGTGCCAAAAAACTACTAAAAGCATGCAAATCCTTAATCGCAATCGACATAATAATTAAATCAATTAAATAATCAAATCAATTAAATTTAAAATTCAAACTGAAAGTCTATATGGCGAGTGCCACTTAATTATACAACCTAGGGTCTGTAGGAAAAGTAAAGTGGCCGGGTACCACTGACTACAAATTAGATTCTACTCCTAAAAGACAAGTGACTTTGAGATTTGAGATTCTTCTCGTTCTTCACTTCGTTGTCCTTTCATGAGCTCCTTGGATCGTCTGGTCTGGATATCCAAATGAAAAGAAATTCCCCCTCAAAATGGGTGTTGTCTTTCCTCTTTGGATATTTGAAGTCATCCTAATTTGGATCTCCAAATGGATAGGAACTCTCCCGTAAGGGATGTTCCTTCCTCTTTAGATTCTAAATCGAATGTTTAATATCTCAATCTCAAAGCACTTAAAATATTTACAACTCAAATTCAAATTAAATTACATTAATCAAAAATATAAATCTAGACTCGATCCTGCATGATTATTCTAATAATCAATAATTATATTTGACATCTCAAGCAGTTAATATATTAAAATTTAAATGCTCAAATTCATTGCCGCCCTTGGCCATACGCTTTTAATTTAAAGAGGGTCTTAGCATGCTTAGCAGCTGCACAAAACATGTCAATTTTAAAGTTTAATCATTTTACCCCCTTTTATTTAATTGCCCTGTGCGAGCATGACCACCTATATAAGATTGAATTATTACAAATTATTCCTAACCTACGGGTAGATCTAACGTACAATCAAATCAACACAGAGTGCAGTAAATAAATAAATAATCAATCAATTCTACTACTAGTAAATAACATGTAGTAAAAGCTTGAAAACCTGGCACACAGCAAAAAAGTAAACACCAGCCTAGCTTAAGACTAGAGTTGGTTGTCCTAGCAAACCATCTAAGGTGTGTGGGGTAGGCTGTGTGGCTTTGATATGTCTTATATAGGGCAATTAGTAAAGTTGTTTGAGGTTCTGGTTGGTTGAAAGGCTTAAGGAATTTAAGTTTGAGTTTAAGTATTAATGGCTTAATTAATTTTAAAATACATTTTAAAGAATTATTGATTACCACCTTTGTTTCATACCGAGGCTGTGAAGTTTATTTCACTTTCCTTGGGGCTAAGTTAATAGCCTCGTAGGCCTGAGTTACCAGTGATAATCGTATAGTTAAGTGTTTTAATTGATTAAGGGTTTTATAGTTGATAAATTTTATTCCAATTGATTGGTTGCTGGTTTTAATGTTGAATTAAGATTTTTTTGGAATTTGAAATTGATTTTTGAATTTTTGGAATTTTCTAGATTATTTTAATAATTTAATTAAGGGGTCAAAAGTTGATATTTTGATTAAGCTTAAATTCTAAAAAGTTAGTATTTTATTAAAATACTAGATCTTAATATGATCAGTTAGAATATAAGTACGCTGGATTTGAATTTTTTTACATTTTATTATGAAGGTTTGAAGTTTTGACTTGATTTTGACATAGGTTTAACCAAAAGTTGATTTTTTCAAATTTATTTGATTTCTAAAAATTTAATATTTTTATGAATATTAGACTTTAATTGAAATTGAATGCCCTTGAGTTTGCTAAATTTAGAGTTTTCTTAAATTAGTTATGAATTTTCAAAGTTTTGATATATTTATTGAATTTTCAAAATTATTTAATTAAGGGTGTTTTAATGGTTTGAGTCCAAATGATCTTAAAACTTCTTATAATCACCTCCAAAGATCAGGAATGATCTAAATAGTGATTATCAAGTATTTGAGAAATTTTTAGAATTTTTAATTAATTAAATTAATTAAATATTAAATTTAAATTAAAATTAAATTAAGCTTGATTTTGAAGTCCAATCAAAAGGCTTTTATTTTTCATTGATTAAGGATTCAATTTCGGTATGTTAGAGGTCTTATTTGTAAATTTTGGATTTAAATTTGATTTATTATATTTTTTGGAAGTTTAAGTGCTTAATTAAGGGTTTAAGCTTAAGTAGTTTAATTAAGGGGCTTAATGAATTTAAAATTCAGTGGAAAATTTTTTATAGGTTGAGCATATCACTAAGTTCAAATGTTTAAACTCTCAAATCAATTAAAAATGTATCCTAATTATTGGAATTAATCTAAGTTCTCTAGACTTAAATCCTTAATTGTTGTCCTTAATGATGTCACTAAGTTTGAATAGGTTTAAATCAAAATTTATCTAACCCTTAGACATGCTTAAACATAAACATGCAAAAACACAATCAATTCTTAAGTTTAGGAGAGCCTTAACAAAGTGCATGTGTGTGCATCTTAAGCCTGCAATTAAGATATATTTAATTAATTAGAAAACTAATCAATGAATAATTAGAAAAATAATTTCTCATTAATTAATTATCCCTCCCCACCAAATCTATTCAATCAAACTCAATCCATGTTAAGATTTCAACTGGATCTCTCAAACTTCAAATTTTAATATAAATATAAATTTAAAATACAATTTCAAATATATATATATATATATATATATATATATATATATATATATATATATATATATATATATATTAAATGTAAGTATTTGTATTAAAATAATTAAAAGTATAATTAAAATAATGTCAAATTATTTTGGGAGATCCATTGATTATTCAAGTTATTTGAAAATAGAAATTTTTTTAAATTTTGAAAATATTTTAACTTAATATTCAATTAAATGTTAATTAAATATTAGAACATTCAGATAATTTGAATTATTTAAAATAAATAAAGTTTTAAAATTTTAAAAATTAATTTTAAATTAAAATAGTTGATTTTCTAAAAATTTTAGGATATTACATTGATTCTTATGATTTAAATTGAATTTACTTTGAATTTTTTTTTAAGTTTAGGATAAATGCATATATTTAAGTCAATTTAGGATTAATTAATACTTAAAGTAAATTTAAATTAAACTAAATTAAATTTTAAATCTTTCTGAAATTTTAAATTATTTAAGGTAATTACCTTTAAAATTTCAAGATTCTTTCAATTTAATTTTAAATAGATGTTAATTAATATTTAAATGAGTAATTAATTAAAGGTAACTTACAATATAAACAATATCTTAACTCAATTTAAGTTTAAAAGAAGAATATATATATATATATAAAGATAATCCTGGAATTATTTAAAATATTTTAATTTAAACATTTAATTTCTTAAAATATTTAACATAGTATTTGATTAAATATAAATTAAATATTTAAATAGTTGATTAAAGGATTAAAATGATTTGAATATACACCTACATATTAAATATTTAAAATCAATTTTAATTTTGAAAATTTTAAATTATTTTCTTTCAAATTGATGAAAATATTTAAAGTAATATTTGAAAACTTGAAAAATTATTTAAGTTAATGTTAATCAAACATTATTCAAAAAGTAAAATATTCAAATTATTTAAAGAAATTATTTTGAATTCAATTAAAATTTAAAATAAACTATATTAAATAATATCAGTGAGTATTTAAATTATTTTTAAAATAAGATTCTAAATTTAGGAAATATTTGAATTTAATTTAGTTAAATATTAATCAAAATATATACTATTTAAATGTTTTAAATAATTTTTAATATATTAAATATTTTTACTTGATTTTAATTTTATATTAAAGAAGGTCAAAATATGAACAATTTGATATTTTACAATAATTTTTTGGCTTAATATTCAATTTTATATGAATTTTTAAAGAATTTTGAATTAAAAACTACTTAAAATTAATAAAAAAAATAAAGTTAAATTGGCGGCGAGGAGGCAGCGGACCGAACACACGGTAGTTGGTTACTAGGCGGAGCCTACTGCCGGCAGTGATTGCGCCGCCGGCAATCATCGCGTGATGATTGAGCCACGGAGATGCGGCTCACTAATCCATGTCAGCAAAGCCCCCTGCCATTAGATCGTTCGCGTTTCTAAATCAATGGTTCTGATGCAGTTGGACGGTGATTTTAGTGGAAGAGCTAACCACATGGGTAGGACAGGAGTTGAAACAACATAATCTGAACCGTTGATCAAATGAACAACGGTCCAGAACACGTTCCCTAGCATGTGCTACGCGGAAGAGCTCTAGAACCCGTTTTTTAATTCATTTTCAAAAAATACTCAATGATTTGATTTGAAATTTTAAACACAGGATCCACAGATGAAGAGCATCAGTGGGGAGTCATTTTAACGGTCTAAAACATAGTTAGTGGAATGTTAATTAAACCTAAGTGTTTTAGTCTAGGGTTGAGGTTTTACCTAATCCACACGGTGGATTCAGGAGTTCTTTGGCTCTCTAAACTTGTAGACTGTCGACGCACAATCCCTCTTCATAAGTCATGGCCTGAATCTCTCAATCGCTGGGAAATTGAGTTGGATGGACTTTAGCTTGAGGTCACCAAAAAACTCCTCGCCGACGACTTCCAATGGCTGGTCTGGACTTGAAATATGGAGAGGGGATCCCTTACCACTCAAATGAGCAGAGATTATACTCTGGGAAAGCTTGAGTGGAGAGAGAGTAGGGTTTGAAGAATGAAGCTCTTTTGAGAGCTTTTTGCCCTATTCAACCTTCTCCAGGCCAAATGAATGGCTGGGATTGAATATATTAACTCCTAGATGGATGCCAAGTGTCCATGGAGTTGTTAGGAGGAGGAGAATCAAAGGACAAAAAGACGTCATATGTGGAAAGTCCATTTTGTCCTCATATGGAGCTTGGGACCACTTGAGCTGGTTAGACTCTAATCCAGGGATTAAGGGAAGCGTAGGAAACTTCCAAAAATTGATTAGGATTGATGGAGGGGTTAAGGGTGGAGTGGATTAGCCTTAGGAGGCCATTTAACCAACTTTGACCCTTTTAAATGCTTATTTTGATTGTTTGACCAGTTCAGTTGCCATGTGGACTGGTGATGTGGCATAGGAGGATGCCTTGAATGCTTGAATGATAAGGTGGAGGGACTTAATACTTGGGGATTAAAGTTAGAGAGATTTTAAAAGGGGTTTGAACATGTTTTACCCTACATAGACTCCTTGTTGACTCTTTGACTGGTCAAACAGTCAACCTAGGCCTATGTCGATAAAGGGTAGAGCTTGGGAGCTAGGTGGATGGGTTTGAAAATTGTTTAAGGTTTCAAGGAGTAGGAGAAGAGCATATGAATGAAGGTTTGACCACATATGCTTGGTTGACTTGGTCAACTTTATTCAAATTTATTTGACCAAATATTAAGACCTATTAAGGCCATAATTAGGAATTGATTTGAAGTTTGAAAGAGGATTGATATGTTGAATGAATTAAAATAACCCACTTAGAACCTTAAGGGGTACTTAGGTCAACCAGGTTGACCCAAGGGGTGGATCCATGCTCAACAAGTTTGAAATGACATTTGAAATCTATTAGAGGTGTTTGTAAGGGTTTGAAGAGGTCAAATGGGTTAAAACACCCATTTGGGCCCTTAATGGGCTTAATGGGTCAACTAGGTTGACTTGGTCAACCATGTTGACCTAGGGTCAGGGATTGGACCTAATAAGTTCAAAATGATATTCTAAGTCTACTGGTGGTGGTCTTAAGTCTGGAGAGGTCATTTGGTCAAAAGGACCTATTTAGGCCCTTAATGGGCCTTTAGGTCAACCTAGGTTGACTTGGTCAACCAGATTGACCTAGGATCTAGTTATGGGCTCAACTAGTTCATTTTGATATTTTAAAATTATTAGAAGTGGTTCTAAGCAATTTGGAGGTCATTTGATTTGAAATGTGTATTTGAGCCCCTTAAAGAGTATTTTGGTCATTTTAACCCTGGGTCAACTGGGGGTCAAAGTGAGTACAATAAAATGTAATTTAATGATCAACTAGTCAAGACTAAGAGTCTGAAAGTGATTGGAGGCTCTGGAGAAAGTTCTAAGGTCAGGATCCACTGGGTGGCAGGTCCAGTGGTATAGACCATAAATATTTGAAAGTTTTACAGCCTTTGAAAATCATTCTAGTTTCTCGGGCTAGAGACATCAGAATGGGCTCAAATTTGGAGGGTTGCCTCTAAAGACATACTCATTAGTATACAACTGACAAACTCTGAATCTGAGATCATTTGACTGGGTTTTGAAAGGTTTGAAAATTCATTGGAAAAGGCTTTCAAGACTCAAACCTTTGGCCTTGGATTTGATCTGGATTTTTGATTTTGAGCTGGATTTTGAGTTTGAATGATAAGGTTTGAACTACCTAAATCATTTACAATCATTTATATGGTTGTAGATGATTAGATAAGATTAAGGTCAGGTTAGAGGCTGTAGCAACTGGATCTGGGTTATTTAAAGGTCAGGATTGGTCAGGAGTTTGAATTGACTTGATATCTGGGGTTTGAATAAATCTAGGGTTAAGATTGATTTGAATATAGATTGATTTAAGGCTTAGATTTATTTAGGATTTAGATAGATCTAAAGTCTAGGTAGATCCTAGGGTCTAGAGTAGATCTTAAGGTCTGGGATCTAGGAAGAATCTAGGGTCTAGAGTAGATCTTAGGATCTGGTGTCTAGGAAGAATCCTAGGGTGTAGAGTAGATCTTAGGATCTGGAGTCTAGGAAGAATCCTAGGGTCTAGAGTAGATCTTAGGATCTGGAGTCTAGAAAGAATCCTAGGGTTTAGAGTAAATCTTAGGATCTGGAGTATAGGAAGAATCCTAGGGTCTAGAGTAGATCTTAGGATCTGGAGTTAAGATTAATTTAGAGTCCAAATTGATCTGGATTCTGGAGTGACCTAAGGTCTGAACTGATCCTAAGGTCAGGATTAATCTGGAATTTGGATTGGATCTTAATGACCTTATACAAAAATGAGGTCAACATCATGATGTCTTAAAACCCTTATAATTATCTTGTATTTCCTTGATGAGGTCATAAATATCTAATCTTTTGCATTACATCTTCTCCCATTATAGCCCTCAACCAATCCTTGATCCCAAGCTTAGGATAGCCAATAAGATATTGTCTAGTCTCATTGAACACCTTAGAATTCCACATAATTATCATTCTAACAAAATCAACAGAAAATTATCAAGAGACCACCTATATTAAACCCTTATTTAGCATAAGAGCAATTTATGGAAGATCTTAAAGCGCATCATTGCATCAAACATCAAACTTTAAATGAGGAGCTTTCCTTAAAGTAGTTCACACTCATTTATTTCAAGTCAAATGTCCTTCAACATGTTATTTGGTTTGTGTTTATTCAAATAAGCTAATTCATTTGAAGAATATAATAATTTTGACTCTATGGAGAAAAATTCTTATAGTTATGGTAGAGATGATTCAACACAAAGATCAAATATCAGGAAATGCATGGTGATGAAGATTAAATATATAGGACTCAATTATATGAAGAATATCAACATAAGCATGTGGACACAAAAGGGGGTTAGGTTTCCAACCATATTTGTATGGTCAAACATCACCTTAAGAAAATTAATAATGTGATGATCAACATAATGCAAGATAAGTCAATCAAGATGCACATGCTCATAGTTGATCTTAAAGCCATTAAACATGCATAATAAACATGTACTCTTGAAAGATATTTATATGAAAAAATACTTGACGCCTCTCCTAAAGCCATTAAATACACATCAACACCAAAGGCATGCATAGTAAACATTTGATCCCATTATAGACATTGTAGGCTATGAATATCTTTTGAAAGATAAATTAGAAGTTAATCTAGCTTCCCCTTTATCTCATTGTAGACATTAAGAACTACATATCCAAAATTACATAACTTATTTGAATCAAACTTTATGTAGCTTTCCCTTTATTTAGAATAGACTCTAAAACAAATAATATAAAATTTTAAAAAAAAAATAAGGAGATGCATGGAGATCACCTTCAACTAAGGCGGGCAGGCAAAAATATGCTAGGTCAAGGTCGGTTGGCGAGGCTAGGGCGGAAGGTCAAGGCTTATCTAGACGAACCAAATGAGTAGGCGACCGAGGTAGGGAAGATTTTGGCGAGCGTGGGCCTTCCCGGTGGTCAGACCACTGGTAAATAGCGACGATGAGATCGCTGGTTTAACCGCCGGTAATTCTGGAGGTCGAATGACCGCCAGAAGTTCTGCCGGTATTCAGTGAATTTCCTGTAGTCATAGCTATTGGAGTGTTCAATTCATAGTTTTAAGCAAAGGAGTGCATACGAGAGTTACGAGAGTGACTCTTCATGTGAGATATCTTTATTTCATATATCCAGTTAAGCCAAATCGAAGGAAAAAGCAAATAGAGACAAACCAGGCTGAACAAGAAGGAGAAGGAAGGTATGTTGTCAATTTTGTGCATTTTGGTGACTTTCATCCGTAAATTAAATCCAAGAAATGGGTAAATATCTCTTTTGAATGTAGAGGAAGAAATTTGGAATGAAAGGAAAGAAATTTGAGTTAGAAATTTATTTTTTCAGAAGCCAAAGGAAATGTAAGTGAATTTTGGAGTTCCTATTTTATTTTTCTATTCAAATCTATTATTTTGATGGAAAGCAACAATCTCTGAATTTCAGTGGGAAGGAAGTTCATGCTTGAAGAAATCTAGTGGGTGAAAGCTTCATTTGAAAGAGAAGGGAGAGAAGATTTGAATAAATTAAGGTAAAAGATACAAGTAGAATTTAACAATTATTAAAATTACTTTGATCTTTGAGGATTCCTTCAAAGTTGATTTATGATATTTAATGCCAATCATTATAAATTAGATAAGTAGAGAATTGGATAATCTAGTGCATGAGGGCGAAGTGCTGAAACCAATAAAGAATTTCCCAAGAAATTTGAGGTAAGAATTTATTAAAAAAATGTTTATGTGAAAATAATTGAAGTTAAAGATAGTAATAGTTTATATGATTGTATATGAATTTAGGTTGTAATAAGGAGGGTTATTTCAAGGTTTGAAGATTTGAAAGGAGAAGCCGAAATATTTAAAGTGGGTAATTTCAATTGTATTATAGTAATGTTAGAATTCTTTTTTATGTTATTTCAAATTCTTTTATTTAATGTAATTGTTGTATGATTAAAGCATTATATTGAATGAATTATTAATGAATATAATATGGATAAAATGTTTTATAGACTACTATAAAATGTGAAGGAAAATGGAATAAAAGGATTGAGTATTTAATTAAAATGGAAAATTTAAAATATAGAAAAGGTGCATGCATGCAAATTATAGAGTTCACCCCCTTGTACTAATGAAAATGGAATAAATATATAATGAAAATGGACCTATGAAAAATAATGAGAAGTAATTTCTATGTAAGAAAGATAAAGAACATGTGTGTTTTAATTTATATACCTAACTGTTGTATATGAAGTATCATAGAAATTATATATAAATATATACTAGTATAAATGCACGTGCACATGGTGCACGTGAATAAAAATAAAGAAAATAAAAAAATATATAATAAAATTTAAAAATAAAAAAAAATTATGTTTCAATAGCACTAAATTAGTAAATTTAACAAGCATTCGTGGAAACTTCAACTTCAACCTTATAATTCATAATTATTAATAAATCCAACAACTATTTCTAATATAACAATACAAAATCACTTTTTTTAATGCAAAATCACTTTCAGATAGTTCAATATTGCAACATACAATCAAATTATAAATGATAATGCAAGCATTATAACTCACCTAATTGTCATTACATCAGCAAAGATAAATTCGATGCAAACCATAGCAGTAGTGCTAGTTTTATTGCAGGTGTATTAAATGTACGTGAATAAAAATTAAAAATTAAAAATTCATATTATTATAATTTTAATTATATTTTCTATGATAAAAAGAAAAAAATTTATTAATATCATCCTTATAAATAATTCTAATTATTAATTATATTGATGAAAAGTTATATATTTTTAGCTTTGTTTAAAAGAAATGAGGGCAAAAAATTACAAAATAAAGAATATAGATTTACATATTCTTTAAATTTTCTTAACTTTGGTAAATAGAGTGGATAACAAAATTAATCATCTTGCTTTTTAAATTGAGTACTGCAATCAAGTGAAATGACATTTTACTTAAATCAGTCATGGAAGGAAACATCCAAGATAGCATTGAAAAATTTTCACAAGGAAACAAGCCCACTATTAATGAAAATTTATAATTGGCAGAGGCCTTATTCAAAATAAATACTACTAAGATTTTTTTTCCTTTTATTATAGTATATGTGCATACACAATTAAAAGAAGAAAGATTGTTTAGTAGTTCCACAATTGACATGTAAAAATAATAAGACGAAATTAAGAATTGAAAGTATAAAAAAATATCATTTTTTTTTCAAATTATACATTACTCTACAACAAAAGATTAATGCATAAGAATTGATCACTTTAATATATAAGAAATCTATCATTATTAATTTATTGTATCAACTAAACTTATAGATAAGATCCATTTGTCAATTCATGTTATAACATAAAAGCCCATCCTCTCATATGTTCCTCTTTTGCCTAGTGCAAATCAATATCAGAATGATTGCAACTTTTATAATAACTAAGAAAATTGATTATATTCATATGCAACAACATCAAACAAACAACTAGATTTCGCTAGTAATGAGTTAATTCCATTATCAGCTATCAGCTAAAGACAAGGTTATTAGATTAGAAGATATCTACAATAAAACAATAATACAAGCATCCAAAATTCATCAGAAAAACAAATAATACGATTTCATAAATCAATTGCATCAAAATCATAAACTAAATGCCTACTAAAACTCTTACACTCAATCAGTTTATCTCTAGTTCAAATACAAAGCGAACAAAAAATTACAAAACATGTTACTAATATGGCCATATGATTCGCTTCTAGATATACATTAAAATTAATCTCTACCAATTTATAGTCTGCATCAAAGGTAATCAATAGTTATTTTGATCTTAATTGTTTTGCAAAGTTAACATAATATATGTTAGATCTACATTAAAAACAATAAAACCCTAAGATATCCTCCTTCAACAAAAACCCTTGCTATCCTACTTGATAGGAGATCATATGCATGGAAAAAGTATCACTCCCAAGCAAATAAGATGGTGGCTACTATCTGAAAAGATTGAGAATATAATAAATTCACTTGCTAACATAGACAGTGGGCCAACATAAAGTGGGAAAGGATAATGAATTAAAGTAAGAAGAGGAAAATTGATCTTAAACATATAGTGATGTTAAAGAGCAAGATGAAGAAAATGAAACTAAAAATGCAATAGAGCAAAAAATGAAGAAGATAAAAATAGGTTACTAGTATTGCTAGGATTTCCAAATATAGTCAATAATAGCAGTTACCTACAAATAAGCTCATATATTATCAAGGATGGTTATCGACATATCATTGATACTAATTAGCACAATTACTTCTGAGTTAACATTCAATATTGGTGGGAGATTTATCAATATATATTGCTCCAAACTTAGTGTAAAAATCGTGTAAGCTCTCATATGTTGGTCCAATTGTTCGTTGTCAACATGGATTGGAGGAAATAGTCAAAGTATTGATTTTCATCTCGTTTTACATTTTATTGAACTCATTTATTTTAATAACTATAGTATTATCATATGAGGATCTTTGCTTTTGTAGTAAGAAGATGATAAAGAGATGAAAATTCCTTTACTAATTACATAAAAGATGAAGTGATGGAAAAAAAAAACATATATGCATTGATGGAGAATATATTTTTGAGCCTTAAGTTTTTTACAATTATTATTCCATTCTTGCTAAGATGATATAAAAAAATGGATTTCTTGATTTTTTTGAAATAATTAACTTCAACAGATAATCTCTAATTTATTATAGATAAAGTAATATATGTTAATGAAAGTTATCAAGCAAATTGCTTTAATTAAATAAATATTTTAGATGCTACACACTTTTTTTTGTTTATTTTTCACAACTCATTTCAGATTTTAAATACTGTAAGCATAAATTTTAAAAGCAACTTGTCCTTAAGTCTTACTTATAAGATGAATTATTTAATTTAAATATTAAATTTTAAAATTGAATGAGATTAAATTTTCCTATTAGCTATTCAAAAAGAGCTCAAATTATATTAATATGGTTGCCATTGATGCCATTCATGATTGTGGAAATGAAGGCACCATGAATATCAAAATATACTAAATTAGAGATCCACAATTGTAGAAGAAAAAAGCATAATCCAAATGCATGTCCAAAGTTTGTGATAAATTAAAATGAATACATGTAAAAATACCTAAGCTGCCTTATTAAAAAGGGACTATAGACAATACAATAAAATATTAGCGGATATAGCTTAGCCATAAAGAAGAGTCTTTTAGAGAAAGAAAATAAAGAAAATTGTCAAATGTTGACCATTGGAATTTAGCCACAAAAATGCAAAGAATCTTCCACGAAGTAAGAACATCCAGGTAAATAACTAAATATAAGTAGGTTATTGTAGTAGCAACAACAAAGGTAAAAGAAGCAGTACGATGGGATCTATTTAATATCAGTACAAGTAGGTTGCTAAAGGATCTTTATACCATCCTTGATGTCTCATTGTTAGAGTAGAGGAACCATGGCGAAGTTGTTAATTGTTAGTAATAATTGCCACCGTCTCTTCAAAAGAAATTGATCATCTAGTAGCCAGAGAAACATAGCAAGCAAGAATCGATAATGGATACATTGTAACAGTCATTGTATCAGAAGCTGGAGGGGATTTTATTAGTGAAGAGATTATTATGGATCTTAGCACAACAACTGAAAGAGCTATGCTTCAAATGTAATGAGCAAGAATAAGAATTATAAGAAGAAGAAGAAATGGGATAAAATAGGAAGGCTCAGATGATAATAAATTCATGACATTGGACAAGTAGAGAAGCTTTGCTACAAACGAATCCATGTCAGTTGTGGTTGCCTAACAAACTCAGGGCTATCTAGACATGTCATACCATAGGAAACATGGAAATATTCCATAACAAACATTTGCGACCAAATGTTACATTCTTAATCATCATCATTACCATCAACATCTACCTCTCAACTTTTTACTCATAAACGAAATAATCACAACACACTACTAAATGTTATGTTTATGGCACAAATCTTGATAATTTTCATATCATTAGGAATTGCAATTCATTGTGAAAATGAGTAGGATTGTGATATAAAACATAAAAAATATTATCAGCTTCAATGCAATTACATATTTCCTTTTCATAGGGAGAGATCATGAGAATACATTAGCATGCATAAATATTAGAATGGAGATAAGCAATTAAACTTAAATGGTAACTAATAAGGGGATTAAGTGTAATCTAGTTTGCAAGTAAAAAACTGAGCATTTGTATGTAACTATCGATAAATGCATTAGGAATCTTCTAATATTGCATTAAGCACATAACTTGAGATCTATCACTAACTAATTTCCTCTGATATGAATTTCATTTATAGACTACCATCATAGAAATTATAATTCAAGTTGAAGGAGCAGCAATGGTTCCTTATTACCAACCAAAACATGAATCATTATCCCATCACATGAAGGACACTTCATCTCTCTTAATCTCCCTCTCAATTTAAAATATATGGTAATTTGTTCTTTGTCTACCTCTTTCTCTCCCTCTCATCTAGAAATGTCATTTTATTTTTCCCCTTATGCAACTCCATTCAATATGAGAGAAAAAGAGAGGATATGCATTCACTTTAACCGAGCAGCTAACTTCAGAGGGACACCTGATAACTTAATTTATTAACTTTTCCATCTCTCACTATTTTCATAGCTCTGCTCTCCCAAGGCCACATATTTGAAGAGATGACTTCAATATATTGAAAGGAATTAATTCCTAAGGTGCATTAAATTTTTATTAGAATGTATTAGAACCGACTGCCAGGCTTTCATATCCTTCTACAATAAAATGGCACAAAATAAGCCCTCTCGTGTTCGTTGGATCGCATTCACAGACTATATCTCGGGCTTAAGGATCACAGTGACTTTCGAACACATAGACGAAAAGAACAATGTTCTTGCCGATATGTTATCAAGATTAACGTTAGTTATTTGCCCAAAAAGTAGAATAATTCTCCCATCATACTCATCTCAAACTCCTTATTCATTATTTTAGAAAAATCATCACATAGGTTTTTATCAGAAGATCCAAAAAGTATATCATCAACATAGATCTGGACAATGAGTAAATCATCCTCTACTTTTCTTAGAAAAAGGGTGGTGTCTACGCTCCCCTTAACAAACTCTCTTTCTAATAGTAATGTTCTAAGCCTCTCATACCAAGCTTTAGGTGTCTATTTCAATCCATATAAGGCCTTTTTTAATTTATAAACATGATTAGGATATTGGGAACTCTCAAAACCTGGGGATTGCTCTACAAAGACATCTTTCTTTATTACCCCATTTAAAAAGGCATATTTGACATCCATTTGAAAAAGCTTAAATCCCTTATAACATGCAAATGCTAGTAGCACCCAAATGGCTTCCAATCTAGCTATAGGGGCAAAGGTCTCCTCAAAATCAATCCCTTCTATTTGATTGTACCCCTTAGCCACCAATCTTGTCTTATTCCTAACCACCACACCAGAATCATTCATTTTATTCTTAAAGACCCATTTGGTTCCAACTACACTTTGATCCTTAGGTCTTTCTACTAACTCCCGAGCATCATTTCTCATAAATTGATTAAGTTCTTCTTGTATAGATAAGATCAAAAATTCATCAGATAGGGCTTGATTAATATTGATGGGTTCAGTCATTAAGATAAAGGCAGAATTATTTACTTCCTTCCTAAGTATATGCCTAGTTCTAATACCTTCAGAAGGGTCTCCTAAGATTAGTTCTTTAGGATGACTCAAAGAATATCTCTAATCTCTAGGCAAAGTGTTTTGAGGTTCTACCCTTTCTTTCAGATTTGTATTTTCAACTCCTTGGATAATCTCTCCTACTTCTTCTTCTTCCTCAACTCTAGACTCCTTAGGATCAGATTTATTAAACACCACATGAGCTATCTCCTCCACCACCAAAGTCCTATTATTAGACACCCTAAAGGATTTTCCCACATTAGAATAGCCTAAGAACACTCCTTCATCAGATTTATGGTGAAATTTTTCTAAGGATGATTTCCCATTATTCAGAATGAAAATCTTACAGCCAAAGACATGGAGGTGGGACAGGTTTGGAGTTAGGGTGTCAATTTCTGACACGACCTGAAAACTTGACCCTAACCCTACCCAAAAAATTCGAGTTTGGGTCAACCTGTTTGTTAAACGTGTCGGGTTCGTATTCAGATTTCTGACCCGTTTGAAAAATGGGTCGGGTCCGGGTTGACCCGACAACTCGCGGGTCGACCCATTTAACCCGGATCCCGCTAGACCTAACCCGATTTCTAGTCCTATCTCACATTGGAGGCCTGGAGCTCCGCTGTCTCATATTAATGGGTTAAACCCCACCTCCTGGGTATGACTGCGCCCCATCCTCCACCGGTGATAACCCACCCCATGATGCGTTGACGGCTTGATGCCTAGGCCTTACGCTCTCAGCAGGTCAGCCAAGTCGCCATTCGTGCACGACGACGCCCAGCCAAGTCGCCATTCACCCACGATGGCGCCCAGGAGGCCCAGTGAAGTCGTGCATTTGCCCTTATTTCATGGGTTGTGGGTCGGGTTGGGTCAACCCGATAACCCGTATGGGTCGGGTTCGGGTTAGGATTCCTGACCCATTTAGCTAAATGGGTCAGGTTCGGGTCAACCCGTTTATGCCCGGGTCAAGTCAGGTTCGACCTAAACCCAACCCGTTGAACCAAATTGACACCCATATTTGGAGTTCTACCCTTAATGATCTCATAGGGTGTCTTATTCAGATTAGATCTAACATTCAGCCTATTCAACACATAACAGGCTGTGTTCACCTCTTCTGCCCAAAAGTATTTTGGAAGTGAATACTCAGTAAGCATGGCTCTAGCAGCTTCCAATAAGGTCCTGTTCTTTCGTTCAGCTATCCTGTTCTACTGAGGGGTCCTATGAGCTGAAAGGTTGTGCCTAACCCCTTGATCCTCATAGAAGGTTCTAAATTTCTCATTTTCAAACTCCCCATCATGATCACTATGGATGATCACAATTTCACAGCCTAACTTCTTCTAAATCCAAATGGAGAAAGATTTGCATTTATCAAATGACTCAGATTTATGTGATAAAAATCTAATCCAAGTGAACCTCGAGTAATCATTGACAATCACAAATCCATAAACTTTTTCCCCTAAGCTGGCAGTGCTAATGGGTCCAAAGAGATCCATATGAAGGACTTCTAAAGGTCTAGAGGTGTTGATGTCCTTAATAGAGTGGAAATAGGATTAGACTTGCTTCCCTAGCTGACAGGCATCACATAGGTGGTCCTTAGTAAACTTAAGCTTGAGGACACCTTTAACTAAGTCCTTTTGGGTGACTCTTCTAAGGATTTTCATACTGACATGACATAATCTCATATGTCACAACCAAGACTCATCAGCAACAGTTTTTAAGCAAAATGAAGCAGCACATTCAATATTATTTAAATCAAGCATATATACATTATTGATCATCTTGCTCTACAAAACAGTGTTATTATTTAAGCTTATAATACATGTATTTGCCAAGAACTTGATGTTGAACCCTTTATCATAGAGTTGACTGATGCTGAGTAGGTTGTGTTTCAGTTTATCTACATGCAAAATATTTTCAATCAAAAGGCTCTTGGAGTTTTCGATTATACCTATGCCTACCACTTTCCTGGTGGTGTTGTCTCCAAGTGTGACATTGCCTCCAGCCCTAGCCTCCAGCGAAATAAATTATTTTACATCTCCAGTCATATGTCGTGAGCATCCACTATTTAGGTACTACATGCTCTCATGAGGACTTATGTGAGAGCAACCCTACAAAATCATCAAACATCAGATTTATAAATCCAAATAAGTTTGGGTTCCTTTTTATGAAAAGAAGAATGCAATACATGTGTACTATGCCGTAAAATATGTAATTTGGGTATCCACACCCAATGTGTACTATGGTGAACAGTGCAGGTGTGAGAGATATGTCCTAACATGCCACATGAGAAATATCTAACACCAAAAAAATGATTAACTAATCTACGGGGGTGATAGTGCCTCTTTATAGGTTTGAATGATGTATATTTTAATGATTTTGAATGTGATCCTTCATGGAGGTTTGTAAAATTATGCAAATATAGGAGGTGTTTCATTATTCTCAAATGCACTAATTTTTATACTTAAAAATTCATTTTCTTTTTTGAGACTTGTAATTTCAAATTTTAAATAATGCTCATTACTATCTAAATCAGATGTATGAGATTCGAATTTCTTAAATGCAGCTTCTAATTCAACATGCAATATTTTCAGTGAATCATGCTCGGCAATCAATCAGAATGCTTTTTATTTAATTCTTCAAATTCATCAAGTAATGAAAGGTGATTGCTATCAAGTGTAGAATGATCCTTAATCAAAACTTTATACTCTTTTTCCAAGTTTAAGAATTCTAATTTCAGGCTAGCATGTGTTTTTTTAAGTTTCCTATATGATGAATAAATTTTTCATAAACTTCAAGTAATTGATCGTAGGTTAGCTCATATACCTCTTCTTGGTCAGACTGACCACGATGTTCATCTGCCATCAGACACAGGTTTGTAGCCTCCTCTTCTGCTTCAGTCTTAGAGTAGTTAGATGCAGAATCCGCCTTAAAAGCCTTTTGGATCTTCTTCTTGTCCTTCATGAACTTGGATTTCTCCTCACTCTCCTCCTTGCTTGGGTAAGCCTTAAGTGTAAGACAATCAACCTTTATATGTCCAGGCTTCTTGCATTTAAAATAAATTATATCAGAAAAATCTTTAAAATTTCTGTTATTCTTACCTTTGTTCCACTTCTGAAAGTTCTTGTGCTTTTTCCTTATAAAGCTTTTGAATTGCCTAGTGATTAAGGCAACATCATCGCTATCAGACCTAGAAGTATCAGTATCCGTATCACTACTGGCCTTCAGCGTCATAGTTTTCTCTTTCTTCTTCTCACTTGCATCAAGCTATCTTTGGTTCACTCCTTGCTCGTACGCAATTAGTGATCCAAGTAAATTATCAATAGAATAATTGTTCAAATCTTTGAATTTAGTGATAGCAGTTATCTTGACGTCATAGGAAGAGGGCAAACATCTCAAGATTTTGTTTATTTTTTCATAGTTGGTGAGTTCTCTTCCTAAGATATGTAGGGAGGTGACAATTTGAGTGAACCTAGTGTACATTTCAGATATTGATTCACTAGGTTTCATGCGAAAGAGTTTGTAGTCGTGAAGTAGGATGTTCAACCTAGATTGCTTAACTTCAGATGTACCTTCATAAGTAATGCATAATTTATCCTAAATTTTTTTACCAGTAGTGCAAGTAGAGACATGCATGTAATCCTCAGATTTTAGTACACAAAAAAATAATTTAAGCATTTTTCATTCAGTTGTGCTAAGTCCCTATCATCATGTGTCCATTCAGTAAAAGAAAGTTTAATTTTAACATCATTAACAAGTCTATATGGAGCATCATAATCATCTTTAACAAGCATCCACATACGATAAATAATTGATTGTAGAAAGGTGGACATACGAGTTTTCTAGAAATTAAACAGTATGTTATCAAACAACAGTGGACGAGTAATGGAATAGCCTTCATCAGTATTTCTATTACTAAAGTTAGCCATGGATCAAATTCAAAAGTTTTTCAAAACTAGATTTTATAAACTAGATTTTATGAATCCCGCTCTAATACCACTTGAAAGTTTATTAGGGATGTTAAGCCCTTATGAACAAACCCGAGGCTAACCAAGAGGGGGGGGGGTGAATTAGTTATTTTAAAAATTCGTGAGCAAAAACGATTTAGAAAATCTATTTGAATGTTTTAAAATATTTATAATTTCATGATGATGTGCAGATGTTTAACAATAACAAAATAATAATCACAATCACACAATCATCAATAAAAAAATAAGTGCAGAAAATAATCAGAAAGAACACATCAGATTTTATAGTGGTTCGGTCAACTTGACCTACGTCCACTCCCCAGAGCCTCCCCTCCGGGTATTGCACTAATACTAAGTGACTCTCCTTTTGCTCGCACAGCAAGGCGAAGAAGCCTGTATAAAACTCCTTTCCACCAACCCGGTAAGGCAGAGAACCTAGACTCTTTTTGCTTTCTCCTGAAGCAGGCAGAGAACCTTACTTCCTTTCACTTACTCTTGAAGCATGCAGAGAACCTGGATCTTCTTACAGAAGATCCTTCCACAGAGACACCAACAAGACAAGAGATGACGACCGGAGAAGACGACCTAGATCCTTGTTTGGAGCAACCTTTATGAACACCTCATAAACTCTCCCTCATAAGATCCTCTCTCTTCCAAGCTCTCTCTCTCTCTCTCTCTCTCTCTCTCTCAAGGTTCTCTCAGGCAAGGAAGGTGATAAAAGATTTTTCTTATTTCAAGAAAAAGATCTTAAATAGATGGGCTCAAAAATAACCCAAAATTACAACTTGTCGTCAAAGATCTGTCAATCGTCCTGTACGATCAGTATAAATCAGCCTCTTTTGGCCTGGATGATCTGGTTTCCTTGGACGATTAGAAGTTATGTTTGTTTAGATCGTCCTGGATGATTAGTTCAAAATCGCAATATCGTCTAGAGGATACTTCGGGTCATCCAAGTGAAAAGGCTGGATGATCAGAAGGAAAAGACATGATTGTTTGGGACGATATAACTATCGTCCCTACGATTAGTTCAAAAGTGCCCAATATCGTCCAGAGAATACTTTGGGGCGTACAGTCAAAAACATGCTGGATGATTCAAAATGATTGGATCGTACCGGACGATATACCTATCATCCCGTACGATTAGTTCAAAATTGGGAATATCATCTAGATGATACTTCGGGGCATCTAGGTGAAATGCACTAGACGGTCAGGATTTCTAATGGATCATCTAGGATTATATGATCGAATCAATCAAAACTTAAATACTTTTCTTAATCACCTGACTTATTTAGGCATGATTGTAATGGATCATCCAAGATGATACACATATCGTCTGAGACGATCAAATCAAATCTCTAAAAATAAAACTTACCTAACTTAGTCTAGCGGTTGGGAATTTTTGATTTGAGCATATCATCCTATACGATGGGTGTATCGTCTAGGACGATCTGCTTAATCAGACCGACTTAACATAGTTGCCCTAATCAAGGTTTCTATTTTCAATGGATCGTCTAGAATGATATGAATATCATCCAAGATGATATGAACAAAATCAGAATAAAAACTCTTATTCGCTAAATCTCTCCCCCTAAGTGTGTATGTGCAATGTTACTTAGCTTGGGGATCCATTACATTACACTTGACTAAAAAAAAGATGGAAAAATTACATTGAACCTGAAAAATACAAACGGTCTGACTTGATCTTGAGCTGGTTTGAATTGCAATTGATCTTGTGAACCTGAAATGTTAGACACTCAAACAGAAACTAAAGGGTTTGCTATCTTTAAAATCATAGTCCTGGAATCCAGATTCGCAACATACTAGATGGTAGAGCTAAAACTGGAGCAGAAGTCAAATAATCCTTCAATCTCTAAAAATTAACCTCACACTCCGATGTCCAGACAAAAGCTACTGGCTTCTGAGTCAGTATTATCTGAGGTGCAGAAATCTAAGAAAATCCCTTCACAAACTTTCTATAATATCCAGTTATATCCAAGAAACTGCATATCTGAAACATAGTAGTAGGCCTCGGCCAATCAGTAACTGTCTGAACTTTTTTAGGATCAACAGAGATACCATCACCACTTACTACGTGTCCCAGAAAAGAAATACTCCTAAGACAAAGCTCACATTTAGAGAATTTGACATATAACTGATGCTAACTCAAAGCCTCCAATACACTCCTCAGATATTTGGCGTGATCTTCCTCAGAAGCATAATATACCAAAATGTTGTCTATGAAAATAATCATAAACTGATCCAGATAATCTCTGAATATTCTAATCATGAGATTCATAAAGACAGCTGGTGCATTTGTCACCCCAAATAGCATGACCAAAAACTCATAGTATCTGTACTGAGTACCGAAAGCTATCTTAATCACATCAGCCTCTCTCACCTTCACCTGATAGTAATCAGATCATAGATTAATCTTTGAGAATATAGAAGATCCAACAAGCTGATCGAATAGATCATTAATCCATGGCAGTGAAAACTTATTCTTGATAGTGACTTTGTTCAACTCTCTTTAGTCAATATACATACGCATCGTACCATCCTTTCCCTTCACAAATTGAATAGGTGCTCTCCAGGGAGACACACTAGGATGAATAAATCTCCTGTTAACCAACTCTTAAAGCTGAATCTTTAACTCCTGGAGCTCCTTAGGTACCATCATATACAGAGCTTTAGATATCGGAGCCGTACCTGAAAATATATCAATACAGAACTCTAAATCTTTGTCTGGAGATAAATTGACTAACTCATCAGAAAATACATCTGAAAAATCTCATACTACTGGGATATCAAAATGAAAACCAGCATTTATACTCCTATCTTGGACTGATACCAGATATACCATACAACCCTTCTTCCATAATATGTCTACTTCCAATATAGAGATCAAATAGGATAAAACACCTTTAACTCCCTGGAATACAGAACTTTCACTATCCATAAATAATGTAACTTGCTTCTTCAAGCAGTCAACTAAGCTTTATACCGACTCAATCAATTCATACCTAAAATAATATCATATAAGAAAATGGGTAATAAAATCAAACTGAATTTTTACTTTTTATCAGAAATCTCAATATCATAAAAATAAAATTTATTATCTATCATACTATCTCTAGCCGGCAAAATAATAAAAAGAGAAACATGCAGTACAACTGAAGGTAAGTACAGTAAATCGAAGAAATACTCAAAAATAAAAGAATGGCTAGCTCCAAAATCAAATAAAATATGACATGGATGCTCAAAAATATAAATAGTACTTGACACAATATCTAGAGCATCACGAGTCTCCTGCTGAATTAATTTGTATACATATGGTTGAACTGGAGCTGGAGCTACAGAACTACTAGGCTCTCTCTGCCTTATGGCCTCCTTCTTGTCTACACTCTGCTACCTGATACCCTATTTGACTGCATCTAAATCACTATCTAGTCATCCTGTAGCACTGACCAGAATGACGTCAACCATAACTCTGGCACACAGGTTCCCCACTGGCAGAACCAAAACAGGTTATACTGCCACTGCTAGAGGCTATTATAGATGCTGAATGTCTACCTCTCCTAGAATCTCCAGGTATAAATATGCTCTTCTTCCCAGAAAAGACATTACTATAAGTCTCACTACTGAACCTCTTCTTACTAGCAGTCCACCGCTGCTAAGTAGTCATCAGGTCATTCTCTATCAGACGAGCTCTCTCTATAAGCTCAGAGAAATAAAAAATTTGAAATGGCATAAGAGGTTGTCTCAAATTATCCTGAAGTCTACTTAGGAACCTGTAGCACTTCTCTACATGTGTGCTAACTAACTGTGGAGCATATCTAGTCAAAGCAGTGAGCTCTACCTTGTACTACATAACTGTACTGCTTTCCTGAACCAGCCTCAGAAAAGTCTCATGTAGTTGCTGTCATACAGAAGGTGGTATAAACTAGGCTCTAAACACATTAGAGAACTCCTCCCAGGTAATCAGAGAGTTCAATCTCCTTGAAATTTTTTCTCCTGCTGGCCCATCCACTAGTGCTCTATCTCGCCATCCAATAAAAAGACTACTAACGGTGCTTCTTCTCAGAAGGACACTACGTACCATCAAATATCTTTTTCTAGCCTCCTCAACCAGTCCGTGTTGCTTTGGGCTCAACAATACTCTCAAATCTTGGAGGCTTTAATATTAAAAATATCTGTAGATGTCTGTCTACCTCTTCAGATCTGATAACATGAACTATACTCTATGCCTCACCCATCATCTGGGTTATCAAAGTAGTAAACTATGAAACTGTATATGAACCAACTCTTAGAGCAGAACTATATATAGGAGATGCCTGACTAGCACTTACTCCATATGTCATATATGGGTCTACTGGATCCTTGATCACACAAAATATGCAACTGAACACACATGCACCTGAAACATAAATAATAAATACCCATATAGACTTAAAACTACCATACTAAACTTACAGATCAATTCCTATAGGTCTATTTTCTAACCCAATTCAAAAACTATTGTGTTGATACTACAAAAGTTATTCATAACCCAACCCGACTAAGACAGGTCCTATCGTATTGAGCAGTGACAAAAAAAAATTGAAGATCTAGTTCTAGAATTTTTATTCAAATTTTCTGCAAATATTCAATGAAATAAACAATAGACCATAGAGCTACTAAAACATCCAAATACTGAAATTAAATTCATCCATAAAGTTTTTTTCATTTCATCAAAATAAATATCTACACTATAGTACATGGCTACATGTAAGAACCATAAAACTAAAAATTTAACTAGCCATGATTGTACAAAAAAATTAAATAGCAAAATACATATGACCTCAGATTTGATCCTAAACTGCTAGTCCATAATTTCTTTCCCCTTCTCAGATCCTAAAAGTTAGAAGCAAATCACAGTGAGCTACAATAGCTCAGCAAGCCATATAAACCAATCTAAATTTTTAAATATTTTTTTATTAAATATTTTGCTGAATATTTAAAAATAGTTAAATGCAGTTTCAATAAATAAATTACTATACTGAGAGATGTACTAAATGCATAACAGTTATTTCTTGATTTAAATAATAATATTGAACACGTAAATAAATTGAAATTCATATCACAGAGTAGTTCAAATCATATTTTTCAGACCCAGATAGAATCTCAAAGGATTCTATCCCCTTATGACCCTTTTTATTTGTGCTTATAGCACCATAACATATCACATATATATGTCTCAAATAGAATCTCATATGATTATGTCCCCTTATAGCTCTTAATAATTTCCTGACACAGACAGAATCTCAAAGGATTCTGGCCCCCTTTTGGCTCCCAATATATATAATTTAATCACATATATACATATATCATCACATTATAACAATTAAAGAGTAATTGAGCATGTATCAAAATTTCACAGTGTTGTACAATGGTAGACAACAAAAAATCTAACTAGGCAAAAATATATATTTTTAAAAAATTACTAAATTATCAGGAATCGTGTAAAATGATGTTTTAGTACTTTTATTGTACTACACCACTATTTTTTAACATCAAGATAATTTTCTATTCAATAAAAATCTTACAAATTTTAAAACATCTATTGTAAAATTTCCAGAGAATATTTAAAATGTGCATAATCGTAATATTTATAACATATAAATGTTATGCGGTAAAAGTTTTACCTGTGTAAAGTTATTCATATTTTTTGCTAACAGATATAAAATTTTGATAAAAAAATTTATCAAAAACTATTCATTTTTGAAAATTGAGATGGGCATAATGTGACTTACATCGAGACGAACAAGTTTTCTAACGAAACCGACGGACGAAAATGATCCAAAGTGGTCCAAAATCTAAATTTTCTCTTTCTCTCACTTCTCTTTCTTCCCTAAACTCTCTAAGTACTTCTCTGTTTGGTGAAAATGAGAGTTTAAATGGAATAAATGGAATTTAATAAAGCATGATGGCTTGAGATATTTTCTATTTTAATATTATTTAATATATGATAATATTATTATAATTAATTTTCAGTAAAAATTTCATAGAAATTCTTTTAGGAATTTTAAAAATTACAAAAAAATATTCATAAATTAGTTCATTTTATTTAAAAAATTCTGGTGAAATCGGTTTGCAAAACAAACACCTAATAGTCCCAAAAACTCCACTTGTGCCGATTTTTTAAGAAATTTCAACAGTGTCAAAAAATTATGAAAATTTTGGGGTAATTAAAGCACTACATTATAAATATTCTGGCGAAGACGATTTATGATTTAGAGTTATAATGACTCTTAAAATAATTATTGACTTCTCTAGATCAAAATATTTCTTTAAAACAAAATTAAGGGCTTTCACAGTTGCCTTGTTAAGGTTAGAGGGGGTGAGTAGCATCTAAATGCAGTAGAGAGATGGGGCCGACATATAGCTGGAACCTGGTCTGAGGTCCCCTTATTAAGGTGAGAGGGTTACGAGTAGTTTCTTGACATGGTCTTGAGGTCAATATGAGTGTAAAAGACATCTCGTGGGAGCGATACATGCCGTTAGCTTGATTTTTGATGTATCTTATATGGGAGGCTTCACTCTGGCTATGATGAATAAAAGCTTTGCCTATCGAAGAGAGGAACTTCTGAAGTCATCCTCTTTGGGGAGGGTGACGACCTAGAAGATGTGGTTGAAGCTAGTCCATTGTGTTCTGGTGCTAAGCTTCTTTCCTAGTTTTCGAGCAAGTCTCTGGAACGAACTATTCTGAGAGAGGAGCAGATCCTCTTTTCACTTGACCCAAATGTCATCTGCACATAAATAGTCATGGATATGCAAGTTTATTTTGGATGAAATTATCCCCTCTTATATATACTAAAAAGTTATTGAAGACTTGTAAACAATACTGTTTTGAATTGGTTCTACTTAATCATAGTTTCATTCTGAATGTTCGAACCTAATTTCTTTTTTCCATTCCGAAATAGACATTACTGTTGATGCCCTCGGGTCGTGAAATACTCTTTCTCCTCGATGCCCTCAACAAATTCTTGGATTAGGATTTGAACTTATTCTAACTTATTTTGAATGACAAAGTTAATTTAGTAGTCTTAGAAGCAACAGTTTATTTTGTTTATCGGGGAATTTTTGTTTTAAGAATAAAATTTTGAACATATTTTTATTAAAAAAACAATCCAATTTAGATTATTACGAGAAATGTAAACTCAAATTTATCAAAAATAAATTATAGAGGAAGAAAAAAGCAGAAAATTCTCTTCACAAATAAAGAATTGCTGAAGGCAGGGAACACCAGGAACGAAAGAGCGTGGCATCCCATGCACCGCGGAATCTCTTTGATTCCCGCGTCTTCCCTCCCTGCGTTCAGGTATGGATCCTCAACCCATTCCGAGTTGCTTCTTGTTGAAAACTAGGGATTTTGGCTCTGCCGCAACCATTAAACCTGGTCGCAGTCTGTTTCGGCTGCCCAACGAACTTTCAATCTCTCAAAACCCTAAGGTATTGGGTTTGCCTATTTTCACATAATGCCTCCAACAATCTCCAACCTTTTGAGAATCCCTACATTCAATTTGTTGTTCCTTCCGTCTTGAACCGATTTGCTAAATCTTCTGCATGTTTGACCATAGCTAATAGCTTGTAAAAGACTACTGCTAGAGGCTTAATTAGCGTTGAAGTACGTTTATGTTTGGCATGCCTGGATCCATACTTAAAAATCATCTGTACGTGAAGATTGAAAAGCTTGTTTCGGCTGGCATTTTCTCTTCCTTTATATATAGACTGAACTAGAATACACGATTGAAGTAGATGACATTTGGGGCATTTTATGACACATGACACGGTTTTGGATTTGAATTCAAATTTATTGAATAGATAATTATCACACGGTACATGATATAATTATGATTATGAAAAGCTCCAATTCCACATCTATTTTATTTATTCCATAACTATCTCATCATACATGGCGTTATTTTTGAATGCGGCACATGATTCAATTTTTACTTTTGAAAGTGCAACTATTCTATTTAGTCTCTAACCATCATGCATGCCATTAAATTTAAATTTGAATTCAACCAGCAAGAGGGACATCTCATGCAAGAATGGAAGAGATGTTTGAGCAAATTCGAACTAAACTTCCTGGTGTTTCAAAGTTCCTTCTTTGCCTTTTGTCCAAGAGAAAACACCTCTGATATTAATAGGCCTTGGAAGTGCGAATAATCTTCAAAGCTTGGCGTTACAATACGACGTACCATGCTTACCGAGGGTGCTGCCGTATCGTCCTCTGCCGATGAGGTTCAATCAAGGAATACAAGCATATATCCGGACACCCCTCCATACTACATGCAAATATTATAAAATACCCTTTTTTGCATGTATTATGATAAGCATGATGGGTTATGAATGTGTATAAGCGCATCGTATGTGTATGTCTAAAAACTTATATACGTGCATTTTTAAGAGTATGCCCACATGCATTTACAGAAGCAGAGGGTTTCACTCTAGTGTGTCATCTGACACTGTTATTACATTTCAAATCCTCCTTTCATAAGAAGCAGAGGGTTTCACTCTAGTGTGTCATCCGACACTGTTATTACATTTCAAATCCTCCTTCCATAAGAAGCAGAGGGTTTCACTCTAGTGTGTCATCTGACACTGTTATTACATTTCAAATCCTCCTTCCATAAGAAGCAGAGGGTTTCACTCTAGTGTATCATCTGACACTGTTATTACATTTCAAATCCTCCTTCCATAAGAAGCAGAGGGTTTCACTATAGTGTGTCCTCTGACACTGTTATTGCACTCTAAATCCTCCTGCTGTATAAGCAGAGGGTTTCGCTCTAGTATGGCATTTGACATTAATACTGCATTTCAAATCCTCCTGCTGTATAAGCAGAGGGTTTCACTATAGTGCGCCATTCGACACTATAATTGTATTTCAAGAATCATGCATGCATATGAATGTATCATGTGTAATGCATCCATCGGCAAACACCCGCATGGGCCCCGGTGAGCGTGTTATTGGTACACACGTGACGTCTAGGGATGCTGCGCGGGTCAACAAGGCTCGAAATATCGAATAAATATGCGGTCGCGAGATTGACCGGGATATTTATTTTACATTCATATTAGGCCTTCAAGGCCTATAATCAAAAGAATTCAATAACAAGGGCATAAAGCCTACGAAACCCAATCCTCTGTCAATCACTAGGCAGAGTCGACAAGGTTCAAAACATAAAAATATGAATGACCTAACACCCCGATGATGGCCGTGTTGAATGAAAATATCAACCGGAGGGGTCCATTTCAAATATCTCAAAGTACCACCCAAATTCCCTACAAAATCCAATCTTCTGAAAAATCCCAAAATCCAAAAATCTTTCCAACTCCAGATATTTAAAAAAATTGAAATCCAACTATCAAACCGCTTAAAGCAAATCCATCCATCCTCCGCAACAGTTTGCCGAGGTGGACAAGTTAAAATTTACTTCAGCTCGCAAAGAGCTAATGCCTAGTCGAAAATATCACTAGGATCCATTCTCAAACAATCTCCTGCCAGCAAGGACGTGGTACGAGTCCTCTAACCGGCAGTTTCGCCGCCAAATGGCACTGCAGGATAAACGGTTATGACTCGGGGCCCTCTGAACCAGGTGGTTGCCGCGAAATGGCACCATTATATTATGGTTATGGCCAGAGCCCGTATGCTCCCCAATGGCATCAAATCCTGGAGATATGAATCAATAGGATATGATCGATAGGGCACAAAGCCCTCTGTTAGCTAAGGTGGATTCAAATTTGTCCCCTTAGACAAATATTCCCCCCAGGTCTACAAGGTACCCTTGGACGAAGCAACCCATGGCTGCCGACAAGGATCCTTCTGTCAGGTTGGGTCGACTACCTCCTCTGACTAAGTAGACCAGGGACCACGATGGCCCGGGACGACGGAACCATGGGATCTTGATCGGGTCTATCATCCATTCCCCCACCATCCGCTTTAAGTGCAAGATGGTGCAATTTTCAATTTTAAATATTAAATCTCCAAATCTCCCAACTTTCCAAATTCTCAAATCTTCAAACTTTCAAACCTTCAACCCATTGCTGCTACTATATGCAGATAATTCGTGTCTTTACGTATCTGATTGACGACTAGCCTTAATCGAAAGTTCTCTCTCGTTACCGGGAGGGGTAATTAACTATAGGGGCTTGCGCCTATAGGAAACCAGAACTCAGATCATAAAGTCCTCGCAAAATGAGGGCGAAATCTCTGGGTAGTGTCTTATCTACTATCTCATCTGCCTTCCAAAATTTACCCCGAAACTTAGTCCGTTAAAACTCCCCCCTAAAAGAAAGCACAAAAGTCGGGCGGAGGCCGGGGCTGAATTTTCGGAGCCCACATATTTAAAATTGGAAATTTTTACCATCTTGCACTTAAAGCGGATGGTGGGGGAATGGATGATGGACCCGATCAAGATCCCATGGTTCCTTTGTCCCGGGCCATCGTGGTCCCTGGTCTACTTAGTCAGAGGAGGTAGTCGACCCAACCTGACAGAAGGATCCTTGTCGGCAGCCATGGGTTGCTTCGTCCAAGGGTACCTTGTAGACCTGGGGTGGGCATTTGCCTAAGGGGACAAATTTGAATCCACCTTAGCTAACAGAGGGCTTTGTGCCCTATGTGAGTTGAAGTAGTTTTCAGATTTGTCCACCTCGACAAACTGTTGCGGAGGGTGGATAGATTTTGCTTTAAGTGATTTGATGGATGAGTTTCGATTTTAAACATTTTGGATTTTAAGATTTTTGGATTGTGGGAATTTGGGTGACATTTTGAAATGTTTGGAATGGACCCCTCCGGTTGATATTTTTATTCAACACGGCCATCATCGGGGTAGATGGAGTCATTGAGAAAGATTTGTATTTTGGTGGGAGTTTAAGCTTTATGTGAGTTTGAAATGTATTTAAAATGGTTGAGGTTAACCCCTCCGGTTGAGATATGCATTCAACACGGCCATCATCGGGGTGGATGGGGTCACTTATACTTTATTGATTAGACCCTGTCGACTCTATCTACTGGTCGATAGAGGATCAGGTTTCGTAGGCTTTGGACCTTTGTTAATGAATTCTCTTGATTATAGGCTTGGAAGGCCTAATATGAACTATAAAATAAATATCCCGGTCGATCTCGCGATCGCGTATTTACTTAATGGTTCAAGCCATGTCGACTCCTATCTACCCGTATAGAAGGATCGGGCTCGAACTGAAATTCACTTATTGACCTGCGCAGCATCCCTAGACGTCACGTGTGTACCAATAACACGCTCGCCGGGGCCCATGCGGGTTTGGGGGCATTTTATGATTATTTGTTGAACCTTGTCAACTCCTATCCACTTGCTTAGGAGGATCAGGTTCAAATTTATTAACCCGCGCAGCATCCCTAGATGTCACGTGTGTACCAATAACACGCTTGTTGGGGCCCATACGGGTTTGTGCCATAAGATGCTTTTCACATGATACATTAGTATGCACGCATAATTTTTGGAAATACAATTGTAGTGTCGAATGGCACACTAGAGTGAAACCCTCTGCATATATAGCAGGAGAATTTGAAGTGCACTAACAGTGTTAGATGACACACTAGAGTGAAGCCCTCTGCATCTATGGAAGGAGGATTTGAAATGCAATAATAATGTCAGATGACACACTTGAGTGAAACCCTCTGCATCTATAGCAGGAGGATTTGGAAATAGAATAGCAATGTCAGGTGACACACTTGAGTGAAACCCTCTGCATCTATAGCAGGAGGATTTGGAAATAGAATAGCAGTGTCAGGTGACACACTTGAGTGAAACCCTCTGCATCTATAGATGCATGTGGGGATACCCTTGAAATACACGTATATAAGCTCTTAGGCATACACATGCAATGCGCCTATATGTTGATGTATGACGACACACATTCATAACCCGTCATGCTTATCACAATACATGCAAGAAGGGGTATTTTATAATATTTGTATGCAGTATGGAGGGGTGTCCGAATGGTGGTTATTAGCGCCAGATGCACAAGGTTTTGTTTTGGGTTCTGTTGACGCTTTTCGCCTGCTTGTACGAAGGCTACAAGTCTGACGATGTGGCGTTGTGTTTCAATAGCCTATGGGTCTTACTACCAATCCCCTGCCTTTGTTTACAAGTGGATCGTAGCAGTATCAGTTGGAGATGTCTTCTCTCAGACAAGGATAAGAAGAAACATTGAAACACCAGAGAGTTTAGTTCGAATTTGCTCAAACATCTCCTCCATTCCTGCAGGAGATGTCCCTCTTGCTGGTCGATTCTGCCTGAGAGATCGGTGAGTATTTGTACTTCTTGGTTGAATAGCATCGGCGAAGGCGGTATTATAACACTATTAGTGTGCATGGTATATTAATGCCAGACTTTAAAGATTAATCGTATTTTCAAGGCCTGTCGATGTTGGAGATATCTTCTCTTAGACAAAAGGCAAAGAAGGAACTTTGGAACACCAGGAAGTTTAGTTCGAATTTGCTCAAACATCTCTTCCATCCTTGCAGGAGATGTCCCTCTTGCTGGTCGATTCTGCCTGAGGGGTCAATTGGTATTCGTACTCGCCATATGCCCTTGTATACATTTGTGCCCACAGGGGCTTTTCACGATCACAATGTATCCGCTGTTGTTATCCACAAATGGATTGTACTTATCTGCAGGGGCCCGCTATATCCAACACGATTTCCTCGAAGTGTTTGTGGGAGGATAATTGTATCATATCCACCTTTCACCAATCTCAGGTGGTATTGATTGTACTTGTTTGCAGTGACAAGTCCTCCGCTACCAATGTTGCCTTTTTCAATCAACAGGCGTACTGTTATTTGCATGCTCGATCTTTTATTACTGCAGGTGGGTAATACTTGTACTATTGCAGTTGACTGATGTTGCTTGTAAGTGCATTGTTTTCAACCTTGTAGGAATTACTGTAGGAGTCAAGTGCACCTATCCCTTGTTGTTTATGTATACCGGGCTCTCGTTTGTCACTTAATAACGTCGCCGCTTCATTCCACAAGAGGACTATTGCTTGCATGCATACATGTGGGGAGCACTTGTACGTTTCATAGTTGACTGATGTTTAAGTCAATCACATTTGAAAGTCCGCCACGAGTCTCCTGCTGTTAACTTGGTGTTTGTTTAAATAATCAAATTTATCACTTATCTTTTGCATTTTGATTATTATCGTTCATTTTAGTATTTAGGACTCGGTTCCCCTGCAGTTCAGCTCAAGTCCCTTATTTGTTCAGTTCAGATTCAGTTCCCTGATTGTTCGAGTTCTATGTACTTCTGTTCGAGTACTGGTCCTCTGTATTGTTGTTCAAGTTGGATATTCTTTGTTGTCCAGGTCTTGTGTGCTTCAGTGTAAATTTCGGCAGCATCCCGGCATATCCCCCGTTTGGGGGAAATGTAGGGAGCTGGGCCTTCCCACCACGCTACAAGAGCGTGTATGGTAGGTGTCTTTAGACACCGCGGCCGTACATCTTTCATCCCACCACGCTACAAGAGCGTGTATGTGGTTATTCAATAGTAACCGTACGAGAGCACCAGTGACTTTCCCCACCACGCTACAAGAGCGTGTATAGGGCTTACCCACCTCGCCGTATGCGTCACAACGGGCTCCCTCCTACCGTGCTACAAGAGCGCGTATAGGTGGTTCTCCGGTCTGGCGTAAACATCGAAAATGGAATTTTGAGTGATTCCCCACCTCGTCGTGAGCACCGCACCGGGTTTCCTCCTACCGTGCTACAAGAGCGCGTATAGGTGGTCTACCGGTCTGCTGCAAGCGACGAGAACAGAGATCTGAGTTCAGAGATTATACCTGCGCGGGGCTGACGATGCTGATGTCGAGGTCGAGGTCGAGGACTGTCCCTACCACGCTACAAGAGCGTGTATAGGGCTTACCTGCCTCGTCGTACCTGTTGCACTGGATTCCCACCCACCGTGCTACAAGAGCGCGTATAGGGGGTCCACCAGCGCATCAAGCGCGTCGAGGACAGGATTTGGGACTTTATATCTTGCAGGAGTCGTCGGCGAGGCCGGCCCGTAGGGGTAAGAGAGGACAGTTCTCTTCTCCCCCTCTTTCTTTTCCCTTTCTTTCTCTTTTTTTTATTAATTATAATTAATTATAATTAATGAAAATTCATTATAATTAATAATAATTAAAATAATTAAAAAATAATTAATCATTATTAATGAGGATTAATTATAATTAATTAAAAATAATTAATTGCTATTAATAAAAAATTAATTATAATTAATTAAATAATTAATTATAATTAACAGAAATTAATTATAATTAATTAAAAATTAAAAATAATTAATTGATTATTAATAAAATTTAATTATGGTTAATTAAACATAATTAATTATCATTATTAATGATTAATTATGATTAATTGTATTTACTGTTAAATAATTATAATAAAATAAAATTAATTTATAATTAATAATAATAATAATAATAAAGCGGGATTTAAGCTTGATTTGAATAGGATTAGAGAAATGTGAAATCTCACAGAGGAACAAGTCCTCTGTTTCTCTCTTTTGCTTGCCTTAAGAGGCTGTTTGGCAATCAGATTTACAGGATTTGGCCGAAGCAGCACGCAGAAGGGAGAAATTACCTTCACAGCTAGTGAGCTCCCGTTGTTGCTTGCGATCGAACAGGAAGGGAAAATCGCTGGAGGAGCAAAGTCGAATAGCGGGAAGGAGCCGGAGAAGCGACTCGTGCGATCTTCACAACAGGCGAGCTCCCTTGTTGCTTCCGATCGTAATGTCGTAACTTCTGGCTCGGTAGGAAGGGAAGTCGTCGTGGAAGCAGAGTCGAACAGCGACGCTGGGCTGAAGAAGCGCGCGATCGGGAGAAAATTACCTTCACGCGAGCAAGCTCCTGTTGCTTCTTCCGATTCGACTGGAGGGAACGTCGTCTAAGAAGCGGAATCGAACAGCAGCTGGGAGCCGAAGAAGCGACTTGTGCAACCTTCACAGCAGGCGAGCTCTGTTGTTGCTCCCGATCATAATGTTGTAACTTCTGATTGACGGGAAGGGAGTCGTCGAAGGAGCGGAATCGAACAGCAGCTGGGAGCCGGGAAGTTTTGAGGGAGAGAAGAAAAAAAATCCTGCGTTCCTCATCTCCTTCGGCATTTAACGACGCGAGGCTGGATTTGGCTCGTAGCGGAGATCACGCGACGCATTTAAGGTAGACGTGGGATTGGTGGAGTGGACGTGCGGTCATCGTGCGAAGAACGGCGGGGGACATCCCGGCTGCGGGATTTGGGGGATCCTAATCGCGTAGAGTTCGGCGCTACAGGTAAGAGCGACATTTTTTTTGTTTTGTTTCTGTTGTCTACAGTATGTGGGCCAACAGTCGACTCCTATCTACCCGCATAGAAGGATCGGGCTCGAACTTGAGTTTATTTGCTGACCTGTGCAGCATCCCTAGACATCACGTGTGTACTCGTAACACGCTCATCGGTGCCCATGTGGGTGTTTGGAGGGGGGGACATTTTATAATTATTTATTGAACCTTGTCGACTCCTATTTACCTGCTTAGGAGGATCAGACTCAAATTTAGATTCATCATTTGACCCGTGCAGCATCCCTAGACGTCACGTGTGTACCCTTAACATGCTCGCCGGGGCCCATGCGGGTATATGATTATACATGCTCTTCTGTGTACCTATGTGCATACAAATTACAGTACATGTGCATGGGTATTTTCAGAAATATTTGACGTTGCTCAGTTGTTTGGGAAACCCTCGTTTGAATGCAGGGTTCTACTTGGAAGCTCGTACACGCCTTCTATCTGCTTGTATACAAGTTGCAGATCCGGTGGCGTAGCATTGTTGTAGTCGTTTGAAATTTCGTTCGTAGATGACATCTTGCATATGTAGTAGGTCTTCTGCAAGGGCCCGTAGACACTTGCATCTGCTGCGGTTCTCTTGCATTATTCAAGTTCGGATTCAAAGCTTGCAAGTCCAGTTGATGTACAATATTGAGTTGAAATTCTTTTATTTGTTCAAGTTTCTTATTCAAATCCAAGTCTTTTGTTGTCCAAATCAAGCTTGAGTTAGTATTTAATTTTGTTTCATTTAAGTTCAAACCTAGTTCAAGTTTGAGTCCAAGTTCATTTGAGTCCAAATCAGATCCTTTGCATTGTTCAAATAAAGTCCCCTGTATGTCCAAGTTCTGTGCATTTTCAGATGGAATTTCGGCAGCCTTCCTGTGTCTCCCATGTTTAGGGGAAACTACATGAAATTGAGCCTCCCGTCACGCTAGAGAAAAGCGTGTACGGTAGGTGTTGGATGGCATCGTGGCTAAAAAGTCTTCAATCCCACCACGCCAGAGAAAAGCGTGTATGGGTCTTCGGGCACCTGTTTAAAATACATAGTTTTATATTTTGTCCCCGCCACGCTAGAGAAAAGCGTGTACATGGCTTACCTGCCTCGCCGTAGGTGTCGCATTGAGTTCCCTTCCCACCACGCTAGAGAAAAATGTGTATGGGTGGTTTTCTGGCTCGACATAAATGCCGAGAATAGGATTTTGAGCTTAACAATTATACCTGCGCGAGGTGGAGTTTATGGTGACGGCGACGAAATTTTACAAAAATGCACAAATACACAAGAAATCTCCCCCCTTCTTTCTTTCTCTTTTCTTTTTTTTTTGAATTCTCCTCACATACACACATATATATACAGATATACATATACATATCTAAAACTAATAACAAACATAAACATCACTAATTTTAACACTGAATAAAAAAAATACTCAATAATACTAGCTAAAACTCAAGAATGAAGCTTGCTGTTTAGAGACTTTGGGCCAAAGAGATTCAATAGATTTTTTTGTTTCTTTGAGTTAAATTTATGGGCTGAATTTGGTATTGGGATGGGCTGGATTAGAGAGTCATCTGTGAGCTTTTAGTTGGGTTTTGGAGGGTAGATTAGTGTGGGCTGGATTGTAGGGAGGCTGTAGTTACAGAATGGGTCTTTGGAGAAAGGGAAATAGGCTGATTTTTGAATGGAATGTGCTGTATATGAGCTACTCTGTGCTGGACCTTTTGGGGTTAACTTTGGAGTGGGCTGAAGCTTGATGGTTGCTAAGGGTAAGTGGAAGCTTGCTGATTGACAAAGAAATGGGGCTGTTTTGTACCGGGAGCTTGATGGGCTAGCTACAGGCTTGAGTGTAAGGTGAGATGCTGAGTGTATTAAAGAAGGATGTTGGGCTCTGAAGTGGATTCAGGTTTATGTTGAGTTGTTTTAGGAGGAATTGTTGGACTGCTTTGATGAAATGGGCTGCGCTAGGCGCAGTGGGCTAAAGAAGGTAAGCTGTGTGGGCCTGCAGTGGATTGAAGGTAGAGAGGATTATTGGGCTGAGGTGTGAGGATAAGGTTTGCTGAAGTTTTGGGCTGTTTGGAGAGTGCATATTTGGATAGGCTATTAGTATGAAGTTTGCTGTTTTGATATAGATTCCAGATTTAGGATTGCTATTATGGAAATGGAGTGTGGGTGTAGCAGGTCATCACGTGATGTTGCTGTCAAAGGACAGAGAAAAGCTGCTGCATTCAGCCTTTGGATGGAATATAGGGAGTGATATGAAGGGAAGTTACAAGCCACTGATGTGAGGAACCTTATACGTGGAGCAGATTTAATGGGAGGTTTATATGGGTTGATTGCATAAGTAGGTAGGCTGAAATTTGATTAGTCTTTTAGTGATATCTCGTACAGGTTAAGCGGCTAGAGACAAAATAAAAAGGAAAAGCTGAGGTTGGAGGAGACGGATGGCTCAGGAGTTCACGTGGAAGGCAAGTTAAACGTGTGGACAAAACAAAATAGGCAACAATATAAGGCGAAAAAAATGGATTCGCTGATGCAAGTCTGATCCGTTGGAGTAGATCAACAAAGCAGAGATTTGCCTGTAGGAGCTTACGTTTTAATCAAACGAACAAGTTAACTGTAGCAGCAGCAAGGGAAGAGCTTGGAGGATCGTGGTCTGTAGGGTCTACTCGTGGCGTTCGGCTCCTTGCAGGTGACGAACAGAGAAGAGGAAGAGTGGGATAGAGTCGGATGACAGGGATTTTGGAATAGTGGAAGAGGTGGAACCAGCTTAGGTAGACCTTTTAGGTTGTCAAAAGGGAAGGAGCTTATAAGCGGCAAAGTGACGAAACCCCCGCCCCCCGCAAAGATCCATTCCGCTTCATCTTATCATCGAAAGCCAGCTGGGAGCTTGATTGAAGGAAGAAAAGAGGTAAAATTGATAGCATTAAATTTCTGCTCTGACTTCTTTCTCTGTTTGGGTTTCTGGTTCTTTTTAAAACTCTACAAGTATTTGTTCAATTGATGATTAGCCATTAATGCATTAATTTAAGATGACAGAATCTCACGAGTTAATTCAAAAATTGCCTCGATTGATATATTTTCTCGATTTACATGTCGACTGTCTCGTTTAACGTATCGAATTTGCCGAATATCGAAATTAGACAAATTTATAGTGAATTTAAAGTATTGTCGATGTTCTGATCGCAACAACACAATTTATTTCGTGATCGGACTTCGTTTGGGTGACGCCGCAACCTAATTTTCTCGAAATACGTGTTCTTGCATCGAGACCACCTCAACTTGCGTACGTAATCTTAATCGAATAAATTGATAGTGCGATCAGAGTATTGATGGTGTTTCAGACACAATGGCAGAGTACGTTTGTCAATCGGACATCATTTGGACAGCGCCGAGCGACCTTTTCCTCGAAATTTGTGCTTTGCCTCGGGACGTGTGTCGGCCTCCTTGCTTGTTTTAATTTGAACAAATTGGCTATCATCCTTAGGTATTTAGGATGTTCTGAACGCAGTGGCGAAGTTCATTTCGCGGTCGGACTTCATTTGGCCAGTGACGATGCCTATTCTCCTCGATATGCGTGCCTTGTCTCAAAATTCATGCCACCAATCCGGATGATCCAAATTGAACCTAGAAAATATAGTTTTTCAATATTCGCGATATTCCGGTCGCAATGGCGAAATCCGTTTTGTGAACGGGCATCATATTTGGACAGCGTTCAGCCTGATTTTCTCAAAATTTGTGTTGTTGCCTCAGGATCCGTGCCATCAATTTGGATGCTTCAAATTTAATAAACAAAATGTAGTTTTTAGAGGTTGGCAATGTTCCGGACACAATGACAAAGTCTGTTCGTCGATCCGACGTCGTTTGATCAGCGTCGCGCAGCCTATTTCCCTTTTGACCGATCTCATCTGATTCGACTGCGAGGGGCCTCGACCTAGCAGAATTCGTTGTTCTGATCGCAATGCCACTGTCCATTTGGCATTCGAAGGCCATTTGACCCTTTAAGTGGTGCGTCGCGCCAACCCGCGCACTGCTTAATTCGTCATTTCGTCTTTTTTACGCGTAGTTTGAGCTGTAGGGGTCAACATCCTCTACATACGAGTATAGTCAATAAGGTCTGCAATGTGATAAATGTCCAAATGGTTTAATCTAAGTAGTATTTGGTTGAATTGTAGGTTTATGGTCTGCATATCTGGATGTAAGCATGACATTTTATCATAACTTTAGGCAAAATAATCCTTAAACTCATTTAAAAGTTGAATTATATATTATTGGCATCAATTTTATTTAACAATGCACTTATGAAAATAAGGAGTGTATTTTCTTTAGTATTCAAATTAATTTCTTTTAATTCATCAATTGTTGATTTAATTTTTTTTTTCAAATTCAAGAGGTGTATCTCTAATTTGAAGATAATCTGGATTGTTGGTAGCTTTAAAACATAACCTCCCAACAATGTTGGAGGTTCCTGTAAAGATTCTGTTAACCTCCAAATTATTGGTGCTAATCATATAGTATTCACTATCATCTAATGGTCTCACAGTACCAAAGCCAACACAATAATTGGATTTCTTTCTTTTATATTTTAAGTTTCATAGATTTTCTAGACATTGAGCTTCGCCCTTGGACCATGTAGGAGTTAAACCTATTTTGATTTGATATTTGACACGCATAAGATATCATTCAAAATGGAGTTATATGATATCATTTAGAGAAAGGTCTTTAATTTTTACACCTACTTATAAACTTAAGGATGGAGATATATTACGAAAGATACGTTCCTTCCTCACTTCTCCCAATTTTGATGCTACACATACATTTAAATCCTCCACTGTATTTTCTGACAATGAGCTTAGTGTTTTTACATATTTTTTTCATATATAGTGACATCAGGTACATCCTATTTTGAGTCATTATCCTTATCACATGAAAATTTTTCTTTAATATTCCAAATAGGCTTTTCAGTGATCACCCATTTTGAAACTGCATCTTTGACTAGTTGAGGCTTTTTTGTTTCCTTTATTGAAATATCCATCAATTTTGACTCATCCTTTGAATTAAACCTAGAGCCTATATGAGTAATGGGTCTTTCTAGAGCAAGTGGTGGAGATGACGTTTTGATGCCTCTTATCTTCCACTTATTCTGACGTCTGCCATGAATGGTATCATGACCTCTACCTCCACTTCGATGATTTCTGTTATGGGTACGCTGAGCCATCCTACCTTATCGTGTTGGAGGGGCAGTACATCATATTATCTTTTCCTCAAGTTCTTTTGTTTGATCTTCAACAGGTGATGGTGACTTAGCTTTTGAGACATTGGGTTCAGCTTGGGCTTTGGCTAGAGTGATAGATCTGGAAAATATTGCTTGTCTTTTTGGAACATAACAAGCAATATTTTCATATATCCCTACTTTATGTACACCAAATGATTGCAACTCTCCCTTTATGCAGTATTTTATACCATTGTGTTCATATTTTACAAATTGATGTAGAGAGGAAGGAGCATTTTATATTTATGAAGATGAGGTCTATCAAGAAGTGCTTTAAATAAAGTTTCAAAATCAATTATATGAAAAAGTTGGCTTTAGTTCTCAAATCTTCCATTAAAAATGAAAGAGTAATGGAGCTTAAGGCCTTTTCTCCTTCTCAGTGAAGCGATGTAGCATTATTTTGTCAAAACTTAATTTTTGCGTATCAACATTGAGATGGGCTAAAGTTTTTAGGCTCATTATGTTGACAATGCACCTATGTCAACAAATATTCTATTCAACTTAAAGTTGTTACTATCCAGTATTATGTAGAGTGGACGATTGTGATGTGAAGTTTTTAAAAGTAAATCTTCATCAGAAAAAGTAATTTCGGGCACTTCTTTAAAATATAAAGCCTCTTCAGAGGAACTCTATGTGAATTGAGCTAAACAAATTTTCGTATAAGTAGAGTCTTTGATCAAAGCCTCGTAGGGAGTTTTTTGAGGTAAGCTAATGTATTGTAATCCACTTTTGGTGTTGTGCCACCCACTTGCTCTTGTGGTGGAGGTGTTGGTAGAATCACACTCTCACTTTGATTTTTAGGTTTTTCCTTTATCTTTATTTGATGTCATTCAAGATGTATAACACAACCACTTATGAGGTTTATCTCTGTTATTTATTCAGGCTCAGCCAGTGAAGTCACGTCGACCAACAGCTCTTCAGAACTTTATTCATCTTTATTTTGATTGTTCTCGAAATCAGATGACTCGGGTGTAATGATAATTTTTTTCTCTCTATATACGTATAGATCATCATCAAAACTTGGTTCATTTGATTCAAAGATTTGAGAATATTCATTTTAAGATTGTTCTTTTTTAGATTCATAATAGATAGATAAAATGTAATGAAAGATTTGTTCATTTCATTAACACCCTTTGGAATATACATGAAATCATAAAGAGTGAGGGGCTTAGAGGATTTCTCTTTGCCATTAAGAGGGGTAACATGTTTATCTTTGAAGTTTTTTTTTTCTTGTCTTTCACTTTACTATTGGAATTCTCTTTTTTATAAAATTTCAATGGTGAAGGATCATTTTTATCCATCGAGTTTCTAAAAGGACCTTCCATTGGAGTTTGGGATAATTTGTTTAAAGTTTTTAGGAATGATTTAGATAAGATAATTGTCAACCCTTTGCATCTGTAAGGAGATCAATGATTCTACTTTTTTGGTCATACACTACTGCAAATAAAGAAGCTATGGCTGTTGATTTTGTTTTTTGCCCTTGGGTAGGGATCACTTCCCCATGAATGATCTTAGCAGACCACTGTATTAGTACTAGTAGAAGATTTTTTGGTTGCATTTAAGAACTGTTGGGACCCCACAAGCTATTATAAGAGCTGTTATGGTGGATGCCATTTCATCCAATCTTTTCTCTGTTTTGCTGATTTGTTCATCTTTTGCTTTTAGCCGTTGAAGTAAGAAAATAATTTGAGAATTTTCACTTCTATCTTTCTTCTACACTTCCAACAACTCCTCCGTATAAGGGTCTCATAATAGAGAGGAATATCCCATGCTATGTTGAATAATAAAGACATCCTTCTCATCTATGAGATCATTTTCATCAGGGTTGAAATTTTCTATCAACATATTTTGATTTTCCTCCTCTCTTTTTCCTCGTCTATTTTTCTGTAGCTATCCTTCAAGTATTTCATTATTTTTTTCAATGGTTTTACCTATCATCAGATTGATTGGGATGAGTCGTACTCTTGATGGCTATTAATTTCCATTAGTTTCTTTCCTTTGCCTTTTGAATCAATCTGACTAAAGATTGGAGAATGCACCACAGATGGGCCTCCTTTTTTTCTTTTACTTTGGATAAAGATGCATGGGATTTTTGGTATGTCGCGGACTCAAACTCTAATCTTTGGTCGTCACAAATGGAGCTGCCACTTGGTGATTAGAATGATCAATCTTTGGTCTGCCACCGACCTCAGGTACTATAGTTGAACTATCCACTAAAATAATATGGCTGTTGACTATTCTTCTGTGACGAGATTTGGAACCATAACTGTCCATTAATACTGACATAGCTGGCTATTTGGCATACATTTGTCTGTCTTTTCGTGATGGTTGAATGATCAACTTACTATCTTCAGGATATCTGTTCTCTCTCCAAATTGTATCGGTAGCTCTTTTGTAGATCATACTTTTCATAGCTTTGATCACCTTTTCTTTTGTCGAATTAATTTTTTTGGCCATCCTATGAAAGATATTTCTAATATCCTTCTCCTAGCTTTACCCTTTTGTTGGGTGTGTACTTTAATGGGTTTGATAAGGAGATCTTAGGGGTGATGTATCTACCTTTCCAACATCTTTCTAATATTTTCCTTGACTCTAGAATTAAAACAAGGATGGAACCCACTACCTCTGACAAGAGGAGAGGCCTCTATCATCTCATCTTCACTTTCAGCCTATTCCTCCATTTCTAGTATTTTCTTAAGTCTCCCATTTTTTTTCTCTTTTGAGATTTAGTGAGAACATAGGCAGAACTACTACTCTCCTCGTACTTACTAGACTCAAAAGTTTTCTCTGAAGTTTATTGAACTAGAAAATTACCAAAGGCTGAATTGACTGAAACTATTTTTTCGCTGGTATCTGCTCAGCTGTTGCTGGATTCAAAGCTATTTGCTTTTCATTGACTTTTAAACTTTAGGGAAGGTCCCTCTATTGAAAACAGAGGGCGAGAGGCTAAGGCCTTTGGTGAGACCTCTGTTACCCTCTTCCTACTAATTTGGAGAGCTGACCTCTCCTTAACAGACAGGTTGATTTCTAGAACCTTCTCAAATAAAGGTTATTTTTCTATGGCCTTTGCTTCAGAGGGCGTAGGGCTTTGAAAAATTACCTCCATATCCTTGAACCCTTGCCAAAACTTGATCATATTTATAGGGGGAAAACGAGACTGGTCAAAGGACAACAATAGGTGCTCACCGAATTTAAAGATCAATTTACCCTCCATTCTGTCTTGCTGTATTTTCGCCGAATTGACTTTTAAATTTACAAAATTTCTTGTATCAAAATTTTTACTGTATTTTCTTAAATTCAATTATCACTTCATCAATCAATCACTGTACTTTCTCTATGGGCTTTATGACCACTGACTAGAATCACTAACTATTGTAATAGTAGATTGGACTAAGGAATGGTGAGAGAATTCTTTTATAGATTTGGAAATCTCATACCACTTTATATTGCTTGGTTGTAAATTTATACAATCACCGCAATTATGTTACAAGAAAGATTTGAAATTGAATCTCTTTGAATATATACTTTTTAAGAAGTGTGATGTAGAAAATCTAATTTCATTTTGAAAAATATTTTCTCTTAGAAATTTCATTTTAAAGACATTTTTTTCCTTGTATTGTCATCACTCAACCCAAAGTTGAAATGGGTGAGGTATCCAATGCGGAGAATTATTTTTGTACATGTGTTTGCCAATATTGAGATGAATTACGAAACCACTATTTTAGATGAAAATAGAAACATTTCACTAAAGTTGCTAGAAATCTGTTGGTAGAATTTTGTTATCTTCATCGGATTGAAATATTTAATGATCAAGTTTAACATAAAAAAAATGTTATCCGGGGGGATAAAATAATATTTTGCTATGGACATAATAATTAAACTTATTTTATAATATTTTACTAGAGATTTACTCTTATCCAATATATTTGATTGGGTAGGTTTTATTTTCTGGGATACAAGTATTCCACAGGGGCAAACCCCTATGCTTAATTATATCCCAAGGATTTATTCTTTAGGAAAACTTTTGATCAAAATAATGACTTATATTATTTTATCAAAATATTGGCTAATATTTTATATGATTTTTCTCTTAGAAATTCTTATTAAGGATTTGGTCTTTGAGAATTTCTAAGGAGATTGGATCAAATTAAAATAAATATTTTGAAATGGAAGTCAAAAGAGGAAAAGGTAGAAATATTTGATTCTGAGAAATTTTGAGGTACTCAAATTGTCTTATATTGGCCTTTATATTTTAAAATTAAATTTAGATTGAATTTGATCAATTTAATTTTGAAAGTTGAGGCTTAAATTCTAACAACATGAGTGGAGGGAAATGCTCAAAAAGTTGAGTACTTATGATGTAACTGAAAAAAAATATAGGCCTCGAACCATAATCTAAGTTGAGAATTAACAAGAGATAGTAATACTGACTTAAATTTAGTGGAATGCAAGGGACTTATGTACTTGAAACCCCACCTAGAGTTAAGTCAGAGTGACTTTGGACTTATAATCCTGCCTGAAAAATACTATTAGTTCGTTTTTAAAATCATCCATGTTTGGTCTCAATACATGTGTAAGATAGGTAAGGTTATTTTTTTACTTAGAAGATATGATTCACAGTTTGACCATTTAAGCTAATATGGCTGACCATGTAGGCATGTAAATGCTAACTCACAATGCAATTTTTTTTATCTAGTATTTAATGTGATGGTTTTTACATGCGACTCACTAGGCCATAACATGATCTTTCTTCTTTTCTTTTTCTTTTTTTTTTTTAAATTACCTTATTTGGATAAATCATGTAATTTTGCTAAAAAACTAAGTGTTATTCTATGATTGTTTTTTTTAAATTGTGATGCATCTTGGATTCCACAGGGGCAAACCTTAAACCCTAAATTTGTAATTGCTAAAAACTTTAGTTTTATCTTTAGAGCCTACCACATAAAATGTCTAGGCCATCCCCCCAAGCAAAACAAGAGAAGAAATCTAAAAAATATATGTATTTTTAATACTCACTCAATAAACAATCAATCAAATGTATAAAAATTCAATCATAGAATAATATAATAGTCCAATTGTTACAACCAGAAAATGTAGTAAAATGGTAGTTGAGTTATCTATCTTATACAACCCAGTTATAATTTATAGATCCGACATGTGTGCTTTCAAGCTTAGTCTTCTGATGCATCTAGGATTTCACTTTAGGGTTCATCCTTGTGATTCATCATTCCTATAGTTGTATTTTACATACCCATATGACTTCTTAGATCTATTAATTATGTTTGAAAAGCAAAAAAGGCTCAAACCTGCAAATCAAACATTACGAAGCATATGTAGTATAAAAAAGGCATCATAGATTTGCCTGGTACTTAAAATGCCAATCAACTTCTACCATATTGGCCATTGTCTCTTTGGGGCTTTTAAGTAGAATTTGCAAGCAAAAAACATTATGTGATAATAATTTAGTACTTGCCCCCTTTTGGGCACGGCCAATAACAAAAAACAACACAATATTAAAAATGATTGAAAATCTATCATATCAAACAAGCTTTTCCTGTTGTATCAAGAAAGATATACAAATACTTAAATATTTTGATGAGTTATTTTTACATTTTCTACCTTACACACAATGACAACAATGAAGTTGATGGTGAAGTGACGAGTTTGTGACAATATGAGCAATCTCTTTCTATTCCTTGCCTTTTTTCTTTGTTTTTCTTATATATATATATATATATATATATATATATATATATATGTGTGTGTGTGTGCGCGCGCGCGCGCGCGCGTGCGTGCGTGCGTGCTTGCATGCGTGCGTGCGAAAGATAGAGAAAGATAGAGGGTGAGCGAGAGATAGATAGAGAGAGAAATGTAGAGAGGGGACTTCATGATTTTTGGCTACCAAATGTTTGAGGGCTTTGACAATTTTTTTTAAGCTGTGAGGATATGATCGATTATTTGGTCCTGAGAATCGAGGGTGCAGCTGCAGGAAGAGAGGGCAAGCAGGCATTTTTCGTGTGAAGGGGGCGCAATGTGAGATTGAGATTGACGGGAGAGAAAGAGGAGGAGGAAGGTTGTTTAGTAAAGAGGGTGGCAATGTTATTAGTTGCAGTCTCGTGTGAGAGAAACAAGAGCAAGTGGGTGAAGGTTCTTATGTGGGTTTGGTTAAGGTCATGAAAAGGGATGGATACAGGGAAGGAAGAGAGTGATTAGGGCCAAGAGCGATCGTGGGGGGTCTTTCCTTGGCATTTTTGGTTTTCTGAACGCATTGGGGGAATCCATTCTACAAAACGAGTGAAGTTCAACTGGTTTTCATGTACTAAATTTGTTCTCATAGAAGTTAGCTTCACTTTCTATCCTTTTCTCCACTCATTTTAGAGATCCATCCCTCTTCTTCTTTCTCACTCGGTTTTTCTTAGGAGTTTTTGAAAATTTGGGTGAACAATTACTTTTCTTTTATTTATCTCCTCAAGCAGTGAAGGGGAGTTCTTTTCTTTCAAGAGAATAGTTCTTTTAAAGGTCTATATGCCACTTTATTTGAATTCCTTTTACAGATCCATCAAACAAAAATGATGATTATGAATGTGGAAATCAAGATGATCCATGTATGAGGCTGAAGCGTGATTGTGTTGCTTTGCTAGCAGCTTTCAAGTTGAAAGATCCTTCTAAGCGTGTGCTTGTTGTGGCAAATACGCACATCTACTGGTAACCAAATTAATTTTACTCTCAAATTGTCTAATATTCTTTCTTCGAGCATTCATGGCAGTAGGAGGTTTGTGCTAAGTTGGATTGATAAGGTGCAATTATGTTTTATATGCTAAGTTGGAATTATAAGGTGCAAGTATGTTTTATGTTGTTTTAAGTGTGTGTAATAAATTTTTTTTTAAATCAAATTAAACAGAATAGATCCAAGATAAACTACATTTTTAAATTTCAAACTGAACTGCCAATAAAATGCACCTTTTATTTCTTCGAGTATTCATGCACCTATTGCTTTCTTTTTTCTCACTGATTTGGTTTCAATTTTGATGGTCAGTTCAATTAGGTTTCATCCAAAATTTCAATCATTTTTTAACCATACAGAGTTGTGCCCTCTCTAACCATGATGCTTCAATTTCATAAAACAAACAAAGCTTATAGTTCGTATTGATTCTAAAAATAAAGGCAAAAATGAGAAGACTATTCTTTTCTTTTTCAATATTTGTTATGAATGCTAAACAAAGGGAAAAAAGTGCAACCAACTATATTGATGTTGTTCTACAACTAAAGAATACTTGGTGATTTAATTTAATTAATTTTTTATAAGTGTTTGGCATTTAATGAAGCTTTGATAAAAAGAATGGACTACTTATAATGCCTTTTTAAAATTTAGTAATTTAATATAGTGTTCTCTCTCTCTATATATATAACATTCAATACATCTAAATAAATTAAAAAAAAAAACAGCACTTCCCAATACAATCTTTGTCACCCCGTCGAAGCACCACCGGTCCCGTCGTCTTTTATTACTGGTCTCGTCGGCCTTCTCATGCCGTTGGTTGTTATCACGCTCCCTCTCTTTGCCTCGATTTCCCTCTGCCTCTCACTCCTATAGAATTTTTTGAAGCCATCAACAACCAAATTGCGAGGAATTCATAGGAGCTTACAGGTGAAAGCATTGTCGATCTAGACGGGAGCTCGAAGTTGTGTTGGAGCTTGATGCACATGAGCTCGCTAGGAGAAGGCATTGATGGGCCCAATGACGGTGATATTTTCTAACTGCGTTAATAGTGTTAGATTATGCAAATAATGAAGTTCATTTATTAAATATATACAACAACAACAACAACATCAAGCCTTTATCCCACTACGTGTAGTTGGCTACATGAATCCTTTTTCTCCATTGTGTCCTGTATTCATGTCATTATTATTCGACAAGTTTTATGCTGGCTGTCGACTACCTAACGTAACCCTCCACTTTTCTCATCCAGGACTTGGGACCTGGCAACGGTAGTGTTATTTATATATTTATTAAATATATAAATACTAATATTTTATGTGCTTTGTATATAACCCCCCTTTAATACATATTTTTTAAAATAAATATATCAAAATTGTTCCAAATGTCATTTTGCACTAGCTAAAACTTTTTACATTTTATTTAAGCACTTCCATGTAAAATTATTAAATCATTTGTCTCTCTGTCCGAAACATCAAGTAATTCATTGCATTTGCATACTTATGCATTACTAAATCATTTTCAAATTCAGTGAAATTTTGCATCTTTCAATTTTTCATGGTCACATATTAAGATGGATGTTTTTGGATATTTCGATTGAGCATTTCATGATGGGAGAATGAGACAAAATAAAATTATGTAGAAATTGTTTTTATCCATACAAAGAGAGAGTAGTTTTTGTTTCTATCCATAAATGGGGTAGCTTGAGAGAGAGATTAATATCCATTTATAAGGATATGAACCTTTGTCTTCACTAATCTTTAACTTCTTGTCCAAATATATGAATAATTAAGATATAAAATAGCTAAAAGATAACAGTTGGCTACTTATTACATTATCGGGGACTTTTGTCTACTCTAAATTTGTGCAATTCAAATATTTGGATAAAGGTTGTATCACGTGAGGACAATGGCATTCATCCTTCTAAAAGGTTATCGGGTTAAAGTTAGGGTAAAAGCGTAGAAGAAAAATAGCATGATTAGAAGTTTTACGGGTTCTAAAAGATACTTAGCAAGGCTCAAAGAAACATCAAATATCAATGAATTATAAAATACGATCTAAAAGAGCAAACCACTATGTTTGGGATAAAGTTGATCATGGTTGTACTAAGATTGCTAGCAAGGTTTGATTGAGTTTTGTTAAACTTGAACTTATAATTATCTAGTTTTTCTTGGCTCGAAGTTGACTTCACCCAAATTACTCACTTTTGAACTTAAGACCTTGCATGATAACAAGTATTCACATATCAGATTTAAATTAATTTTGAGTTGACTTGAAATTATGAAAAAAAATATATAAAGTTAGAGGTAGGTATTGAACTTCAGACCGCTTGCATGAGGTATAAAAATCAAATCAATTGAACCAGCAGTTACTTTTTACTAGTTTTATATCAAATATATATAATATACAGTAATTTGGAGTAGATTTGAATTGAATTTTGAACAAGCCATTATACACTCCAAATTCAAATTTTGAACAAGCCATTATACACTCCAAATGGGTTACAATCCAAGAATTTTGGCTCAAAACTTGACTCAAATTTGTTCAAGGTATTGGAAAAGATGAATAGCAGCTGAGTATTGAAGATCTGGACAGTTGTGTGATACATGTAAAACCACTTGGCACTATTTATAGCTTTGGAAGGAGTACTTAAGCATGTGTGGCGTGCCAGTTCTGCGTGAGGAACAACCTGTGTGCTTAGTAATTACTTGGTGTCAAAAGGCATATATTGTGATTTTTTTCATATTGGAAAGCATGTGCGCAACATGCAACTAGACAGACATATAGCACATGTTTAATTATTGTTTAGAAAGTTATTAGCAGTTATTTTGTATTTAATTTTGAATGATGCTACACTCTAAATAAACCTACATTATCAATTTGTATGGATAATATCAGCATGTATGCTTACTTTTCCTTTTTGTATAGGTTATGTGAGTAGCCACATAGCAAATGCATATGGGTTTATAAATTCCAAAATATTTGGGATTCTATGAGGGGACGTTACATTACTCTTGAATTTTTATTTGTATTGTCCAATGGATGAACTTTGTCAACGGCCAAGCATTGATAGCCATAAAGGCCATGAAGACTTCAATAAAATTTTCTTCTATTCATTTCTAACTTTTATTCATTCTAGTGGTGTTTACCCTAGTATTACCCTTCCCTTTATTTTCACATCAATAATTTTATCATTTCAATCAGATTTTTCTAGTTGACTCGAAATAGCAAAAAACATACGTTTTAAGAGAAGGATTTAACCTAGGACCTCTTACATGAGCCACAAAACACCAATCGAATGGAAAACAATTACTTTCTATTAGCATTATATCAAATGTATATAAGATACATTAATTATAAGCTGAATCGAATAGAATCTCGAACAATCAACTAGACTGGAAATAGTTTGCGAGTTCCTTGGCTTGAAATTCGAACCAAACCTGTTAAACTCAATTTGAACTCGACCTGAAAGTCAAGCAATTTTTAAGAATGTTGCAAAGTATGTGTTTGAAGTATGAAAAGAAAATTTTCTTAATGCTAAAAATAGTTGGGGTGGAATTAAAATGTATAAGAAAAGATAAAAAATAAGAAGTTTTATTATAAAAATTAATTTAGATGTAAAAGTTCAGAAAATTGAGAAATACATAAAGGGACCCGTAAGGAATCTAAAAAAGTAATATGCGATGCAAAGAATTTAGCTTTTAATAATTTATATAATAAATTATATATTAATGAGGGAGAAAGATGTATGTATAAGTTAGCCAAACAATAGGAGAAGTAAAAATCTAATTCAAGTGAACTGCATTAAGGATGAAAATAAAAATATGCTTTTATTTGAAAAGGATATTCAACATGAGTTGATGGGATATTTCGTGAAGATTTTTAATGAAGATTGTGAGAATACAATTGACTTTAGTGATCTTAGCATCCTAAATGAAAATAGAGATTTTAGTTTTTATCGTCGTATCAATAAAACCAAAATTAGAGAGGCTTTGAAGAAAATGAAGTGTGGAAAAGCAATTAGACTTGATGATATTCCAATAGATGTGTGGAATGCTTAGGAGATGAAGAAATTTCTTGGCTTACTAATCTTTTTACTATTATTTTGAAGACTAAAAAGATACTAGATGAATGGAGGATTGTGTTGGTTCTTATTTTTGAGAATAAAGGTGGTGCACAAAAGTGTGCGACTTATAGAGGAAGTTAATGTGTCATACATTAAAATTATGGGAGAGTGGTTACGACGTGATACTAATATTTCTCAAAATCAATTTAGATTTATGCCAGGTAAGTCTACTATAGAAGCTATACATTTATTGAGAGGTGTGATGGAGAATTATAGAGAGAATAAGGAGGGTCTATATATGATATTTATTAATTTAGAGAAAGCATATGATAAAGTTCCAAGAGAAGTGCGAGAGTTCTAGTAAAGAAAAGAATTAATAATACTTATATTCAAATCATTAAGGATATGTATGCAAGAGCTGTTACTTGTGTTCAAATACAAGATGGTTTGACTAAGTATTCTCCTATTTCAGTTGGATTACATCAAGGATCAGTTTTATTCCCATATCTTTTTGCTTAGGCATGAATGTTCTCTTACTTGACATTTGCAAGAGTATATACCTCGGTGTATGCTTTTCGCTGATGATATTCTTCTTGTTGATAAGACTAGAGAGAGTTAAAGGAAAACTTGAATTATGGAGGTCAACTTTAGAGTCTAAAGGTTTTGTTTGAGTAGATTTAAAATTGAATATTTGGAGTGTAATTTTAGTAGTAATAGATCTAGTGAGGGATTGTGACTTTGAGCGATCAAGTCATTAAAAACATTATACGTTTTAGATGTTTCGGGTCTATTGTTCAAAATGATGGTGAAATAGATTGAGATAATATTAGTAGAATTAAAGTTGGATGGTTGAAGTGGAGGAATGCATCGGGCCTATTGTGTGATAAAAGCATCCCGCAAACTTAAGGAAAATTCTATAAGATGGTAGTGAGACCTGCAATGCTTTAAGGTGTAGAATGTTGGCCATTAAAGAGAAGTATTAAGTTAAGTGTTGCAGAGATAAGGATGCTCGGGTGGATGAGTGGTTTTACAATTAGAGATAGAATGTGAAACGAGTATATATGTGAAAAAGGTTGGAGTAGTTTCAGTGACAGATAAGATTAGAGAGAGTCGTCTTAGATGGTTTGGTCACATAAAATGTCGACTTTTTGATAACCCAGTTAGGAGACTAGATGTACTGGATTTCGCCTATGTTAAAAAAGGTAAAGGTAGACCTAAAAAGACTTAGTTAGAAAGTTTTAGAAATGATATTTTTTATTAGATTTAAATGAGAATTTGACTCTTAACAAGACACAATGGAGAAAAAGGATATTTTTAGCCAACCCCATGTAATGGGATAAAGGCTTGATGTTCTTGTTGTTGTTGTTGATATTTTTATCACCTCTATTGATATCATGAAAGTAGGTTAAGAGGTATTGACAAAGATGAATAGAGTTGAGTATTCAAGATTTGGGTAGATCTGTAGTTCATGTGGAACCACTTGGGCATGTGTTTTTTCTTTAGAGTCCTCAAGCTTGTGTAGGGTGTCTGTTATGTATGAGGAACAACCTATGACAATAGTGATATTTCTTTGATTACTTGCGTCAAAGGGCATGTATCTGCTTATTCTATATTGGAAAGGATGTAGACAACAAGACATGCCATATGTTTAATTCTCCTTTAGAAAGATATTAGTTAGCTATTTCTTATTTAATTTGGAATAAAGCTACATTCCTTAAACATACGCTTAAATGACTTTTCTTGATTTATGTGAACCACATCAGCATGTATATTTACTCTTCCTTTTTTTTGGTCATGTGAGTAATCATATAAGAAAATGCATAACGATCTATAAAATCCCAAAATTTGTGGGATTCTATTAGGGGAGGATAGCATTACTATTTTTATTTGTGTTGTCCAATGGATGATCTTTATGGAAGGTCAATCATGAATAGCCCATTGAGGCTATGACGTCTCCTATTACTTTCCAATTTTTCTTCTTGCATTGTAGTTTTTGTCCTATTATTACTATTCCCTTTATTTCAACATTATTAATTTTATCATTTCAAACCCATTTTTTTATTAACTTGCAATTGTAAAAAATATAAGGTTGTAGAGAAGGATTGATCCTAGGATCTCTCGCATGAGCCACAAAACAGTAAAAAAATGAATCATTAATTCCTTTTTATTTGTGTTATAGCACATGTATCTATTATTCATTAATTTTTAGCGGAATCGGATCCTAAACAAGCCAACTATTGACTAGAAATATTAATGTACCAAAATAATTTAAAGCAAAACCTTTTTTTTTTAATTTCCTTTACATTCATATAAAATTGTCAATATCACAAAAGGGTCATTAAATAAAAATTTTCTTAAATCTTGAAGATGTTTGTATATATCTTGAAACAACACAATTAACAAAATGGATATTTGTAAGAAAAAATATCTATACTCTTTATACAAGTACCTAATGTTTGTTGCCTCATGCCTATTTAACAAAATCTCCTGTCATCCATTTACTCCAAAGGTGACTATCTGAATATATATATATATATATATATATACAACAACAACAATAACAAGTCTTTGTCCCACTACGTGGGGTCGGCAACATGAATCCTTTTTCTCATATATATATATATATATATATATATATATATATATATATATAATGATAACTAATGGAATGAGTTATAAATGTATAGCTTTGTAGGTATATCACAATTCTGAATCACAGTAATGCAAAATAAAGAGAAGCATTATGCATGCTTAGTATCATATATAAATTGTAAGTCATAAAACATGCTTCTGCTTTTTAAATGCTTCAAGTTTAGAAGAAAGGAACTTTACTGCAATTTACAAATGAAATTACTAATATTGAGATGTACAAGTAATACTCATTGAACATGTCCTTTCCTTTTTGTGCATCAATCTGATAGGAAATACTTGAGTTCGCAAGTAACCCTAGCCCAAATTGAAGCTCCAACAGCAACGATGTTGCTGTCTACAGCAGGAAAACAGCCCAAACAGTAGCAAAACAGTGAAAATATGAGAGAGATTTTGTAGGAAATCAAGCAAAGACTTGTATTCCACTAGAGGATGGATAAAAAACAGCAAACGATACAATAATCTTCAATTCGAGAGGAAGATAATCTCTCCAAACTCTCTAGCAAAGCCTAGAGCCCAAGCACAAGACAAGATCTCAAAATTCAATCAATCTCAAGATAGCCACCCTAATTTCCTCCTAAGCTCCTAATTAACATCAAAGGACAATTACAAAATACCTAAACAGCTCTTACATTCAAAAATTCCCTCTCAAACTAGTGTTTAAAACCTGCTGGGGCCCACAGGGGCTTCCTCCCCCTCTCCTGGTGGCTTGCGACTCCGCCTGGAGTAAACCAGGACCGGTCCAGCTGGCCCCTCCTGGGCCGACAAAGGCGTAACATTACTCCCCTCCCAAAGATTCACCTTGTCCTCAAGGTGAAAGGAGGGAAACTGATCTTTAATTCTTGCAAATGGCTCCCACGTCGCATCGAACTCGGGGAGACCCTTCCATCCAATCAGCACTTCCTTATCTCCCTTGTTATTTGATCTGACTCCTCGGAGCTCCAATGGTTCTAATATCATTTCCAAATAGCTCCCCAATAGCTCTTCAGTCAGTGTCTTTGGTAACTCCATACTAACTGGATGCTCCCCAATAGCTCTTCTCAACTGAGACACGTGGAAAACTAGGTGTATGATAGCTGATGGGGGAAGCTTCAGTCGGTACGCCACAGCTCCAATTTTGTCCAACACTTCATAGGGGCCGAAGTACCTTGGAGCCAATTTCTCATTCCTCCTCGCTATTGTCCTCTGCCGGTAGGGTTGTAATTTTAGGAAAACCTTCTCCCCCACTTCAAACTGCATGCCCCTCCTATGTGAATCCGTCTGTTTCTTCATGATTTGTTGTGCTCTCAGTAGATATTTTTTCAATTCTTCTAACACTCGATCTCTCTCTCTTAAATACTCCTCCACTGAAGAGACTGGAGTACTGCTACTCCCAAAGTGCACCAAGTGAGGAGGGTCCCTTCCATACAATACTTTGAATGGCGTCATCTGTGAAGCCGAGTGAAACGAGGTGTTGTACCAGTATTCCGCCCAGGATAGCCATTTGGCCCACAGCTTGGGTGTCTCTGACACGAAGCATCTCAGGTAGGTCTCCAAGCTCCTATTGACCACCTTCATTTGGCCATCTGTCTGTGGGTGATATGCGGTACTCCTCTTCAACATTGTCCCCTATAACCTGAACAACTATCTCCAAAAATGACTGAGGATTACCTTATGTCTATCTGACATTATTGCCTCTGGTACCCCATACAATCTGACCACCTCCCTGATGAAAGCGGATGCCACTGTCACCGCGGTATAAGGATGTCGGAGGGGAATAAAATGAGCATACTTGCTCAATCTATCCACCACCACCAGAATCACCGTGAAGCCTTCTAAACGGGGCAGCCCATCTATGAAGTCCATGGATATCTCCTCCCATACCCGTCCCGGAAATACCAATGGCTGTAGTAGTCCCCCTGGTGACATAGCCATGTACTTGTTCCTCTGACAAATCTCACACCTGGCCACCATCTCCTCTACATCTCTATGCATTCCCTTCCAGTAAAGCTCAGCAGCAATCCTCCTGTAGGTCTTCTGCACCCCTGAATGACCCCCAACCGCGCTCCCATGAAATTCCTGGAGTATATTTGGGATGTGGATTGAGGTCCTGGGCATCACGAACCTCCCTTGATACAGCAGTCTATCCCCCTCTACTGAGTACCCTGGGTGGCTATCACCTCCCCTCAATAGATCCGCCCTGATCTTTCCCAACTCCTCATCATTCGAGCTCTCCTCCTTAATGGCCTCCCAATCTAGCATCAAAGGAACAGACACAGCCACAGTCTGTAGTTCTCCCATACATCTGGACAAGACATCAACCGCCTTGTTCTCCCCTCCTGGTCTGTACTGAATTTCAAAATCATACCCCAGCGATTTCGACAGCCATCGCTGATGCTCTTCAGTCGCCATCCGTTGTTCCAACAAGTATTTCAGACTCCTCTGATCTGTTCTGACGATGAAATGTCTACCTAACAGATAGGGTCGCCACTTCTGGATGGCTAAGACAATAGCCATCAACTCCCTTTCGTAGACTGACTTCAGCCTGGCCCTGGCTGCCATACCTGGCTGAAATAGGCAATGGGTCGCCGGTTCTGCATGAGCACTGCCCCCAATCCGTACCCTGAAGCATATGTCTCCACTATGAAGGTCTGAGTGAAGTCTGGTAAAGCTAAAACTGGTACCGTGGTCATAGTCTTCTTTAGTTTCTCAAATGTTGTTGTGGCTGCCTCTCCCCATAGGAATCCATCTTTCTTCAGCTGCACTATTAGTGGCCATGTTATAGTACTGTACCCTTTAACGAATCTCCTATAGTATCCTATCAGCCCTAAGAATCCTCTCAATTCCTTCAGATTCTTAGGTAGGGGCCATCTCAGCATCGCCTCCACCTTTCACTGATCAACTGCTACCCCTTCCTTCGATACAACATGACCCAAGTACTCTACACTGGTCTGGCCAAAGCAACACTTCTTCAAGTTGGCTCTCAGCTGATGCTTCTGTAGAACTCCCAATACTAGCTTCAAGTGCTTCAGATGCTCCTCCTTAGTTCTGTTGTACACCAAAATGTCATCGAAAAACACCAGCACAAACTTCCGGAGATACTGTCTGAACACTCTATTCATCAGAGATTGGAACGTAGCAGGGGTGTTGGTAAGCCCAAAAGGCATAACCAGAAACTCATAATGCCCCTCATGTGTCCGGAAAGCTGTCTTAGAGATGTCGTCCTCTCTCATCCGGATCTGATGGTACCCTGACTTCAAGTCTAGTTTGGAGAATATCACTGCTCCATACAGTTCATCCAAAAGCTTGTCAATCACGGGGATGGGAAATTTATCCGGTACAGTCTCCTTATTCAACGCTCTATAATCCACACAAAACCTCCAGCTACCATCCTTCTTTTTGACCAGTAATACGGGGCTAGAGAAAGGACTCACACTTGGTCTGATGATTCTCGCCTCCAACATCTCTCTAATTAGCTTCTCAATTTCGTCCTTCTGAATCTGGGGGTAGCGGTAGGGTCGTACACTAATCGGTAACACCCCCTCCTTTAGTAGAATTGCATGTTCCTGTTCTCTGGAAGGTGGTAACCCTTGAGGTGGCTGGAATACCTCATTGAATTGTTGTATGACCGATTGCACTGCAAGAGGAATGTCTCCCTCTTCCCCCACACTAACTCTCTCCAATCGTTGCAGTTCCACCAAATATCCACCCCCAACCTCCTGGATGGTTCGGATCATGGACTTGAGAGACACCCCCGTTCTAGACAGGCCGGCATCTCCCTGGATGATGCAAGCAAAAATTAGGAAAAATCCCTAATTTTTGCAAGCAAATAAAAATACAACCACACTAGGTCTCCCCAACATTTTGGAGACCACAAAAGACAAAAAACATAAAAAACAACAATCTTAAAACATAAATACACTTACCAACGACACATGGACAAACAGAAAAAAAATACATCTAAAGTTGCTTTCATTTGTTTTGAGACGAAAGATACAATTGGAATGAAACGTGCGGAGAGAAGAAAGGGATTAGAAGTCTGAGAAGAAAAGAGGAGAAGCTCGCAAGCTTTCCTAGAAGAGGAGAAGGAGAATGGAACAAGCTCGCAAGCTTTTCCAACAAAAACCCTCAGGTTTTTTTAACTTCCAAAAATTATATTTTTCAACCCCCTTTTTAACAGCCACAAATCAGCCCCTATTTATAGGATAAAGGGGAAGCCCAAACAACCACAAAACATCATTAATATTCTAATAAAAAAGGGAAAGTAGAAGTCCAAAAGACTCTCCAACAGCAGCCCCAAAATCAGCACAGAAAACAAGACCAAAAGGTCACGGAAAACCAGCCTGCAAAGGACCCAAAGAGGCAGCACAGAGAACGAAACAGCTAGATGTCGGTGGTCTCTCTTACTTCCGATGTCGTCGGATTCGTCTTCATCTCAATTAACTTCTTCAACATTTCTTCCATGACGGTGAACTTCCTTTCCAATCTCTCATTGTTGGAGGTGATTTGATTTTGAAAATAAAAAAATCTTCCCTCCAAATCTTTTTTCAACTGTCCGATCTTGCCTTCCAAGACTTCCACTTTCTTCCAGGCCATCTTTCTTCCAAGGATCGCAAGAATTCTTCTTTTGAATGCCCAAAAACCGATGAAAATTTCAGAATTCCAGCCACCAAAGGTCCAAAATCGATGCTCTGATACCAATTTGATAGGAAATACTTGAGTTCGCAAGTAACCCTAACCCAAATTGAAGCTCCAATAGTAACGATTTTGCTGTCTACAGCAGGAAAACAGCCCAAACAGTAGCAAAACAGTGGAAATATGAGAGAGATCTTGTAGGAAATCAAGCAAAGACTTATATTCCACTAGAGGATGGATAAAAAATAGCAAACGATACAATAATCTTCAATTCGAGAGGAAGATAATCTCTCCAAAACTCTCTAGCAAAGCCTATAGCCCAAGCACAAGACAAGATCTCAAAATTCAGTCAATCTCAAGATAGCCACCCTAATTCCCTCCTAAGCTCCTAATTAACATCAAAGGACAATTACAAAATACCTAAACAACCCTTACATTCAAAAATTCCCTCTCAAACTAGTGTTTAAAACCTGTTGGGGCCCACAGGGGCTTTCGCCCCCTCTCCTGGTGGCTCGCGACTCCGCCTAGAGTAAACCAGGACCGGTCCAGGCTGGACAGGTCCAGGCTGGACCGGTCCAGCCGGCCCCTCCTGGGCCGGCAAAGGCGTAACACAATCCTTACAATACCCAACTATAAGACACATGCAAAGTTAAATTTGTTGAAATCTCTAGCACCTTGGCACATCTTAACATTCCTCCATAACTTAATAACACAAGCAATCATTCACGGCCTTTTTAATTCATTTTCCCTCTAACGTAATAATAGGTTTTTCTCGATATAAAGGAATTAATAGCTTGCTCTAGCTCATTTGGCTATATTATAAAAAAATATTAAGTGAAAACTTCTAGTAGACTTTTAAGAGCTACCATGCATCAATCTAAGGGGCAACCCAGAATCAGACACCAACCATAGCCAATTTCATTTTAAGCATGAATTAAAGGAACTTAGGGTTCTTTTCATAAATTCAGGATTGCAAGCAAACTGAAAATAAATTTCCTTCTTAACACTTTGAGATTCCATATATCTCTTTGTAAAATCCTAGCATGAGTTTTTTTTTTTAAATTAATTTGCTTTCAAGGAGAAAAGTGAAACTAGATTAGGTTTAAGTTTACCTTAATTTCTACCCAGAGGAAGATGAAATATGTTTCGAACTCCTCCATGCTCGCAACTGGCATTACTACCTTGCTTGATATCCTCTCATGCTTAGAGCTTTTGGCGTTCAATATCCTCCACGCCCTCTCACTCTCTTGTGTATTCTCGCTCTTGATCTCACTCTCATTGCCCCTTTCTCTCCCTCTCCTACTTTTGATCTACCCCTTCTCTTGCCTATTAAAAGGCGTGATTGTCTTGAAGAGTCGGTTCAACTCTTTCTCCTTTCTTTTTATTATATTTTTTAGTTTTAACATAATACTTACTATAATATATTATAAGAAACATTAAATCATAAAATTAGAAATTTTCTATTAATATGAGTTGATTTAAAACTGATAACAACACTCGATAAATAATTACAATTTTGTCATTTATTAATTATACTTCAATTATTTTGAGCAATTAGTGCATTTTAAAATAATTGATCTTAACAGCTCAATAAAATCTTTAATATTAAATTTTAATTAAATAAATATATTTTGGGTCTTTATAAGATAAGTATTTTGTATTTGATTTTAAATAAATCTATTCTCCCAAAATAAACCTACACCTAAAATGCCTTTTCTCAATTTGTGTTGACCGCAACATCATGCATGTTTGCTTCCCCTTTTTTATAGGTCATCTGAGCTGCCACATAAGCGAATGCATAAGGTTCCATAAAATCCAAAGCTTTTGGGATTCTATTGGGGAGCTAGCATTACTCTTCAATTTGTATTCGTAGTTGTCTAATGGTTGATTTTTGTGGAAGGCCAAGCATGTATATAGCCCATAGAGAGATCATGAAGATTTCAATGAAATTTCTCTCCTATTGATTTCTAACGTTTTTCCCTACTCGTGGTGCTCACCCGAGCACTAACGTTTCCTTCATTTTTACACCAGTAATTTTATCATTTCGATGGCATTTTTGTGGGAACAATAGTAGGTGCTTCTTGTGTTGCTTCTTCAAACTTTGCATGAAAATGTTCGTATGTTTTGTTCTTTTATGTTGTTGTTCATAGCTCTCTCTCTCTCTCTCTCTCTCTCTCTCTCTCTCTCTCTCTCTCTCTCTCTCTCTTAAAGTGATCATTTAGCCTTATTCTCTGCAAAAGAATTTTAAATTAGAAAATAAATTCATTTGCAGGGATCCTGCATGGGTTGATGTGAAGCTTGCTCAGGTGAAGTATCTTCTATCAAGACTATCTCGGTTCAAGGACGTCATTGGCAATAAATTTAGCTGCACGCCTTCCGTGATTGTTGCTGGTGATTTTAATTCAACTCCTGGGGATGAGGTTTATTCACTTCTACTCTCAATCTCTCATTAATTGATTTATCAAACAAAATCTTATGATTTTAAATCATGAGATTAGAAAAGACTTCCTGCCTCGCCCTTGAAACATAATTTTTTTAAAGAAAATCGTCAAGCCCTTGGAACCATTGAAATAGGATAGGTCAAGTATCAAGGAGCTTTGTTTTTTAGTCACTAATCCTCATCTTCAGCCAGCATGGGATATTTGGAGTCGTGAGTGGATACCCGATTTGCGTGTGGAGGTGGGCTTTCCGGCCTTATAGTAATCCATTGAGGACATTGAGTTGCACTTTAGTATAGTGTATTTGCTGCTATGTCTGTTATTATTCTCCTAGCAAATGTGGTTACTAGATACTTGTGATTCCTTAATCATCCATTATAACTGGGCCCCTATACCAGTGCTTAATCCTTCTAATGTGACCATATATTGCTTTATTTAATGGTTATTATCATTTTTATGGAATTGATTGTTCTGATCAATGTTTTAAATTTAGGTATATGAATATATCACATCAACAGCGGCTAATGCAGACTATTCAGCGCATCATATGCGGTTTTATAGTCTCTACAGAACAAACGGAGGAGAACCACTGTTTACAAATTGCACTCCTGATTTCACAGGAACACTGGACTACATATTCCTTTCGGATACTTGTCACCTGAAAGCTGTTAGCTTACTCAAACTCCCCCATCCTGATTCAACTGATATAGTTGGGGGTCTTCCCAATCACTATCACCCAAGTGATCACTTACCCATTGGTGGTGAATTTGAATTGCTTAGTGCTGCCAGTTCCTCTGTGGCGGATCACCTAAATGATGTTGAGACAAGTCTTGTTGAATTGAAACTCAAGCAGTAATGTAAACCTAAATCCTTCATGTAAAACCAATTTAAGTTAGCAGGAAAGATAAATCAATGGAGGGTCATGTAAAATTAAATAACTATAATCAGTAATTCTTTCTCCTTGACTTCCATGCTCAGTTAATAAGTATTCTTTACAGAGTAGCAGGCTGGACAATTTTTGCAGCATATTTATGTCAGAAGGGAAAATAAGCCAGACTAGTGCTAACTTCGCCTACCTGAAAATATAAGCATTAATCCAATTTAAACCTATTTTAAGGCTTGACTCATACTTTGTCTATGCAGGAAGGGGCAACATCCTTTCTTTAATTTGTGCTAGATGCTAGAGCTACGATGATATTTTTTTTTTCCCCTGTGTGGTGGCGTCTTCTAGTTCAAGACTTTGCCAACTGCTTTTTAAGATATTTACCAATTAGGTTACCAACTCAGTTGGTACCCTTAACTATGAGCATATATCAGTGTCAATGGATGCGTGCAAAAGTGGATAGATTGTTTAATGTCATATTAGAGGGCAGCAAACTGGATTAAGAGTATCATAATATGAATCTTTAGTGCTCTTCTATGGTCTTATTTTGATAAAATCCTTGTAATCCTGTCCTCTCAACATGTATTGTATTCTTTGGAAATAGAGACCTCTGACTAGCATTTTAAGCAACTAGTAACACAAAAAAACCTAGCATTTTAATCATATATGCTTATTCAAGTAAAAAAAAAAAATTGCAAATGCCAATAAAATCCATTCACTAAATGCATGTAAGAGAAACAAGGGAGATTTACATGCATACAATTAAATTCTAATTGCTCTTGGAGCACGAATGACTCCAACCCTTGGCAGAGTTGGGCAAGTTGGAGTACCACGCATGGTACTGTTTATGCTCAGCAAAGCAACTGCATCTATGCTGGTTTGTTTTTTATTATGAAGAAGAAACGTGCTACACTGCTAATGGACACTCATACTGTAAAGAGAGCAGCTACCAATGGCATGCATGGATCTTCGGCTTCCCAGATAATCAACCCAACCAAGATTGATAAAATTGCACTGAAAAAGACTTGGTGGTGTTACTGTTTTGAACTTCAAATGTCTCATCTCCCTTCAAAATTGTTTCGGAAGGAGGTTGTTTCCCTTTCCCATGATCACCTCATGGATCTCCATGAATCTATATATCTTGTAAACTGCCATCTTTGGTATCCGATCTTTTCCAATCTCATAAACCTTTTTCCTTGAATGTGCCTATGGCGCAGATTCTCCTCTTTAAGATACAGTAGCTGTTCGTTGAAAAACTAATTCAACTGAAGGTTATTTAACGCATGGAGATGGCTGACATTTTTGGGGATCTGATGGAGTCTGATAAACTAAATCACCTCATTACGTAGAAGGTTAGTTTGTCTTTTTACTCTCCTTCATCTCTTCGAGAATTTTCTCAAAACTCTTCCTTTCTTTTTTGCAAGCAGCAAGCATTCTTGAAGCTTCTTATTTTCATTGGCAAGGTTCTCCGACTGCCCCTTCATCCCACGAAGCTGTTTCAGATTGATTCCTCTCATACAAGTCAACTAAAACCCTTATTATACCAAAAAGGTTGCCATTGTTTTGATCGTAAATCATAACTTCTTTGAACCTTTCATCATGTCATGCATTTTTAGGAGAGATTAAATTTGACTCATCTACGGTCTTCTTTCCTCCTTTGGTTCTCTGATTCTTGTTCCTTTTTCACCGAAAGTCATTCACATCATTTGAGATTGACACATCTAATGTTGTTTCACCAAAACTCACGCTTATATTTTAATTGATTTATCTATGCGAAAGCCCCTTGCTCACTTTTACTGGATCCATTCAAAATTTACTATGATGGATCTGTTGAGAATTATTAAGCATATACCGTTGCCAAAGGTTTTACATTAGAGTATGGTGTTGATTTTGATAAAACTTTAGTTTCTATTGCTCATCTTACAAGAGTGTGCTACTTATGAGTCTTTCTGCGCTTCACCAACGACTTTTTCTACAAATGAATGCTAAAAATGTTTTTTCTTTCTCCATGGTGATTGTGAAAATGAGTTTTATATGCATGAAGCACTTAATTTTGATGTTCCGTCATGCAAGGTTTGTTGACTTTGAGGTGCGCTCTATGATCTCAAGCAAATCCCTCTGGCATGCTTAATGCTTTGTAAAGTTGAACAGCACTATTAAAAATATTGGCTTGTTATGTAGTGCTCATGATCCGTATCCTTTTATTTGATGTGCATTGTCATATTTATCCTCTAGGTAGATGATATGATCATCACTGGTAATCAATAATGATGATATTTTAACTTTTAAAAGGGATCTTCATCATTATTCTTTCTTAAGATGAAAGATCTAGTGCACTTACATTATTTCCTTGAATTCCATTACTTAAGAAGGCAAAATAGGTACAATTTCTCAACATATTATTCCAGATTTTGCAGTAAGTCTAAGGAATCAAGAGGGGCTGGAGCTCACACACACAGAGACACGGAGAGAGAGAGAGAGAGAGAGAGAGAGCAGTGCAGAGCCTGAGAGGAAGAGAGAAAATTGCAATCGCCCAAAGCATAAAAATCCAGCGAAGTTGAAGATGGCCATCGCAACATCCCAGCATATGTTTACGGCAATCCTCAGCGCTCTTACAAAGGCCCACAACATGACCCAAATCAGTATCAACGGCATCAAAAGCAGCAACAGAATCATGGATCGATCCTTAATTCTTCTACTTGATTGATTCAATCATGAAGTAAAGCAATAACAATAATAATACTAGCAATGCAGTTCATGTAAACAATCTAGAATAGAAGCTGGGCGGCGACTGGTCAGGCAGCGGAGAGTGAAAAGCAATTTCAAGACGCCTGCGTGTGCCGCTCTCCCACAAAATATTTGCATATAATCAAAGTCCTTTAATTAGTCAATAAACAAATGAATTTATATAATGCTATTAGAGCAATAAATTATTATTATTACAGAAAAAAAAACAAGGAGCAAGTAAATTAATTACAATAGTTCTATTCAGAGTTTTAACAGAAGAAGAATATATCCATGTTCATCGAATGGATCGATCAGTGAGACTTGGAGCTGCAGCGGAATCCAACAGCGTTCCCATTCAAAACCCCAAATCTTAAAGCGCAGGAAAGATGCGTCCACAACTTGATAGATGCAAAGACTCCAACCCTCCATCTGGTTCTGAGCTGGCCCTGCAATCTGAAACTGATAATCCCAGCCTTAAGCGACGCATCCAATGTCTCTCTCCCAATCTCGTCAAGAGGCACCGCCTCCGACCTCACCACGTAATTAAGCGCTGCCGATCCGTTCTTCTCCACGCTAAAATCCTCCGCCCGCAGCAGGGCCAGCTCGATATCACCATCTTCAAAGCGCAGGGCTAACTCTAGTTCCGAAAACGTGGCGTGCGCTCTCATGTTGGGATTGACAGCCACAAGGGCGAGGGACAGTTGAATGCTCAGCAGACCCATTTGGTCGTAGTCGAGGAGATCGAGGTGGGCCGCTGAAACCCATACGTAAGGGCTCTTGGGTTGGTAGACAAGATAGATGGCGAAGACAACGATGCCTGTCAGGATGACAGCCACAGCAAAACCGGCGCAGAGGATGGCAAGCGCCCAGATCAGAGGGTTGGTGCGGTCGCCGCGACGAAGAATGAGTTTCGGCGCCATGCCATGTATCAGCGCGCGCGCGGCCAATATGCGTTGGAAACATTATAATTAATTCATGTTGATTAATTAACAGAGCAAGGAAGGAAGGTATATAGCATCTTTTTGTTTTTTTTTTTTTTTTGTTTAAATTCCTTACTCCGGAGGGAAGACACGCATCCATTATCGGTCCACATGTAGCTTCAACACTACAATTCGCATGTAAAATTTGACTTTTTACATATAGGAGTCGAAACCTCGACGAAGAGTTATGCGGAACAATGGAGGTCCTCCACTGTAACTCTTCCAAGCACCACCTTCCTCTCTGGCAATCTTAGAGCTCATAAAGCTTCATCCCAACAACAGTCTTGACTTTGCTTGCATCACCTAATCAACACATTAAAATATTATTCAAAGCACGTTCTAACCTTGATCAAACTTTCGAGCAAAATGAATATAATTCGAATAAATTTCAAGCTATATTAGAATAATATTCGAACAGAGTTTGAGGATTGTAAGAATAATAAGATCTGTATATTGGTCGAACAGTGTTCAAGTTGGTACCAAACTTTTTCTTTTTGTTTGTCCTTGTTATCTTGTATGAAATTGACTCATCACAGTTGTAATATTATGTATGTAGATATTTACTCTAATTATATGTGTAGAGAGATATTACACTACTTAGCTCACACATAGAGCTGGATATGTGATGGAGAAAATTATTAGACAATTTAAAGCTTTTGATCTAATTGGAAGGGCCCTATTTGGGAAGTTCTTTAAAACTTTTGAACTACAATTGTCTAGATCTCTAATTCGTCAACTATTTGATGTGGATGATTGAGAACGAAGAGAATAAAGGATACTCCATTATATTTAATTTTGTTTAGTCAACGTATTATTATCATCACAAATTGAGTTCTTTTTCATCTGCTTCAATTTTTCTTTTAAAGCATTTCTTCATAATTATAATTTAAATAAAAAATAATTTATAATGATCTATAAATAAATAAACATAAGAGATGTATTTTAACAATAAAAAAAAAATTCATGACTATAGGTTACACATTTTAAGAATCCTTTTGCTAAGGATTTAACTTCAACTCACAAAATTAGGAAAAAAATATATCTAAATGGATATTCATCTTAAAATCTAGACAAACAAATATCAATTATGTGTAGTTATATATTGAGTTATATTTATATAAGGGGAAATTTTTAGACTAAGCACAATTAAAACTTGTATTAAGCATATAAGCATGTTTAAAAAAATTTAAAACTAGGCAAAGTTGCTTGTTTAATGGGCGATTTAATCCTAGTCACTTGGTCAAAGTTGTTTGCATGGCTTGATGGCGTGGCATAGGGTAAGTCACCCGTTAAACGAACAACTTTGGCCTTGCTTAAATCCCCACCCGACACTTCTTGGCTATCTCCCTTACTCGGCTTCCTTGACGTTGCACCATGCTTGATGTCGCCGAAGCCACATTTTCCAACAACTTGGAGAGGTAAGGTGAGTGTTTTTTTTCCCACTTAGTTACTCATTGTAAAAATATTTGGTTTCTTAGAATAGTTGAATTTCAAGACGAAATAAAGGAGATCTAGGTTTGTTTATTTATTTTTTTTCAATCTTTTTTGTTTGTTTTTCTGGGGGTCAAAATGTGATGGAGTTCTATGGTAAGGAGTTTTAGCAAATATTTTGCTAGCTTTTTTGCATTTTTTGTGTGTTGTAGTTTGGCTATACAAAACATTGATATGTTTTGTAAGAAAATGTTTTGTTCATTTCTTCTACTGACCTAGAAATGTTGTTGGAAGTAGTTTTGTCAGTATAGATATTTTTGTTAGAAGTAGTTTGGCTAAATGAGAGTTTGTTAGAAGTTAATTTGTTTGAAGTAATTTTGTTATTGCGATTTCGAATTTTCTTAAAATTTGGCGAAGTAGAATTTATTCTAAAATATTTTAACTAGAATAAAATATATTCGAACCACTCCAATGAACGAAATTTGGCGATGTATAATTTCTTGAAATTTTAGTTGTTGTAGTGAAAATATCTTAATTTTGAAATTATATCATATATTTATCGCTTAATTAATATAACCTATATAATCTGTAAAGAAATTAATTCTGACAATTTGTATATTATATGTAGTAATAGTTGGTCTTATAATTATATGTTTTGCATCATTATAGTAATAGAAATATAAATGTATAAATTAATAATTATAAATTTTAACTATATATGATTTGTTGAAATTTCTTACAGAAATGCACCTATTCAATAATTACTGAATGAGGAGCAACCTTCATGCTAATGTATGGAGGTGAATTAAATTTGGATATAAATTTTGCCCCAATATATTATGGGGGTAGGAATCGTTCTCTACAAGTGCCAAAAAATATCAACTTAAAGCAGCTTAAGTTAATGATTCTAAAAATGCTGAAGTACGATGCATCAAAGTATTCTGTGAAATTAGTTTGTCAAGTTCTTGTAGGGAATGAGTTTGACTTTTCACATGTTGAAGATGACGAGATGTGCGAAGTTTTGTTATGCCAGGCTAGTGTGGAATTCCTAATCATGTATGTGGATGTTGAAGAGCTGAGCTTCATGAGAGGTAATACTGAGCCTCAAAATTCCCAAATGTATGATTCTTTGAGCCTGGGTGAAAGGGTTGAAGTGCTTGATGGTGCATTAAGGCTCCCTGCAGAAGAAAAGCCTACTAACCAGTAAGTTCACTATTACGCATATTGTTAATTGTGAAATATATCAATTTTTTGTTGACTAGTAAATAAAGAATAATAGTTTCAATGTAGTGATATAGAAATCCATATGTGATAGGAAGATCCTGGCCCTTCAACACAATCAATCCCTTATGTTGATGATGGTTACAAGACTATAAGTAGTACGTCTAGCAAGCAGGGTTTTGTTGATGCAAATGATCTTTTACCAGATTTTAATGATGGACATGAAGCTGAAAATTAAGATATTTCAGAATATTTTGCTCCATAATATGTTGCATACATTTGAGCCAAGAAATTCACTTTTTTGTGCGGGTCATTTGGGAGCCCTACACATAGGATAATTGTGCTCAAATTGCACATATTTGTTTGGCTGGTGAAGAAATATGGACTGCAAGAGTGCCTATGATTAGTTGGAAGAGGGTGGCGTAGCACTTGCCTGATCGAGTGTTACGATAGTTCGGATTCTCCCCTACTACTAACATCCTCCCTATGGAATTCGGTTACAAAAGAGTAGATAGACGTGGGAAGCCCAACATGGATTTGATGTTGTACCAGCATGCCCACATTTCTATATGGGAGAGCATGAGAGGTTATGTGGTTACCGAGGAGCATCTTGTTGATGAAAGTGAATATATTGTGCATCAGTACCTATAGTGGTACAAGTCATGGACTACACTATACATGTTGAAGGCACCTGTTAAGCCTCCCACCATGTCATACCCTAGAGCTCCCTCAGAGCTGCTTCTGGTACATAAATATGAAAAGTTAGTGTCATGTTAATAGCCCCTCAAGTTTAAAATTATTTAATTAATGATATTATAACTGCAGAGGGACTTCTTACTTAAGACTGAGTGAGCTTTGCAACATCACTTCAATGGCACTGAGGATACGCAGAAGCAGCATGACATAAACACTATGGCGGAGCTTTTTCATGGATTGTGTCGGTAGATGTATTGATGACCAACGATATTTTTGATGATGCAGCTGGGTATGATACACCACTCATTATGAGCTAGGATGCTCTTGACCCTTACAGTAGATTTGCTGGCCCATCTTTCGTATACTGATTAGGGGCCCTCAGAGGATATCCTCAGTTACCAGATGCCATAGAATTTGCATTACTACCTCAGCCCAGATTTCATGCCTTGCACCATTCAGGCACCTCATATACCTTAGCCTAACATTATTGGCAAGGAACAACATGGGTTACATGAGAGATCTCTATGACCATTGCAACATTACACTCCCAGTAGTGATGCATTACCCCATAGACCACATAGGAAGCATTGGTTGAGCTTATGTTTGTATTACATATGATGTTAGCTTTTGATGATGTTAGCTCCCGATGAAGTTCGATTTTCATGATGTTTTCTTTTGATGATGTTAGCACTGTCATGGATTATGTATTTTGATTGTGCTTACTTTATGCAGTGGACATTTTCATATGTAATTTGGTCCAAATTTTTTTTTCATATTAATATTCCAAAAATTAATTTTTTAAAGAAAAGAAGCTGAACAAATAATAATTGAGCTTGATGGAAATATCTGAGTTAAACATTAAGCAACATTACTCGACCACCCAAATGTAACATTGGTAGTTCATTGAACAACATACATAACACTTGAAAACCTACATAAATAACTTGAACATATAATGAGCAAGGAATACTTGAAACTTAAGTAAACATTAAAGATATACTAAACGGCGAGACAAGACCAAACAAGCTTACATAATGTATAAGATAAAGTTATATTCTCATTTAATAAATCTGCGTAAACGTGCTTGAAGTTGGCTTTTCGTCGGTCAACATTTAAAGTGAAACTCGAACTCGCGCTGCAAATCTAGCCATTCATTCGCATCAAAAAAAAATTTTTGCTTCTACCTCCATTAGCAATCTCCTTCATCCAGTTTTCGTAAAAATTAACAAGAAATTCATCTTCTTTTGGAAACCAAGGATGATAAATAATGATGCGGTCCATATCATCCACGGACGTTTCGAGTTCATCAGCTGATGCACCTCCACCTTCACGCCGTAGTTGATGATAACGCATTTGGAGGACATGTTAACTGATAAAATGATCATCATGTGTATATAATGTCTTCTCTAAATTTATCCAACCTTGGCTATTCAAGAAATTATTCCTCATATACATATTTATTTTCATCAACTCTTCATGCATCTTGATAAGCATATAATTATGATTTTATGTCCACTCATACATGAAACATCTAAATATTTCATTTTCCCTAGCCTTCATCACCAAAAGACTATTTGAGCATCTTCCCATATATTGGTGCAATCGTTTGCTTCCACTCTCCAGTAAATCTTCCCTCGGAGTGTCTCTAATTTTCTCCATAATAGGCTAATTCACTAAAACAAGGGAAGTTTAAACCTCAACTAATGCAGCGGAATCACCTGAGTAAAGCAAATCCTTATGTAGTTTCTTCACTACATCACTACCTTCCTTACAGCTCTTAGAGAGGTCTTTATAGCACATATTAATACCCAAAATAAGTTTTTTTGAATAAATTAATTTATATTAAAAACATAAAATAACTGACAAAAAAGTAAATAATATAATGACAAAAATTAATAAAGATAATGTAGACAAGTCTTGATGATGGAACAACACAATTTTACAGCTCATGTCAGATTATTTAAGTTATGTCTGTCACAACTACTTCAGCATCCAATGCCATCAATAATGACTCTACACAAATTTTAATGTGTATAGCACTAAGTATCCACAATACAAATGAAAACAGTAAAGATCAACTAGGGCTATATAATAGTATAATATCAAACAATATCGATCGAGTTATTCATGAATTCATCTAATAATGCTCGAGTTATTCCTAAATCTCTCCTCCTGTAATTTTCACCAAGTACATGTTTTCAAAATTTTACAAATGGGGCTACAAAATATTTCCTTATCCTAACTATAGGCATAACCTGGTTGGATAATTAGCATTAAAAAAAAAGGGAAAATATGATTAGCATTTAAAAAAAAAATTTAACATATGTCACCCGACTAAAGGGCAACTTATAAGTCGTCCATTAAAATTACGACTTATGCTAAATATTTCTTTACGTTAACTACTAATGCTATCAACTAGCTGACTCAGCAAAGCTTAATAAGATACTAATCGCCAGTTAAATGGGTGATTTCATCTAGTTTTTAATTTTTTTTAGTATGCTTAAATGCTTAATACATTTTTGAATTATGCTTAGTTTAAAATTTTCCCTTTATAAAACTATTTCCTTTATACTTACCTCATCATAATAGTAAGCTATTTTAGTCCGTTTCTTTCCCAGCTATGTTTATCCTTTATTTCTTTACTAAAATAATTTCATATATGTTTACCCCCAATTTTTTTATTACTCGATATCTTTATCTCCATTTTAATTACTCATACAAAACTATCAGAAAACTTATAACTACTCTCATATCTGTGACTAAACAACTGCATTCGTTTATGTGGTTAGATATTTCTCTGAACTATATATAATTATTAAGGATACATTTCAATCCTTTGCCGCCGTCCCTCTGGATTTTCAGCAGCTGCACTCAAACAACCCTTACTCGATATCAACGTAAATCTGCAGTTTTTCTATGTGGTTCACCCTATTCAAGCACTGAATAACTTCAACTATGACACACAAACCTGCGAGTCGGCAACCTGTGTGGGCGTTGTCGTCGGCCTTGTCGTGATGAGGACGAATGGACACCACTTCAACTCACGAGGCGGTGTCGCAGCGAGAACAGAAGACTCCAGTTGCTTTCGACGTCGACCTTGAGGAAGAGCCGAACAGCCGAAGAGGAGGGATAGAGCCGCTAACAACCAAGCGAGCGCGAGAGCGAAAGCTATAAACCTCACGGGGACCGTAGTGATTAGTGATTTAAGCGAGCACGGAAGCCACCAACACCACTTCAACTCAAATCTTGTGCTTCATTTCGAGTTCCGGATTCGGCCCGCAAGCCCACTTGAAAGAGCTCATCAGTCAAGTTTGAGCCTGTCTAGGCTCGACCCGTTAAAATATCTATTCTTTATTATTTTTATTTTTATTTTTTCATTCTTTCTATTATTTTATTATAAAAATTCTTTAAATTATAATCATTTTCTCAATTTCAAAATAAATGAGCCAGCCCGTGAGCTCGCTCGAACTCGTAAAATAAAGCTTGAGCTCAAACTTGATTAATTAATCAAGCTCAAGTTTAAGACAAGGATGATTCAAGTAAGGCTGCAAATGAACCGAACCGAGTCGAGTAGGTGCTTGTTCATATTTGAGCTTATTTATTCTTAGTTTGTTCAAGCTTTGTTCGAGCTCTATTCAAGCTTTTTTATTTGTGTTCAAACTTGTATTTAAAAAAATAGATGTTCATGTTTGAATTATGTTTGGTTCATGTTCGGTTCGTTTATGCTTATTAAGCTTTAAACAAACGAGACTTATCAAGCCTACTAACAAACAATCACTTAGAGCCGTTCGCGAACAGATATAGGGAGTGATTTCAATCTATCAAACGAGTTCGTTCACAAACAAACAAGGTCATGAAATGATTCTTCTTTTAAATAAGCTTGTTCATAAAACTTTAAATAAAAAATATCACAAACATGAATAAATATCTCTTATTTATAAACAAATTCATTATAATGAAATAGTATAACATAAAAAAAATGTAATTAATTTTTTATATAATAAGAATAACTTATTATAATAAAACTAAAAATTATGTGAAAATATACAAAATAACAATTTAATAAGTACCTTATATCGCATGCTCAGTAATAAGAATTAATAGAAGACCATTAAATAGTGAATCAATAGCTATAAAAGTGAAATTGAATCAGTAGTAGTATAAGTAAAATCTATAACAGTAATAATAAAATAGTGTGGTAATGTAAATCAATACAATGATAATAAATCAGTATAATAAATGTATCCCAATAATCACACTAAATAAGTTAAGAGTTCTGGCTTAAGCAGTATTTTTTCAGTAATCAACCAATCGGCAAATCAGTAGTCATTAAATCAGTAAGCAAAGTCGTTACTCTTTGTCCATTAGTACATTAATTAACTTCTTATAACTCTCAATTAGTAAATCATGTAAATTAGTAGAGTATAACACCAAATCACAATATTTATAGGAAAGCCCATCGGCTCGTCATCATGTACAGGTCAATCAGTCTCCAGCCAACATCAATAATAGCCTTTCTTTACTTATTTTCACATATATTATTACAAAAAATAATAGCAACCAATTATTACTCAATCACATACCCATATTCATTCACAATGCTTGTCTTAGCAGTATGCTTGTATTAAAATACCAAAATACTTTTATGTGCAAATCATACAGAACATGATACTTACCATTTTACTAGGTGAAATTACAAAATCAACAATCAAAATGTCTATAATGATTAGTACTACAACATATAAAAAGTTATATGGTAGAAGTTCACTAAATCCAGAGAAAATATAATTAAAATCATTTTGGGAGGGATCAAATGATCAAAATCAAAATCTTTGAAAACATAAATAGGAGAGAAGTCACCCATATCGATTTGAAGAATTTTCGCAAAAGTGACGAAGCAAACTAACGATAAAAACCCAGCTTTCTCTTTCTTCTCTTCTCATTCCTTCCCCTTCTCTTCTTTTTACTTCCACGACAAGTCACAGCGGTAGGTGAAGGAAGGAGTGAATGGAGAGAAAAGTATGTATAAAAACTCATTTTAATGCTCAGAGTTGCGGTGCCATGACCCAATATTACTGTGTCGTATGGAATTTTTTTTCACACCGATGTGCTCTCTAGCATAGCGCCATAGCGCCCACAGGCACAACACTGCAACGCTCCAATTCAAACATAAATTCATTTTTTAAAAGTATTTTCTAGATTTTTTCAGGTTGTTACAAATAGAATGAACGTATAGTTCAGCAGATCACCATGAAGCCAATAATTGTATTCAATGCAAGGAAGGCAGATCAATATGTATAGTGTTATAAATTAATCATAAAAGCTAGTCCTATGCGAATTAATATCATTCCATGCTTATTCTTATACCTATATCATTTATGCAAGTATGATTAAGATTGACATATGTAGGCCATATATTCATGTTTGTTCTAATGATCATCTTTTATAACCATATATGTCAGTATATCAATGCATATATCTCACATATATCATTATCTTAGTCAATATATCAGTACATGCGTATCATATGTATCATTATATATACTAAAGAATCATCATATACATCAAATGTATGTATCATATTCATATATATTAATGTTATGCATACCATCGTATTTATATAAATCAATATATCATATTCATATCACATTAAGGACATCATTATCATATGTATCATATAAAATCATCATGTATATACATCAATCATGTGCAGGGCAAAACAATTACAGAAATCATGTGTCAATATGAGATATGCTCTTCGCATTATCATAGCAATTCATATTGTATATGAAGTAATATCATATCTATGCATCATTAATTCAAATGTATTAAGAGTAAATTAGGATTCTAGCTAATCATATCATCTCAATCCCATTGTTGTACATTATCATCTACTATATAATATTAGTCATATCATATCATATCAGTCTCAATCATAGCCAGGTCGCTTCATATGGGAGTAATCACTCCAAACAGTTATATCAATGCCCACTTACATTTCTCATTATATCATGTATCATGTTTATTTTAAGGAAAGTGCGTTGACCCTACATCCTACATAAGGTATCATATCATGTCTCTATCAACTTGAATCAGTCCCATTATATAGTAAGCTTTTCTTGAATACACACAATTTATGATAGATAGGTAGATATATCATATTTATTGTTTATAGACAATATCATGTAAATAATAATAATAATATCCAATAATCAATATAATATACTTATTTTCATATATGCTTATCCATCTAGTAAATCAATGTAAATACACATGTTATAGTCTATTAAATCATACCATTTCAGTTGTATATGTCATATCAATTTTAAGTTCTTCTTTCAATCTTCCAAATGTCAATAAGACCAATCATAGCTAAAGTTCTTATTAGGTCTATTTGGGTCAAATATATTTTAATTGTTGTACAAGTTGAGTGTAGATGAGCAAATGATGTGAGCAATCAACCCAAAGAATCATGAAGATGTAGATGTATACAGTGCAATATATATGCTAAGATGAGCACATAAAATCGTATGTGAAAATCATAGAATTGATATATCATCAAAAAATTATCTTGGTCGGGCACGAATCTCACAACAAATCAAGTTGGAAACTTCAAAAATTAATTCGGTAATCATCTGAACTCCAATTTCTACAAACTTATAGTCGAACTGAGCATCTCAAAAATACGAATCCGACGACACCAAAATCGACCCAATCCGAGCCCAAATGGGCCCAAATCAAAGACTCGAAGCACGTTTCGAAGCATCAAACCATAATTTGGGTTACCAAATAGTCTCCAATCATAACATGCTTATAGTCGAATCGAGTGGCTCGACCAGACGAATCAAGCAAGCCTAAGATCATCAAATTCTGATATCATTAAGACAGTCAAAGGTCCATTGAAGGGTGTATGATCGCAAGAATCAAGATCGGCCGTCCATACGAACCACTCTCAATTTACCCTTGATCTTCCACTTATTTATAAGCCATGCTACTCAAGAATTCTATAAATAGAACCACATTTCCTCTTGAAAAGGGGGATCAAAGCCAAGAGAGAAGAAGGAAGAGAAAGAAGATCGCTCTTGCCTCCTTGCTTCTCCTCGACCACTGTCGAAGTTCCGCTGAACCACCGCTTGATGCCCTGAGTCCCGCCGGACCACCACCTGGCGTCCTAAGCTCCGTCAGACCACCGCTTGATGCCTTGAGTCCCACCGTACCACCACCTAAGGCCCGGACTTCTGCCGGACCACCACCTAAGGCTAGTACATCTGTCGGACCACCACCTGAGGCCCGGACATCTGCCTAACCACCATCTAAGGCTCGAACTTCTGCCAGACCACCACCTTACATCTATGGTCTTTCAGACCTTTATCTCCAGCTGACTACAATCTTTCTAACCTACAACTTCTGTCAACTACTATCCTTCCGACCTCCATCACCAGACAACAGTCTTTCTGACCTCTGTCTCCCACCAACTATGATCATTCCGACCTCCGTCACCTGCCAACTATGTTCAGCCGACCCAACAAGCATATATATATTAATTCCCACCATGTAATGCACTCTATATGATGTATATTGGCTATATCAAGCCAAGTCCTTCCCCCAAATCGAGGGCCCCTTTTGTGATCAACTGCAAATACTAGTGGATTCATTCAAACTGGGCCAGGCCCCGTGGTTTTCCCCCTTTTAGGGGTTTCCACGTAAAAACTCTAGTGTCTCTTATGAGTACTACACACACTCTCTCTTATCTGATTACATGCCGGATATTCATACAATGCTAAGTCGTTAAGCTTTATATTTCTCTACCGCCGTGAATACTCTAGGACACAATAATTTGGCGCCGATTAGGGGGAAATTTTTGCTCTAACCTTAAAAGGTCATTCATGCCAACTTCCTTACATCAGCTATTGCTGTGTCCATTTCATGAGAATCAGATGTGGACTGGGGGGCAAAACTTGACTCCAAGAAGATTCCTCCAATATTTTCAATATCAAGATGATATTTCAAGAAACTTCGAGCGAGTACAAAGATGCTTCCAATAAATTTTAAGTATTATACAGTCCCTTACTAGACTTCTACTCCTTGGGCAGGGTCTTAATCTTGACTTCATAAAGACAGTAACGATCTAAATATAGATCATTCTTCACCCTTGATTCGGGATACACGTGGCGTTCACCCCCTCCCAATCAAGGTAAAATCAATCCCATGGGAATTCAACTCGACCTCTTCCACACAGATTAACGTCATCGAGCAAATGCTCTGACATACAACCTCGGATAGGTATTACATCCTTGGTGGATACTCTCGAACTCTTCCACACAGGTTAATATCATCGAGCAAAGGCTCTGACATACAATCTCAGATAGGTCTTACATCCTTGGTGGATACTCTCGACCTCTTTCATAAAGGTTAACGTTATCGAGCAAAGGCTCTGACATACAATCTCGGATAGGTCTTACATCCTTGGTGGATACTCTCGACCTCTTTCACACAGGTTAATATCGTCGAACAAAGGCTCAGACATACAACCTCAGATAGGTCTTACATCCTTGGTGGATACTCTCGACCTCTTCCACACGGGTTAAAGGCTCTAACATACAATCTCGGATAGGTCTTACATTCTTGGTGGATTCTCTCGAACTCTTTTATATAGGTTAAAATCATCGAGCAGTGCTCTGACATACAACCTCAGATATGTCATACATCATTGGTGAATTCTCTCAACCTCTCACATACAGGATCACGCCATCAAGAAGCCCCCAATGATAAACATCCTGTCATTGCTGGACTTATGTCTGTCATGGGACTTTCGTCAAACTTCTGCCCGACACCAGGCTTCCTCCTATTGCGGGACTTCTGCCCGTCGTGATACTTTCGTCGGACTTCTGCCCGACGTCGAGCTTCTACCCGTCGTTGGACTTCTACCCGTCAACGAACTTTCATCAGATTTCTACCCGACGTTGTACTTTTGCCCATTGCAGGACTTTTGTTAAAATTTTACCTGGCATTGAGCTTCCTCATGTTGCTGGACTTCTGCCCATTACAGGACCTTCGTCAGAATTCTACCCAACGCCAAGCTTCCTCCTATTAAGGGACTTCTACCCCTCGCGAGACTTTCGTTGGACTTCTGCTCGATGTCAAACTTCTGCCTGACGTCGAACTTCTACCCGTCGTCGGACTTCTGCCCGTCGATGAACTTTCATCGGATTTCTACCTGACGTTATACTTTTGCCTACTGCAGGACTTTTGTCAGAATTATACCCGGCACTAAGCTTCCTCCTATTGCTGGACTTTTGCCCATTGCGGGACTTTCGTCGGAATTCTACCCAATGTCGAACTTCCTCCTATTGCGGGACTTCTGCCCGTCGCAAGACTTTCGTCGGACTTTTGTCCCTCGACGAACTTTTATCCGATTTCTACCCGACATTGTACTTCTGCCCATTGCAGGACTTTTGTTAGAATTCTACCCGGCACTGAGCTTCCTCCTGCTGCTGGACTTCTGCCCATTACGGGACTTTCATCAGAATTCTACCCGATGTCGAACTTCCTTCAGTTGTTGGACTTCTGCCCATTGCGGAACCTTCGTTGAAATTCTACCAGACCTCGAGCTTCCTCCCATCGCTGAACTTCTGCCTGTAGCAGGACTTTCATTAGACTTCTACCCGATGTTGAATGTCCTCCCATCGTTGAACTTCTGCCCATCGTGGGACTTTCGTCGGACTTCTACCCGTCGTTGAACGTCCTCCCATTACTGGACTTCTGCCCAGCCTCCATGTGATGCCGGTCTTACACCCGACTTCCGAGTGACGTCGGTCTTCTGCCCGATCTCCAAGTGACGTCGGTCTTCTACCCAGCCTCCAAGTAACGATGGTCTTCTACCCGACCTCCAAGTGATGTCGGCGTTCTGCCCAGCCTCTATGTGATGCCGGTCTTGCACCTGACTTTTGAGTGACGTCGGTCTTCTTCTCGTCCTCCAAGTGACGCCAGTCTTCTGCCCGACCTCCAAGTGACGTCGGCCTTCTGCCTGGCCTCCATGTGACACCGGTCTTGCACCCAACTTTTGAGTGACGTCAGCCTTCTGCCCGGCCTCCATATGACACCGATCTTGCACCCGACTTCCGAGTGACGTCGGTCTTCTTACCGGCCTCCAAGTGATGCCAGTTTTCTGCCCGACCTCAAAGTGACGTCAGCCTTCTGCCCGGCCTCTATGTAACGCTGGTCTTGCACCTGACTTCCGAGTGACATATGTATTCTGCCCGACCTCTAAGTGACGTTGGCCTTCTGCCCCGCCTCCATGTGACAGCAGTCTTGCACCTGACTTCCGAGTGACGTCGGTCTTCTTCCCGGCCTCCAAGTGACGCTGATCTTTTGCCCGACCTCCAAGTGACGTCGGCCTTCTGCCCGGTCTCCATATGATGATGGTCTCGCACCCGACTTCCGAGTGACGTCGGTATTCTACCTGACCTCTAAGTGACGTCAGCCTTCTACCTGACCTCCATTTGACGTCGGTCTTGTACCCGACTTCTGAGTGAGATCGGCCTTCTGCCCGGCCTCCAGGTGACACCGTTCTTCTGCTCGACTTATAGGCGACATCAGCTTTCCGCTCGACGTCCAAGTGACGTCGACCTTCTGCCCGGCTTTCAAGTGAAATCGGTCTTCCGCCCGGCCTCCAACCTCACACTTTCCTTTTACTCAGTGAGGGGCCCTAGGACTGAACATGGGATACCCATCTGAACAGAGCTAGGAAAAGGCCTCAGCTTGAGAAAGAAGAGAAGAGAGGGAGATGTGCAAATTTTCATACATCAAAGGGGGGTATTTATAGTTGTGTGATGGAGAAGATAAAAAGTCTCCCTAAAAATTTCTATAAAAAATAAATATATTTTTAGAATTTTAAGAGACAAAAATTAATTATCTTCATAAATATATAAGAATTAAAAAAGGCATTCCATAAATTTTTTGAATTTTTTTTAGGGAATTTAAAGAGTCAAAAATAAACTATAATAATAATAAGTTTATATATATATATATATATATAAGTTGTTTCTAATGAAGCGGCTGCTATTTCATTTTAATTGTTTCTAATTAATATGAGGCCGTTGCTATTTCATATTAATTATTAATATGAATATGGGTCGCCTTCCCATTAATTAGAGCATTATATATATATATATATAATTTTGAACTGTAACCGCAGCCGGTTACTGCTTAGAGCCACGCGCCAAAGAAGCACATCCGTTCAGCCACCTCTTAACAACGGAAATGATATCTTATAAAGATATAACTATTTCTTAATAAAATTTATGATCTGCAAATAATGACCACTATTTACAGTTATAATATTCTTATAAATCAAAGAATAGTATAACTTTTTTTAAATTATAAATCGAATATAATATTCATAGTTATATGTTATAAGTGGATATAACTAAAATAAACTTACTTATATTTCATCCAGCCATCTCGGTTGAAAATAATATCCCAATAACTATCTAAAATATATTATGTATAATCATAAATTGTTATAAGAATAAATTTATATGGTTTCTAGACCCAAGTTCGGGTTATTATACAGTTTTAAATTGTGTCAAAATTTCTTCAAGAGCAGTAATAAGTATTTTTGGACTGCGTAAGATTTGACGTCCAAAAATAGGGGGGCAACTGATATATCATCAAAAAATTATCTTGGTCAGGCACGAATCTCAAAGCAAAATAAAGTTGGAAATTTCAAAAATTAATTCGGTGACCATCTGAACTCCAATTTCTACAAACTTATAGTCGAACTGAGCGTCTTAGAAATACGAATCCGACGACACCAAAATCGACCCAATCTGAGCCCAAATGGGCCCAAATCAAAGACTCGAAGCACGTTTGGAAGGATCAAACCACAATTTGGGTTACCAAACAGTCTCCAATCATAACATGCTTATAGTCGAATCGAGCGGCTCGACCAGATGAATCAAACGAGCCTAAGATCAGCAAATTCTGATATCATTAAGACAGTCAAACGTCCATTAAAGGGTGTATGATCGCAGGAATCAAGATCGGCCGTCCATACGAACCACTCCCAATTTACCCTTGATCTTCCACTTATTTACAAGCCATGCTACTCAAGAATTCTATAAATAGAAACACATTTTCTCTTGAAAAGGGGGATCGAAGCCAAGAGAGAAGAAGGAAGAGAAAGAAGATCTCTCTTGCCTCCTTGCTTCTCCTCGACCACCGCCGAAGTTCCGCCGAACCACCGCTTGATGCCTTGAGTCCCGCCGGACCACCACCTGGCGTCCTGAGCTCCGTCGGACCACCGCTTGATGCCTTGAGTCCCGTTGTACCACCACCTAAGGCCCGGACTTCTGCCGGACCACCACCTAAGGCCTGGACATTTGCCTAACCACCACCTAAGGCTCGAACTTCTGCCAGACGACCGCCTTATGTCTATGGTCTTTCTGACCCCCATCTCCAGCTGACTACAATCATCCTGACCTGCAACTTCTATCAACTACGATACTTCCGACCTCCATCACCAGACAACAGTCTTTCTGACCCCTGTCTCCCGCCAACTATGATCCTTCCGACCTCCGTTGCCTGCCAACTATGGTCAGCCGACCCTATATATATATATATATATATATATATATATATATATATATATATATATATATATATATATATATATATATATATATATATATTAATTCCCACAATGTAATGCACTCTATATGATGTATATTGGCTATATCAAGCCAAGTCCTTCCCCCAAATGGAGGGCCTCATTTGTGATCAATTGCAAATACTAGTGGATTCATTCAAACTGGGCCAGGCCCCGTGGTTTTTCCCCTTTCAAGGGCTTCCACGTAAAAATTCTGGTGTCTCTTATGACTACTACACACATTATCTCTTATTTGATTGCGTGCCGGATATTCGTATAATGCTAAGACGTTAAACTTTATATTTCTCTACCGTCGCGAATACTCTAGGACGCAACAAGAATCTCTCCAAAATTGTGCAGCATGTGAAATTGATACGTTGAGACTATAGGAATATCACATAAGATGATTCTATAATATCATATAAATTCCTTTCAAAATCATATGACACACAAATTGGTGCGATAAGATATTCACATATGATGACACATTCATTCAAGGAATTTCCCAAAAATGCGAACAAGTTTAAGGCTAATGATTTGATCAGAAACGATTTGCATTATCCAAGAATAGAATACCGACTTGCAATTTTTTGAATGCATAGATTTACGTTTGAAATAGGATTTGACAGAGGATTTGACAGAGTCTTAGCCTTTCGTCTTATTCATTGAGATCAAGCTCAACTCGCGAGTTCATTATCGAGTCGAATTCGACCCGGCATGGCTCATTTACACCCTACACTTAAGTATAAATGAGGTAGTGATTCCTAGTCTACGCTTGGTGCATATTTTTGCTCACATCCTATCTTAAAAAAACGCTCTCTCTCTCTAACAACTCTTTAGACATATGAGACGAAAAATCTAACTTGTGATTCAATAAATTCATGTATTTAAAGCTTATTAGAACATACTTAGAAAAATGTAAAATAAGCATCGAAAATGGGCCTAAACTTTGCTGGAAAAATGATACAAATCTTACTCAAACCAAAGTTGATCGCAACATATTTAAAATAAGTTATTTGCGGTGAAAAATGAGGTTATTTTGATTTGAATGAAATATTTCGATCTCTGTAAAAATATAAACAATTGTAATATTTTTTCAGCTTTCACTATCATAGAGCATAATAGTCAGAATTTTCTTACATGGATATATAACTCATTAGAGGAGAAATTCATTTATATGAAAATGATAAGAAGTTTTAAAATTCTAAGAGATTATTTTTTATAAGATTTCTGCTTAATTATCATTAAATTGATTTTTATATTTGATAATAGTTATTAATTTTTGATAAATTAATTATAAGTTTTTTTGTGGCCATTTTAACCTAAACTTGCCACCAACCGGTTGTTAAATCCCACCCGTTAAAAAAAAAAAAAAAAAAAAAAAATTCTATGATTAGAAAGGGGTTTCTAATTTGATTGACACACTTGGCCGACTTCATTTTGCCCTGCATCCATGATGCGGGTGTTTCTGATAAAAGTGTTCCAGCGGCAGCTGCTGCCGTGACACTCCCCGAGGAAATTCAAGTAGATCTCGATAGTCTTCTCTCTTTCTCGTCGCCATTCCGCCTCCCCTTCCCTGGTTTCCTAATCTCCCGTCGAACTATTGTTATCGAGTGGTCTCGCCCAAGAGAGGAGAATAGTGACTAAGTCACAGATGCATGTGATTGGCAACGGCGGTGGTGAAGTGCCGAAGGCGCACGCTGCGATGGCGACGGTGCAGGTGATCGCCGCAGGCTACCACGTTATTGCGAAACTGGCGCTTAACGTGGGAATAAACCAGGTGGTGTTCTGCGTCTTCCGCGATCTGCTCGCACTTTCCATCCTCGCTCCAATCGCCTTCATCCGAGACAGGTTTTCTTCTCCTTGACCCCCTTGCGGTCAAATTGGTTGTATTTATTTTTCAGTAATTTAGTAATTTTAGGGGTTGTCCTGATCTCTTTTGGTTATGATTATTGTTTATGTAATGAGTCACTGCATAGCATGTTTCTTTGCCCTTTCTTATTTTTCTTATCATACTGTCTGTTATTTGAAGATGTGCCTCTCATGTCTGACTCAGTTGTCAACCATGACAGAAAGGTTCGAGCTCCAATAACCTGCCATATTCTTCTATCATTTTTCATTTTAGGATTAACTGGGTATGTTGTACATAACACATATCTTGATTTGTTTTATTGAATTGGAATATATGCTGGTCTTGTTTTGGTCTTGCAGATGAATAACTTCTAATGAAATCTTTTATTTTTCTAGGATTTTTGGCAACCAGCTTTTGTTTCTTATTGGCCTTAGCTACACAAATCCAACATATGCTGCAGCTATTCAACCTGCAATACCAGTGTTTACATTTATTTTGGCTGCAATCACAGGGTTAGTTATATTGAGGTCAAAGCAGAGCATTGTAGGATTCTGAGGCTAATTTCTCCTTCGTTTCATCTCAGTTGTAATTTTGTGTGATTGCAGCACTGAAGCAGTTAACTTGCGCATGAGGGAAGGTCAACTAAAGATTGTAGGCACACTTGTATGCGTGTCAGGGGCTGTACTGATGGTTTTATACAGGGGTCCAGCTATATTTGGAAACAGTGGCTTTGACCTGATTGCTCATAATGAAATAAGTGCCAGGTCTCAGCCTGAACCGGCTGGATGGTTAATATCTTCTTTGAATGAATTCGGACTTGAAAAATGGCACATTGGTGTCATTTGTTTAATTGGAAATTGTCTGTGTATGGCTATTTATCTTTCTTTACAGGTACTCGAATTTAGAACGAACCATTTTCTTACAACTTGAATGAATTATTTCTTGTTTTGACTTATACAACTCCTAATTATAGCAACTAAAACTTATACATGTACATATATGGGTTTTAGAAGGACAGAGTACGTAGTTCTTACACATTCCATATCACCCATTAAAATATTTGAATGACTGAGATTTGAAGTAGTTAAAAGTCAATGGAAAAATTACCTTACTTCTAGATTTGTGTACAAGGAAATTACCTCTATGCAACTTTTATGGGTTGGTTTGTATGTAGTTATTTTACATTTCAATTCAAATGATTTTCAAATTCTGATTTGTTTAATATTTTACATTTTATTTATTTTATTATTGTTTTATATTTGTCCTGGCATCAACCCACCAGTTGAACCAATAAACCATAGGATTACTGTTCAAGATGGATGTTAAAACTGCCACTTCATAAAATCTTAAAGTTTTTGAATATAGGTCTATAAAAAGTTTATCAAAACTAGTTTAAAATCCATATGGAGATAAGAGACATTTGTGCTTTATGCTGATGAAGTATTTGAAATTTAAGAACTAAAACCTGTTGTATTAAATTTAGTTTTCCCCTCTTAGCCATTGTTCCTAAAACTAACAGCTCGTTCTAGGCTTCGTTTTCTTTTTCCTTGTGCTGGAAAAAAAAAACTATGAATCTAAATGCAGATTCAATAGATTTAGCTGTCATTTTTACAAACTATTGTATGTTCTAGTAAATTTAGATCTTCTGGCTAAAGATTTGCATGGTCTAAAGTTAACACCTAGGAAGCACATGCATTTCCAAATGTCTTCTGTGTCCTTGCCAGATAGACATGGCTCCGACGCAATCCAACTTATGTTTGAGACTTTAGAAATTGTATCAAATTTATTTATGTAAAATTAGAATCTGCTACTCATCGGACACGGTGAGACATGGGAATGAATATTTTGAAAGGCTGAACTCAAAATTGAACTATGCGTGCGAAGGAATTAATACCTATATACTAGTAAGAAGCCTTAGTCTTTTGTGATACATATCACGTCTTCTCTTTTTCAAAGTTGTCTCGCGTCTTTGCCTTAGCATATCGTGATTGTGCACACCCATGCAGCAAGTTCATGCCCTCGTTCCTATCTAGCCATCTCTGCCTCTTCTTCTACTTGCAACACTTGTAGACTTCTCCGAAGCCCTAGCTAGTAACTCAAACTCAAGATGCAATAAGGAAATGTCTAATTTTTTTTTTCTTTCTTTTGTTTTTTGTGTTAGATATCACTCCTTGAAAAAATGGAGGCATTATTTTTGTTAAGCAGCCCATTAATTATATGTTCTTTTTCCTGTAAAATAAATCACTCTTTTTGTGCACCACTTTACTTATAATGGTGCTTAGTTGCCATATGGACATATCTCTCTTTCATTAGTATGTGTGATAAATAACTCTCTCTCAACAAATAATTTACTTTATTATTCAATTACCTTAAAAAGATGATGTAAAACGGTTAGGTATTTTCTCGTATAGTTGATTTTCTTTATTAATGCCATTGATTGACATTGAGGATTAAATAATAAGCTATATATCTTTATTCTCATTAATTTAGTAGAGAATAGTATGAATTCTACAGTTCATATTGATAATTTGTAAAATATAGAAATTGTCCATAGCATGGTGTTGGGGATGATGAGGAGTAAACATCATAATGACGAAACAATAAAGAAAATAAAAGGAGTAGAAAAGTAAAGAACATCATGATTTAATGCGGAAAAACCCAAAATAGGAAAAAAAACCTCGGAGCCACACCGCACCAAGAAATCCACTATAAAATTGGGAGAAATAAGTACATATATCTCTTCTCTCTTACTTCTCTTCTCACATGCACCATTCTCACTCTTGCCCTAACTATAAATATAGAAGAAAGCCAAGTAAAATAACTCCAAGGGATGCAACCCTTCAGAAAAATGAGAAAGAAACCGTTCATTTCATCTCGCAGCACTGTGGTGCCAATTTGGGTGCTGCGGCGCTCAAGCCTCTGTCTTGCACCACTGCGACACCATATTTAGGGCGCTGTGGCGCTCTGCTTTTTGTCGTTCAACGCTAGGGTGCTAGGGTACATAGCACCGGGGCGTTGTACGAAAAAAATTTTTTTTGGTGTAAAGCACCAAAACCCAATCAGGGGATAAACCCCTCGCACCCCTCATTGTACACGACAAGATTTGAGGTCTGAGACAACAGAACAACCCAATTGATGAACACAATCAGATTCCACACATAATAATCTCCCACTTGGAACTGACTGCAATCAATCCTTCTCCTAATCTGTAACACCAATCATAGTACCGGTAGTGTGGCTCATCCTGCTCTCATCCTCCATGAAGACCAACTGAAGTTACACATAGCTTCAATTTTTCAACTGTTACCATCTTCGTCAGCATGTCTGCAGGATTCTCAATCGTGTGTATTTTCTCCAAAGATAATTGACCATCTTCCAGAAGCGACCTTATGAAATGATACCGAAGCTGGATGTGCTTCGTCCTGGCATGGAATGCAACATTATTGGCTAGATGTATAGCACTCATGTTGTCTCTATGTAGCTTCCCATTCTTTTACCCCTTGCCAAGTTTGTCAAGAAACTTTGCAATCAAATCATCTCTTTGCTAGCCTCAGTGATAGCAATGTACCCGCTTCTGTGATTGAAAGCGCAATAATCTTCTATAACTTGGAAACCCAATTGATTGTAGTCTTTTCCAAAGTGAAGATATAACCTTTTGTGCTTCTCCTACCATCAAGATCTCCAATAAGATCAGAATCTACATAACCCTGTAGATCAATCCCTGCACCACCAAAGCAAAGAGCTTTGTCAACTGATCCTCTCAAGTATCTAAGAATTCACTTAATCGCCTCCCAATGAAGTTTGCTGGGGTTACTCATAAATCTACTGACAACTTTCACTGCATATGCTATATCAGATCTTGTGCAGATCATAACATACATCAAACTTTCAACTGCTGAAGCATGCGGAGTTTTCTTCATCTGTTCTTCCTCTGCTTCAAATTTAGGCGATTGTTCCTTGGATAACTGAAAGTGACTACCCAAGGGAGTGCAAACTGGCTTTGTCTCACTTATGTTGAATCTCTGAAGCACCTTTTCAACATACTCAGTCTGAGACAACTTTAGTATACCTGCACTTCTATCTCTACCGATTCTCATACCAAGAATATTCTTTGCTGGACCTAGATCTTTCATTTCAAACCAATTTGATAACTATTCTTTCAGACATCTTATCTTCTCCATATCTGAACCTATAACCAGCATGTCATCCACATACAAAAGCAGAATAATATAACAATTATCAAAATGTTTGAAAAAATAATACTGGTCTACCTGGCACTTTGTGTACCTATTGTCTGATATAAATCTGTCAAATCTTCTATACCATTGTCTTCGTGCTTGCTTCACCCCGTATTAGCTCCTCCTGAGCTTACACACCAGCTCTTCATTACCTGTGACCACATATCTCTGAGGTTGCATCATATTTAACTCTTCGTAAAGGTCACCATAAAGAAATATTGTCTTTACATTCATCTGCTCTAGATGTAAATTCTCAACTGCTACCATGTTCAGTACAACTCTGATTGTAGTCATCTTCACCACCGGAGAGAAAATTTCAGTGAAGTCCACTCCTTCCTTCTGCTGAAAACTTTTAACTACAAGCCCGACCTTGTAGCACTTGTTACGATCAGGTTCTTATTTAAGCCTATAAACTCACTTATTTTGCAGTGCTCTCTTGCCATCTGGTAGCTCTATCAACTCTCAAGTCTGATTCAACTCAAGTGAATGCATCTCATTATCCATGGCTTGCTCCCACTTCTTTGAACCATCAACTTGAATGGTTTCATCATAGCACTCTGGTTCACCACTATCTGTCAATAATAGATACTACAATGATAGAGAATACCTATATACTGGCCTTGAGATTCTGCTAGATCTCCTTAATTCAATAGCAGGAGTCTGATATACTCTCTGTGCTTCATCAGTTTTTGCTTCTTGATCATCATCATCCTCTATCTCAACATATTTGAAAGAATCTTCAGGAGTCCCATTTTTATCCTTGTACATTTCACTTTCATTGAATTTAACATCTCTGCTCCTAATAACTTCTGATTCTGATCATCCCAGAATTTGTAGCCAAATTCATCTGAGCCATATCCAATTAATGTACACCTGATAGATCTTGGATCAAGCTTACTCCTAAATCCTGCATCAACATGAACATATGATAAACAACCAAAAACTTTGAGGTGGGATATACTAACATCCTTTCCACTCCAGGCTTCCTCATGTAACCTCTCATTTAGAGGAACTGAAGGACCACGATTGATCAGATAAACTGCAGTATTCACTGCCCCTGCCCAAAACTGCTTGGGTAGACCAGCATGTAATCTCATGCTCCTGGAACGCTCAGTGATAGTTTTATTCATGTGCTCTATAACACCATTCTGCTGTGTTCTTGAAATAGTGAACTCATACCTGATCCCATTCAAAGCATAATACTCTTTGAACTCCTTATCACGATACTTGCCACCATTATCTGATCTGAGACACTTGAGCTACAGACTTATCTCAAGCTCAACTGTGGCCTTCCACTTTTTGAAAACATCAAATACATCTGACTTGTGTTTTAAGAAGTACACTCATACCTTTCTACTGTGATCATCAATAAATGTAACAAAATACAAATATCCTCCTATAGAAGTAATTGGGTTAGGATTCATACATTAGTATGCACTAACTACAACTTCTTTGACTTGACCTTTGAACCTATATTTGGAAAACTCACCCTATGTTGCTTGCCACATACAGTCTTCACAAAAATTCAAATCTATAAATTTTAAACCATGAAATTTTACTTTAGTAAGAAGTGAATGCATATCTTTCTTACTTATATGGCCAAACCTTCGATGCCAAAGACCTCCATCAACATCTGAATCTGCTATTTCAATAGAATCTGTTCTTCTATTGATAATATATAGGGTGCCTTCAATATTGTCACGAGCTATAACCATAACCCCTTTTGTCACCTTTCACGTATCTCATGTGAATGATATCACATGGCCTGAGTTTGCAAGCTGAATCACAGAAACTAAACTTCTCTTCAGACAAGGAATGTGCCTAACATTTTTTATTCTCCAAATTGACCCATCCAACATTTTGATATCAACATCTCCTTGTCCAACAACATTGCAGGGCATGTTGTCCCCGAGATACACTTTACCCAAATCACCTTGAGTATAGTTCTTGAATGCCTCCTTATTAGGACTTGCATGAAAAGAAGCACCTGAATCTATCACCCAAGATTCAGAATTGTCTAGAGATAAAATCAGAGAATATGACTGACATTCTTTTGCAGACACATTTACAGAATGATTTTTGTCTTGACCTCCACCACTGCCCTTCTTTGGAACTTTACAGTCCTTTTTCAGGTGATCATTCTTTCCACAGCTTCAACACAACTTTTCCTCTACCTGAAGTAGACTTTCCTCTATTGGATTTATATTTCCCTCTATTTGGATTTCTTTCTAAACCCCTTCCTCTTGCTTCAACATTCAGAGCAAAATTTGAAGATTCTCCATTCATCCTACTACGAACCTCTTCATTAAGCACTAACTTCATAATGTCCTCAAAGTCTAGTTTTGAACTTTCCGAAGAGTTACTCACAACAATAACAAGTCCATCCCAGCTTTATGGTAATGAAGATAACAATAACAATGCTCTCACCTCATCATCAAATTGATGCCAACTAAACACAATTGGCTCATCACAGTGTTCAGATTATTTAGGTGTTCCGCCATTGGGGTTTTGTGCAACATCGATGGCTTCTCATTCATCTTGGTCAATGTAGCCATGAGATCAACTGTAGCCTTCTTATTTATAATGTTGAATGTAACAGATGAGAAAAGTGAAAGTCGTATCAAACCTAGTGTAGTCTGGTTAAGAACCTCCCATTCCTCCATAGTTGTAGAATCCTGCTTCTTGGTGATTCTTTCCAACAGTAAATACAACTTTTGATACAACAAATCTTCAATTTGTATCCTTTAGAATGCGAAGTTCGAACCATTAAACATTTCAATCTTGTACCTTGCTTCGTCCGCCATTGCTCCCACTCGAATTGAAGAACTTTGCTCTGATACCAGTTGTTAGGGATGATGATGAGTAAACACAATAATGATGAAACAAGCAAGAAAGTAAAAGTAGTGGAAAAGTAAAGGACATGAGGATTTATTGTAGGATAACTTAAAATATGAAAAAAAATATGGAGCCACACCACACCAAGAAATCCACTATGAAAATTGGGAGAAATAAGTACAGATCTCTCTTCTCTCTCACTCTCTCCTTACTTCTCCTTTCACATGCACCATTCTCACTTTTTCCCTAACTGAAAATACAAGAGAAAGCCAAGTAAAATAACTCCAAGGGACGCAATCCTTCAGAAAAATGAGAAAGAAACCGTTCAGTCCATCTCGTAGTGCTGCGGCGCCAGTTTGGGCGCTGCGACGCTCAAGCCTCTGTCTTGCACAGTTGCGGCACCATAACCAGACAGCTGTAATGCTCTGCTCTCTGTCGTTCAGTGCTATGGCGCTCGGATACGCAGCGCAGGATCGCTCAAGTACACAATGCCCGGGCGTTCGAGTACACAACGTCGAGGCGCTCGAGTACACAGCGCCGGAGCGTTGTATGAAAAAAAAAATTTCTGGCGTAAAGCACCCGAACCCAAGCAGGGGGTAAGCCCCCGCACCCTCCTGTGTACATAACAAGCTTTGAGGTCCGAGACAACAGAACAATCCGATTGATCAACACAATCAGATTACACACATAACACATGGTGTGTCCTACTTTTTGCAATTATGCTATGCATTATGTTCGTGTCATGTTGTGGTTGTTTTCGTGTTTGTGCTTCATAGGTTAGCACCACATGCAACAATCAAGGTAAGCGAGTGAAGATAATAATTCACAAGTTCAATCCTAAATTGTTTAGATAAGGCCAATGATGATGACAATATTAATTTAAGCTTGACATGGTGAATTCCACTTTCATCTCATTGTAACCTGTGTCTGACATTTCAAGAGGGATTTTAATTAAGTGTTAGTTTGCATTTGATTTAAAAGAAAGGCTATACAGGCAAATGTCAAACTATAAAGGGATTCAGTGAGCCATGGAGTGCAAAACTTTGCTCTTTGTAGTTAATAAAAAAGGTAACACTTTTTGACCACTAACTTGTTCCTCCAAAATTTTCCGTGCAAATGCTTGCATGTCTGGATGCGATATTTTAGTATTTTCTAATAATTTTAGTTTTGCTTCATTGGTTAATGTTAAAGTTATAATACTCCTTTTCGTTATTCAGTTCGGAGAGGATTACCAGTGCATCATGACGAGCTTCTAATTCTTTCACTAGAAAACATGATGATGTTTGTATTTTTATTTTTAAGAATTGCATGGCCTTTTATATTAAATGTGACTTGGCCCATAGCAATGATTGTGATTATGGTTTATGGTGTTTGCATGTAATCAGTTCGAATTCCATAAGTCCCCGTTTCTGCTATGGGGGTGTTGACCTCCATTTGTACTGCTTTGTGAATCCCGCTGAAATCATTGTGCATTCGGCGCCGTTCACATCTCCTCCCTGAAATCCTGCTCAAGTCCCGCGATCAAACTTTTAGATCAACGCCCTACCTCGTCATTAAAAGGAGAACAAAGCAAAACCTTTCTGTTTCTTCAACACTCTCTACTTCTTCCTTCCGCGCTTGATCAGTCTAATTCCCTCTACCTTGCCAATCCCAAAGCCGTAGATAACCCACGACTCCACAGCCCAATCCGTTCGAAGACCGTTCATCCACGGCTTAATCCCGATCCCGTCTCCAAGCGAAGCATCCGCAGCAGCTTCGATCCCCCTTCACTATGCCGATCTTCCACGCACACTTAGCTCAATCAGACTTCTCCAGCGACCCCGACCGTATCCGACACCACTCATAGACCGTCCAAACCCACAACCTCGGAACCCAGCGTTCGGCCTTCATCTTAAAAATTTTGGCTCTAGAGGGGGATTCATAAGATGATAGATTTTTCTCTTTCCTTTCAGAATGGTCTTCACAATATAAGACCATTTCATGTAATTTCTCACATTTAGGTGATATGAGCTTTGTAGTCATATAATGAAGAGTTGGAGAAATCTTGATAAAAGAGGAGAAAAAAATGAAAATTGGAAGATGCAAACCCTAACCTCACTTTGAGATGATGTAGAAATGTTTTAAAAATTACTTTAAATTTTTATTGCTTGATTTTGTATGAAATTTGAAAGTATTTATAGACTTTTTGAGAAGGCTTATAGTAGAAATAAATTAAAGCTATTTTCAAAAGAAGAAAGAAATCTCCATGAGGCGTCGACAGCTAGAATAGAAATCACATGATTTGTAATCTAAGGGCAATTAGAGGATCAATTCAATGGTTAGAACCTTTAATCCATGTGCTCTGTGATCTCTATGAAAATTAGTTGACTTGTGGGTCCCATGATCCTTCAACAAGGTTAAAAACATGGATAATGCTGTTGCTTCAAGACTCAATTCAGCAAATAGTGAGATTTGACCCTTAGAGCTGAGAAATTAAGTTATGATACAATAGACGCTATATTAAAATATCTCAGTATTCCAGTCGATATGTTGTTTGGCACAATGAGTTTCATGGCGCAACAATTCTTGTTAATATAGCAACAGGATAAGATTATTTTTCTCCTGGTCTTAAGCAAGTTTTTAATAAAAGTAAAGTTCCAAATGCGCAAAACCCAACCTATAAAGAGCAATTGTAATATTGAAATATTTATTACCTCCCATATACATCTTCACTTTGCATTTCTTGATTATATTATTTTTACTTACTATAACTCTTTCAGGCTCCGATTTTGACAAAGTTTCCTGCCAGCTTGTCTGTGACAGCATACTCTTATTTCTTTGGTGCCTCCTTGATGTTGTTATCAGGAATTTTCACAACAACAGATTATTCAGATTGGATATTGACAGAATCTGAAATTATTGCAGTTCTCTATGCGGTGAGTTGTCAATATTTATTTTCTTTTTATTTTTCTTTTTGACTTGATATTCTATTTTTGTTGTAGCTTTTCTTGATCTGGAAATATGATATTAACTTCTTGTTCTCATTTGTACCACTTCTAATGAGTTCAATTCCTTTCTTTAAAATATAGAAAACAGAGTTACATTAGCGCTTTCAGCCTTTAGCTGTGAAGAGTTCATACTCTTGTGCTAAACTTCTGTGTCCTCCTCAAGCTTTTTTCCCTCAGAGGAAGTGATTTCTTTTCTTTGATTTTTTTACGAACACTACTTTCTAGTTTCTCTAAGAGAAAGCTTCAAACAACCTTGGTAGGACTTGGTACTACAATGAACACGTGGCATACTTATATTTCCTTCATATGTTTCGTAGTTTCACACATATCATACACACTTTTTTTTTGAAATGGCATTGCACTTGTTTGACAGGTTAAGGAAGAATCTTTTCTTCCGTCTGATCAAAAGATTGGTTGATGAACTTACCCAAAGGCAAGTGCATTGCATGCACGATTACCTGCAACTATTGAATATTTAATTTTTTTTAATGTGATACCTCCATAGAAAAAAAAATGAAATAAAGTACCTTAGTAGAGGTAAAACCTTTTTCTTAGTTTTGTTGGTAATTTAAAGTAAATTTGAATTAGCCAAAAATGTGATTTAGCCACCCAACTTGTTTGCTAAATTTTGATGTTTTTTTTTCCTAATAGACATGTATTTTAATCCTTAAAATTAATCTAAATTATCTAAGCAAATATCCTCAATTATGGTCCTTAGGTGTCACTAGATTACATAGGTTTAAATCAGTGTTTTGCTAGAAGAGTACATATATTAGATCTGGCCTATGTTTAGAAAGGTAGAGGTATACCTAAAAGGACTTGGTTAAAAGTATTAGAAATGATCTTTTTTATTAGATTTAAATGAGAATTTGACTCTTATTAGGATACAATGAAAAAAGAATTCATGTAGTCGACCCCACTGTTGACTTCTATATATATTTCATGATTAAGCAAGAACATTGAGGATAGCGACTAATAGATATGTCGCTTACAGGACACCTCGATTGCCATCAAAATGGCTCAAAACTTTATCCGATCGTGAAATAGATCGCATTGATACGCTCATGACATCGGATTTGCTAAGGAAGAGTCATTCGTGCATAACTCAATCGAAAATGATGACTAGCATGACTGTTGGCAAGCGCAACGCTAGCGAAAACTACCCAAATGATTTTTGATCGTCAAATGGACTGTGTCGATATGATCAGAGTATCAAATTTACCTAATGGGGAACCCTCGCAGTTGAATTGGATAAAGGTGGTCGAAATCTACAGGCTACGGATGAAATATTGTGCAACATTGTCCAAATATTATTAGTTTGCAAAACGAACTTCGTCGTTGTGTCTGGAACATCAAAATCATATAAAAATGCTGTGATATTGCCCATGTCATCGAAGGTGATCAAAATCAGCGAACTACGGATGAAATGTTGTGCGGCGTTATACGAACACCACCCGTTCGCAAAACAAACTTCGCCGTTGTGTCCAAAATGTCGAATTCATATAGAAAAGGCTGTAATGTTGACTAGCATGATTATTAGCAAGCACAACGCTAGCAAAAACTACCAAAATGATTTCCGATCTTCAAACGGACTGTGTCAATACGTTCAGAGTATCAGATTTACCTAAGGGGGACCCCTCGCAGTTGAATTGGGTGAAGGTGGTCGAAATCGACAGGCTACAGATGAAACATTGTGCGACGTTACCCAAATATCATCAGTTTGCAAAACGAACTTCGTCGTTATGTTTGGAACGTCGAAATCATATAGAAAATATTGTAATATTGCCCATATCATCAAAGGTGATCAAAATTAGTGAACTACGGATGAAATGTTGTGCAGTGCTATACTGACACCATCTGTTCGCAAAATGGACTTCGTCATTGTGTCCGAAACGTCAAAATCATATAGAAAAGGCTGTAATGTTGCCCATGTCATTGAAGGTGATCAAAATCGATGGACTACTAACGAAATGTTGCGCGATGTTACTCGAAGAGGTCCCGTTTGCAAAACGGACTTCACCGTTGCGTTCGAAATGTCGAAAATACATAGAAATGACAGTAATATTGCTTGGGTCTCCTTGCACAAACAATATCCGATCGAGGATATCAATAGGATTCATTCTCAATCCGTTCCCTGCCAGCAAGGACGTGACATTGGTTCTCTAATCAGCAGTTTAGCCGGATGGCTCCGTAAAGAATTCGTGGTTTGGCCAGATGACTCCGCGTGGTCAATGAGTATGACTGCGACCCTCTGACCTAGTGACTTGGTCAAATGATTCTCCTGTATTACGGTTACTGTCATAGCCCATATGCTCCCCAATGGCTTCAAATTCTTGAGATATGAATCACTAGGATATAATCGATAGGGCACAAAGTCCTTTGTTAGCTAAGATGGATTCAAATTTGTCCCCTTAAACAAATATTTACCCCAGGTATACAAGATTCCCTTAGACGAAGCAACCCATGGCTGCCGACAATGATCTTTCGGTCAGGTTGGGTCGACTACATCCTCTGACTAAGTAGACCAGGGACCACAATGGCCCGGGACGACGAAACCATGAGATCTTGATCGGGCTCATCATCATCCCCCCACATCCACTTTAAGTGCAAGATGGTGCATTTCTAATTTTAAATATTAATTCCAAATACCAAACCATACTGCTACTATACATCATATACCATGTATCTTTACGTATCTGTTTTACGACTAGCCTTAATGGAAATTTTTCTCTAGTTATCGGGAGGGGTAATTAACTATAGGAGATTGCGCCTCTAGGAAACCTTAATCCAGATTTAAAGTCCTCACAAAATGAGGGCGAAATCTCTAGGTAGTGTCTTATTTCAAACCCAATCTGTCTTCTGAAAATTTGCCTCGGAACTTAACTCGTTAAAACTTTTCCGAAAGAGGAGAGGCTGGGGCGTGAATTTTCGGAGCCCACACCTAGCTCCACATTGAGTCACTGCAACAGACAATGGGAAAGAAGGGAATCACATCTTTTGCTTGTCCAAACTGAGAAATAAATGGGGAGTTGATTTGATGCAAAGCAGATGTGAACAAATTGGATGCATCTACTTTGCTAGGAAATGTGGGTTTGAGGTACTTGAAATGCAACAAATGTTTACCCTACATGAGCTTTACTTCATTCCAATACCCAAAGGAATCAAATTACATGCAAACTTTTACTTTTCACCCATCTTTTGTCAAACCCACCCTATGCATGATTGGCCTATGTGTGTATGTACATGTATGCGATGTGTGCTTGTGTGTGTGATTATCAATAGTGGATTTTATTTCGACATAAAGGTTTAGGAAGGATTTGCTTTTGGTTGAGATTTTAATTTAGATATATGTGGGATGAATTTTGTTCCTTAGAGATGTGGAATGATTAAGCCATGGAATGGTTCTCGACTAAGCAAAGGAGATACTTTAATTATATACAAAATTGTAGAATATGACTAAAAAGTGCATATCTAGCTTTAGGGAGGAATTTATGTATGCAATCTTACCCAAAAATCGGTATTTTCCATGATTTGCCTCTAGATCATGATGGAGGCACTAACCACTCAAAATTTTTAGCAGTAATGCTAGTTTGCACTATCTTTCTTATTGTTTACGTTGAATTCTTGTTTTTTAAATTTTAGTTATTATGGTTTTTTATTCAGAATTTAATTATGTATCATTGGCTATCTCATTGAATTTTTTCTCATGTGCCTTTCTGTCATTCATGACAATCCTTATTTGGGGTTATTTTTGAAAGCTGCTTTTCTTGGAATTCAAAATATTATTTGAAATCTATTTAACTTATTTATCCTTGAAGTTAAAAATTTATCCCAAATATTTTATTAAATAAAAGTAGAGTGCAAGGTCTATTACAAATAAGTAGGACGAGGCCAGTTACAATAAAGATGGTACAAGGCAAGCTATAGATTGAATTCCGCATATAGAGCTATAGATAAACATCCCTCTATATTCAAAACCAAAGAATATGCCTCTTGAGCTAAGGATTTTTGTTTTTTATTCTTTTTTTTTTTTGGTTTTGGAAATTGGAATCATCATTATTACAAGCTGCCGCACTCCGGCAAAACTAATGTTTCCTATATATCCAAATGGGACCTAGATATGGAGAGCTTTAGATGATGATCAAGTTATCATGTACCCAGTGGAGTGGAGAGAGGCGATAGCCTTGATTTATTGTTTTGGTTTATTTCATTAATTTGATGCATTACTTCACCATGAAACTGACTGCTACGGTCAACTGACTTTTTAGGGCATTATTGCATCTGCTCTGAATTACTGGCTATTGACATGGTCCAATAAGATTATTGGGCCTGCCCTCGTGGCTCTGTACAATCCTCTTCAACCAGTTGTCTCAGCATTCTTGTCGACCTTATTTCTTGGCAGTCCCATTTACGCTGGAAGGTGCTCCTCCTTTACCTACTACTGTTATTATGAATATATGATGGTCCTTAGATCTGTTCTTATTTACCTTATTCACGTTAACTACTATTGAAGTATTCGTTCTGGTGTTTTCTTCAGATATATTTTTGTCGTTCACTTACTGACAAACGGAATTATTTAACTTTTGGTTTTACTGCACCCAAAAAAAAAAAAAAAAAAGGAAAAACAAAAGAACTCGTTTTTGTGTGATACTGATGGCAAAAACCTTCATTTGAGAAATTCCGCACAAAGATCTTCTCTAGCGAGCTACAATTGGTTTTATATTCTACCATTGCAACTTTTGCTGTGCTGCCAAATCTTCGACAAATCCACGCAGATCTTTGCCGACGTCCCTTTGAGAAAGTTTTCTGTAGCCATGTGTAAGAAAATTTCTTAGGTTAATGCCAATTAAATAAAAATGACATGTCAAATATTAGAAGATGTTTAAGCCTATTTTGGGGCAATTTCATGCATAACACTTAACATTTTGATTATTTATAAAACTAACACCGTCCCTCTAATTTTCAAATTCCCATGCAAATATTGAAAATCAAACAACGCCCCAATCCACATTTTTTTGCTCTTATCAAATTCCAAATGATTTAATCTTGGCACGAGTAAATGATTAGGTATTTAAAAAAAAATGATCTCCTTTAACTTTATAAAGGAGGAAAGATCTGGACCCTATTTTTTTATTAGTGCATCTACCCTCCCTCTTGCACTCCTTCAACATAAATTCTGTATGTGTAAGTATTTTTTATTTTTTGAGTTGAAAATATTTAGTTGTATCTCAATTGCCCCCTTGCATGTTTTATACTTTCTTAGTGGTTGAGTTGAATGTGCATGTGTGTTTTTATTAACTTAGTGCTTGTTCTGAGCATGTGTGTTTATATTAACTTAGTACTTGTGAGCTGAATGTTATTGCTAGTCTTCCAAATACGGGAATCCGAGAAATTTGGGAAATATACGGTAATAGGCAAATAAAGCCTTGGCTTTGTCTGCATTAGCATATTTCACAATTCCTCTTGTACCATAATAACTCTTCTTGCTCATTAAATAGTGGAGGTAGTGGTTGACATGGGCTATGGACCTAACCCTAATCCCTCTCTCACTTGCGTTTATGTGCTTGCAGTATTATTGGAGGGCTTTTAATCATCTCAGGTTTATACTTAGTGACATGGGCTCGATGCAAAGAGAGTCAGGTAGCTGCTGGAACATCATCATATGTGAAATTTGTTTCAGATTCTATTCGCGATAGGTTGCCACTTGTAACACGAGGAATTGTCTTCTCAAGTTCATCCTTGGCATTGACTAGATCTTTGAGTGAACCACATGAATCTTGAATGTTTATGATTTGAGGGGATGATATGCAAATTTCTTAATTTTAATGTAGAGAAAGGAACATTCATCACTATTAATAACTCTTGGGGAAAAAATCGTATTACTGTGAAAGTAACATTCATCACTATCAATTATACTGCATGTAACGACAGGAAGGGACTGATGAGGGCAAGGACAACATGAAGGTGAGGTGAAGCGTGATGGGAATCGGCGATGGATGTGCTGGGGTTTTGTCAGGCGAGCAAGCTGAGGTGCATGGGGTTTGGAATTTATTCAAATCGAAGTATTTCGAAGTGCATATCGTAAAATTTTATTTTTAACCATGCGTTAAAAAAACTGCATAATGAGTATTCTGAGTGAGTAGCAGCAGATTTCTCAAGACAAGCGGACTTTTAAGAGTAGGAGAGCTTAGGCTGAGCTCAAGACTTCGAACACCTTCAATAATGAGTACGAGCTTAATTATTCACTAATAACTCGTGATTGATCAACCTGATTTATATGAGCGTCCGTTTGTTGCAGAATGTTTATACCATAAGATCTCTGGGGAATCCGGAAGCTAGACCATTTCAATTCAGATGCATGCACATACACAAACAAATGCATGCATTAATTTAGTATTTTTATGCTTCGATATGAATCGCATCCTCTAAGTTTCACATCATTTTTTGTCACAACACAATTTGCTATAACCCACAGACAGATAGATCATATCGTGTTGAATTGGAACAGATCAAATCTAAGATCTAAATTTTCTGATTTCTTTTATTCAATTTTATTGATCATAGAACTTCTAATTAACTTCAGTAAACAATTAAAATATATTCATTCACAAATTTCATTTTATTTCATCAAAATATATATACAACATTTACATCTCAGAACATGACTACATAACAAAATGTAGAAATAAACAAATAGCCATGACAACACAAAAATCATTCTAAGTACTTTTATAAACTTAGATAATTAGATCATGTACCCTTAGTTATTCAACAGGCTCCTTCCTTTTCCCCTAACCTAAAATAGAAGGCATAACGGGTGTGAGACAATACTACTCGATAAGTCATACCCACCAATCTAAATTTTCAATAATTCATTCATTAAGCATTTAATTGAATTTAAAAGTTATTTATCACAAATTTATCGTGCTAAGTATAATATTAATTGTAGATAACTGAATCAAAATAGATCGTAACTGAAGTAAAGTAGATTGTTTATTGAAAGTAAATAAACAAGCATTTCATATATCATAATAGAAAATATCTGAGTTCCCTTAGGCCTTTATAGCTTCCATCAGAAACAAACTCTTATAACTTCAATGTGCCAGCATATCAGAAAATAAGTTCTTATAACCCCCAAATATATAACACGTATCAAATATTCAAAATTAGGCTCTTATAACACCCTGTGCATTTTAAACTATTAACAAATGTGTATTTAACACAGAATATAACTTCCACCCCACATCAAATCTCCTTAGAATCACATTTTCAACCAGAAAAATAAATATATCATAACATTGCAATAAAGAAATGTGAATAAACTAATTTAAAAATGCACATAAAAATGTATTGATAGGCAACATAATTTATTACTATGTAGAATTTCATAGTTTCATAATGTTATTAGATTATTATGAGTTGCTCAAAACACTGTTTTGAAGCTTTAAGTATACTACAATATATTTTTTCAGAATTATTTTCTAATCGAATAAAATGGCATATTTTTCAAATCATTCGGCTTAAATTTTTCAAAAAAAAAAAACTTATATATTCAGAATGACTATCTCTATAACATATAGAAAGTTACACAATAAAAATTTTGCAGGTATAAAATCTATGCTTTTATAAATTTGTATTATATTTAATCAAGAAAATCTTAAAATTTCATATTTTTGCAAATTGAGATGGACAAAAGATAATTTATCTTGAGCCGGGCAACTTTTAGAACTAGGCCAACCATAAACAATGAACCAAAGCTGCCTAAAATTAACTCTCTAAAATTCCTCCTCTTTTCGTCTCTCTAGTTGGCTGCCTTAAAATGAGAAAATGAATTTAAAAATAGTGCAAATTAAAAAAAGAGTGATGCCATGACGTCCGATCTTGTGCGCCAAAACTCTCCCCATAAGGACACACTGCACCGTAACATCGCACCCAGCACAACTTAGAATTATTTTGGCCAAAAGATAAAGAACTCAAACCCGTGACACCATCAAACCCAGCGCCGTGATGCTTAAGGAAAAATTTTCATATTTTCAAATCATGCACATAGTATTCATACACTTAGACACATGCAAAAGATGTTAAATACAAAAATTTACCGAGTTACTTTAACAAACAAGGTTTAGAACAAGTACAACTGTATACTAATTCAATAGGCGTTATATTTGGTGTTTTCTTTGACACCACATTTGACAATCCCGGTTCCATCAACATACATGCTAGCGAAATATAAAATCAAATCTGAAGCTTTGAAACTACTCTAGCTTTGTGGTATCACATTTTATTCATCAAAAGGGCAGCTGCATCCAAGCAATGAATCAGTTCCCATATTGTATTCAAGTGCAGCAAGACTAACAAATTCCATCATTTTCCACATTACGTCAGATCATGTAGTGGTCGCCTGAACTTCGTTCAAGGCGTTAAATAATCATTTTAACAATTAATAAAAAAAATGTAAAATAGGAGGATTATTTACACGATCAATAGGAATGCATAAACCATCGTTTTAACCAATGGAAGGCAACATTGGATTAGAGCCGACTCCAAATCCTCCAAAAGATCCAGGCTCGGCATGCTTTACCCGGCCAAAACGTCGAATATGACGCAGAAGCCTCGCTAAGAAAGTGTTGTGGCATATGGTTGAACTATCACACACAACTGCAACATGTTTGCGTGCTCTTGTTATCGCTACGTTCATTCTCCTACTATCACCAAGGAATCCTACAGCGCCCAGCGTATTTGACCTCACCTATCAACATAGAAAACTATGAAAACTTACTATGTTATGAAAACAGTAACTACATTAATGGGCACAAAATGCTGCCGGAAAATTTTCTTCTTTCAGGAGGAAAACAACATACAATAAAGGAAAGAGCAGTTGAACAAAGATGAGCACAAAAATTTACACATCGGCTTGACCAGCATATTCCACGGTGCTTCATATTGGCTTTTGCAGGTGTCAACAACATAGTCATTTAATAACGTACTGTGTAAACCGTTTTTTTTTTCCTGCACTTTAAATGTAGCTGTTGACCTCCACATAATATAAAGGAAATATACTAAATAAAACAAAATCAAAATACCTGCAAACCGCCGGCTGCTCACTCAGCAAATCCCGCAAGAAATCTCGCTCAGATAACTCGTTTCGTCGAAAGAATCCCGCAAATCCCACTGCGATCGCGTCTCTTTCGGATATCCAGCGAACTTACCTCGATCATCATCGCCACTCTCGCTGTTATAAGGCGAACGAAAGCTCCGCTTCTCTTCTTCTTCCACGCGAGCCAGTTCCGATTCCCTACTCCTGAACTCCTCTCGCAATCCTTCCTCTATCGCGCTCAAAACCCCGCAAGCCTCGCCTCTTCTCCACACCCGACCGAACTTCCCCATTCGCTACCTTCTTCTTCCCACCCACAGCTCTCTGCTTTCCCACGCGAAAACCCCGACCTTTCTTCCTCTGACCTCAAATCCCTCCTCCGGCTTCTCTACTTGATCGAACCCAAAGACCTGCTGTCGAAGGCCATTGACCCATTTCTCATACCTGTACCGACCTCCATAGACGGAAGCAGCCGAAATCCATAGCTCACCACCGACCATATCTACCTGCATCCGAACCAGTGCTGAACTCCACTCGATCCGTCGACCTCAAGTCGCCTCCCCTGCCTGTATTCGAACCGAACCCACCTCCTTCCTCAAGTCGCAGAGGCACAGGCCCTTTCCCGTCGCTCCTGACCTACCTCCCCAGGCCGAGCCTAGCAAGCCACTCGACCCTGCCCCTTGTTCGATCCCTCCATCTGATTCCTGCCGCAAGACCCACAAAGCTGCAAGACCTCTCAGCCTCCCTCTCAGCCGACCTCTCTTGACTCTTATAGTTGAACCTCACTTATTTTTATTCAACTTAACCTGCCCTTTTTCAACTCAGCTCACTCACTCATTCAACTCAACCCACTACACTCAGTCCACTCAACTGAGTCCACTCAGCCTACTCTACCCAACACTAAGGTAGAAATTTTCTAAAGCTTTTTGTATTCATTTTAGTATGGTTAATTAGACATTATAATGTTTATTATTAATCATAATAATAATGATTATTATTATAATTATTAATTCTTAATGATAATGATGGTTATTATTATTATATCATTATTATTATTTTTATTAGTATTGTTGTTATTATTGTGGTTATTATTGTTATTATTATTATTATTGTTGTTGTTGTTGTTTTAAAAAACAAGAAGAGAGAAAAGAGTTAAAAAAAAAGAGGAGGAAGATTCAAAAAAAAAAAAAGAGAAGGGGAAAAGAGATTAAAAAAAAAAGAGGAGGAATAATGCAAAAAAGAAAAAAAAGAAGGTTAAAAAAAAGAAAAGAAAGAAAGAAAAGAGAATTTTGCAAACTTCGAAGCCCGATTTCGACACTTGCAACGCGATAAAACGATCACATATACATGCTTTTCTTAGCGTGGTGGGAGGAAGTTCGTCACGGTTCTCTCGACGAATCGAGTAATCACCTAAAGCCTCATTTTCGGCGTTCGTGGCGCACCTAAAAATCGCATATACACCATTTTCTTAGCGTGGTGGGATAGGAACCTCGTGCGACACCTACGACGAAGTGGAGATATATATAAGTATCCGCTCGAGGGGAAATAACTGTGTTTTTTAAACAGGTACTGTAGAAGACCCATACACGCTTTTCTTAGCGTGGTGGGGGATGAAGAAAATATGGCTGCAGTGTCCGAGGACACCTACCATACACGCTTTTCTTAGCATGGTGGGAATGCCCAGTTTCCTGTAGTTTCCCCTAAACAGAGGAGATGCCGGGAGGCTGCCGAAATTCTGTTTGAAACACAGAGGACTTGAGTCAATTTTGGACAACAGGGGACTTGATTTCAAACAACAAGGGACTTATTTGAAATCAAATGATTAATAATTCAAACTTAAACTTGAATCAAATAAGCTAAGTGCAAAGAACTCTAATTTGACTTAGATAATTTGAACACAAATAAAGACTTGCAATTTGACTACATGGGACTCAAACGAATGCAGAAGACTTTGATTTGGACATGAACTCAATTTGAACCCAGGCTTGAACTTTACAAGACAGTAGAGGACTCATGACAAATAATTTCTCAATGCATGCAAATGACAATTAATAAAGTCAAAATGACTAAGTTAAATCAACAAATAGACTTGGTGATACTCATATTAATCAAACAAACTCATCATACAAGATTTGAGTCATCCACATATAACAGTAGAAGACTTGCAACATTCAACATGGCTCATTTACATGCGGCAATCAAATGAGCGGTGATAATCAAATCCTTGCATACCACTCGCTTGCAAGCAAATAATGACTTGAGGTGGACAATGAAGTTGCAAACACAAATCGCTCACAAGCAATACAAAAATTATAAAGGGTACAACCTGATTTCATGATAAAATAGGATGCCCTTGAAGGATAACAAAATTTGCATGCAGACGATAGCAATGGATTCATCATATTCATCCCAACCATGAAATCCGGTGATTTGAAATGATTGCGATAGACATGGGGATTTGTGATGAATGAAGAACAAGCTCTCAAGAGGTATATAAGCAAGGGAGGATAAAACAAAATTATCTCAGATCATTCGAGCAAATCAATCTACATGCAATGGTCGAATGAAGAATGTAGTAATATGCCTACAACTAGTAGCGTGAAGTTTTCTCACGAGCATTCAAAACTTCATGTCAAATGGGGCAAAAGTGTCGAAAAGACAATGACCATCAGAGAGCTTTTCGAAATCACCTTCAAGGATAGAAGATCCATGATGTATATAACAAACCACATATGGATAGCAGTAGAAGATCATGCAGTGATTTGCTCACAAACATAGTGCAGAGAATACAGGACAGGTGTAGTGGCAACAAAGGCTGAGCACATGAACGAAGAATATTGATGCCCATGGGTTTTGAGAGTTGATACACAAGGAAGGTGACGATCGTTGAAAAATAGTGAATAGTACAATCTCCTAAAGCCAACACTGAGCAACATACAAGTGACTAGAATAATCCTTTACAAACATGAGACCGAGGTACAATGAATGATACTTTGTGTCATGCAAGAAGGCACGATAATCCTTGCAGACAACGAAGTTTCTTGTCGACATGCTCAGTACAACATGCAACGTGTTAATTGCAACTAGGAGGATTTGACATGCTATTAAAAATAATCATGTGATACATTCAAATACATTCAAGTAAATACCAACACACAAGCAAAACAACTGGCGAATAATGCAATATGTGATGGATGCTAATATCCACTAACGGACCATCTACGAACAAAAATGTCAAAGGATTACAACAAGTGTAAACTCCTGCAAGCTGCCGTAGGAGATATACCATGTCCACAAAGTGCTATGTTTGAGCAAATATAGAAGACCTTCAATAAGTGCGAGCTCCTACGAGCTACAAGAAGAGAACTATGACAACACAGCTCACCTGCAAGCAGCAGTAGCATATATACTACAAATGCGAGGGATCCTTTATGAACATGCAATGTGTCATTCCCCAACAAAGATCAAAGACCCTGAGCAAGAATGTGAAAGAAACTGCAATAGATGTAAGTATATACAACTAATAACAGGAGATTCATTAGTACACTACAATCCACCTGCAGAAAGCAACAAGTAGTGCACGACAGTCTACTTGTATGAAAGGGGCAAATGTTTACAGTACGACGCCACGCCACCGGATCTGCAACCTTCGTACAAGCAGACAGAAGGCATCAACAAAGCCTAAAATAAAGCCCTATGCATTTAGCAATAATAATCACTTATGCGGTCGAACATTCAGCAATAATAATCACTTATGCGGTCGGACACCCGTTCATATTGCATGCAAATATCTCAAAGTGCCCCCGCTCATGCACCTTAATTTGTATACACATAGGAACATAAAAGGAGCAGATGTAATTGTACACCCGCATGGGCCCCAGCGAGCGTGTTTTGGATACACACGTGACGTCTAGGGATGCTGCGCGGATCAATAAATAAACCCAAGTTTGAGCCCGATCCTTCTACGTGGATGGATAGGAGTCGACACGGCTCGAACTATCAAACAGTTATACGGTCAAGGTGTCAATCAAGATATCTGTTTTATACGTTCATATTAGGCCTTCAAGGCTTATGAACAAAGAAATTCATAAACAAAGACATAAAGTCTACGAAACCCGATCCTCTATCGACAGCTCGACAGAGTCGACAAGGTTCAATCCATGAATGGAATCCCCCATACAACCCAATGATGGCCGTATTGAATGTAGATCTTAACCGGAGGGGTTAATTTAAAATATTTCAAATACCTCCTAAACGCCCACAAAAGCTCAAAAGTCCAAAACCCAAAAATTCCAAAACTCAAAATATTTAGAATTGAAAAAATCCATTAATCACTTAAAGCAAAATTCATCCACTCTCCGAAACAGTTTGCCGGGGTGAACAAATTAAAATTTACTTCAACACATATGAAGCTAATGCCTAGTCGAAAATATCACTATGATCCATTCTCAAATAATCTCTTGCCAATAAGGACGTGGTATGTGTCCTCTAACCGACAGTTACGACGCCAAATGGCACTGCAGGTAAACGGTTATGACCTGGGGCCCTTTGAACCGAGTGATTTTGCTGCCAAATGACACCACAAAATAACGGTTATGGTCAGAGCCAACACGTTCTTTAGTGGCATCAAATCCTTAAGATATGAATCAATAGGATATAATCAATAGAGCACAAAGCTCTCTGTTAGCTAAGGTGGATTTAAATTTGTCCCCTTAGACAAACATTCACCCCATGTCTACAAGGTCCCTTGGACGACGCAACCCATGACTCCCGACAAGAATCCTTCTGTCAGGTTGGGTCGATTACCTCCTCTGACTAAGTAGACCAGGGACCATGATGGCCCGGGACGACGGAACCATGGGATCTTGATCGGGCCCTTCATCCATTCCCCCACCATTCGCTTTAAGTGTAAGATGGTAAAATTTTTAATTTTAAATATCAAATCTTCAATCTTCCAAATACCCAACCCATGCTACTACTATATGCCAGATAACGCGTATTCTCTACGTATCTGATTGACAACTAGCCTTAATCGAAAGTTCTCTCTCGTTATCGTGAGGGGTAATTAACTATAGGGGCTTGCGCCTATAGGAAACCAGAACTCAGATCATAAAGTCCTCGCAAAATGAGGGCGAAATCTCTGGGTAGTGTCTTATCTACAAACACATCTACCTTCCAAAATTTACCCCGGAACTTAATCCGTTAAAACTCCCCCTGAAAAGCAATGCGGGGAGGCTGGGGCCGAATTTTCGGAGCCCACAATAGTTAATACACATCATTAGCCTTATCTTATTTTTTTTTATATTAATCCCCATTTTCCATTCATGCATGATGCTAAAGCATCCAATTGATAATTAGAATAATGCATTGAAGACTACTTCACATGGTATAAACCTCAAATCAGCTATAAGTAGACATGCCTTAGGAACACAACGGTAGCAGGTAAATCAAAATTGCGTTCTTCGAAATAAAGCTATTAAAAAACCTGTACCCTATCACTTTTATAATACCTTTGTCAGCAAAGAACAAAAGAAGTGAAGCCAGAAAGGTTACGGTCAAAAAGTAGCATATTGAAAACTTTTATTTCAAGTAAGAGAATGTATAGTGCACCATGGATATAATAACAGCATCAGCCTCCCGTCCTTGAAAGCTATCAATTGTTGCAACTTCAACACCAGACGCTCCTGGAAATGTATCTAGTCTATCCCTCAGAAGTTTTACTTGAGCAATATATGGAGATTGAACAGCAATGGCATTTGGAGAGACCCCTACATTCCAAAAAGCTAATCACAGTATAATTAAATGATTAAGTGTTGTATTAATATAGCATTTAGAAAGAAATTTTTTTTGAACTGATCAGCATACACAAAGTGTTAAATTCAGAGAATTGGAGAGGAAAAAAACCTAATTTTATTATACAAAATTATCCCTATTAATAGATCTATGCATAATATCCTAATAAAGAAATAAATAATTGCCATAATATAATCCTTCCTAAATCAGCCACCCAAATATGAAAGGAGATCGGCTTGATCCATGTGAGCCTCCCACGGATTCCAACCCTGATCGTGGGATCAAGTGTCAAGGGAGCACTGGGATTTAACAGAGATTAGCGTGATCTAAGTGAGCCTCCCACGGATTCCCATCCTGGTCGTAGAATCGAGTGTCAAGGTACGGCTGAGATTTTTAACACAGTTATCATGTATTGAATTCACTTGTGTATTAATTTGGGTTTTTAAAACATCAAATGAGAAAATGGGTTACGATATTGCAGACATATAGGTGAATATAATATAATAATTTAGATAGAAGACCTACTCAAGGTGGCCTCATAAATAATATTTCTTTGAGGTTCAATCTATTAAAAAAAATAAAAAAGGAAAGCTAAGAATAAGAAAGAGGGTGAAAGGGAACTTCAGAGGTCATCTACAAATTTTTTGAAAAAACTGTAGTAATATTTCAGAAAGACCATCAAGAATGCATACCAGAATATATTAGATTGAAGACATGCTGCACAACTATGTCTGCTTCGCCTTCATTATAGAAGGAGCCTGTACCTGCCGGGTCCAAATGTTCCTCGCATCCAGCATATAAGCTGCCATAACGCATTCGTGTATCAAGTAAGAGCAGAGGACACTGTGTTATCCATGTCACCTAATCAAGACCAACGTTATTGCTCAAATGTAGAAAGTTCAAATTCAACAGCTTTTATATCAAACTAATTGGCAATTGCGAACATCAATACCACAACAATGAAAAATTTGCCAGAGACTGAGAAATAAAGCAGCTAAACATATAAACTAATGCATGCTCGAAACTACTTGAAAAGATAATATGGAATATCTAATTACATGGTCTTTATCATTCCTTTCAATTTTTATGCCACAAGCTGAACAATACAGATAAGTAAAATGGCTCAACGAGTTAAATATAAGATGCTAAAATCCACTTCAGTATGTATCTTGTAGCAATATGACACCTCTCTCTATAGTGTGCGGATGTGCATGCCCATTCACACCCCCACAGATGCACGCACACACCATCCACACCCACACAATCTAGAGGCATAAACTTCGCTGAGTTAGATTTTTTAAGCTTAAGGTCAAATGGTCCAAGGCCCTTACAAGTTCAAGCTGAACCCGTCACAAATCCTCTTCCTAAATTGCAGAGATCATCGAGACCTCTCAGCATGAATCTTGAATCCTAGGGCTGATAAGGGTGCACATCCATGCCTCTCCCACTAGGGTGTATCATGCATTTTGCCTCTTATTATCCACAAAGTTAGCCTGAAGTCACCTTTCTAACATTACAGAGTCGTTCATACAACCTAGAAATTGGCTGATAAGCTGTTTTTTTTTTTAAATTTAATTTACTTATTTTTTTTAATTTTTCTTTAACCGGTCAGTGGTTGATAAGCTGTTCATGATATGTAGATAGTTTCAATTAGGGTTCTAAGCTAAATTAGTACAATCAATGAACAACTCTCTATTTGTTGATGTAAGACTCATTTATGCTCATTTTTTTAAATAATTGAATAAATTTGAATAAAATTAAGTACGACTTATAAATAAACAAGATTAAATATTGACTTGCTTACTCATTTATGCTCATAAATATGCTTTTTTGTTGATTGGAAAATAGTATGTTAAGAGCTTGATAAAATACTCATTTAATAATAATTTAATTAATTTTTATCACTTTTTCTATATTATTATATCAATTTTGTTATATTCTATGCACCAAAAATTATTTCTTATTACTAAATATATAAGTAGGATGAAAATTTTGAACAAATAATTAAATTGATAGATTAACACCTAATTTTAATTTTCTAATTAACATTTGATAATGAAAATATTAAACAAGCAGCAAAATTAAAATCTAATTTTATTATTCATGAATTGTTAGAAAGGATACTGAGTGAATTATCAATTTTGATAAAAAAGAAAGAATGCATTTATTATTAGTAATAATATTATTTACTTATGAGCACAGCAAAAGTAAGTCCTTAGCCTCAACCCTACTTGATGCACTCGAGAATAGTTTTTCTTGAGGTCGATTATGTTTATTTTAACCTTACTCCCTAGGGGCACAAAACCTTATAATTAATTATCAGACTCACTCATGAGAGATCACTCTTGATTTATATTAAGAAAGGTAGAGGTTGACCTAAAAAGACTTGGTTAGAAAATATTAGAAATGATCTTTCTTTATTAGATTTAAACGAGAATTTCACTGTTAACAGGACACAATGGAGAAAAAGGATTCATGTAGCCGACCCCACATAGTGGGATAAAGGCTTAATGTCGTTGTTGTGTTGTTGTAACTATAATTAATTTATAACTAATTAGAATTAAAAAACGTTTAAGCAAAATTTGAATCGGATTTCAACTAAATCTTGCTTAAATAGTAGGATTTGAATTAAATCCTGTTTAAACAACAGGATTTAAGCAGGATCTATTCAGGATTTGAATAGAATTTTGCCAATTTGAGCCGGATTAAAGCACGATTTGAGTAAGATTTATGCTAAGAGCTGTCGGGATATAAGATTTATATAGGATTTGAGCAAGATTTGATATAGAATTTAGGAACCATTAAATCTCACAGCGAATTAAGACCTCAATTTCCCTCTTTGGCCGCAGATTTATAGGATTTGACTAAAGAAGCACGTATAAGGAAGAAAGATGGCGACCTTAGCGAGCAAGCTCCGGTCTTTGCTTCCGATTCGACAAGAAGGATGTTGCCTGAGGAGATGGAGCCGTCGATTAAGGCTTCGACTAGGTCCGGCAAATGGAGCGGGTAGGAGATGGAGGCAATGTAGCTGGGGTCGGCGGCTACTGGTAGGTTGGGGCTTCGGGTTTGGTCGACATCGACAGACGGACGGGAGGCTGAATCAGAGGAGATGGGGTCGGCTTGGTCGGGATTGGATCGGAGGAAGAGCTCGGCACTGTGGAGGCTTGCGTGATTTGGGAAGCAACGGGGGTTTCGTGGGAAAGAACAAAAGACGAAGGCTTCTTTTGTTCGGGTATTTAACGACGATTGCGCTGTCCGATCAAGGTGAGCTACGCACGCGGGGGAAGTGACATTAGCGGCGCCGTTTGCACAGGGAATGGGCAGTACTGTAGCAGGCGGCGTGAGCAGTAGCAGACAACAACAACAACAACAACAACAAGCCTTTGTCCCACTACGTGGGGTCGGCAGTAGCAGAGGTAAAAAAAAATTAAAGGTTTTTCTTTGTTTCCTTTGGCTATTACACTGGTCAACAATATCTACTCTCGTAATCGGGTTATCGGAAGACCAATGTTTTATGTGATCAAATCATCTAATGCAACTCTCTCTAATCTTACCTGCCATTGGAACTACTCCAACCTTTTCACATATATACTCATTTCGCATTCTGTCTCTAAGAGTAAAGCCACTCATCCACCTAAGCATCCTCATCTTTGTAACAACTAACTTAATTTTATGCTTCTCTTTTAATTGCTAACATTTTGCATCATAAATATTGCAGGCCTCACCACCATCTTCTAAAATTTCCCCTTAAGTTTGAGGGGTACTTTTCCTATCACACAACAGACCGGATGCATTCCTCAACTTTAACCATCCAACTTGAATTCTATCAATAATATCCCCATCGATTTTACCATCACTTTGAATAATAGACCCAAGAGATCTTAAATATGTACTCTTTTTAATGACTTGATTGCCTAAAATCACAGTCCATTCACTAGATCTATTATTACTAAAATTACAATCAAGGTATTTAGTTTTAGATCTCTACTTAAACAAAAACTTTTAGACTCTAAGGTTAACCTCCATAATTCAAGTTTCTTTCAACTCTCTCTCTCTAGTCTTATCAACAAGAAGAATATCATCAGCAAAAAATATACATCAGGGTACATCCTCTTGCGAATATCTAGTAAGAATATCAATGACTAAAGTAAAAAGGTATAGACTTAAAGCTGATGTTTGATGTAATTCAACTAAAATAAGAAAATTAATTCAACTAAAATAGGAAAATACTTGGTCAAACCACCTTATATTTAAATACAAGTAACAACACATGCATACATATCCTTAATGACTTGAATATAAGCATTATTCACTCCTTTCTTTTCTGGAACTTCCCAAAGCACTTCTTTGAAATTTTATCATATGCTTTCTCTAAATCATTAAATATCATATGAAGATCCTCCTTATTCTCTCTATAATTCTCCATGAAACTTCAATAAATGTATAGCTTCCATAGTATCTAGCATGAATCTAAATAAACTTTGAGAAACATTAGTATCACATCGTAATCTATGCTCAATAACTCTCTCATATAATTTTTGTCACGATCCGGCTCGGCGGCTCGAATTAATGAGGCGAGAACAGACGGTCGGATGGTAGATTAAATTTCAACTAATATAAAACTATCTCAAAAACTAAAAGAGCCACTAAAACCTCAAATTTAAAAAATCATAAATACCTTTCATTTGGAGCGTTTCGCCTACGGTATACGTTTTCACATCTTCTATTCATTTTGATTATACTAAATTATACCTGAAAAATAATTTTCAATAGGAAGAGTGAGTCAAAACAAAACTCAGAAGAGTAGAGATTATTCAGTATTGGTGGAAAGAGCTAGAAGAGTAGAGATTGACTTTCAAATCACTCAGAAGAGAAGGGACCAGCATAAAAGGAAGATTATTGAAGAAGATATCCAAAGCAATCAAATTGAGGGATCAAATGGAAAGAAGACCAAGTTTAGTCCTAGTGGAGTCAGTAGTGCAACTGTCAGTAAAGTTATGGAAGCTTGTGCTAAGTGTGGCAAATTACACAAGAGTGAATGTTTGATTGGTTCTAACACTTGCTATTGATGTCGTCAGCCTGGACACACAGCCACGGGATTAAAAGAGAGTTAATTCAAAATCCTATTTTCAAATTATAAACACTCACATATGCTCCGACCGTTGCATCAAATTCTTAAATCTAATTGGTCCAAGAATGCTGCATGCGTTAAATATGAATTTAAATTTTAAATCCAATCCTCTCTTTGAAATGACTAGAGCCGACATGACTTAGATCAATAAGCGAACGCTGGATCACAAAATCCACCATAATATTTGATTTTAAGTTTACATTAGGCCTTTAAGCCCTTTTTAAGTTCACAAAATCCGTAGGTTAGATTGGGTGACTATCTTCTTTGACTAAGTAGACTATGGATTATGATAACTTGGGACAACGAAACCATGAGATTTTGATCGTCTTCATCTTTACAATCCACTTAAAGTGAATGGTGATAAATTTCAAATCCTAAACACCTAAAACTGCTACTATTATATGCAAGGTATTATGTAATGACTAGCCTTAATCGAAAGTACTCTCTTATTATCAGGAGGGGTAATTAACTATAGGGACTTGTGCCTATACGAAACCTGAACTTAAATCTTAAAGTCCTCCCTAAAAAGGGTGAAATCTTTGGGTAATGTCTTATCTCTAACCAATCTACTTTCAAAAATTTATCCTAAAACCTAATCCATTACTCACCCCTAATCACGCCGAGAGACCGGGGCACCCCAAATTTTCGGAGCCCAAAAACCTCAATACAATTTCATACCTAAAAAAAGCTCATTCATTGATCACTTCTAACAAAATTTAGTTTACAACATGCATACACTGGCATGCATATACCTTAATATAGATATGTCATTCATCTAATTTTTATTATACTTCAGTGCAGAGGTATTCTATTAAATTATGCTAACCAAGATAAGAGGCAAGAAAACACTATAATACCCAAAATTTTCAAAACAAGGTAAGAATGAATTTTCTTTAAAAGTTAAATTTATTTTCATGAAATCCTATTTTTAATTTTGAGCATTTTTATATATACAAGTAATAACCAAAATGAATTCAATTAATTGATCTCATTAAACTTTAATCAATTAATTTTACTCTAGCTGTAAACAGCTAATTATAGTGATTAAATAGGCTACTACACTTAATTAACTCTATACTTAATTAAATATTTACTGTAGCCTTTAGTTCTCCCCTACAAGTCCCACTAATCACGGCATGCATTGGTTTGATTGAGATCAGCGGCTAGGAGCTGCTGGGGAGGGTCAATGGAGTGCTATGGTAGAGTATTAATGTTATAATATTAAGTACGTGGAGCACTAGCATTTCACTAGCCCTTTCCTTCATACCACTCCCTCTCATGGCTCTCTGGAGTTCGAACAAAAGGTTCCTGCGAGCAGGCCGTGAGCTAGAGGCGAGTAGGCTGCAGACTGCTGCTAGCTGTGAAGGTTAGGTAAGGGTTGTAATTTGCTGAAATTAGTGTTGTAATTTGCTGAAATTAGTATGGTAATTTACTGTAAATTGCTGTAAATCAGAAACCATAACAGAAAAGATTAAGATAAGGGCTGAAATTAGTGTTTGGTTTTGCTGAAATCTATGTATGTGTGCTAAAATAAGTAAGAGCGATCAAGGCTGCTGTAAATTGCTGAAATCAGCTATAATTGCTGAAAGCTAAGAACAGGTAAGGGCATTATTGTTTGTTGATTTTAGGTAATGGTGGTTGCTGAATTTTGCTAAAATGCTGCCGCAGTTGCTGAAAACAGCCGCTGAACATAGTAAGAAGACAAATTCAGTGGGTTGTTATTGAATTCAGTTAAGGAAAGAAGGGAAAGAGCTAAGGGAATGAGTGGGTTGAATGAGGAGAGGTTTGGTAGAGTGATGCATTTATATTTTGTCTTATTTTATTTTGATGTAATATGAATAATTTTAGTTGTGTTTTTTTTTGTTTTATTGCATCCAATGATGGAGATCATCCAATGATCATGGTAGGAGGTGCTTGGGCATGGCAAGGCTTGGGTTTGCATGCATTTGGGTCCTTCTTGTCCTTTGGGCTGTTGGCTGCATTGCGGTTTGGGCCTTGGCTGCTCTCGGGTTGGGCTTTGGCTGTTTGGTTTTGAGCTTAAATGATGGGTTCTACTTGGTGCTAGCTCATTAATTCTTGAGCTTAAGTTTAGCTCATTATTTGGAGGAGTAAATGCACTTCCTAGCTCATTAATTCATAAAGGTATGTGGAGTGGAGCTTGTCTCTTCCTATTCTTGTGTCTCTTTAGTTTCTTCTTTGGGAGTAATTTTTATGGGCTGGTTGTCTCTTTGGTTTTCTCCCTGACTACTTTCCCGTGGTCCTCTCTGCCCCGTTTCCTATGTTGGCTCCTTGGGTCCCTCTTTGGCTGCTTTCCCGTGACTTCCTGGATGGGTTCCAGTGGCTTTTTCCTCCTGTTTTCTGTGCAGGTTTTTGGGGGTTGTTGTCGTGTCTTTTGGCCTTTTATTTCCCCAAATTTGATTGGATTTGGTTGGAGGTGTTATGGCTGTTTGTCTTCTTCCTTTTGCTTATAAATTGGAGATCTTTTGGGATGAAGAAGGTTGTTGAATATTTGGGCAAAGTCTCTACTAAAAACCTAAGGGTTTCTTCTCTTGGAAAAGCTTGAGAGCTTGTTCCACCCCTTTCCTCCTCTCTATTTCATCTTGGCTTCTAACCTCTTCTTCTCTACGCAAGTTCCACTCCACCTGTATCCTTCTTCGAGAGCATTTGGAAGTTGTTTGTTGGCTGATTTTTGGGAGACATTTGCTAGAGGAGTTTGGTAGGACGTTGGACTCTTTTGCAGTGGTAGACTCTCGGTTTGCAAGCCTAAGCACTATTTTTATATATCTTCCTACTTTCGTTGCATGTGAGGAAACCGCTTGCCGGTTGTTCTGAGGATTGCGTCTTTTTATTTTTTTTTATTTTGCAACAACAAATCAATAACATGGTTGAAACAATTGCAAATCTGAATGTGAATAATGCTAATGCTAATCCTAATGTTCAAACTTCTGAAAGTGAAGAGGAGGTTCCTAGAAACCAAAATAGGCGACAACAAAATTGGGATCATAGGATTAAAATAGATGTTCACAACTTTGAGGGGAAATTACAACCTGAACTATTCCTTGAATGGATAGAAAAAATGGATCAATTCTTTGATTGGAAAGAAATTCCTGAAAATAGAAAAGTGAAATTTGTAAGTTTAAAACTCACTGGTCATGCTCTTACGTGGTGGAAAAACTTACAAAACAACAGAGTTAGGCGTGGTAAAGAGAAAATACAAAACTGGGAACGAATGAAAGAAAAAATGAGGGAAAAATTCTTACCATCTGATCATGCACGAACACTTTTTCAAGAATTTAATAATTTAAGACAAGGAACTCAATCTGTGGAAGAATACACTGAAATATTTTACAAACTTCAATCAAGAAATGATTTAGATGAGTCTGAAGAAAAAACTGTTTCAAGGTATATCAATGGTCTTAAATGAAAAATCCAAGATCAACTGAATTTGCATCATGTAATTAAAATTGATGAGGCATATCGTATGGCATTAAAACTTGAAAAGCAACATCAAAGGAAAAGAGGTCACAACAAGATAACAGAAACATATAAACGACGACCAACTGACGGGGTTAAAATTCAATCTCAAACTTCTGTGGGAACATCGGGTGTGAAAGTCAAGTCTTTTGAAACTCAAAATGTGGATAAGGGTAAAGGAATAATGGGCCCTAAACCTTCTAAACAACCTAGATTAATTGGGCTATGCTATAAATGTGGGCTTTATCGTCATCTTTCTGCGACTTGTAGGAAAAATAACCCACCAAGGAATAATTACCTTGAAAATGATGAAGAGATAGAAGAAGAAGAAAACGAATCTGAAACTGAAAATGACATTGAGTTGGAAAAGGTTGATGTTGAGGGAGATGAAGGTAAAGAGCTGTTGGTAATACAACAAGTCTTAACAACTAAAATTGACACTAGGGATAGGTGGCTTAGGAGAAACATATTCAAGACAACTTGCACGGTCAAAGGAAAAATTTGCACTCTTATGATAGATAGTGGGAGTTCTGGAAACTTTGTTTCTCAAAAAATGGTTGACAAGCTTAAGATAAAAATCAAACCACTTGCCAAATCTTATAAAATCTCTTAGTTTAAGAAAGGAGGTGAGGTTCCAATCACAAAGCAATGTGTTATCAACTTAACAATTGGGGGTTCTTTTAAGGATCAAGTTATTTGCGATGTAATGCCTCTTGAAGTCTGTCATATTTTGTTGGGTCGACCTTAGCAATTTGATCATAAAATCATTCACAATGGATAAAAGAACACTTATACTTTGATTCAAAATAATAAAGAGTTCACTCTCCATCCTCAAAAATATATGCCTGATTCGCCTGCTAAAAATAACAAGGTTGCCAAAATAAACACTCCTGAATTGCTTTTGAATGCAAATGATTTGAAACATTCTGAGGTAGCTTACTTGGTTTTGGGAAAAGAAGCTGAATCAACTTCTCAAATTCCTAAAGAAATGCAAACTTTAATTGATGAGTTTTCTGATATAACACCTAAAGAATTGCCTATAGGGTTGCCACCAATGAGAGATATTCAACATCATATTGATTTAATACCTGGAGCTACTTTGCCTAATCTTCCACATTACAGGATGAGTCCAATTGAGCATACTAAACTTTTTAAGCAAGTGACTGATTTGTTAGAAAAGGGTTTGATTAAAGAAAGCTTAAGTCCCTGTGTTGTGCCTGCTTTATTAACTCCAAAAAAAGATGGAACGTGAAGAATGTGTGTGGATAGCTTTAGTAAAATGGCACATTTTATTCATTGCAAGAAAACTTCTGATGCCTCATATATTGCTGACTTGTTCTTTAAAGAAATTGTTCGTCTTCATGGTATTCCTCGCACTTTTACTTCTAATAGAGATACTATATTTTTGAGTCACTTTTGGAGAACACTTTGGGCAAAATTAGGAACTACTCTTCAATTTAGTAGTACATATCATCCACAAACTGATGGGCAAATAGAAGTTGTAAATCAAAGTCTAGGAAATTTACTGAGATGCCTTGCAGGAGAAAAACCATCCCAATGGGATTTGATTTTGCCCCAAGCTAAATTTGCATACAATAATTTTGTTAATCGCTCCACTGGTAAAACTCCATTTGAAATCATTTATGGTCAACCTATATCTCACATTTTAGATTGAAATTGTTTGCCTTTGCCAAATAAAATTAGTGCTGAAGCTTTTTGAAACTTTTAACCATATTAAAACTGTCCAACATCAAGTCATTGAAAAACTCCGAATGGCTAATGTTAAGTACAAATCTGATGCTGATAAACATTGAAGGGAAGTTTCTTTTAATGAGGGAGATTTGGTTATGGCTTACTTTCGTCGCCAAAGATTTCCTGTTGGCACTTTTGAAAAATTAAGCAGGAAAAAATTTGGGCCTTTTCGTGTTCTAAAAAAATTGGGCTCAAATGATTATCTCTTGGATCTTCCTATTACTGTTGGCACTTCTCCTGTGTTAAATGTTTCTAACCTTTCTTTGTATGAAGGAAATTCTGACGGTCATGTGAAAATTGAAACTTTATCACTTTCTACTTCAGTTTTCAATAATGATGAACAGGTTGAAGATGTTATTGATGTCAAAGTTACTAAAATTAGACATGGCGAGCACATGAGATTTTTGGCAAAATGGAAGAATCGTCCTTTGACAGATTGTACTTGGATGGATGAAATGAGTTGAAGAAGCATCATCCGGATCTTTATAAAAAGATAGTGGAAACTTTCTCATCAGGAGACGAGACTCCCACTGGAGGTGAACTGATGCATTTATATTTTATCTTATTTTATTTTAATGTAATATGAACAATTTTAGTTGTGTTTTTTTTGTTTTATTACAATCCAATGATGGAGATCATCCAATGATCATGGTAGGAGGTGCTTGGGCATCGCAAGGCTTGGGTTTGCTTGCATTTGGGTCCTTCTTGTCCTTTGGGCTGTCCTTCTTGTCCTTTGGGCTGTTGGCTGCATTGCGGTTTGTGCCTTGGCTGCCCTCGGGTTGGGCTTTGGCTGTTTGGTTTTGAGCTTAAATGATGGATTCTACTTGGTGCTAGCTCATTAATTCTTGAACTGAAGTTTAGCTCATTATTTGGAGGAGTAAATGCACTTCCTAGCTCATTAATTCATAAAGATATGTGGAGTGGAGCTTGTCTCTTCCTATTCTTGTGTCTCTTTAGTTTCTTCTTTGGGAGTAATTTTTATGGGCTGGTTGTCTCTTTGGTTTTCTCCCTGACTGCTTTCCCGTGGTCCTCTCTGCCCCGTTTCCTGTGTTGGCTCATTGGGTCCCTCTTTGGCTGCTTTCCCGTGACTTCCTGGATGGGTTCCCGTGGCTTTTTCCTCCTGTTTTCTGTGTAGGTTTTTGGGGGCTGTTGTGGTGTCTTTTGGCCTTTCATTTCCCCAAATCTGATTGGATTTGGTTGGAGGTGTTATGGCTGTTTGTCTTCTTCCTTTTGCTTATAAATTGGAGATGTTTTGGGATGAAGAAGGTTGTTGAATATTTGGGCAAAGTCTCTACTAAAAATCTGAGGGTTTCTTCTCTTAGAAAAGCTTGAGAGCTTGTTCCACCCCCTTTCCTCCTCTCTATTTCATCTTGGCTTCTAACCTCTTCTTCTCTATGCAAGTTCCACTCCACCTGTATCCTTCTTCTAGAGCATTTGGAAGTTGTTTGTTGGCTGATTTTTGGGAGACATTTGCTGGAGGAGTTTGGTAGGACGTTGGATTCTTTTGCAGTGTTGGACCCTTGGTTTGCAAGCCTAAGCACTATTTTTATATATCTTCATACTTTCGTTGTATGTGAGGAAACCGCTTGCCGGTTGTTCTGAGGATTGCGTCTTTTTATTTTTCTTTTGTTTCTTTTGATTTGACTTTTCGTTTTTCCAGATGTTTGTTTGGAGGTTTGCAAGTTAAAGTGAATCGAGTTTGGTTTCATTTTGTCCTTGTGTTCTCCAACTGTTGGCTTTTCTTTTTATTGTGCCTACATCATAGAGGTGGTGTACAAAAGGAAAAGAAGGCAGGATTTAAAAGAACTAATTCCTAACAAGGTGAGATACCCAAACGAGGCCATAGGAAATAGTAAATATTTCATATAATTACAAACCTTACATTTGATATAATTATGATAGCATTAAATTCCAGTTTCATGTATTTAGTTACTGAATTATCAAAGTATTAAATGTGAAATGTTTTAGAAATGTGAGAGAAGTCATATATGGGGATAAGCTCGCACAAATAAAGGGGAAAGACCTAACGAGGTAAGCCTACACTTTCTCAATTTTAAAAATTGAGAATTCGGACCCAACCTTAAATAAGAGAGCAGTCTCAAATCTAAAAGTTGGGAATACGGACCCAACCTTAATTTAGAGAGTTGTAAGTGTGCAAAAGCCTATAGTCATTATATGACTTGCCTAAAGTATTGATCAGTAAACAGAACATGAAATGATGTTTATTTACAGTTATGCTTATTATAGAATTGTCATGTTATTCCCAATTGATTACAAATATATTATTATTTCTTATACATTACTTGCGTAATTCATTGAGCTCTAGCTCATTAGCAGTGGTTGTACTATAGGAAAGGGGAAGGAGCCGGTGGAGTACTAGATAGGATGATTGATTGCCCTTTTTGTGTACATACATTTTGGTGTACATAAAGATCAAAGTAGAAGCTGTACAGATACTTTTGGGTATGTAAATATTAGTAAAGCTCTGTATTTTACTTATTTACTAGATGTGTTTAGATGTGTTTAAATATGCTTCCAATTATGAAATATTGATTCTGGTTTTAACTTTTGTGAAACTTGAGACTTGGAAGAGTTTGAATGGACTATTTCCTACTCACTTGGTCTTGATAGAAGTATGTTGGGATGGGTATTAGTAAGATATATGTCTATTCATATTCTCCCTCTTTGTCACACTTTAGATTGACTATGGAGGGGTCAAAATGGGTGTGACAAACACAGTATGAAAATGTTAGCACATTTTCAATAAACATGTGGTTGCAATTAACGGGTCAGATTGTAGTTAATATCACTGTTGATTCAAAAAAAGAAGATACTAAACTTAAAACGGACCTTGACAAATGGGGAATCAACAAGAAGATGTGAGGCAACTGATGCAGAAGACTCCAGCGTTCCACCATACATCTCCTTTGATGCCCAACTGCAAATTGCTTCATTCATTCGATATTGAACGGTTAGTTTTGTCACCAGAACACCATCATGCAAAGCTGATGCTCTCTCCAGTAGAGAAATGCCAAGTCCACCATCCATAGCACTCTTAGAGAGAACCACTGGAGCAAGCTGGCATTGATCACCAGCTAGTATGCATCGTTTTCCTTGCAAAATTGGAATCCAGCAGGACGGTTCAATAGCCTGCCCTGCTTCATCAATAACAACCAAATCAAAGCTGTCCAATCGTCTAATAAGAGGATCACCACAACCTGTATTAGTAGAAAGTACAACCTGGGACCTTGAAAGTACTTCCTTTATCGTATCTCTTTCTTTCCTTTTCAAAGTCTTCCCGAGCTGTTTTAGAAGCTGACGTATACCAGCTGCTAGAGAATCATTCTTTAAGCAATGCCTGAGATCCTTCCTTAGATCCGACTTCCGCCTCTCAAACTCTTTTTTAAAAACTGCAAGCTTGTCGTTAACAATCTGCCCCAAAGATTTTGAAGCAACAGATGCAGATATTCGAGCAGGATTTCCAACTCGTACAATGTTCAGCTCCAAGTTTGAGAGCCTTTCCACCATGTTATCCACAGCTGCATTTGTAGGAGAGGTCACAAGTACACGTTCACCTTGTCTAACTGCTAGACAAACCAGTTTTGTGAGCAGACCCGTCTTTCCAGTACCAGGAGGCCCTTGTATTATCAAGAGAGGTCGCTTCTTGTTCAAACCTAACGTAATGGCTCTTATTTGAGAATTATCAAAACTCTCCTCCCCGATTAAAACATCAACATCTGCTTCACTCCATTCAACAATCTTGTTCTCCTCCAGCCAAACTAAATCTTCTTTTTCTCCAAATAGAGTAGCCACCACTGCAAGTGAGGGATTCTTTTTATGTAAACCACTCTTCTGGAGAAGCATTAATGCTTCACAATTGCGCTGCCAGATCGGATGCACATGGAATCAGAGCATCATCATAAACATTCGGGTACAATAGTGACTTACAGAACTAAATGGAGAATTCACCCAAATAATCTTATATTAAGAGAACAAAGAAAGTTTCATGAGTAATTAAACGAAGTATTAACACAAAAAAATCATATATTAATAGAACCCATAAAGTAAATTAGACAGCTTATTGTAGCATAGGAAATTCCTTTTATCTAACTTGTAAACTAATAATCATAATCATCATCCTTAGTCTTATCCCAAATACCTGAGATAAGGTAAAATACCTGAGATAAAGTAAATGATAATGATGATGATGATGATATATGAGTTAATTCTATTGTGCAAGTCTTCTTGTACAATTTTAGCCTTGTTGCATCTTACCTGTCCTTTTCCCTCCCATTCTTTTAAATTAGCTCTCCTTGGATGCCTTACAAGTGTATATCTGTTGTTGATCGTTGTACAATGTTTTTCAGCGCGTATCTTAATAGATGCTACTCCTACTTTCTATCTAATATTCTAATATAAATATTTCTCGTTATAAAGAGTTAATAACGCTTATATTCAAATCATTAAAGATATGTATGCAGGAGCTATTACTTGTGTTCAAACACAAGGTGGTTTGACCAAGTATTTCCCTATTTCGGTTGGATTACATCAAGGATCAGCCTTAAGCCCATATCTTTTTTCTTTAGTCATGGATGTTCTCACTAGACATTTGCAAGAGGATGTACCTTGGTGCATGCTTTTTGCTGATGATATTCTTCTTGTTGATAAGACTAGAGAGGGAGTTGAAGGTAAACTAGAATTGTGGAGGTCAACCTTAGAGTCTAAAGGTTTTCGCTTGAGTAGATCTAAAACGGAATATATGGAGTGTAATTTTAGTAATAATAGACCTAGTGAGGGCATTGTGACTTTGGCCGATCAAGTCATTAATAAGAGTACACGTTTTAGATATCTTGGATCTATTGTTCAGAGTGATGGTGATATAGATGGGGATATTATCAGCAGAATCCAAGTTGGATGGTTGAAGTGGAGGAATGCATCAGGCTTATTGTGTGATAGAAAAGTACCCCTCAAACTTAAGGGAAAATTCTATAAGATGGTGGTGAGACCTGCAATGCTTTATGGTGCCGAATGTTGGCCATTAAAAGAGAAGCATAATTCTAAGTTAAGTGTTGCAGAGATGAGGATGCTCAGGTGGATGAGTGGCTTTACCCTTAGAGATAGGATACGAAATGAGCATATTCGTGAAAAGGTTGGAGTAGCTCCAGTGGAAGATAAGATTAGAGAGAGTCGCCTTAGATGGTTTGGTCACGTAAAACGGCGGCCTCCCGATGACCCGGTTAGGAAAGTAGAGGTCTTATATTTGACTTATGTTAAGAAAGGTAGAGGTAGACCTAAAAAGACTTGGTCAGAAAATATTAGAAATGATCTTTCTTTATTAGATTTAAACGAGAATTTGACTTTTAACAGGACAAAATGGAGAAAAAGGATTCATGTAGCCGACCCCACGTAGTGGGATAAAGGCTTGATGTTGTTGTTGTTGTTGTATATTCTTCCTAATTTTGCCATATAACCATCCTAACATTCTCATTTATGTTGTATTGAACTTGACCATCTAACTACAGTAGACACAAGTTAATCACTTAAATGAAGCCAATTATATACCTATAAATGAAACAATGTCATAACTCAAATAATGGTGAATTAATAATTTTTTCTCGAGGCATGTTTTAGACTTGGCTACCCATTCTCAACTTTGTTTAACACGCCATCTTCAATTTCTTTTTGGACGCAGCATCTCTCCAACCATAATATTATGAACAAGTTTGAATTGAGATGCACATCACTCAATTAGCACTCAATCGTCAAAATAGATACAATAGCATGATGATTTTCTTCTAGAGAACAATAATTGACAATCAAAAGTCTCCAAGAGAAAAAGAAGTATATTATCTATGAATGGGGATAGACTACCATCCTTTCGGACGGATAGAAATCTTGTCCAGAAAATAGTTAGAAGTCATTGATATTATAAATTAATAATAAAAAACTACCTTTTAGCTATTTTACACCTCAATCATTCAAAAAATTAGATGAAGGGTGGAACATATATGAGGACAAAGTCGTTCATTCTTCTAGAAAGCTGATAGTCTATATATATATACATAAACACACGAACACAATTTTTGCACTTAAATGACATTCACATGATGCAAGTATTGCTGAGAATTCAATCGAATGCTCTTTAATTCAAAACTCTTGCACACTGAATGAAAAGAACTCATCAGATCAAATAAGCTCATTAAAATTAAAAAAAATCAACACAGAAAGCACATCTGATGGAAAAAGAACATTTTTTCATGAGTGCAAGGCTATTAATACAAACAATCATAAACATCCAAGTTTCAGCTTTAAAAACTTTGGCTACTGGTTAAAGGCATATGGATAATTTTTTGTTTGTCTTTTGTTTTTTTTTTTACCTCATATGTTAGTGCATCAGCCAAACCGTGAATGCGGTCTATACGAACACTCTTTCCAAATAACTTAGAGAAGGTAGGATCTCCATGGCGAGATTCAAGTGCCACAGTTATACTGCATCCATCTTCACCTAAATTATTAACAAAGCCTTGCATGCATGAAGTCGCACCAGCACCCCTACTATTGCATGTTCTCACACAGACCATATCACCAGGTGAGAGAGTTGTAGGGGGCAACCTATGGTTTCCTTCAACTCTAAATAATACTAAATGCATTCCTCCAAGTCCTGTAGACAAAGATCATGAAAAAATTAATCATAGGCGGATAAAATGGGAAAATGTAGAGAAAAAAGCCATGCAAAATTCTAATAGCTGAAATAAATGTAAAGTAACATGACCTCTGGCTGAAGGTACTTTAAGCTCTCTTTTGTTGTGGTTCATATTTTGATGCAAGGAATATAAAATTCAATAATAGTCACAAGTGCCCGGGTAAAGAACAGTTAAAGGATGCTCATTGTGCCAGTTGATAATAACACTCAGCGGAATTTGTCAACGATATAAATTTGAGAGGATAAAACGAAATAAGTTGAAGGAGGCCTCCCATTTCACACGAAACAGCCCCCAAAACTCCATTTTTTTCCCTTTCGGCCCCATCCGACATCCTTGTTTGTTCGAAGCAATTTCTCTACTGATTTTCTTCATTTCTACGACGATTTAAATGTGAACTTTCATCTTTTTTTAATATTTTCAATCACTTTAAGATTTCATCTATTGGATTTTTTAAAAAAAATTAATTTGAAGTTTTTATATTTACATTTTTTTTTGAAGATTTCTTTAGATTTGATTTTTTTTCATATATTTCTAAGTTACGGGCTTAGATATAATTGATTAAATAATTTCCAATAATTTATTGAACTCAATTTAGCTTATATGGTCAAATTGGCTAAATTAGCCTAAATGGTCGATTCATAAAGTAAGAAATGGTTAATTATACATATTGGCTTGTCCAAGGGTTTAGAGTATAATGATACCTATAATTAATCATTTAGAATTTTTTTAAGAAAATTTATGTGATAAATTTAAACAATTTGATTGACATTGATAGGATTGAACTTAGATAGGCAAATAAGTTGATTTGTGTTTTATTTGATCAAAGTGTTTATAAGATTCACCTTAACATGGGTTTAAAGCAAACATATTAAAATAAATGATTGAGGGTTCCTCTAAGGATCACTACTACATCTAGAGAAGTTTCTATAGCCATTCTAGGGTCTCTATTTATCTGACCTAATTATGGGTTGAGATTAAAATTACTAACTAATATATTATGTTAACGTTAGTGCGTTCCCTGTAAGTGACATGCTGTATGGTCTGAATACAGCGAAAAATGTGTAAGGGCCGCTGCACCGATGCCTAGGTGTGGTGTCCAATAAGCAAGAGTTCCAACGTTATGAATGGATGTGGGCAAAGAAGCTAGTCCATAAAACTAGAATTAGGATAGGAACTTGAAATATAGATACTCTTAAAGACAAATTAATGAAACTAATAAATATTATAATTCATAAGTAGATAAATATTCTATGCATTTAAAAAATTAAATGGATTGGGAAAAAGGCTAGAGAGATTGATAGCTAAGGATTTAAACTATAGCATTCAAATAGAAGTCGTATTAAAAATAGTGTAAAAGTGATTATTATTAAGAGTTTGAAAGATAATATTAAAAAAAATAATAGAATTGAAGATAGAATTATAGCTTTAAATATGATTAATGATACTAAGATTATTAATATTATAAGTACTTATGTTCTTTAAATAGATTTGGATCAACAACAACAATAACATCAAGCCTTATCCAACTACATGGGATCAACTAAATACATTTTTTATCCATTGTGTCCTATTAAGAGTCAAATTATCATTTAAATATAATAAAAAAGGTCATTTCTAATACTTTCTAACCAAGTCTTTTTAGATCCACCTCTTCTAATCGGATAATTGGAAGACAACGTTTTATATGACCAAGCCATCTAAGGCGACTCTCTCTAACCTTATATAAAACTGGAGCAACACCAACCTTTTCACGTATATATAGGGCTGCAAACAAATCGACTCAAGCTAAATAGGTGCTTGCTTATATTTGAGTTCGTTAATTATCATCTTGTTCAAGCTCGGTTCGAGCTAGATTTGAGCTTTTCTATTCGTGTTCAAGTTTAGTTCATTTAACTTGGTTTTATGTTTGGTTCATGTTCAATTTGTTTCATGCTTATCAAGCTTTAAATGAATGAGCTTTATCGAGCTATAAACAAGCTCTACTTCTAGATGTTCATTAGCTTAACAAACAAGCCTAATAACAAACAATTACATCAAGCCTATTAGTGAACATATCTAACGAGTCTTGTCGAACAACCAAATGAGCCCATTCACAAACATATCTTACGAGTGTTTTCAAGCTACCAAACGAACATGTTCGTGAACGTATCTAGTGAGGGTTTTTGAACTATTAAACAAGCTCGTTCACAAATATATCAAATGAGTGTCCTTGAGCTATTAAACGAGCTCGTTCATGGACATATATAGTTAGTGTTTTTGAGCTACTAGCTGGGCTCATTCAGAAACAAACAAGCTATGATTCTTCTCTTAAACAAACTTGCTCATGAACATTTTAAATGAACATTCTAGCAAAAATGAATATTTATTTTAATTAATATATATTATAATATTTAAACAAATTTCAAATTTATTAATTAATAATTATGATATCACTAAATTATAATAAATATAAAATATTTATATTGATATGTTCATCAATTTTATAATCAAATATTAATTGAGTTTTTAGCAGGCTTATTCACAAGCTGTGTATCAAACAAGAATCAAGCTTCATGTTGAGCTTGTTCACTATCTTTAAATGATGTTGTTCGTGAATATAAATGAGTAGAACACATAGTTGTTCAAGCTTATTTATTTAAGCATCGTACATTTAAAAAAATGTTCAACCTTATTTGCTTAATTAAACAATCATGAATAAGCTTTAATCGAGCCGAACCATGAACAACTCGTTGAACGCTTGGGTTGTTTGTAGCCCTCCGTATATACTCGTTCCACATTCTATCTCTAAGTGTAAAGTCACTCATCCATCCTTATCTCTGTAACACTTAATTTTATGCTTCTCTTTTAATGGCCAACATTCTTTGCCATAAAGTATTGTAGGTCTCACCACCATCTAGAATTTTCCCTTAAGTTTGAGGGATATATTTTTATCACACAACAAGCCCGATGCATTCCTCTACTTCAACCATTCAACTTGAATTTTACTAATATCTCCATCTATTTCATCATCACTTTGAATGATAAACCTGAGATATCTAAAACATGTACTCTTTTTAATGGCTTGATCGCCCAAAGTCACTATCCCTCCACTAGATCTATTACGACTAAAATTACACTCCATGTATTCGATTATAGATCTACTCAAACGACAATCTTTAAACCCTAAAGTAGACCTCCATAAGTCAAGTTTTTCATCAACTCCCTCTCTAGTCTTATCAATAAGAAGAATGTCATCAATAAAAAGCATACACTATGGTACATCCTCTTGCAAATGTCTTGGTGAACGCAAGCAACAGCTCCTGTATACATAACCTTAATGGCTTAAATCTAAGCATTATTAACTCATTTCTTTTCTAAAACTCTCCAAAGCACTTCTCTTGAAATTTTATCATATATTTTCTATAATTTAATAAATATCATAGGTAGGTCCTACTTGCTCTCTCTATACTTTTCCATCAAACCTCTCAACAAAAGTATAGCTTCCATAGTAGACCTACCCAGAATGAATTCAAACTGATTTTGAGAAACATTAGTATCACATCATAACCTATGCTCAATTACTCTCTTCCATAGTTTTAAGCATGCATTGTTTTTATTCTTAAAAATAGGAACCAACGCACTTTTTCTCCACTCATCTGATATCTTTTTATTCTTCAAAATAATATTAAAAAATTTAGTAAGCCAAAAAATTTCGAAATCTCCTAAGCATTTCCACACCTCTATTAGAATATCATCAAATCTCACTATTTTTCCACACTTTATTTTCTTTAAATTATCTCTAAATTCAATTTTATTTTTACGATGATAAAAACAAAAATCTCTGTTTCATTTAGGGTGCTAAGGTCACCAAAGTCAATCTTATTCTCATAATCTTCATTGAAAAGCTTATCGAAATACATCATTCACCTATGTTGAATATCCTCTTCTAAGAAAAACACTTTTTAATCTTCATTCTTAATGCATTTACTTGAACTATATTCTTACTTCTCCTATCAATGTACCTGTCAAACTTATACATACATTTTTCGCTCACCTTAGTATCTAATTTATTATATAAATCACTAAAATCAAAATTCTTTGCAATGCATATTGCTTTCTAAGGCTCCCTATGGGCCTCAGTAATGTCCTGAACCAGTGGGTCGTAACAATGAAAATGAATAAGACAAAGGAAGGGGCCAAAAGAGTGTACCCGTCAGTTCACGTCACAAGGAGACGGCGGTTTTTCCTTGTGCGAGAGGACGAAGGAACCGCTCCATCGCTTGGTGTCGTTGTTGGCTTCGTCAGTTTGAGATGGAGAAGACGAAGGAATTTTATCCAATATATTCGAGAGAGTGAGAACAAGGGTGAGGGAAAATTAGGCAAGAGGGCTCGAGTGGGGCATACACATGAGCAGACCTGCGGGCTTAAGCAGATGATTGGGAGAGTGAGCTACGCGAACTCGTGTCGTGTAATGTGTAGAGAGAGGGAGCAAACATGAGAGGCTCGATGATTCATTTGGGGAAGGTAACATTCTTTTATAATTATTTTTAGATATTAAAACTAATAAGTTAGAAAATGAGGATTTATTATATAATAATAAATTTAGATTAGATTATGATTTTGAATTAGAATGATTAGTGAAAAAATTATATATATAGAGAGAGAGAAGAAGAAGATGGAAGAAGAATTTTTTATCATTATTGATGAATTAATTTATTATTAGGATTTTAAAAATATATATACTTTTCTTTAAATGAAAAATGAGAGTTATTTAGGAACAATTAATAAGCTAAATAAAAAAGAGATATTATTAAATTAAGTAAATATAAATAAAATATGATAATATAAAAAAATTCTAGAAAATAGCAATAATAAAGTTATGAAATTTCATCTATTTTTAAATGATAGACAAAGAGAATAAATTTTATCATTAATTTAAATTAAGGGATAAAATAAGTTCTTTTAAAAATCAATTAAATATGAGAGCATTTAGATACATTCAATAGTTAATTAAAGAGAGGGGGCAATTTATATTATATAAAAATAACATTTAAAATTTTAGTTACTAGATATATGAATTCATAGGAGTAAAATTTAAATATTAGAATTAAATAATATTTTGAGTTAGAGATAAATTATAAAGTATGGTAATAAGAATATAATTATATAGCTATTATGCTGATGAAGATGGAGTGGTGATTAAAACAAATTGTCAAGACATCTGATTTTGAAGTGAGTACTTATATTCCTAAATTATTGTAATAGAATTACTTCTTGTAAATGCATTTATTAGCTTATCATTATTGTGAATTACTTATGTGATATCTTTGTTTAATGTAATTGATCATAATGAACTTGATGATATAGAATTACATGATTTGCACAAGTCTTATATTGAAATGATGTGAAATGATATAAAGCATGCAAATAAAGCTATTAAGGGACTGTTTGGTTGGAAGTAAAGTGTAAAGTATTCCAAATGTAGAGATCTTGAAAATATTGCTGCTTGGTTGGATGAAAAAAGAATGCAAAATAAAGTAAATATAGTATAAATTATTTTAATTCATTTTCGAGGTAAACTAAACTCACCCAATTTTGAGTGAGAATCATTTACACCGCAAGCAAGTTCGCTTGACCGCCGCCACCGACCACCAGCCACCCCATTGTCAGACACCACTCGCCGGCCACTACCATCGTTACTTGTCGCCAGCCACCACCACCATAGACCGGTGTCTGTCAACCCTGGCAACAGCTGGCCACCACTGCTGCCATCACAACAGTTGTTCATTATTTTTATTTCATTTGCATGTATATTCAGTTGCATATTCTGTGTGATCATGGATCCATCATACCAAGATATAATAGATGGAAAGAATATTAGTCAGGCAGCTCCTATATATAGTACTGCTCTGACAGTTGGTTCAGATATAATTTCACAATTTGCTACTTTGATAGCCCATATGATGGGTGAGACACAAAGCAGGGTTTCTATTTGAGATCTGAAGAGGTAGACAAACATCTGCAGATGTTCTGAGATTGAATCCTCCGAGATTCGAGGGTACAGTTGAGCCTAGAGCAGTAGAGGATTGGTTGAGGAGGCTGATGTTATAACCGGTTGGCTGGGCCGATTCAACCGAACCGGCCAACCTCCTATTATAGGAGTCGCGACCCCAACAGGGGATTATCTCGCGAAACCGAGCAGACTGGGCGAAGGGGCGGACGACCGAAGCTTACGAAGGAGGGTTTCGGAGGATTTCTTTCGCCATTTTTAGCAATATAACGCGTTGGGAGGTAAGAATTAAAGACTCCTTTTCAATTATACTGTTAAAGGAGTGATAATTTTGGAGAATTTGCAACAAGAGAGAGAAACGATCGAGAAGAAGAGGGAAGAATGTTTGCTCGTTTTCTTTCCAAAACTTTTCTATAAATTATATCGTTTTACTTCATCTAAAGCAAAGGATGATTTCTAAAGGAAAAAGGAAGGATTTAAAAGCGAGAAGGAAGATTTTGGGAGAGAGAAGGATTTAGGGATTTTTGAGAAAATTCTTATTTTTCTTTGTAAGTGATTTTTCAAAAATACAATTTTAGTTCAATTTTGTTATTAAAGCACATTTTCTTATGAAAATTATATTTATATGAAAGTTGTAGAAATTCGATTCAACAAAGAAATTTGAAATTGAAGTTGCTTCGAGGATCGAGGATTTGAAAGGATTAAAGTGGGTAACTTATATTATTTCTTTATTTTATTTTATGCATATAATCTTTTAAATGTGTGATCATGAAAATACATCACAAATGTTGAAGGAATACTTCTGATAAATTTTATATGTTGTAAATGTTCAAAAGTCATTAAGGTGAAATGTATTAGATTATAAAGATGCAGAAGATGTATATGTAAAATTGTTATATGCCAATACTGATCAAATGGAAAACAAAAAGGAAAGTTAAATATATATATATATGAAAATAAAACATATGTTATAATTATAACAAGGAAAATGATATGCATGCAAAATTTACAGGAGTTCACCCCCGTATGGTACTGGCTGGGGAAGCAACGTACCCGTGCACGAAAAAGGAAAAAAGAAAAGGAAAAGAAAAAAATGGAAATGGTTGTACCTTTGGTACATATAGACGGTGCTCCTGTACAAGTGGAAATGAAAATGAAAAGGAAAGTAAATGTCAAAATGGTTAAAGGAAATATTATGAGGAAATGTAATGAGGAAATGTAATGAAATGTAATATTTATGATTGAAGGTTTAGAATGCATGAAAGATGTACATATAAGGATTTTGGGTATTAAGAAAGAAGTATAAGATAATCTATTCATATTTTTCTATCGTTATAATTGATAACGATTACCCACTGAGTTTACTTAGTAAACTCAAACAATGAATTTAAATGTTTCAGGTAAGTCTTCAGAGATTTAGAAATGGAAGAAAGAGAAGAGTTCGTCTATAGAAGACAACGTGCATCTGATAACAGGTAAATTTGGATCTGAAATAAATGTAAAGTATATTTAAGAATTTAGTTAGTGGCTCTTCAGGTTACTAAAGGAGAATTTAATGTTTTTATGTTATTATGCTTATGAACTGATTAGATCCTACCGTCCGACTTTAATTCCCGCCTCGTTAATTCGAGTATCCGGGCCGGGTCGTGACAAAAGTGGTATTAGAGCCAAATTAAGATATGAATCGTACTGGAAGAGCCATTAGGATGATTCTTAATGATTTAAAGATTTAATGTAAAATGTATATCTTACTGATAACAGGAATCAAAATGATTCTGAAGAAGAGAGAGAAGTGGAAAGGCCAGTGCCTAATGTTAATGTTAATCCTGAGGCACTGACACAAATGATGACGGCTATGGCTCAAATGATTCAAGATTCAAGGAATCAACCATCAGGAAGTAGTAGTGGTGGTGGAATGCCTATGGATAAGTATCTCAAATTGTTTCAAGATATGAGACCAACATTATTCAAGGGAGTTGAGGGACCAATTGAAGCTGAAAATTGGTTATTAAGAATTGATAAGATTTTAGAAGGAATGTTCTATCCAGAGAAGAGGAAAGTCTCCTTGGCAGTATTTGCTCTTGATGAAGAAGCAGAAAAGTGGTGGAGAGGTCAACATAAAAGCAAAACTAGAGGGATTCAAGACATGCAAATAAAGTGGGATGATTTTACAAAACTGTTCAGAGATTGGTTTGTGCCTTCTTCTATAAGGAGACAAATGCAAGATAAATTTGTGAGACTGATGTAGGGAGATAAAATCAGTTATGCAATATGAAGCTGAATTTACTATATTATCCAGATATGCTCCTCACTTAATCCATACTGCAGAAGAACAATGTAATCGATTTTTATCAGGATTGAAGGATGCAATTAGGCAGCCTCTTGTTCCATTTGGAATTGAAGATTATACAGTGCTAGTGGAAAGGGCTAGGAGGATAGAAATGGACCTGCAAAATACTCAAAGGAGACGTGATTTTCATAAGAGGAAAAGTGGTGAGGTTATGGGAACTTCTCAGGATTTACATAGCAAATTCCTTCCACAAACTGGGAAGTTTAATTGGAAGAAAACTAAGTCCAGTAGCAGTGATAGCTCAAGTATAAATAGTTGCAGCAAGTGTGGAAGACAACATAAAGAAGAATGTTTATCAGGTACAAATACTTATTTCTGGTGCCATTAACCAGGCCATATAGCCAAGAATTGTCCTACTTTGGGGCAAAGACCAGCAGGAGAGCCAAGGATGAATACTGGATCTCAGAAGAATGTTGGAAGACCAAGAACAATAGAATCAGCTGTTTCTACTCCAAGATCAAGTCAAAGCCGATAGAATATGCTGCCTAGAGTATATGCACTGACTCAGAAGGATGCTAAAGATTCACCTGAAGTGATTACAGGTGATAGAAATGAGAAATGAAAAATGAATAAATGTGTATTATGAAAGAATTGTTAAAGGAATGATGTCTGTTTATGATATTTTATTTTTTATGTAAATTTTATAGGTGTGATGATGATGCAAGGAAAGTCTGTACGAATTCTTTTTGATACAGGAGCTTCACACTCCTTTATTTTAGAGGAATTTGTTAAAACAGTTGGACTGAATGTTTATGAGACAAGTTAATTTTGGAAGTTTTAATGCCTAATGGATCTCTTATGAATGTGACTGGTGTATGTCAAGTGACTTTCAAAATAAATGAAAGAGAGTTTAAAGCAACAGTAAATGTTTTACCATTGCAAGAGTTTGATATGATATTGGGAATGGATTGGCTATCAAGACACTTTGTGATTATTGACTGCAACAAGAAAATTGTAAAGTTTAATTTTCCTGGAGAAAGAGAGTTGAAATTCTATGGAGAGAGAGGAGTTTCTTCAATGATAATCACTTATATGAAAGCATGTAAATTTGTATCCAAGGGATGTCAGTGCTTTCTTGCTCAAGTAAAAGATACAAATAAGGAAGTTAAAGAATTGAAAGATATACCTGTAATCAACGAATATCCAGCAGTATTTTTGGATGATTTGCCAGGATTACCACCAGAAAGGGAAATAGATTTCACTATTGAGTTGATACCGGGTTCAGAACCAGTGGCAAGGGCACCTTACAGGTTGACAGTTAAAGAGTTGCAGGAGCTGAAAAGTCAGTTACAGGAATTATTAGATAAGGGGTTTATCAGACCAAGTTCCTCACCATGGGGAGCTCAAGTACTGTTTGTAAAGAAGAAAGATGGGAGTTTCAGAATGTGCATAAATTATAGAGAACTAAATAAGCTTACTATTAAGAATAAATATCCATTGCCCAGAATTGATGATCTTTTTGATCAACTAGAGGGAGCTACAGTTTTCTCTAAAATTGATTTGAGATCTGGATACCATCAGCTACGGATTAAGGAGGAAGATATAGTAAAGACAGCTTTCAGAACCAAATATGGCCACTATGAGTTTGTGGTAATGCCATTTGGAGTAACAAATGCACCAGCTGTATTCATGGATTTAATGAACAGAATTTTTAAGCCATTCCTAGACATATTTGTAATTGTGTTCATTGATGATATCTTAATTTATTCAAAAGATAAAGAGAGTCATTCCAGTCATTTACAGGCAGTGTTGCAGACATTAAAGGAGAATAAGTTATATGCAAAATTTTCAAAGTGTGAATTCTGGTTGAACAGTGTAAATTTCTTTGGGCATGTGATTAGTGGTGAAGGAATTTCAATTGATCAGAATAAAATTCAAGCTATTTCAGATTGGCCAAGGCCAACGACAGTTTCAGAGGTGAGGAGTTTTCTAGGACTTGCTGGTTACTACAGGAGGTTTGTTGAAGAATTTTCTCAGATTGCAATGTCGTTATCCAGATTAACTCAGAAGGCAGTAAAGTTTGAATGGAGTGATCAGTGTGAAGGAGCTTTTCAGGAATTAAAGAATTGTTTAATGACTGCCCCAATTTTAACAATTCCATCAGGTTCAGAAGGGTTCCAAATTTTCTGTGATGCTTCCTTAAGAGGACTTGGATGTGTCTTGATGCAACATGGTAGAGTAGTGGCCTATGCTTCAAGGCAACTGAAAATTCACGAAAGGAACTACCCCACTCATGATTTAGAGTTGGCAGCTGTAGTTTTTGCACTCAAAATATGGAGACATTACCTATATGGGGTCAGATGCGAAGTGTTTACAGATCATAAGAGTCTCAAGTACATTTTCAATCAGAAAGAACTTAATTTGAGACAGAGAAGGTGGTTAGAGCTCATTAAGGATTATGACTTGGACATACAGTATCATCCGGGAAAGGCAAATGTGGTTGCAGATGCACTTAGCAGAAAAGTTTTTGGAAATGTAAATTAGCTAATCACCCAACAGGAACAGATAATCAGAGACATGGAAAAATTAGAGATTTCAGTGGTCAATCAGAAAGATACTAAAGATGTGATATTAAATCAACTGATAACTCAGTCTACTTTGAAGAATACAATGCTCAATTCATTGTCTCAAGATGAAAAATTTGTGAAGATCATAAGGAAAGTGCAAGCAGGGTAGTTAGAGGACTTTGTAATTGATGAGGAAGGGCTATTAAAGTATAAAGGCAGGATCTGTATTCCAAATATTGGAAGCTTAAGAAAAGAGATATTATAGGAAGCTCAACTTTCAAATTATGAAATTTACCCAGGCAGTATAAAGATGTATCGGGAACTGAGAGGATTATTTTGGTGGCCAGGACTAAAGAGGAGTGTTGTAGAATTTGTAGCAAAATGTGTTTCCTGTCAAAAGATTAAAGCAGAACATCAAAAGCCAAGTGGTCAACTACAACCTTTACCAATACCTGAGTAGAAATGGGAAGACATTGCAATGAATTTTGTGAATGGATTACCCAGGTCGAGACAGAGTCGAGATGCAATATGGGTTGTTATTGACAAATTAATGAAGTTAGCTCATTTCTCACCAATCAGGCAGATAGATTCAGTGGAGAAGTTGGCAAAATTATATGCTGATAAAATGTGAGATTGCATGAAATTCCAAAATCTATAGTTTTAGACAGAGATGCTCGTTTCACTTCTAAATTGTGGAAGAAAATTCAGGAAGCTATGTGTACCAGATTAACTTTCAGTACAGCATTTCATCCTCAGACAAATGGGCAATCAGAAAGGACAATTCAGACTTTGGAGGATTTAATGCGACTATGTGTTTTAGATTTTAGAGGAAATTGGGAGACTCACATACCGTTGATTGAATTTGCATATAATAATAGTTTTCAATCTAGTATTGGAATGGCATCATACGAGGCTCTTTATGGAAGAAAATGTAGAACACCCTTGAGTTGGGTAGAAACTAGTGAAAGAAAGATAATTGGAACTGAATTGGTAGATGAGGTACTAACAAAATTAGATTGATCAGAGAGACTAAAGGCAGTTCAAGACAGGCAAAGGAAGTATTATGATGCAAAGCATAGACCACTTGAGTTTGAAGTGGGAGAATTTATTTTCTTAAAAGTCAGCCCAATGAAAGGTGTGCAAAGATTTGGGAAGATAGGAAAATTAAGTCCAAGATTTATAAGCCCTTTTGAAATCACAGAGAGGATTGGAAAGATGGCTTACAGATTGGATCTGCCAGTACATATGCAAGGAATTCATAATGTGTTTCATATATCAGTACTCCGGAAGTATGTCTCAGATGAATCCAAGAGAATTCAGTCCAAATCAATTGACTTACAACCTGATTTGAAATATATTGAGGAACCTGAACGAATATTGGATTTTAATGTCAAACAGTTGAGGCATAAGGCAATACCTTTTGTGAAGATTTTATGGAAGCATGGATCAGAACGAGATGCCACCTGGAAAAGAGAAGCAGAAATGAAAGATCATTATCCCCAGTTGTTCAACTAAGGTATGTTACCTTGTACTTAATTTAATTTTGAGGACGAAATTTTATAAGAGAGGGAGATTGTTATAACCGGTTGGTTGGGCCGGTTCAACCGAACCGGCCAACCTCCTATTATAGGAGTCACGACCCCAACAGGGGATTATCTCGCAAAACCGAGCGGAATGGGCGAAGGGGTGGACGACTGAAGCTTGTGAAGGAGGGTTTTGGAGGATTTCTTTCGCCATTTTTAGCAATCTAACGCATTGGGAGGTAAGAATTAAAGACTCCTTTTCAATTCTACCGTTAAAAGAGTGATAATTTTGGAGAATTTGCAACGAGAGAGAGAAACGATCGAGAAGAAGAGGGAAGAAGGTTTGTTCGTTTTCTTTTCAAAAATTTTCTATAAATTATATCATTTTACTTCATCTAAAGCAAAGGATGATTTCTAAAGGAAAAAGGAAGGATTTGAAAGCAAGAAGGAAGATTTTGGGAGAGAGAAGGATTTATGGATTTTTGAGAAAATTCTCATTTTTCTTTGTAAGTGATTTTCCAAAAATACAATTTTAGTTCAATTTTGTTATTAAAGCACATTTTCTTATGGAAATTATATTTATATGAAAGTTGTAACAATTCGATTCAACAAGGAAATTCGAAATTGAAGTTGCTTCGAGGATCGAGGATTTGAAAGGATTAAAGTGGGTAACTTATGTTATTTCTTTATTTTATTTTATGCATACAATCTTTTAAATGTGTGATCATGAAAATAAATCACAAATGTTGAAGGAATACTTCTGATAAATTTTATATGTTGTAAATGTTCAAAAGTCATTAAGGTGAAATGTATTAGATTATAAAGATGCAGAAGATGTATATGTAAAACTATTATATGCCAATACTGATCAAATGGAAAACAAAAAGGAAAGGTAAATATATATATGAAAATAAAACATATGTTATAATTATAACAAGGAAAAGGATATGCATGCAAAATTTACAGGAGTTCACCCCCTATGGTACTGGCTGGGGAAGCAATGTACCCATGCATGAAAAAGGAAAAAGAAAAAGGAAAAAAAGGAAATGGTTGTACCTTTGGTACATATAGACGGTGCTTATGTACAAGTGGAAATGGAAATGAAAAGGAAAGTAAATGTCAAAACGGTTAAAGAAAATATTATGAGGAAATGTAATGAAATGTAATATTTATGATTGAAGGTTTAGAATGCATAAAAGATGTACATATAAGGATTTTGGGTATTAAGAAAGAAGTATAAGATAATCTATTCATATTTTTCTATCGTTATAATTGATAACGATTACCCACTAAGTTTACTTAATAAACTCAAACAACGAATTTAAATATTTCAGGTAAGTCTTCAGAGATTTAGAAATGGCAGAAAGAGAAGAGTTCGTCTATAAAAGACGACGTGCATCTGATAACAGGTAAATTTTGATCTGAAATAAATGTAAAGTATATTTAAGAATTTAGTTAGTGGCTCTTCAGGTTACTAAAGGAGAATTTAATATTTTTATGTTATTATGCTTATGAACTGATTAGATCCTACCGTCCGACTTTAGTTCCCGCCTCGTTAATTTGAGTATTCGGGCCGGGTCATGACAGCTGAAGAAGACATTTGATGGTATGCAGTATCCTCCTAAGAGAAAGGTACCGTTAGTAGTCTTTCTGTTAGATGGCGAGGCAGAGCACTAGTGGATGGGCCAGCATAAGGAGAAATTAAGGGAGATTGAATTCTGGAAGGAGTTCTCTGATGTATTTCAAGCTTGGTTTGTACCACCTTTTGCACGATAAAGATGCAGGAGACTTTTTTTAGACTAGTTCAGGGGAGCAGGATAGTTATGCAGTACGAGACAGAGTTCACTGATTTAGCTAGATATGCTCCACAGTTGGTTATCACTCGCATAGAAGTGCTACAGGTTTCTGAGAGGACTTCGGGATAGTCTAAGACAGCCTCTGGTGCTATTTCACATTTTTTATTTCTCTGAGATAGTTGAGAGAGCTCATCTAATAGAGAATGATCTAATGGTTACTCAACAACACTGGACTGCTAGTAGGAAGAGGTTCAGTGGCGAGACTTCTGGTAGTAGTTTTTTTTGGAAGAAGAGCATATTTATACCTGGAGATTCCAGGAGAGGTGGACAGTCAGTATCTGCAGCAGTCTCTGGCAGTGGCAGCATAGTCAGTTCTGGTTCTATTAGTTGGGCACCTGTATGCTAGAGTTGTGAAAGACATTATTCTGGTCAGTGCTATAGGATGACTGGATAGTGCTTCAGATGCGGTCAGATAGGGCACCGAGTAGCAGAGTGTCCACTGGCAGGATTTGACTGATGTTCTGAGCCCAAATCTAAGAGCTTTGTCAAACCGGTAGGGAGACCGAGCGCAGTTCCTCTCCGTACTTTTTTTTTGAGGGACCATCTAGTAGAGCTGGTGGTTCTGGTTCAATAGCAAGGAGGTCATCTGGCAGTGGTCAGAGAGAATCTAGTAGTTATGTTGCTCCAGCTCCAGTTCAACCACGTGTATACAGTTTAACTCAGTAGGGGGCTCATGATGCTCTAGATGTTGTGATAGATATTGTTTACATTTCTGAGCATCTATGTCATTTTATTTGAGCATTTCTTCGATTTACTTTATCAACTGGAGAAAGTATGATAGTCAGTCGATTTTATTTCTGTGATATTGAGGTTTCTGATAAAAAATAAAAATCCAGTTTGATTTTATTATCCATTTCCTCATATAATATTATTTTGGGTATGAATTAGTTGAGTTGGTATGGAGCTCAGATTGATTGCTTGAAGAAGTAAGTTACGTTATTTTTGGGCTGCAAGAGTTATGTATTCCAAGGAGTTAGAGATATTTTATCCTATTTGATCTTTATTGTACAAGCAGATAGATCTTGTAAGAAGGGTTGCATGGTATTTCTAATATCAGTCTAGTATAAGAGTATAGATTTTGGTTCTCTTTCTAATATCCTGGTAGTACGAGATTTTTCGAATGTATTTCCAGAGGAGTTAGTCAGTTTAACTCCAGACAGAGACTTAAAATTCTGTATTGATATAGTTCTGGGTACGGCCCTGATTTCCAAAGCTTCGTATAGGATGGCGCATAAGGAGCTTCAGGAGTTAAAGGTTCAGCTTCAGAAGTTAGTTGACAGGGGATTCGTTTATCCTAGTGTGTCTCCGTAGGGAGCACCTATTCTATTTGTGAAGAAAAAAATGGTACGATGCGTATGTACATTAACTACAGAGAGTTGAACAAAGTCACTATCAAGAATAAGTATCATTTGACACAAATTGATGATCTATTCGATCAGCTTGCTGCATCTTCTGTATTCTCGAAGATTGATCTCCGATCTGGCTACTATCAAGTGAAGGTAAGAGAGGCTAATGTGGTGAAGATAGCTTTCAGTACTCGGTACGGACACTACAAGTTTCTTGTCATGTCATTTGGGGCGACGAACGTACCAGCCGTCTTTATGGATCTAATTAACAGAATGTTCAGAAATTTTGTAGATCAGTTTGTGATTGTTTTCATATATGACATTTTGGTATATTATGCTTATAAAAAAAACACGCCAGACATTTGAGGATAGTTTTGGAGACTTCGAGACAACACCAGCTATATGTCAAATATGATCTTTCTATGCAGGTTAATAGAAGTCGACACGATTCGAACCATCAAACAAACATATGGTCATGGACTCATGGCGTAGCCCAGGATATTTGATTTATACGTTCATATTAGTCTTTCAAGGCCTATAATCATAAAAATTTAATAACAAAAGTGCATAGCCTACAAAGAATCTGATCTTGTTAGCAATTAGACAGAGTTGTCAAGGTTCAACAGATAATTACAAAAATACCCTATAAATACCCGCATGAGCCCCGGCGAGCGTGTTATGGGTATCACGTGACGTCTGAGGATACTGCACAGGTCAAAGGATAAATTTAAGTTCGAGCTCGATCCTTCTATGCGAGTAAATAGAAGTCGACACGGCTAGAACTATTAAACAAATATACGGTCACGACGTCAACCAATATTTATTTTTATACGTTTATATTAAGCCTTCAAGGCCTATAAATAATAAAAATTCTCTAACAAGGGCATACAGCCTACAATGAACCTGATCTTCTGTCGACAGGTAAATGGAGTCGACAATGTTCAATACATAAATAAAATTCTCTATAATTATCCTGATGATGGCCATGTTGAACGTAGATCTCAACTAGAGGGGCTAATTCCAAATATTTTATATGCTTCCCAAATGCCCATGAAACTCCAAGAAAATACCAAAAATCAAGATATTTAAAATGAAATAAACCATCAAACACTTAAAGTGAAAATACACATCCATCATCCGCAACACATTGCAGAGATGAACAAATTTGAAAACTACATTAGCTCACAAAGAGCTAATGTCTGCTCGAAAATATCACTAGGATTCATTCTCAAACAGTCTCCTGTCAGTAAGGACGTGGCATGTATCCTTTAACCAGCAATTTTGCCGCCAAATGGCGCCGCAGGTTAACGGTTATGATTGGGGCCCTCTGAACCGGGTGGTTTGCTGTCAAATGGCACCACTAAATTACGATCATGGCCAAAGCCCGTAAGCTCCCCAATGGCACTAAATCATTGAGATATGAATCAATAGGATATAATCGACAGGGTTAAAAGCCCTTTGTTAGCTAAGATAGATTCAGATTTGTCCCATTAGACAAACTTTCACTCCAGATCTACAAGGTACCCTTGGACGACGCATCTCATGGCTGCTGACAAGGATCTTTCTGTCAGGTTGGGTCAACTACCTCCTCAATCTAAGTAGACCAGGGACCACGATGGCCCGGGACGACGGAACCAAGACTTGATCGGGCTCATCATCCATTCCCCCACCATCCGCAATAAGTGCAAGATGGTGAAATTTCAATTTTAAATATTAAATTTTTAAGTACTTAAACTCATGCTGCTACTATACATCAAATACCACGTATTCTCTACGTATCTGACCGACGACTAGCCTTAATCGAAAGTTCTCTCTCATTATCGGGAGGGGTAATTAACTATAAGGGCTTGCGCCTATAGGAAACCAGAACTTAGATCTAAAGTCCTCACAAAATGAGGGCGAAATTTTTGGGTAGTGTCTTATTTCAAACTAAATCTGCCTTCTGAAAATTTACCCTAGAACTTAATCCGTTAAAACTCCCCCGAAAGAGGGGAGGCTGGGGCGCGAATTTTCGGAGCCCGCATGAAGAGATTAATCTTCTTGAGTGTAAGCTTGTTAATTGTCCTAATGGAACTTTTTATTCATTTGAGAATGACGAAAGCTATGAAAATCCTTTTTGATACTGATGTCTTGTTGGCAAAATTATCAAACCATCATTGAGTGTGATATATCTACCATCACTAGTGTGATATATCTTTTGTTGTTAGTGTAGTCAGCCAGCATACAAAATACAAAGAAAATACACGGAGAAGTTAGACTAAAGTTTTGATATATATTAAGAAATCTTTAGAAAAAGCTCTAGTTTATAAGAAACATAGTTATTTGAGGATCGAAGCTTTTTCCAATACTGATTATGCTAGATTTATTGAAGAACGAAAGTCAACTTCATTATACTATATTTTTGTGAGTGGAAATCAAGTATCCTAAAAAAGTAAGAAGCAAATAGTTGTAGCTAAATTGAGTGTTGAAGCTAAATAACGCACAATGGCTCATTCTGCTTGCAAAATGATGTGGATCAAAACTTATGTAGAAAAAATTGGCTTTCCTGTAACTCAACCTATGATCTGTAAATGTGATAATTAGGTAGCTATCTACATTGCAAGCAATCATATATTCCATGAAACAAACAAATATATTGAAGTTGAGTTGTCACTTCATCTGGGATGTAAGTTCGCAAAGATCATCACTCCTCATAAATCAAATAAAAAACAATTAGCTGATATCTTTATCAAAACTCTGAGTACTCATTGTTTTTCCAACCTTTGTAACAACTTGTAACTTTTGATATATACACTCCAACTTAAGAGAGAATATTATAATAGGAAAATTAAAAAAAATAAAAGGTTATATTTTTAGAAAGCACTTTATTAGGATATTCATGATATTCAACCTATCATTTTTTTTTGTTTGTGTATATATATTTACACACCGGCTTTCAGTCAATAATACATACGAATTTTTTCTATGTAAATAAATTTTAATTTTAATAGTTTGTTGCAATATTTAGAAAGATTGATTGACTGGTAATGATTAGACAAAGAACAAGGAATCATGCAAGAGATAACAAGAAATACAAAAAACATTCAACATACCAGTAGAAGAGCTGATAGCATTGAGATTACAAATTGTGTCACATTGCTCTTGCTGAGACTGCCCATGGCTAACAAGATACTCAATCGGTTTCAGCGAATCAGAATTCTCATCAGGATGAGGGACAGCATCCAACTCTTCTTGGGTGAATTCTAGCTCTGCATCCCGTTCTATACGAAGAAGTTCTGACATATGATTAACGAAGTCCTCTATCTTGGCCTGCACTACTGTTGCTTTCTCTAGCTGCATTCCAAGACCACCATGCATATTTTTTGTACCAGACATTTTTCGTACAGCAGCTCGATGCTGAGCTGCAAATACATTTTGTAATGCAAGCATTCTTTATTTGTCTGCTGTGTTTCACGGACAAGGAAGGCAAATGACAGATAAAAAGGTACACAAATAAGTAATGAAGATGCCCATTTATGAGTTCTACCATACAACAAAAAATAATTGGAAGCAAGGTGATCGTAAATTAACCCAAAACTTCTTATTTTCCTCTAAATCTCTCCAACTCCATGTGGCCTGTTTCAAAAATTGACCTAAATTTTCTAGGGTGAAATTGTGAATTATTGTAAGGAGATCATTTTTAAGGAATTCCAACTGAAGTTAAAGTATTTATGAAAGCTATTCTATCATTATGAATGTTAATAAGCTTTCACCCAAAACAGAAAATTTGTTTGACAAAGAAGCAAGTGTGAGCAAATACTTAACATTGAAAACTGACCTCATATGGTCAGCTTTTGAGGTAATTACCGAACCAAATGCTGCCTTGGTTAACACGTACCCTAGTCAGTAACATAGTCGTGGTTACATATCTAGACTTCATAGCCAATCCAGTTTTCTCGTCTCAATACAAAGTATTTTTATAAGGGAACAGATAACACCACACCAAAAAGTGCAATTTTTCATCTAGAATAGGCAATGGAAGATGGCAAATGACAAGCAAGAATAATTAAAAATGGCTAAATTACAACCAGGTTGGTGAGGTCAAGGGATTGCTTCAGGTTGGTTCATGTTTTCAAAAAATCTACAATTGGGTACCTCATTTTGATGTGCTACAAATTAGTCATTCAGGATGGAACCGTTAAAATCCTTAAAATCCCTAAAATGTCATTGACTTATAAGATGAGTTGAAGGATCTAGTTTAGACGAATTGACAGTAACCGTGGCTAGTTCTCCATCCTTGTACTTCGCAACTCATCATCTCCAACTAAAACACAATCGTTGCACTTCTTACTTGGAAAACATAGGGCAAAATTTTGTGGAATACACCAAATCTGAAGTAGGTAGGTATGTGCTCTAACTATTAACTTCAATCAACTTGGTCCATGCATCTTTGGCGATGATTTTTTAAGAGTGATATTTCCCAAATTTTTTTAGAAATTATCTATGGCTCTATCCAAGTTTTTGTGAAGTTTTTATATCATCTATGATGCACATACACGGCGACACAGATACGACACGACACAAACACGGGACATGTTAATTATTGAAAATATAGGACACGGATATAGGTGGGCATGGTATTATAATTTTTATATCTTAAAGATAGCGTATAAAAATTAAATAAGCAGAGTATTAATAATAATTGAGAAATGATAAGTCATTTAATAAGGATCTGTGCTTAAAATGATTAATATTAGGATGTCGAGAGTTGGGAGTGAATGTCATGTCAGACATTGAGAGAGGATACGTCCATATGATCAAGAATCGGGCATCAATGTTGTGCAATGGGCATCAGGCTTTGAAGTCGAGATAGCATCGGCCCACGATGTCGAGATGACGTCGGTCGTCGATGCTAAGATGATGTTGGACAAAGATGGGACTTCGAGATGGTGAGGGGGCTTCCTTTTTTTTTTAAATAGTGGGAGCGTGATTGTGGGTATAGAAATTGGTGGTGTCGAGCATTAATATCAAGACATCATACTTCAATGTTAAGATGATTGTTTTTACTAGGGGAGTCAAAACGGGTCAACAGGTCGGGTTCGGGTCCAACCCAAATTGACCAGGATCCAGATCGGTTGACCCTAACCCAATCCGGTTTTGCAAACGCATCAAATTTTCCAACCCAGACCCGACCCATGTGGGTTACAGGTTAACTCGAACCGATCCACAAACCTGAACTGCTGGCAGCAGGTGAAGCGGGCACGGACGAAGCCAATGCGGGCAGGCGAAGCCAGTGCAAGACCGCAGGTGAAGCAGGTGCGGTGCACCGATCAGGCTGGCGGACGCGGATCGAATGGACGTGGCTGACCCCCGGCGGGTGCTATGTGCCGGTCCTAACAGAGTCAGCTGGTGTTGTGCGGTGCTGCCAGCGATTACGAGACTATGAGCGCAGCACGCAGGATCAAGCCCATGAGCGCAGCACGTGGGATCAAGCCTGGGCGAAGCGGCTGGTAGGTGTGGGGCCTGCGGGCAAGGCTAGCGAACGCGATAGAGCCGGGATCGAGCGCAACAGAGGATTTTGGGTTTTCGAGCTAGTGTTTTCGGGTCATTCGAGTTGACTTCAGGTTTCCAGGTCAACCTGAACCCAACCCGATTTTACAAACGAGTCAGAATCTCGAATCCGACCCGTATGGAAAACGGGTTGACCCAAACCCAAGATTTTTCGGGTCGGGTCCGGGTTGGGTTTCGAGTCCTCCTAGTTTAGATAATGTTAGAGAGATGGTGTGTTGTTGTGAAACCCTAATTGTAAACCACTAAAGAGAAATAAAAATGGGAATGTTCGGGGAATGGGATATTGAATACAGCGATTGATTTGAGGCTATAAAGAGAAAATAAGATTTAATTTTATATTTTTAATAAATGAAAATTTAAAGTATAAGAAATTATATTTTTAAAAAAATCATGAAATATTTAAGACACACGTGTCCAATTTATTTTTACTTATTTTTACTAAATACCGCATAATGGCTCATTTTTTAAGACCAACGGTGGTAGGTGGCCAACTATGGTGGGAAGTCGGTAGAGGGGGGTGAGAGGCAATAACAAGTGGCCGGTGAAGTTGGGTGGCCAGTGGAGTTGGCAGCAGTAGTGGCCGGTGGTAGCAGTGGGGAGCGGTTGGCTGGCAGCAGTGGGGGTGGCCTGCAACAATGGGGGCTGGTAGCGGGCAACGATAATTGTGATAAATTTATGAGGTATTTGGAAATCGTCCAAATATGAGGAATTTCAAATACACCAAAAATAAACTAGATGATAAATTCTAAATGCACCAAAATTTTACAATACATTTGTTTTACTTCAAACGAAACACCAATATTCTCAAAAACGCTGCATTTGAATTATTTTACACCCATTTTACTTCAATCCAAATAGCCCAATAGTTAATTTTGTTTTGCTATGTCATTCTACCATCTTGTAAAATTAAGTTTATGCTCCTTTAAATCCTTAATATCTAATAAGTTCTTAATTAATAATATTAATCATTCTCATTTCAAAATAATAAGACTAATTATACCACTAAATATTTAACTATGTTTTAGATTTATACGGTTTTAATCTTTACTTAATAACCTAATTTATTTACTACTTTAAGTTATACTTCCAATATTTTAAAACTAGATGAAAAAATATAAAATATATTTAATCTTTCCATAAAAATCTAATTTCATCAATTGAAAATTTCTTATAATTAATACTCTTCCTTATTTTGCAAAGCCTCTGGCTTCATTCATTATTTCGCTCATCTTCTTCCCCACACAAAACCCTAACCAATAATTTGGTCATTTGACATAAAATAGATCTAAGATTTCAAAGCCATTTGTTTTTTATGAAAGAAAAAAAATGAAAACCAAGTTAAGATTAGATTTACCATAACTCAAGTCCTAAAAGAGAAAGAAAGAACTTCATCCTTTCAACTCATGCTCGGCATCATCGCCTAGCCCCTTGTCTAGCACAATTTTCTGCAATTAATCAACCTCACCTCTCACTCATTCAATCGCCCCAAGCCGTACACTAAGCATCACCTCTCCCTCTCTATCACTCCGTTCCCCTCTGTCTTCCTACTCCTCTTTTCTCATGATTTTAAAGGTAGAAGTGATGAATGTCGGTTCAATTGAATGGGCATTAGTCAATTCATTTCATTTTTTTATCAGGATATTACAATCTTCCCTATTTATAAAAGTTATATCCTCAAATTTACATACTACTTCTAGTTATAGTATGCTATCATCAGATAAATTAAACATAACTATTTTTAAGTAAGATAACATCAGCTTAATTTCATTCAGTATAAATTTTAATATTGAGTACATATCTTGGTACAACAAAGCATTTGATGTAAAATAATAGGTTATTATGCATTTGTCAATAACATCTCAAAAATCTTTATAAATATTAATATATTCATGAGGTTCATGTTAAGTCAAAGCATATAATTGTGGTTGAACATTATACCTTCATTGACTTTGCGTTGGAGCTCAAGCAGTCCATTCTATCATCTTTTATTTATAAAAATTCTTCTATGAAGGAGCTCCACATGATTTAACTTTTCCTAAGGTCTTTTGACAAAGTGTAGGGCAATACTTTGCTATCTCCTAGCTGACGCACCAAAAGCAAGTGTTGGAATATAACAAATATTCACTTTTATGAAATCTATCACATTTAATATAAGCTTCAATAACCTTACTGAAAGCACCCTACTAACCCCATCGATGATGGACTTAGGTTTATTCCCATTTGAACATTCTGACTGAGTAATATAAACATCATCTTCAGTATTCATTCTCTCATGCAAATGTCTTCGCATCTAAGTAATTTGGAAATCAATCTTTATCTTTCTAGCTCTCTCTATCAATATTGTATGTCATCGACTCCAAAACATACAAAAGGTGTCTAATTGCATCTTTTAACCCAGATAAGAATCTATAATTTTTTTTCTACATTTGAGATCAATTGCAGTGCATATCTTGATAGTATTATAAATTCGGTTTTATATTGTATCATCGATTTATCTCTTTGCACCAGTCTTATGAATTTGTATTGCCATGCTTACTCGTAGAAAGAGGCACAAGCCACTCCATGAAAAAGTTCAATAAAATATTGTCAGTTAACCAACATATTGGGATTGTCACATACCTTGTTCTAACGTTGTCCTCTCCATCACCTTTCGCTTCTCTATCTAATACAAATATAGCAAGTGTCATCTTTTTCTCATCAGGATAGGACATATTAACCAATATCTTTTCTATATATATATAGTAACCAATTTTTCGCTTTTATTGGTTCTTCAACTCCCTTAAATAATGATGGTCACATGTTCTTAAATAGCTTCAAATATTTACCTATCCCACCTCCATATTGAGATCTTAAATCTTGAAGCAATTGTGTCATAATTGACATCATCAAGGTGAGAACATAGGTGTTCACTGTCACATTGGGTTATTCTTTATCTCCTCACATATTTTTATCTGTTAAATCCTCTTGATCATCCATATGCCTAAAATATATAAGCAAGTTAACATAATATCTAATCAATTCTTAATTTTTCTTTGGAAAAAAAAAATCATCAATCATACTTATGGCTTTTTCGTTATAATTAATATTTTCTAAGATAATCATGGTCTCTAATACCACTTTTATGACAAACCAACTCGGAGGCTCGAAATATTGAGGTGAGAACAAACAATCGGGCAAAGTTTTTAAATTTCATTCACTAACATTAACTAATAGCAAACTACTTCCAATAATTTGACAGAGGCACTAAATTTGAAAAATTCATTTAAGTTAAAAATATAATCATTCTAAAGTAAATACTTCTCTCATGTCTACAATACACGTTCTCACTTCTTTTAATTATTTAATTCGTAAGCTATATATATGTCTTCATTTGTCAAATAATGAGAGTGAGTTATAGTGCAACTCTTTCAATACATTATATTTTTAAATTAAAGTAGCATAACAATATATCGAAGTAATATGCAAATATGAAGTAGTACAAAATCACTTGATAGTTAATTCTTATTTAAAGATGATATTATAAGAAACTTTTATGTATAAAGTTAATTTTGAAATAATGGAAGTATAACTTAAATTAGTAAATAAATTAGTATATTAAGTGAGATCAAAACTGTATAAAATCAAAATTGCAGTTAAATATTTAGTATTGTAATTAGAATCTCATTCTTTTGAAATAAGGATGATTAATATTATGAATTAAGAACTTATTTGATGTTAAGGATTTGAAGGTATAAAGAACATAAACTTAAGTTAAATGAATATAGAATGAAATAGCAAATTAAAATTATATATATATATATATATATATATATATATATATATAACTACGGCAAAGCTCTATGCTTTTAAATAAAAAATATAATTTGAAAGGTTAAGTTTGTAAGCAATGATAAGTTATATACTTAATTAAAAAATAAAGATTAATTAACATGAATATCTTATATGTGCAAATACAAGTATTCAACCAAGAAGATAGGGCTTTATGGCAAAAAAATAAATCATCTGGACTTGAGGTGAGTACTCATATTTTTAAATTATAGTAATATTATTGCTTATCCTAAACTAATTGCATAAAAATGCTATTAATATTTATTCATACAATCGCTATTGTAAATTCATTTATGATTTAACTCTGCTGTAGAAAAGGTTGATCATATTGAAATAAATTATAATTTATATTATAATTCAACAGATTTATTATATGTTATAAAATATTAGTTATAGGAAAATATTTAATATTATGAAAATTTTAAATAAAATAATTTATATAGGAATGCTTGCATATGCATGATGGTTAATGGAGTTCATTCCAATATAATATTAGTTGGGGACGCAATGTGCTCACACGCGTAAATTGAAAAAAAACGAAAAACAAAATGGGAAAGGAAAGTAACTTAAATGGTACAATTTAGACGGTGGCTCATGTAATGAGTGAATTATTTATGAAATAGATATAATAGGATACAATATGATTTCTACTTTCTCATACAATCATTATTCTATTAAATGATTTAAAGTTTCTAACAATATCATTTTCAAATAAGAATTAATTGTCAAATGATTTTGTAGTGCTTCGTGTTTTAAAATAAGCATGTCATTGCTTTAATATTCCACTATGTTACTGAAATTTAGAAATATGATGTATTCAATGAGTTGCACTATAACTTCACTCTCACTAATTTATAAATGAATACATGCATATAGCTTGAGAATTAAATGAATGAAAGAGGAGAAAACATGTATCGTATACATGGCACTAAAAGAGAGAGCTATTTATTTAGAATTGTCATATTTTTAACTAAAAATAAATTTATAGTTTTATTATCTCTTTTGATAGATTGAAAGTGGTTTATTATTAATTAATTTTAGTGAAAAAAATTTAAAAATTCTGTTAGACTTCATGTTCCCGCCTTAATATTTTCAGCCTTCTAGTAGTGTCGTGACAAAAGGGGTACCAAAGATAATTGTTATTTTATGAAATATGAATCATATTGAAAAAGTAATAAGGATGATTAAAGAAAATCTTTGTTGTAGATAAATTAAGAGATTTTGTTAGATTGTTTTATATCTCTTAGGTATATGGATAATCAAGTGGATGTAGTGAGGGAAAAAATACGACCTAATAGTGAATACTAATTCTCTCATCAGGATGATGACAGTTATAAAACAATTTCTCTAAGGCCCAAGATCTCTACCTAGAATTTGTAACACACTACAATATCCCTTAACAGTATTGTAGAGTGTCACACTAATAAATATAATATTTTTCAGCATTTAACATATGATACTTTTCATCATTTGAATATTTATATAAAACATCCAACAATATTACTTTTATTACATAAATGAAAGCATCTAATAAATTTAATTATATCAAACAAATACTTACAGAGACACTAATACAATCCCAGAATATTTTACCACTGAACTATTAACATACCTCAGTTGTAGACTTACAAACAGAACTAAACACTAGCATATAAAACCAAATAATTTGTAGCTTATTCTGCATCGACCTTTTCCTTTCCTTTACCTATAACAACAGCCAGTATGAAATAGCCAGTATGAAATAACTGGTGAGCTATGAGGCTTAATAAATTATACAAATTTAAATAGCAGTTAAATTGCATAATTATAAAATTCACAAAATTGAAATCATAAATTAAACAAACTTGACATTATTTATAAAATATCATAAAATGATATTTACCTTTAACGTTTACTTCCTTTGAAGTCTATATTGAATATCAATATTAGTAATTTAAAGATTTGGTTAAATTTTCATTAGCATGTTCAATAGAGCTCAGGTAAACCTGTCATTATTGTCATTGAACAACATAAAGGTCCATTTTGTCTATTTAGAGGTCCATTTTGTCCCACCTGCTATAGAGGTATCATATCTCCGGGGTTCCTTTTGTCTCACTTATAATGCAGTGTCATATATGGGGACCCTTTTTCCCCACCTGCAATTGTAAGTTATACATCATTTTATAGTCAAACTTTACTTTAAATTAATATTCACTACACTTCACATATTCATAATTCATACTTGACTTGCCATATACAAAATTCCATAAGAATTTGTCTCTTAATATTTACCTACCAGGATGTGTTGGCCACATGAAATTTAATGAGCTCCTTTCAATTTATTATCAACTAGAAAAATATTAAAATAATCATCATAAATCTTATTTTAAACATCAATGATACATATATGCAAGTAGTCGATCATACATGAGAACTTGAAAGTACACTCATTTTTATTATTGGAATCTTTATAATGCATTTAACACTTCAAATAAATCAAGTGATATCATATATATATCTAGAAGTATTAATTCTTGCATGTGTAAATGAGAATTTACACAATTTATCTTCTTGATGAGTTGTCTCTTCCAATCCTCCATCTTTTACTTTTCTGTAATTATAAGTCACCTACAATTCATCTCTCTAATTTTATAAATACCACAATCTATTATTCAATAAAGTGTATAGCATCAACTTATATTTAACATAAAATTTACCTCAAAACCTCCCTTCACAATATATCCAATGAATCCTAAAATACAATTAAGATTATCATCTTTAGAAACCTTACTAAGTTTAGGAAATATAAAAGATAACGGCAAACATTATAATTTTTTACCTCCTTTCTTCTACTACTTATTCTCACTCGGCTACAGCTCAATTGCTCACTCAAAGCAACTATTCTTCCTTCTTCCTTCTTCCTCCTTCCTTAAACTTTCTCTCTTAATCTTCCTTCACTGAAATTATTCTTCCCCAACCTACCCTCTTAATCTTCCTTCACTGAAATCAGCAACTCTCTTACAGCAAATCACTCAAATCAGTAACTCTCTTACAGAAAATCCCATCCCATGGTCTGTTTCTCAATTTCACCCAAGCCGTAGGTTTTCACATTGTTGTTTCCTGGACTCATCCGCCTCCTAAGGAGCCAATCCAGAATATTTGCTCTCACTTGATCCCAAGTTCCCACTTCTACAACAAATTCTTCCTTCATACAGCCGAATTCCCACTGTGCCAAATCCTCCTGTGTCGAATACTGCTACGGGGTTTTCTGCACTGTGTCGAAATCCCTTTGCCTGCACTGTGCCGAAACCTGCACAGTGGCGAACACTGCTATAGTAAATTCTGCTCTATGAGATATCTTCTTCAGAGCACTGTGCCGATCTCCCTCTCTAGACACTGTGCCGACACTGCATTTCTTCCCAGTCAGTTGACTTGCGTGCAAAACGAATTGAATAGGAATAGATAAGGCCCACTAACTGCTCCTTTACCTTTACACCCAATGAAAGCACCTATTCAAAAATTAGGGAAATTTAATTTTAATGAACTTATTACTTAATATAAATGCTAAGATTTAATTAACAGTAATTAATTGCTAATATAAGATATATTTTCTTTAATAAAAATTATATTTTATTTACCTAGTGATGTAGAACGGAAGGGGGAATTTCAGATTTTCCTTAATTAAGGGATTTGAATTTGAAATTCAAATAAGATGGAGGGAAGGATAAATAGGTGTTTAATTATTTCTCTAATTGGATTCCTTAACAAGGAAGGGAATAATTAAAATGGGAGAGAGAGAGGGGCCGGCCAAGAGAGAGGGAAGGAGGAGGTGTCTAGGTTCAATGAATGTGAATCAAGCATTAATTGGGATTGGAAATTAAATCTGAAATTAATTTCAGATTGGGAGTAATTTTAGGAGGCTTCCTAAGATAGAATTTATTAAATTGGAAAAGTTTTGAAATTCAAAATTATTTGAATTTAAATCTAATAACTTTCCAAATTAGTAAAGAACTAATTTAGAAAGGTAATCAAGAGGGAGTGGGAAATTTGAAATCAATGATTTGGTGTTGGAGGAGGGCCGGCTAGGTATGATGAGGTGGAATTAAATTGGTTTCCAATTGGGTGCTTTGGGATTTAGGAAAAAGGATTTAATGAGATCCTCTTTCAAATTCAAATTCAAATTTGAATTTAATTGAATGATTAGATTTCCTAAATTAACTCCTTTATTTAGGAAAGAATATTTCAGATTTTAATGACTCAAAATCTAAATTAAAACTTTCTAAAATTAGTAGGAATCTAATTTAGGAAATGTCTAGGGATTTTGAAATTTGGAGGGAAAGAGGAGGGGAAGGGGAGTTGGGCCGTGGACTGAGATGAGGAGCTAGAGTCGGCGGGTTTAGGTGGAGCGAGGGGGAAATGCAACCGGCGGGTATAAGAGGCAGTGGGAAAGGTGGTCGACGGCGTGGAGAAGGGAGGGGTGGGCGGCCGAATGAATGGAGAGGAAGGAGAAGATAAGTTTAGGGAAAGAAAGATAAACCGTGAGCCTGGACACTTCTTGCGACTGACGGGTGATGCGTTGCCCTTCACCAAGGGACTTCAAGTCACGAGCCCGGACTCTTCCAGCGGCTGGTGGAAAATACGCTTCCCTCCCCATCGGAATCTCACCAAAGTTCTCCCAAGGAACAAAAGTGCAGAACAATTTTTTTTTTATTCAAACTCCATCATACTAATACAATAGCAAGGGTCTCTTTATATATGCCTCAAAAATAAAAAAGACTAAAATAAGACAAACATGCCCCTAGGGCTTACATAAGACTAGACCCTTAAGAGTAAAAACGAAAAATAAAAATTACACATAAAAAATTTAAGATAACGTGGGACGATCACGATCGTCGATCTTCAGTTTCTCTTTGGGTAGGCATGGACGGTTGGATGTCCGCATCACCTAGATTTTAGATATTACAGAATTGGGATAAGCAAATATCTAAAGCTGTTATAAGGCATGCAACCACCATTATATAAGAATGTTAAATTATCAATTGAGGCAAAAAATTAGTTTTTCTATATATAAAAGATATCAAATAGCACGTCCTATCCTAATGATATTTGCGTTAGATCGAGAAGCGGAAAGGTGACAAAGAGGACAACTTCAGAACAACTTGAGTGATATTCCCAATATACTGGTTAACTGGGAAGATTTTGTTGAGCTTTTCAGAAAGTAAGTTGTAACTCTTTCTGTGAAGAAGCAAATGCAGGACATTCATAAGAGTGGTGCATCACTAGTAGAGTTGGTAGTAACACTGCTAGTAAGATTATGTAAGTTTGTATTAAGTGTAGCAGATTTCATAAAGATGAATGTTTTTTGGGCTCCAACACTGAATTTGGTCTCATCAGCTTGGACACATAGTAAAGTACTGCCTTATACTTGGTCAGAAGACTTCAACAGAAATGAAATCAAGTAGAGCACATTCATAGAAGAATTTTGGTAAATAAAAGATAATAGAGTTGATTGCTTCAGCTCTAACACAGTCAACCAAGGCAGAATGTTCAACCCCGAGTTTATACTTTGACTTAAAAGGAGCCTAATAAATCTATTGATATTGATAAAGTTGTTTGAGATGTTACTGATAAATATATAATAATCTATTATTTTATATTAAATGTCTTGATATACCAAGATATGTACTCAATATTAAAATTTATGCTAAATGAAATAAAGCTAATGTCACTTCGCTAAACAACGAGCAGTTAAGTTTATTTTATCTCAAGGTAACATACTATAAATAGATGTAGTATATAAATTTCAAAGAATAGATTTTTATAAGTGGGGAAGATTGTAATAGCCCATTTTTTTAATGAAAAAATGATATTACATCTAACATGGGCAAATTTTACGTTTCAACTTCGTGTGGCAATCTAAGTAATATGATTGTCCTTTCCATATAATTTTGACGTTCTAAATGTGTCAGCGAAGCCATTTTGCAAGCAAGTGACAATTGACCAACTTTTACATAACATCACATATGTTATTTGAAGATTTTACTATGATTGATCGAATAGATCACGAGAGGTTTTTTTTTTTGGTATTTTCAACATTTTGGATTTGCAAAAATCATTTAATGAATAGGTGATGTTTGGGAGACTCTAATTGAGGTCAAGATGTTTTGAACTTGTTTCAAATGATTCTATGCTCAACAACCGCCGTTAACATCTTCAATCGAGTCTAATTTGTATTGCCTCATGACACATATATGTAGGTCGACAGGTTGGTTATGGTTAAGCTGCATAATCGATAATAGCTCAAAGAGATATGGCAGTCAAATCACTTACATACTAGTGAACTTTGATTTATACTTATAAGGAAGCTTTTATGGTTAGTGGGATATGATGTTGCATGAAGCCTATATGGAATGGAAACAACCTAATTTACACCTATTATGATATAATTTGTATGGGGTGCATCAATGGCTTGGTGCACTTTCTGATAAAATTACATGGAGATTGATTCTTTGGTACATTTATCATTTATTATTAGCAATTTTGGACTATAGACTCAACAACAACTCATCATATAATCCACCATAAAAATTTTTTGAAGATTTTCATTCGATCTCAATGGAATAAGCTCGATATTAGCTCTTGCAAGTTAACAATGCAATAAGGAGCAATATATCTTTGCACTAGCATGCTCCCCAAAGTGTGACAAATTCTTGTATTTATTTTTTATGTAATTTCGGTAGGATTTGACCACTAAAAAACTATGATTACAAAATGTTTTGTGGTTTGAGAAATATATGGTAAAATTCACCATATAACTTAAACTTGATAATGATAGTTTTCCTTGTGCCAAATCCTCTGAAACCTAAATGTCAGAGGTTGGACATGACATCCTAGGTTATGGCACATTAAGCAAGAAGGTTGAATAGAGTTTGCAAGAGGGGCAGTGTTGGAGAATTTCACAAATCTATTATTGCTTAAGTTTTAGATTATTTTGCCCAAAAAGCAATTAGACAACCATTTAGAAAACAATGAGAGCTGAAAAAAGCCCTATGGTTGAATTATTTCCAAGTTATATAATCTGATTAGTGTTAAAGCACAACACAAAATGTTGCCAATGGCAACATATATATTGAACAATCTTTGTCAAAATCAATCCATTTCTATAAAAGCATGAATTCTATACTAAAAAGAGGTCAAAACTAAATTGTTTGGGATTGTTAACATCAATATGTATGCCAAAAGTTCAACATCTGAGCCCTCCACCATAATCAAGCGCAATGTATAAAATGAAATCAACAAAGCGAAATGAAAAAGAATACAACTTGCGAGGGGATGCATGCATGCACATTATAAATACATATATATAACAATTCAAAAAGATGGGAAGGAAAATGAAAAGAGTTGAAAATAGAGAGATAACTCTACTGGCACCACTAGCAGGCGCCATATCTCCTAACACCCCTGATAAGCGTAGTATATAGCTCTTGGCTATATGTATGCACATATATGTATATATGTATGTAAAAATATTTATATATATGTATATTTATATATATATCTGATATATGTATATATAAACATAAATAACAATTCAAATAGAAGGGAGATAAAATGAAAAGAGTTAAAAATAGAGAGAGAAATCTCCTGTCACCAACAACGAGCACCATATCTCCTTACGCCATTGACAAGCATCATATATATCACTTGGCAACTTTGCCAAACACCTTTCAGTGCACTAGGCAGTTAACCCATCATTGCTTGCAATAAAATTGCAAACCTTTTTGAAAAAAGGGGGAAGTTGCATAACACCCCTGTAAAGAAAAGTATGATAGTGCCCTGACTATTTAGACCCAGAGTTTCATATTTCTCTAATTTAATCCCTCAACCATACAAAATTGATAATAATCCCTTGGGGACTAAGTTGGGGTCAATTTTATATTTGAATTTTTATATGAGGGATCATTTTTGGATCAATTTTGTTAGTCGGGGGACTAAATTGGAGAAATGCGATAATTTAGAATAATTAAATTCGCCACATAGGAAGTCAGAGGACTACTTTGGAATTTAATCTTATATATATATATATATATATATATATATATATATATATATATATATATATATATATATATATATATATATACTTTGTGTACCTATGATTATGAGCTTAGGCCGGTTTGCTTGAATTCTACTAGTTATCATCCCAAATCTCGAGTGAAAAGGGCATCATGTACAAGTTGCAGATGTTAGAGAAGGTTTCAGGTAATTTTATTGCCCCACCCATTACCACAATGTGATAGTTGGGCAACTAAATGACCCACAAAATACTTTTAATACTCCAATTCTAAGTTGCATATAACTATAATGACTCTTTGCATATTTTCATCTAGTAACTTGGTTTTCATCCATATGTATGGGGCTTGTTTCCCCTGTTAGTCTAAAACAAACACATTAGTGTATATACTGTAGATCACATATGTACAAAAAAAAATCAATTAATACAAATGACACCAGTAAATGCAAATTATGCTACAGCCCAAACATATCACCGGTCATTCTACTCAAGAGAATAGTGACTAAATATAATCAAATTAAATGTATCTTCATTCTATTATTTTGCTTTATGAATCAACAGGAAGCCAACACTCACCAATACAGAATTCAGAGCCTTTTTTTATAGTTTGCTAATCCAATAATATAAATAAATGTTACAGAGATAAACAATGATCGAATAGGTAAAAAACGCTTAGCAAGGAACTAAGAAAGCAATGAAAATTCCGAAGATCTTTTGATAATTAATTACCAAGTGCTCTGTGCTCACTTTAAATCAGGGGAAGGTGAAATGTCTGTCAACTCTGTTCAATTTTTATGAGTGTAATGAACCTTGATTCTAAAGCTCTTATAAACATCAAATAAAACAATAGGATAGGAGGCAGAAGAAGTTGTAAAAACAGGTACCTGAGCTTGCAAATTCTTTGAGAAGCCTCCAGGATTCGGTGGCGCGCCAGTCAGGGAAAACGGACTTGCTCTGGAGGTCCTGCAGGATATCACGGAGCTCGCGCTGGAAGTGATCGAAGAGGGTGGGGTAATGGGTGCAGACTTTGAAGCAAAGGGCCTCCAGTCCTTTGGGCATAGGGATTGCATTAAGGTAAGGCTGAGCTTGGATTACAAAGGCCAGACTTCCTGTGCCGGTGTCATTGCCATTGGGGACACTTGATGTTGCCGCCGCTCCGACGCCAAGGCCCAGCCGCTGCCTCAGCTCGGAGAACTCACCCAAAATCTCCTTCGATGCCAAGTCTGAAGCCATGGATCGCATCCCCTGGGAGATCCAGCGAACGACACACCTCCCGAGCTCCCGCCGACCTAGAGGGTCTCCGTTCTGGTACAGCGTGCGGACGCTGATGGATGCCTCTTCCGCAGATGGGATGCACTCCTCCGCCGCCATTTCCCCACTTTTTTGCTTATGCCGTTGCTGGCGGCGGTGCTCTTCTACAGTCTTCTTTGTACTGCTGGTGCTGCTGCTGCTGTTTTGTAGGAGAGATGACGACGGCGATGATGATGTCGATATTGATTGCCGTTGGTTAGAATATGCCTTCAGTCGCCTGTTAGCCCCCCCGCACCCTCCGTCATTGCAGATGTGAAGTGTAGAAAAACAAGAGGCATGCGGGCGTGAAAAAAAGGAAAAGTTTATCCTCTTTGGAAGAAAAGTATGCGCGATGGCGATGGTGTTTGCTGCTGCAGTAGAAACCCCGAAGTACGGCGGCGGGGCAGCATCCATTTTATTACCAAGGCCACTTCCTTTTGCTGCACAAAAGAATCCTATCTCACAGAATTAGCCGCAACTATCTCCTGCAACTGCCAGAACCCCTACCGGAAGCTTGAACGAACTACCTCCACTCCAGATCTCAAAGCTTTTTCTTTGTTTTTTTTTTTTTCCTTCTTCTTCTTTAGATTGCTGCTTTTTTGAATTTTCATTGCCATCCATCCAAAATATAGTGAAAGAAAGAAGAGGCTGCAAAGAATGCACGTTAGGAATGCTTAGATAATAGTTTTTTTTTTTTTTTCATTGGCTTCTCACCGTTTTCCTCTCCTGTGGCACCGGAGCACAGAAATTTCTGGCCTCAACTTACGGAGATGGATCCAATGACGGCTAGGTGGAGGACGAGCAATGGTGTGCAAAGCTGGTCCACATGAAAAATTATTAGGTGCGGAGATCAAATGTAGCTCTATATTCAGATGCCAATAAGAACTTAATATGTGATTCTTCCACATGGATTATAAGATAAATTTTATAATTAAATTAATTTATATCAGCCCTCCTGACCCGGCTTAGGTCATTATTTTTTCATTTAAACGTAGGGTTGACGTTATTTTTAGAAACCCGCCAAAGATCCCTAAACTTAATATGTATTGGCCTTTTGATATTGATATCTACTGCTTAAAAAGAAAAAAATGAGGAATAAAATTGCCGAAAGGAGAGTTACGTCCGAACGCCAATAAAATTATTACGCGTGGTTTGCCTACGTGGACGATGCCCAACCCGACCCGGTCCAAATCATTTATTTAGAAGCCCGACTAGTCCAAATGTTAAATTTTGAGTTGGAGCTTACTTTTTTCAAGATTTCAGGCGCAAATCACCGCAATATATTAGACTTTTTTAGGGCAAAAAAAAAACTAACAAAAATGTCGATGAAGATTGAGAAGAATGATGAGGAGGACGTTTCTTTTTACAAGCAAATAATATTCTCATAGGGTGCAGAGGCTGAAAACCGGTATGCAGACATCCAAGAAGCGAGCTCCCATGAAGCAGAACAGTTAAACGAAGTACAACCAGAGGGAAAGTTCAGCTTATCTGTAAAGTTCGCCACCTTCCATGTTTTCTTTACAGCAATGTAGCCATTATGCATGTTTGACCTCTTTTATTGTTGTCATATGTTGTTACTTGTATCTCTACTGTTTGCCAGGCTTTTAATTGAGTTGGTTGAGGTGGTCGTTTGGCTCTATCTCCTATTTCTCCTAGTATTGATAGCCCTTTATTATTGTTTGGACCTAATTTATTGCTTTCTCTATTACTGGTTTGACCATCTTCTCTATATAAGCTTGTTCGAAGTTTACTTCTTCCCTTGCCTTGTAATAGAATGCGGTGTGGGGTTTTTACAAAAACTTCAACTACGTATGCGCTGCGTATTTTTTGCGTATTTGTAACTACATAGCGAATATGCAACAATCCTCACTATCTGGTGAACCATCATTTCTGTCTCTTCATGGAATTCCAATGCTAATGATTTAGCAAAACTGAGTGCCTAAATCTTCAGCATAGGAATTGCCATGAAGAGGCGCATTGCAAAACGTATCAGATACGCATGCACCTACACAGGAAAAATTATTCTATGCGAAATCCAAATAATTATTACGTGGGGAGACCTGATAGTCAAGATTGGCTGCGTATTCGCTCTATTGTTGCACTAAGCAGCAAATACGCAGTTGAAATTTTTTTCCAAAAACCATACACCGCATTCCATTCCATGCAAGGGTAGAAGTAAACTTCGAAAAGCAATAAATTGCTCATTTATCAGAGATTCTCCATTTATCAACAATATATCTAAGGTTAAATTGTAATTGACTATAGAAGAAGGGAACATTGGCTCATAGGTTTTTATTTCTTGATTTATTTTTTAGCTCTTTCAAGCAATAGTGAGCTGAAGGTACGTTAAGGACTTTGTAGAATATTTTTACTGCTTAATTACTGCCCATTTTTTGCGTATTTGTTATGCATTTTTTATATATTTACTGCTTAATCACTGCACATTTATTGCGTATTTGTTACGTATTTGTTGCATATTTTCTGCATATTTATTGCATATTTGTTGCGCATTTTCTGCATAATTACTACGCATTTGCTGCTTATTTATTTAAGGTTTTCTACATATTTGCTGCTTAATTACTGCACATTTATTGCATATTTATTACTTACTTATCAGAACCTTTATGCTAATGAGAAAGAAGCATACGAGGCTTACTGTAATTATGGTCATTATCTTGATTTTAGTGTTTGTAAGGATCATCACAATTTCTGGCCAAATTCCAGAAAAATAAAATCTAAAGACTTTATTTGTTTAAAAGCTAGTTTCAAGAAGATGCCTAATCTTAATATCCAAATGAAATATTAGAAATCAGACACCCAAACTGGTTGTCCAGCTATGATTATGTTTATAGTGGATGAAGCTGAATATTGAAAGGTGAAAAAATCTATTGAAAACCACAATCAGGATTTGCCAATGGCAGAAAACGGCATCTACTTAGATCATGTAGGAATGTGTGCGATGAAAAAGCTTCAGTTCTTAAATCAATGACAGAAGCTGGGATAAGAACCATTGATGCATTTTCCTTTTTTGCTGATGAAGTTGGAGGTGTCCAGAATATTGAATTCACTAAGAGGGATACGTATTAATTCAAAAAATGAAAAGAGCAAAGATTGAATTTGGGGACACTAATACTTTAATTCAGTTATTTAAAAAATGTCATGTTGATGACAACATGTTCACTTGGAATGTCCAAATTGATGAATTTGATATATTGTTAATTTTTTTTAGGTTGTGGGATTGGTAGGATAGATTATGAGTGTTTTGGTGATGTGGTAATTTTTGATACAAGTTATAGGCTTAATAAGTATAATTTGGTATGCGCACCATTTATCAGGGTCAATAATCATTGACAAAACATTTTGTTTAGGGTGGTCTTCTTATCAGAAGAGATAATTGAATCATTTATGTGGCTGTTTATAACTTTTGTGCGAATGATGGGTGATAAATATTCAAAAATAATATTTACGGATTAAGACCATGTAATGGCTAGGGCCATAAAAGTTACATTACCTCACACTCGTCATAGACTCTGCCAATGGCATATCAGTAAAAAGGCTCCATCAAAAATATTATGCTTCAATAGCAACAATAAAGTCAAAGGCCTCTTCTATAAGTGTTTGAGCAAATGTGACTCTGAGGAGGAGTTTGAGAATACATGGGCTGAAATGATCATAGAAGGGAACCTCCACGATCATGTTTGGTTGGAGAATCTTTATAGGATAAGGAATAAGTGATCAATAGTATTCAATAAGGATTGTTTTAACATGGACATTCTATCCACACAGCATAGCGAGTCTACTAATAATGTGTGTCATGGCATTTCTAAGCCCACAAGTTCTATAACTGATTATTTTCTGGGCTTAGAGAAGGTGATGAGGAATTGGCACCGGAATGAACAGGATGAGGATTACAAATGCAGCCAGTCCAAAATAGAACCTGTAATAAAAAACTGCTCAATATTAAAACAAGCTGGTCAATTTTATTCAAAGAATTATATTTTTTTAACAAGAATTTTATAGGGTGTGGGTGTAATGAGTATAGAGTTTGTGTCTTGTGATTCTTCAAAATTTTTTATCTCTTACACAGAGAAAAAGGATTATTCTAATCATTGGGTTGTTGATTTTGATGCACAAAATGAAAACATTCAATGCTCCTACAGAAAGTTTGAAACGATGGGTTTACTGTGTTCTCACTGTATGAGAGTTTTGAGACACATGGATATTGTGAAAATCCCCGAGAAGTACCTACTAATGCGATGGTCAGTAAGAGCTCGAAAATATATATATTTAGGCCAAATTTTGAAAGGATCTTCTCAGAATAATTTTAAAGTGAGTAGTGGATTCATATTCAAAAATTATATCAGCAGGTTTGCATATGAAATAAACACACGAGCACAGCTGAATGAGGAGGCTGAACAATACATATTGGCTACGATGAAGGATATATATGAAAATATTGATTTGATTGTTCATGGAAAGAGAAAGAACAATAAGTTTGTACAGGGTGGCATTGCAAAACTGAAAGATCCTCTAAAGTGTAGGCCTAAAGGCATATCGAATGCTAGGCTGAAAAGATATTGGGAAAAGAAGAAGAAAGTATGATTTTACTTTCTAACTAACTTATTTAGTATATATTATGACATATTCTAAGCAAATTTTTTAACAGGAAAACCATCCGTAAAGAAAAACACAACACAAATAACTACACCTTCAAAGTAGTATAATTTCATAAGCATACCCGAATGCTTAACCGAGGAATTCATAAATGGCGTACACTCTAGTTAGCCATCAGCTAAGCAGTGTAATTTCACAAGCATACCCGAGTGCTTCACCGAGGAATTTATAGCCGGCAAACTGTCTAGTCAGGCATTAGTAAAGTAGTGTAATTTCACAAGTATGCTCCAGTGCTTCACTGAGGAATTCATATCCAGCGTACCGTCCAGTCAGGCATCAGTAAAGGAGTGTAATTTCACAAGCATACCCGAGTGCTTCACCAAGGAATTCATAGTCGGCGTATCGTCCACTCAGGCATCAGTAAAGCGAAAGTAGTGTAATTTAATAAGCATACCCGAATGCTTCACCGATGAATACATAAAAGGTGTACCCTCCAATCAGCCATCAGCTAGGTACCTGAAGATGATGATGGATATCATTAAATTAGAGAAATAAATGTAATAAGTATATTTATGAAGATTGAAAGTTAATTTAGATACTTGGTTATATGTATTATATGCATACCTTATACGTACACCATGTATATCGAATGAGTATTTACTGTATATTTCAACGTATCTTATGCGTACTCTATTTGTATTTACTTCGTATTTGATGAAAACAACAAAATTCACAATAAAAATTTCACAATAGATACTATGCTCTCAAAATAAATATAGTTAAATTATATATTAAAAAGAATAATTATGAGAGATAATATATAATACTTTTTTAATTTTATAAATTAAATTTGAAACCACAAGTCAAAAGGTGATGCGTATGTAATGCGTAGCAAATGCGTATAACATGCGTACCATATACATATTGACTGCGTATTTACTCAAATAATAGAAAATCACCTAAAGACCAAAGAATCTTATTTGAATTCCTAAAAATAAAAAATATTTTTTTTTATTTATAATAAATCCTTATTCAATAAACTTCAAACCTACTCAATCTTTATAACTCTAGAAACCTAAACCCTTAATCCATAACCCTATACTTTACAAGTATAGCCTATATAACACAAGGTACTATATTAAATTTGGGTTCACTTGATAACAATTTGGGTTCACTTGATAATAATTTGGGTTCACTTTTTTTTTATTATATAAATTAATTTTGAAATTAAAAATAACAAGGTGATGCGTATATAATGCGTATCCAGTGCGCTTGACATACGTACCATATGTGCATTCACTGTGTATTTTCTCAAAAAATAGAAAATTCTCTTAAGACTAAAGAATCTTCTTTGAATTCCTAAAAATAAGAAATAATTTTCTTATATATAATAAATCCTAATTCAATAAACTTCAAACCCACTCAATTTTTATAACTCTAGAAACTTAAACCCTTAATCATAACCCTATACTTTAGAAGTATAGCCTATATAACATAAGGCATTACATTAAATTTGGGTTCACTTTATAAAAATTTTACAATAGATGCTATGCTCTCAAAATAACTAGCTAAATTATGTATTAAAAATAATAATTATGAGAGGTAATATATAATACTTTTTTTTAATTTTATATATTAATTTTGAAATAAAAAGTGACAAGGTGATACGTAGGTAATGCGTATCGAGTGCGCTTCACATGCATGTCATATGCGTATTAACTGCGTACTTTCTCAAATAATAAAAAAAATTTTAAAGATTAAAGAATCTTTTTTTAAATTTCTAAAAAAAGAAATACTTTTCTTATTCATAATAAATCCTGATTCAATAAACTTCAAATCCACTCAATCTTTATAACTCTAGAAAACTAAACTCTTAATTTATAACCCTATACTTTAGAAATAAAGCCTGTATAAAATTTAGGTTCACTTTTTTTTAATTATATAAATTAATTTTGAAATTAAAAGTGACAAGGTGATGCGTACGTAATGCGTATCTTATGCGCTTGACATGCGTACCATATGCTTATTCACTGCGTATTTTCACAAACAATAGAAAATCCTCTTAAGACTAAAGAATCTTCTTTGAATTCCTAAAAATAAGAAATAATTTTCTTATTTATAATAAATTCTGATTCAATAAACTTCAAACCCACTCAATCTTAATAACTTTAGAAACCTAAACCTTTAACCATAATCATATATTTTAGAAGAATAGCCTATATAACATAAAACACTACATTAAATTTGGGTTCACTTAACAAAAATTTTACACTAGATGCTATGCTCTCAAAATAACCACCTAAATTATATATTAAAAAGAATAAATATGAGAGGTAATATATAATACTTTTTTTAATTATATATATTAATTTTGAAATAAAAAGTGACAATATGATGCGTATGTAATGCGTATCGAGTGCGCTTCACATGCGTACCATATGCGTATTAACTGTGTACTTCCTCAAATAATAGAAAATCCTTTTCAGGCTAAAGAATCTTTTTTAAAATTTCTAAAAAAAGAAATAATTTTTTTATTCATAATAAATCCTAATTCAATAAACTTCAAACCCACTTAATTTTTATAACTCTAGAAACCTAAACCCTTAACCGATAACCCTATACTTTAGAAGTATAGCCTATATAACATAAGACACTACATTAAATCTGGATTCACTTAATAAAAATTTCATAATAGATGATATTCTCTCAACACAAATATAACTAAATTATATATTAAAAAAAATTAATTATTAGAGGTAATTTATAATACTTTTTTTAATTATATAACTTAATTTTGAAATTAAAAGTGATAAGGTGATGCTTATGTAATGCGTATTCTGTGTGCTTGACATGCGTATCATATGCATATTGACTACATATTTTCTCAAATAATAGAAAATCCTCTAAAGATTAATGAATCTTTGTTTGAATTTCTAAAAGTAAAAAATAATTTTCTTATTTATAATAAATCCTAATTCAGTAAACTTCAAGCCCACTCAATCTTTATAACTCTAGAAATCTAAACCCTTAACCCATAACCCTATACATTAGAAGTATAGCATATATAATATAAGGCACTACATTAAATTTGGGTTCACTTAATAAAAATTTTACAATAGATGCTATGCTCTCAACACAAATATAGCTGAATTATATATTAAAAAAATTAATTATTAGAGATAATTTATAATATTTTTTTTTATTATATAAATTAATTTTGGAATTAAAAGTGACAAGGTGATGCATATGTAATGCGTATCCTGTGCACTTGACATGTGTATCATATACGTATTCACTGTGTAATTCCTTAAACAATAGAAAATCCTCTAAAGACTAAAGAATCTTTATTTATATTTCTAAAAATAAAAAATAATTTTCTTATTTATAATAAATCTTGATTCAATAAACTTCAAACATACTCAATCTTTATAACTCTAAAAACCAAAACCTTAACCCATAACCATATACTTTAGAAGTATAGCCTATATAATATAAGGCACTACATTAAATTTGGGTTCACTTAATAAAAATTTGGGTTCACTTTTTTTTTAAATTATATAAATTAATTTTGAAATTAAAAGTGACAAGGTGATGCGTATATAATGCGTATCCTGTGCGCTTGACATGCGTACCATATGCTTATTCATTGCATATTTCCTCAAATAATAAAAATCCTCTAAAGACAAGGTGATGCGTATATAATGTGTAGCAAATGCATATGACATGCGTACAATAAGCATATTTATTATGTATTTCCTCAAACAAAAAAAATCTTTTAAAGACTAATAAATCTAGGTTGATGTTAGTGACTAAAGAGTACGCAGATCATTTGCATATAATACGTAGAGATTATAGTTAAAATATGCACAACACACTTACGATATACTCACAATGTATGCACAGAATACACAAAAAATATTCATTAAGTTACCTATCACTAAATATCTTATGAATACACATACTTTACGCAGAAAATCTTCTCTTTCATAAAATATTATTACAAAATGATACATTAAGTTACATTCACCTTACATTAAGCTCGATATATCTATCTAAAAAATAATTCAAAAATAAAAACCTAACTTGCTTCAACTACTTATTTACAAATACTGAAATAATACTAAGGAAATACATAGTAAATCATAAATCCCAAACTTCTCAGGTTTACATTGTCCTAATTTCAAGATGTCAAGCAATCTGAAACTTCCTCTTGTTGCAATTCTTATCACCACTTTTAATGAAGTATTTTAATTCTGACCTCTTATCTGTACAATTTCTTATTACTCAGATAAGAGGTCAGAAATAAAATGCTCCACTAAAAATGGTGATAAGAATTACAACAAGAAAATGTTTCTAATAGTTTACATCTGGAAATTAGGCTAGTGTAAAATTGAGAAGTCCGGACATTCAGGGTTGCAGCTCAACAATTAACTACCAAATACACAATATCACAGAAAAACTGAGACTTATGTTCTCATAAGGTCTAAACCTTATATAGAAAAGAGAAAATAGAAATAAATGATTATTAAAATTCAACTACCACTCGTGAATCTATAACTAACACCAATTATTACACATGCCATGACCCCGCAAGAATCCATAAATAACACTAATTATTACACATGTCAGGGCCCCCAAGAATCTACAACTAACACCAATTATTACACATGCTAGGGCCCCATAAGAATCAATAACTAACACCAATTATTACACATGCCTGGGCCCCCAAGCAGCGTGTATGCGTTCGATACACATAATATACGCACAAAATACACAGCCTATATGCATTCAATACTTATGTAATGCATATCAAATGCATATTTACTGTGTATTTCTTAAAACCAAATAAACTTCTAAAATTTTTTTTGTTGTATTATAAAAGTTATATTTTATAGAAAAATTAATGAATGACAGATAGAAACTATGCATAAAAATTTATCAATATATTGTACATTGAATAATTACGGACCATGAAAAAAATTATAAAAATAAAAAGTTTATTTCAATGATGCATAGAGCAATGTGTATGCAAATTATGCCCTATATGTTGGCATATTAGCCTGCCAATCTTTACTATCAGTCCAGTTGGTCTTATTTTGAAGAATAATATTTTTCATGTATTTGCAAACATACATTCTGCAATCCACATTATTAGTTTGAGTTGGTGCACCCTTGATAGTATGAAACCTCCATTTATTGATATCACTTTAAAAGCTTCTTTCAAGTCCCTATATAAGCTTCTAATCTGAACAATATATGAAACAGAATTTAGTTCACTGTTAAATAAAAAATTTATAACAATTGATCTCAAACTTATTATCTTTATAGCAATATTTCTATGCATGAGATTGGGCACAAAATCATAAAATTCACACTTTCTTTCATTCACCAACCCAACCAGAAGGCTCTAGTGCAAACCATCAATAATTGAATGAATTAAAATTTTGCATGACTTTATATAATTATAATTTTATATGATCGATAAACAATTTTGAATTTTGATCATTCACCTTATAATGCTGCAAGAATTAAATATAAGAAATAAAAATGAAACAACTAAAAATATTATATATAAATTAAACATATATACTAACCCAATACATTGGTGAGATGTATAGAAATTTATGGTACTTATCGGGCCAAAATTTACTCTTCTCATGTAATAAAATGGTGAAGGCATCTACATGATCATTGTCAAGGTAACTATTGGATAATAATTCATCAATACCATGTCTAAAAATTATAATATTCCTAGCAGAAAATATTATATCACCCCTGCAAAATAAAATTAATGAATAAAATATGCAGTTAATAAGCATAGAACAAGCAGTAATTACGCATAAAATATATAGTAAATATGCAGTATATAAACACAAAATAGCATAAAATACTTATAAGTGAATAAACATTCAGAAAAAAATACTAACAAAAATGGACTTAATAATATAGTGAGAATTTTTACTTGTTAGTGAGCTTCATAATACTTTCATTCAGAAAATATTTTTTCTCAGAACTCAATATCTCTATGCCAATATAGTCTATTTTTTGACTTGTAGGGTTAGGAGTTATTATAACTTGATCAACGTTGATTTGTTTTTTTTAGATGGCCCTTTTAGGATTATTCTTTTTGGGATGGATCTTTTTGGGATGATTCTTTTTGGGATGGATTAGGAATATCTAATTTCTGCTTCTTGTACACCCTTTGAACATCGAATGATTAAGCTGAAAATGAAAAGTGTGGTTGCTTAGGTGATTGAGGTTAGGGTTTCTAGGGAGATTGGGGTTGGCGTTGTTGGGCATATTGGGGTTAGGGTTGCTGGGGAGATTGGGGGGGATAAGCTATTCAAGAGTGGGGATTTGATTGGGAGAATGATGGCTTGATGGATATTTCTGGATGCCCAGTTGATTAGCTTCCTCTTAGGTAACTCCCTTGAGGTCATCAAAAATCTATGAAAAATTAATTTGTTAGCAAATCCCTATTCTCAACTATCTTTTATAGGTAATTATTAAAATTTACTGCAAGACAAATCTGCATATATACCTATCTTTTCTTTAAATTAACAAATAACTTAGTGGTCTTCTTGGTATTATATACCATGTCATCAGCCCATCGAAGGAAACGGGGCCTTTTGTCAGGGTACTTAAGGGGATGAATGGAAGTGTGCTCTAGGAACTAAACCTGTATAAGATCAAAGTTATTTTTAGTAAATAAATTAGTTAAATTAAATATTAAATTAGAATGATTTTAGCACTCACAATTAGCAGAGACATAAAACTATTGGTGTAACCAGTTGGCTTATTATTTAAAATCTTGGTAGATACATTATTAAACTCTTTAACCAAATATTTTCTAATCGACCATGCCTAGTTAATTGATGAAAACGTATCTACATTATTTGATATAATATGTAGTAACCTAGGGGTTTTGAAGTTATTAAGTTGGAAAAATAAATTTGAACATAAATACATAATAAATATTTTGAACATAGTCTCCGGGGGCTATGTCTGTTCAACTCTAGCATTTTTAACTTTATATCCTTTGATGTGACTCATGTAGGTAACAAGGTAAGCTTGGAAATCTCTTCATCTCTATGTAGTAGACCAATAAGGAGGGCCACTTCATCAATAGTGAAAGGTATAACATGACCCTTTATAATAAAACATTGCTTTAAAATATTCCACATTATCATCAGCTGGTAAATAAGTGGGGCATTTTACTTGAATCCAAAAAATTGAAGAAATTGGTAGATATTTAATCTCTTCAATTTATCCTCAACATCAAGAGATATTATCTCAGCAAACTTATCACAGATTTTTTAAAATGTTGAAACATAGCATCGATAAGAGATATGACGAACATAGTTCTGCATAAATTAAGAAAATAAAAATGAAATAAGATACGCATATGATACGATTGACCTCATTTTTGTATGAGGTCACTAGGACCAATCCTAGACCCTAAGATCCTTTTAGATTCTGGACCCTAGGATTCTTCTAGACTCCTAACTCTAAGAGTTTTAGACCCGAGAATTCTCTTAGATTTCAAACCATAGGATCAATTCAGATCTCAGATCAATCTTGATTCATATTAACCCAGATCCTAGGTCATCCTGATTGACCAGGTCAACTTAGGTTGACCCAATTAATCCTTAAGCTTCTTCACATTCAATCAAGCTTTAAATCAATGTCAAATCCATTCAAACTCCTTTGGGTATATTTCCTAATAATTTGGACTTGACTTGACCTTTGACCCAATCAAAGTTTGACTTGGTCAACCTAGCCCAAATTTAGTCAAAATTGACCCATTTGGATCAAATCAATCCATGTGACCAAATCATTATCATTGGCCTTCAATTTGATTCCAACATATGATTCAAATACACTTAAGTATATCATGAGCCAAATCATGATCAAGTTGACTTAGTCAATTTATCCTTTTTGGTCAAACCCTATATGGATTCAATCTTGTATCCATTTCAATATTCTTTTGAACCTCTCTAATCCCTCCAAACTAGCTCAAAGTATCTCCTTGTTGCCACCTCACCAGTCCACCTGGACTTTGACTGGTCAAATAGTCAAACCAAAGCTAAGGATTGGTCAAACATGGTCAAAACCCCATTTAAACCTAATCCTTTCCATTATAAACCCCTCCAGCTGTTTAAGTGTTCTTTAGAACTTTCCTAGACCCCTTTCCAACCCTTGGATCAGGATTAAGTGGCCTTGATCTAATCCATGTGCTCAAAAGGACATAGGAGACCTTTCCACCTCACTAGTCCTTTTGTCCTTGATTATTCCCGCTCCCAACTGCCCCCTGGACATGTGGCTACATCCTAGCAAGCCATACAAGCCATCTCAACCCTCCATTCAAGCAGAGAACATTTGAATTGGCCAAGACTTCAAAATGACCTCTCATTCTACATCCCACTTTATCTCTCCACTCAAGCTCTCTCAAACGAGAGACTCATTTCGTTTGAGCTCCCTACTTCTTCCTCTATACCTCCCAGGCCAAATCCAACCGGTCAAAGCTCGTTGGCGGCCATCCTCCGGCCACCTCATTCAAATTATCTCCAATGCATCTCCAACTCAATCCATAGCATTTCAGACCGTGAATTCAACTAGGAAAAGTTACGTGGACAGTCAACAAGCTCAGAGATTCAACAATTTTCTAAATCCATCGGTTAGATCTTCTTAAAACTCAAACCCTAGCTATTATACATAGAGTCAAATAACGTTTCCAAAAGCACTTTTCAAGCAATACAAATACATCCACACAAAACTTTGTTCATCACGTTAATCTAAGTTTAAAATTTCAAACATTTTGATCGAGTATCTTGAGAGAACGAGCCAAAAATCCATTCTAGGGTGGTTTCGGTGTTCTGCATGTACTCTGCGTGATTTGAACTGTTGATCTTATGATCAACGGCTCAAATCTCGCTGCTCCATTCAAATTCTCTAGCCACGGATTGGATCCGGTGATTGATTTATCATCCGTCTCAATTGTGGTCATTTATTCCAAACCGCGGGGCATCGGACGACTACTGTGGGTCGCTGACATGGTTAAGTTAACCACTTGTCGTCGCCTCAATCATTGCATAATTAATACTAATGATTGTTGACGGCGTAATTAATAGTATTAATTGCGTCGCTAGGCATAATTGCACACGTGATTTGGATTTGCCAACCAGAAAGCTACGCGTGGCCTGCCGGCGCCGCCGTTTGGTTTTAATTAATTTAAATTATTTAAATTTTTTTTTAAATACGAGAATATTTAAAAAATATAAAAATTCCAGTTTTAATAAAAAAAATTTATATTTTATATCAAATTGTTTGGTTTTTCAAGCTTATTATTTTAAAATTAAAATTAAGTTAAAATATTTAACATATTTTAATTAATATCAAACACTTTAATATTTGATATTTTAATTAATATTTAATTAAAATAAATTTAAATATTCTTATAATTTTAGTAAATTAATTTTTAAATACTTCTTAATTTTCAGAGAACATTTAAAAATTATTTTAATATTATTTCAAAATTTTTTAGAATATTAATTATTCAAAATTATCTTAAATATACTTAATTTATAAATTTTCTTCAAAAAATTATTACAAATCCAATTTTTATCAAAAAAAAATTCATATCCAAATTCTTGGAATGTTAAATATTTTAGGGTTTAACTGAAAATTAATTTCAAAATTAAAAATATGTAATATATTTTAAATGATTTTGAATTTCAAATATTTGATATTTAATTAATAATTAATTAAATATTAATTTAAATATCTTAAAAATATTTAAAATTTTATTTTAAAATATCTTAAATAATTAGTGGATCTCTCAAGGTATTTTGAAATTATTTAATAATATTTAGAAATTATTTTCATAATATTTTAAAATATTAGCATTTATACTTGTATTTTTAAATATATATATGTATATATATACTCTAAAATATTGTTTTAAATTATATATACATTAAATCTTTGAGGTTTTGAGAGATCCCTTAAAATTTTAAACATTGATTAAGAATGATTGAATAGCATTGATGGGAAGTAGTGATTAATCAATGGATAATTACTTTGTTAATTATTCATTGATTATTCTTTCAATTAATTAAATGTTATTTTATCTTTTGCATGTGTAAGATACACACACCACCTAGTCTGAGGGTTCTCCTAGATCTAGGGATTGATTACGATTATGTGTGGATTCAGGTATGTCCAAGGGTTAGTGACTTTGATTTGAACCCACTTAACCTAGTGACATTCTTAAGGATAATAATTAAGGATCCATGTTTAGAGAATTTAGAAAAATCCTAATAATTAGGACACATTTTTAATTGACTTGAAACTTTGAAGACTTAAACTTAGTGACACATATAGCCTTAAGAAAATTTCTCAATAATTTTTGAAATCATTAAGCCCCTTAATTAATCACTTAAGTTTAAACCTTAATCAAGACCTTAAAACTTCCAAAAAATTAAATAAATCAATTTTAAACCACAAAAATACATATAATACCTCAAATTGACTAGAATTAAACTCTTCATCAATGAAAAACAAGTGCCCCTTGACTTGACATCAAATTTGAGTTTAATTTGATTTTTATTGAATTCAATGTTTAATTAATTTAATTAATTAAAAATAACTAAAAATTTCAAAAATTTCCCAAACATTTGGGAATTTCTCATTAGGTCATTCATGACCTTTGGAGTTGATTCAAAGGAGTTGGGAGTTTATTTGGAGTAAAATTAATAAATGGCCCTTAATAAAACTAATTAAATAATTTAATAAATACTCAAAACTTTTAAAAATCATAACTAATTCAAGAAAACTCCAAATTGAGTAAACTCAAAGGCATTAAAATTTAATTAAGGTCTATTATTTATCAAAAATATCAAATCTTCAAAAATTATTCAAAATCAAAAAGTCAACTATTTGGTCAAACTTAAGTCAAAATCAAGTCAAAATTTCAAACCTTCATAATAAAATACAAAAAAAATCCAAATCTAGCATACTTATATTCTAACTGATCGTTTTAAGGTCTAATATTTTATAAAAATACTAACTTTTTAGAAAGCAGTCTTAATCAAAAAGTTAACTTTTGACCCCTTCATTAAATGATTAAAATAATCAAGAAAATTCCAAAAACTAATAATTAATTTTAAATTCCAAAAAATGTTAAATCAAAAATCACTCAACCAACCGTTTAATACACAACAAACACTCCAAAGATGAAGTTTTTAGGCTGGACTACTCCGGAGTGCGGGGCTACGTGTCATAAGGAGGCTTTATTCCTCTGGCCTTGTGGCACAACGCCACGAATGAATTCAATGGAGAGTTAGAATTTTAAAATTAATTGATTATTAATGATTTAACCAAAATTAAAATTCTTAATCAAATTATATCAACCAAGTTTATAGGCTGGACTACTCCGGGATGTGGGGCTACATGTCCTAAGGATGCTTTATTTCTTGAGTTTACTGGCACAACACCACGAGCTGGTTGATATCAAATTTAAATAAATTCAAATCTTAAAATTAACCCTAAATTAAGTTTAATTAAAATTTAATAACTCTCCAACTTTAATCAAATTCAATCTACTTAATCATACCGAATACCACTGGGTAACCCAGGCCTACCAAGCTATTAAATTAGCCCCAAGGAAGATGAAATAAATTTCATGGCCTCAATGAGCAACAAAGGTGGTATCCAATAAATAATTAAAAAAATCAATTTTAAAATAAATTTCAAATCATTAAGATTTAAACTCTAACCAAAATCTCCCCTTAAGCTTTTTAACCAATCAAACCATTAAGCAACTTCATTCAATTATCCTATATAGGATATATCAAACCCACACAGCCTACCTCACAAACTTTAGATGATTTACTAGGACAACCAACTCTAGGATTAGACTAAGATAGTGTTTACTTTTCTACTGCTTGCGTGTGCCAGATTTTATGTGATTTTTATTACATACTGGTTGTTAGATTCAAGTAATTGATTGATATATTTGTTTATTTAATTTTATACACTCTATGATGTGATTGATTGTGTGTTAGATCTACCCTTATATTAGGAACAATTTATACTAACTCAATCTTATGTAGGTCGCCATGCTCATACAGGACAATTGCAAATAAAAGAAGGCAAAATAAAATCAAAGCTTTAGATTGACTTTATTTTCTACATGTGCTCCAGAAATTGCTTAAGTCCCCCTTTTAAAATTAAAAGAGTATGGCCAAGTGTGGCTGTGATTTGAATATTTTAATTTTAAATATTAACTACTTGAGATAATTTTAAAACTTCTTCATTTAAAAGGAATATGTGCATTCTTTTAGGGAAAAACTTATTTTTAAGCCTGATTTTAAAACTTCTTCATTCTAATTCAAGTATTTAATCGAGTTAACTAGCATGTATTGCATTAATAACAAATTAAATCGAGTCTAAAATTTAAATGCATTTTATTTCAAGTTTTATATCACCCAATATATGTCAAGGGGCCAAATTAAGGATCTGCTCTAGATGTTGGCCCTATCCTAAAAAACTTATCTTAAATAATATCCCTACCCACTCTTACATAAAAGATCGAACTCATGATTTTGAAGCATTTAGGTGGTTTAGCTGGCTCCCCAATTCAGGGCGGGGTAAGTCCAGATCTTGCATTGTATTAGCTAGGTTCTCAGTCACTGATTGTCAGTACCCATTTTAGACTTAGATTCTGAGGCAAGCCAGGCTATAAGACCTTAACCTCTGGGAATTGAATCCCAACTTTCTAATAAAATTGATCATTCAAATTAAATATCTTTTTCCATCAAACTCAAGCTTAACATTTAGGATAGGCTGGGGCACTTCTGAATTATTTTAGAATCCCAGGCCCCTCTTACCCTGCCTCCTTTGACCTCCAGAAAGAACTGTTCAACCTTAAAACATTCTCATTTGAAATTTCCAAGCCTTACCTCCTTTGACATCAATCTTTAAAGATCTTAAATGAAATTTGTATCACTATTTTAATCGAGAGTATTCATAGAAAACTTTGATTTTCCCTATGATGTAATTACTACGAGGGCTTGCGCTCATATGAAATTTTGAAATCCAGATCAAATTTTTAAAATCAAGTTTTCAAAACCTCAGTTAACTTTCTTTGGGAAAATTAAAAGTCAACGATATCATCATTTTCAAATGATCAATAATAGATGATAACCTCTTTCCTCGGGTAGATATATTGTATTATTATTATCATAATTTTGATCTTAAAATTAATGATCTCTTATCTAGATCATTGTAGTTAAATATTTGATTAAACATCATTTAGATCCTTCAGGATCATATATTATTTCTTCTTGAGTTTGACTATGATAATCGGGATAAATTCAAAGTTTTGTAATCTGAACCTATTAGGGAATGATATGCTCATCTCTTGATTTGATATATCATTCATAATAAGCGTTTAATTTAAAAATTAGATTTCCAGCAATTAAATAATTCCCAACAAAAATTAATCCTTTTTAAAAACAACTTTTTCAATCAAACAAATACCCAGAGAGTACACAGAAGGTATATATTAGAATACGCTGAGAATACATAGAGAATATGTAGAGTATGCATAGAAAATATGTAGATGATACACAGATGGTACGTAGAAGATACGTAGAATATACGCATAATATATATAGAATATACACAGAGGATACAGAGAAGATACGTTGAAGATATATAAAAATCACGCATTATTTACACTATAATTACTCAGAAGGTAAGAAATGACAAATCTGCTTAGTGTGTTTGTTTGTTTATTATTTTTAAGATCCATAGTATTTATGTTAAAATATTAGGGTTTTAATCTTCAACAAATATACAGAGAATAAGCAGAATATATGCAGAAGATATGTAGAAATCATGCATTATTTATCCTTAAAATATGCAGAAGGTAAGAATATAAGCGGAAGATATGCAAAAATCATGCATTATTTACCCTAAAAATATGTAGAAGGTAATCACGCATTATTTACCCTAAAAATATGCAGAAGGTAAGAAATAAATATTCTTTTTTTCCTTATCTGAATGTTTGTTATGTTTTATGGTTTTAAGATCCATAGTATTTATGTTAAAATATTAGGATTTTTATCTTCATCAAATATATTAATCTGTTGTACGCAATAAAAATGCAGTTACCAACACAAGCAACAAACTAACCTTTTTTTTGCAGGTGACTCCTCCATTTATTTCTTCTCCATTTGAGCAGAGTAGAATGCCAAAAGTTGTAAGGAGAATTTTTTACAGGAACCTTGGAGAATTGCGAATGCCAAAAATTGAAAACTGAACAAGCTTTTGAAATATAAAAAATTTCCGCCATTTCAACTTTCTACCTTTATTTTAGGCAGGCGGGTGGTCGATCTCCTGTTGGGCTGACAAGATAGATTAAAATCGGTCCGATAGTCTAAGTGGACTATCCATGTAAGCAAACCAAGCATAACAATTTTATTGGCGTCCGGACATAGTTATACGTCTTGAATCGAGATTATTCTATTTGGATTTTGGATGTAGAGCTACATCCGGATGCCAATAAAATAATTACGCATTGTTTACCTACGTGGACGATGCCCAACCCGACCCCGGTCCAAATCATTTATTTAGAAGCCCGACCAATCCAAATGTTAAATTTAGAGTTGACGCTTATTTTTTTTAGGATTTCAGGCGCGAATCACTGCAATATATTAGGCTTTTTTAGGGCAAAAAACTAACAAAAATGCTGATGAAGATGAAGATTGAGAAGAATGATGAGGGGAACATTTCTTTTTATGAGTAAATAATATTCTCAAAGGGCACGGAGGCCAAAAATCGGTATGCAAACATCCAAGAAGTAGAACAGTTAAATGAAGTGCAACCAGAGGGAAAGTTCAGCTTATAGATAAAGTTTGCCACCTTCCATGTTTTCTTTATCGCAATGTAGCCATTATGCATGTTTGACCTCTTTTATTATTGTCATTATGTTGTTACCTATATCTCTACTATTGTTTGCCAGGCTTTTGATTGAGTTGGTTGAAATGGTCGTTTGGCTTTATCTCCTATTTCTCCTAGTTTTGATAGCCCTATATTATTGTTTAGACCTAATTTATTGCTTTCTCTATTCTTGGTTTGACAATCTTCTCTATATAAGCTTGTTCAAAGTTTACTTCTTTCCTTGCCTTGTAATGGAATGCGGTGTGAGGTTTTTACAAAAACTTCAACTACCTATGAACTACGTATTTTCTTTATATTTGCAACTACACATTGAATACACAGCAATCCTCACTATCCAGTGAATCAACATTTTCGCCTCTTCGTGGAATTTTAGTGCTTATAGTTTAGCAAAATTGAGTACCTAAATCTTTATCATATGAATTGCCATGAAGAGGCGCATTGTAATACGTATTAGATACGCATGCACTTGCACAGGAAAAATTATTCTATGTGGAATCTGAATAATTATTACGTGGGGAGACCTGTTAGTCAAGATTTGCTATGTATTCGCTCTGTTGTTGCACTAAACAGTAAATACGTAGTTGAAATGTTTTTCAAAAATCATACACCACATTTCATTCCATGCAAGGGTAGAAGTAAACTTCGAATAAGCAATAAAGGGCTCATTTATTAGAGATTCTCCATTTATCAATAATGTACCTAAGGTTAAGTTGTAATTGATTATAGAAGAAGGGAACATCAGCTCATAGGTTTTTATTTCTTGATTTATTTTTTAGCTCTTTCAAGCAGTAGTGAGCTGAAGGTATCTTAAAGACTTTGTAGAACATTTTTACTGCTTAATTACTGCGCATTTTTTGCATAGTTATTGTGTATTTTCTGTGTATTTACTGCTTAATTACTGCACATTTGTTGCGCATTTATTGCATATTTGTTGTGCATTTTTTGCATATTTATTGCTTAATTACTGCGTATTATTGTGCATTTTTTATATAATTACTATGCATTTATTGCTTATTTATTTAAGATTTTCTGCATATTTGCTGCTTAATTACTACGTATTTATTACATATTTATTGCTTACTCATTAAGACCTTTATGCTAATGAGAAAGGGGCATACAAGGCTTACTATAATTATGGTCATAACATTAGTTTTAGTGTTTATAAGGATCATCATAGTTTCCGGCCAAATTCCAGAAAAATAAAATCTAAAGACTTTGTTTGTTCAAAAGCTGGTTTCAAGAAGATGCCTGATCTTAATATCCAAATGAAATATCAAAAATCAGACACCTGAACTGGTTGTCCAACTATGATTAGGTTTATAATGGATAAAACTAGATATTGGAAGGTGAAAAAATTAATTAAAAATCATAATCATGATTTGCCTAAGGCAGAAGACTGGCATCTACTTAGATCATGTAGGAATGTGTGTGATGAAAAAGCTTCAGTTCTTAAATTAATGATAGAAGCCCGGATAAGAACCATTGATGCATTTTTCTTCCTTACTAATGAAGTTGGAGTTGTCTAGAATATTGGATCCACTAAGAGAGATGCGTACAACTTAATTCAAAAAAATGAAAAGAGCAAAGATTAAATTTGAGGACACTAATACTTTGATTTAGTTATTTAAAGAACATCAAGTTGATAATAACATGTTCGCTTGGGATGTCCAAATTGATGAATTTAATATATTATTAAATTTTTTTTTGGGTTTGTGGGATTGGTAGGATAGATTATAAATGATTTGGTAATTTTTGATACAAGTTATAGGCTTAATAAGTATAATTTGATATGCACACCATTTGTCGGGGTCAATAATCATTGGCAAAATATTTTGCTTGGGGTGACCTTCTTGTCAGAAGAGACGATTGAATCATTTATGTGGCTGTTTACACCTTTTGTATGAATCATGGGTGATAAACATCCAAAAACAATATTTACGAATCAAGACTAGGCAATAGTTAGGGCCATAAAAGTTATATTACCTCACACTCGCCATAGACTATGCCAATGGCATATCAGTAAAAAGGCTCCATTAAAGTATCGTGCTTCAATAACAACGACAAAGTCAAAGGCCTCTTACATAAGTGTATGAGCAAATATGACTCTGAGGAGGAGTTTGAGAATACATGGGCTGAAATGATCATAGAAGAGAAAATCTATGATCATGTTTGGTTGGAGGATCTTTATAGGATACGGAATAAGTGGTCAACAGTATTCAATAAGGATTATTTTAACATAAGCATTCTATCCACACAGTGTAGCGAGTCTACTAATAATGTATGTCATGATATTTTTAAGCCCACAAATTCTATAACTGATTATTTTTTGGGTTTAGAGAAGATGATGAGGAATTGGCACCGAAAAGAATAGGATGAGGATTACAAATGCAGCCACTCCGAAATAGAACTTGTAATAAAAAGCTGCCCAATATTAAAGCAAGCTGCTCAATTTTATTCAAGGAAATTATATTATTTTTTTGAACAAGAATTTTTACAGGGTGTGGGTGTAATGAGTATAGAGTTTGTGTCTTGTAATTCTTCAAAATTTTTTATCTTTTGCATAGAAAAAAAGGATCATTCTAATCCTTGGGTTATTTATTTTGATGCACATAATAGAAACATTCAATGCTCCTGCAAAAAGTTTAAAATGATGGTTTTATAATATTCTCACTACATGAGAGTTTTAAGGCAGATGGATATTATAAAAATCCCTGAGAAGTACCTACTGATGCGATGGTCAGCAAGAGCTCGAAAAGATTTATATTCAGGATAAAATTTGAAAGGATCTTCTCAGAATAATTCTAAAGCTAGTAGTGAATTCATATTCAGAAATCATATCAGCAAGTTTGCATATGAAATTAGCACACAAGCGTAGCTGAATGAGGAGGCTGAACGATACATGTTGGCTGTGATGAAGAATATGTCTGAAAATATTGATTTGATTGTTCATGGGAAGAGAAAGAATAATAAGTTTGTGCAGGGTGGCATTGTAAAATTGAAAGGTTCTCTAAAGCGTAGGCCTAAAAGCATATCGAATGCTAGGCTAAAAAGCCACTAGAAAAAGAAGAAGAAGAGTATAATTTTACTTCGTGACTAATTTATTTAGTGTATATTATGACATAATCTAAATAAATTTTTTAACAGGGAAATCATCCGTGAAGAAAAATATAACACAAATAACTAACACCTTCAAAGCAGTGTAATTTCACAAGCATGCCCGAATGCTTAACCCAGAAATTCATAAATGGCGTACACTCCAATCAGCCATCAGCTAAGTAGTATAATTTCACAAGCATACCCAAGTCCTTCACTGAGGAATTCTTAGCCGGCGAACCGTCTAGTCAGGCATCAATAAAGCAATGTAATTTCATAAGCATGCTCGAGTGCTTCACCGAGGAATTCATATCTAGTGTACCGTCCAATCAGGCATCAGTAAAGCAGTGTAATTTAACAAGCACACCTAAGTGCTTCACCAAGGAATTCATAGCCGACGTATCGTCCAGTTAGGCATCAGTAAAGCGAAAGTAGCGTAATTTCACAAGCATACCAATATGCTTTATCAAGAAATACATAAAAGGTGTACCCTCCAATAAGCCATCAGCTAAGTACTTAAAGATGATGATGGATATCATTAAATCAGAGAAATAAATGTAATAAGTATATTTGTGAAGATTGAAAGTTAATTTAGATACTTGGTTATGCGTATTGAATGCGTACCTTATACATACACCATGCATATCGAATGAGCATTTACTGCATATTTTAATGTACCTTATGCATACTCTATGTGTATTTACTTCGTATTTGATTAAAATAACAAAATTCATAATAAAAATTTCACAATAAATGCATGCTCTCAAAACAAACATAGCTAAATTATATATTAAAAAGAATAATTATGAGAGAAAATATATAATACTTTTTTAATTTTATATATATATATATTAATTTTGAAATAAAATGTGACAAGGTGATACGTATGTAATGCATATCGAGTGCGCTTCACATGCGTATCATATGCATATTAACTGCATACTTCTTCAAACAATAGAAAATTCTTTAAAGACTAAAGAATCTTTTTTTAAATTAAAAAATAATAATTTTCTTATTCATAATAAATCCTGATTCAATAAATTTTAAGCCCACTCAATCTTTATAACTCTAGAAACCTAAACCCTTAACCAATAACCCTATACTTTAGAAGTATAGCCTATAAAACATAAAGCACTACATTAAATTTGGGTTCACTTAATAAAAATTTCACAATAGATGCTATGCTCTCAACACAAACATAGCTAAATTATATATTAAAAAATAATAATTATTAGAGGTAATTTATAATACTTTTTTTAATTATATAAATTAATTTTGAAATTAAAAATGACAAGGTGATGCGTATGTAATGTGTATCCTGTGCGCTTGACGTGCGTACCATATGCGTATTCACTACGTATTTCCTCAAATAATAAAAAATTCTCTGAAGACTAAAGAATATTTGTTTGAATTTCTAAAAATAAAAAATAATTTTCTTATTTATAATAAATCGTGATTCAATAAACTTCAAACCCAGTCAGTCTTCATAACTCAAGAAATCTAAACCCTTAACCCATAACCCTATACTTTAGAAGTATAGCCTATATAACATAAGGCACTACATTAAATTTGGCTTCAATTTTTTTTAATTATATAAATTAATTTTGAAATTAAAAGTGATAAGGTGATGCATATGTAATGCGTATCCTGTGCGCTTGACATGCATATCATATGCTTATTCACTACGTATTTCCTCAAATAATAGAAATCCTCTAAAGATAAGGTGATGCGTATGTTATGCATAGCAAATGAATATGACATGCGTATAATATGTGTATTTACTATATATTTCCTCAAACAAAAAAAATTACTTTAAAGACCAATGAATCTAGGTTGATGTTAGTGACCAGAAAGTACATAGATCATTCACATATAATACGCAAAGATTACAGTTAAAATATGCACAACACACGCACGATATACGCACAATATATGCGCATAATATGCAGAAAATATTCATTAAGTTACTTATCACTAAATATCTAGTGAATACGCATACTTTACACAGAAAATCTTTTTTTATATAAAATATTATTACAAAATGGTACATTAAGTTACATTCACCTTATATTAAGTTTGATATATCTATCTAAAAAATAATTTAAAAATAAAAACTTGGCTTGCTTCAACTACTTATTTATAAATACTGAAATGATATTAAGAAAATAAGCAGCAAACCATAAATCCCATACTTTCAAGGTTTACATTGTCCTAATTTTAAGATGCCAAGCAATGCGTATGTGAATTCCACCCTATATTTTGTCATATTAGCCTGCCAATCTTTACTATCAGTCCAGTTGGTATTGTTTTGAAGAATAATGTTTTTCATATATTTGTAAAAATACATTCTGCAATCCATATTGTTAGTCAGAGTTAGAGCACCTTTGATAATCTAAAACCTCCATTTATTGATATCACTTTCAAAAGCTTCTTTCAAGTCCCTATATAAGCTTCTAATCTGAACAAGATACGAAACAGAATTTAATTCACTGTTAAATAAAAAATTGTTAACAATTGATATCAAACTTGTTATCTTTATAGCAATATTTTTATTCATGGGGTTGGGTACAGAATCATAAAATTTCCACTTTCTTTCATTAACCAACCCAACCAGAAGGGTCCAGTGCGAACCACCAATAATATGAATTAGAATTTTATATGACTTCACAAAATTATAATTTATTTGATCGATAAATATATTTAAATTTTGATCCTTCTCCTTGTAATACTGTAAGAATTAAATATAAGAAATAAAAAAAAGTAGCTAAAAATATTATATATAAATTAAACATGTATACTAACCCAATACATTAGCGAGATGTATAGAAATTTACGATTCTTATCGGGCCAAAGTTTACTCTTCTCATGTAATAAAATGGCGAAGGCATCTACATGATCATTGTCAAGGTAACTATAATTCGTCAATGCCATGTTTAGAAATTATAATATTCCCAGCAAAAAATATTATATCACCCCTACAAAAAAAAATTAATAAATAAAATACGCAGTTAATAAGCATAGAATAAGCATTAATTACGCATAAAATACATAGTAAATACACAATCTATAAACACAAAATAAGCATAAAATACTTATAAGTGAATAAACATTCAAAACAAAATACTAACAAACATGGAGTTAATAACATAGTGAGAATGTTTACTTATCAGTGAACTTCATAATGCTTTCATTTAAAAAATATTTCTTCTCAGAACTCAACATCTCTATGCCAATGTAGTCCACTTTTTGACTTGCAGGGTTAGGAGTTATTATAACTTGATCAATATTGATTGGTTCTTTTTGGGATGGCTCTTTTTGGGATGGTTCTTTTTGGGATGGCTCTTTTTGGGATGGTTCTTTTTGGGATGGATCTTTTTAGGATGATTCTTTTTGGTATGGGTTTGGAATATCTAATTTTTGCTTCTTGTACACCCTCTGAATTTCCATAATACTCACTTCCTCTTCTAACTCACCTGCTTCTTTATCATTAAAAGCTTGGGCAGGGATAACTAGTTTGTCATGGGCAGGATTGGACTCGTCTGGGATATTGGACTACTCTGGGGCTTTGGTCTGGTCTGGTAGAAAGGCGTTGGTCTGGTCTGGGGCTTGGGTCTGTGTATGTTCGGAAGATATATTTTTATTTTGTATTGGGTGCTTGCATGATAAGGAGGAGGGAGGAGGATGTTGCTCAGGATAGAGAGTGCCGTGAGTAATGATATTGTTGAGCTTGTAATCAATTAAATCCACTCTTTATACTAGTTGCTCAAACTACCTGCCCAGCCTATCTTCAAATTCATGGAAGAGGTCAGTGCAGGTATCCTGGGCTATTTTCGATTATTTTATCTTGGAGAACATCGAATGATTGAGCTAAAAATGAAAAGTGTTGTTGCTTAGGTGATTGGGTTAGGGTTGTTAGGGAGATTGGTGTTGGGGTTGTTGGGTAGATTGGGGTTGGGGTTACTGAGGAGATTGGCAGGTGAGAAGCTATTCAAGAGTGGGGGTTTGATTAGGAGAATGATGGCTTGATGGATATTTCTGGATGCCCAGTTGATTAGCTTTCTCCTAGGTAACTCCCTGGAGGTCATCAAAAATCTATGAAAAATTAATTTGTTAGCAAATCCCTATTCTCAACTAGCTTTTAGAGGTAATTATTAAAATTTATTACATGACAAATATGCATACATACCTATCTTTTTTTTAAATTAATAAATAATTTAGTGGTCTTCTCGGTATTATATATAATATCATCAGCCTATCGAAGGAAATAGGGCCTTTTGTCAGGGTATTTAAGGGGATGAATGGAAGTGTGCTCTAGGAACTAAACCTGTATAAGATCAAAGTTAATTTTAGCAAATAAATTAGTCAAATTAAGCATTAAATTAGAATAATTTTAGCACTCATAATTAGCGGAGGCACAAAACCATTGATGTAACCAACTGACTTATTCTTTAAAATCTTTGTAGATACATTATTAAACTCTTCAACTAAATATTCCCTAATCGATCACGCCTAGTTAATTGATGAAAACTCATCTATATTATTTGATATTATATGTAGTAACTTAGGGTTTTGAAGTTACTAAGTTGAAAAAATAAATTTGAACATAAATACATACTAAATATTTTGAACATAATCTCCGGGGTGCTATGTCTGTTCAACTCTAGTCTTTCCAACTTTATATTCTTTGATGTGACTCCTGTAGGTGGCAAGGTAAGCCAGGAAATTTATTCACCTCTATTTGGCAGACCTGTAAGGAAGGCCACTTCATCAGCATTGAAAGGTATAACATGACCTTATATAATAAAACATTGCTTTAAAATGTTCCACATTATCATCAGCTGGTAAATAAGTGGGGCATTTTACTCGAATCCAAGAAATTGGTAGATATTTAATATCTTCAATTTGTCCTCAACATTAGGAGATATTATCTCAATAAACTTATCGTAGATTGTTCGGAATGTTGAAACATAACATCGATAAGAGATAGGATGGACGTAGATCTGCATAAATTAAGAAAATAAAAATAAAATAAGATACGTAAAAGATACGCATAAGATATGCAGAGAGTACGTAGAAGGTACGCATAAGAATACGTAGAGAATAAGCAGAATATATAATGAATATACGTAGATGGCACGTAGAAGATAAATAGAAGATATGCATAATATACGCAGAATATATGCAGAAGATATGTTGAAGATACATAGAAATTACATATTATTTACACTATAATTACTCAGAAGATAAGAAATGACTAATCTACTTAGTGTGTTTACTTGTTTATTATTTTTAAAATCCATAGTATTTATGATAAAATATTAGGGTTTTAGTCTTCAATAATTACGCAAAGAATAAGCAGAAATATACGTAGAAGATACGTAGAAATCACGCATTATTTACCCTAAAAATACATAGAATGTAAGAATATATGCAGAAGTTACGCAGAAATCATGCATTATTTATCCTAAAAATACACAGAAGGTAACAATATACGCAGAAGATACACAAAAATCACTCATTATTTACCCTAAAAATACGCAGAAGGTAAGAAATAAATATTCTTCTTTTTTTATTGAAATATTTTTTATTTTTTATGATTTTAAGATCCATAGTATTTATGTGATAATATTAGGGTTTTAGTCTTCAACAAATATATTAATTTGTTGTACGTAATAAAAAATGTAGTTAACAGCACATGCAACAAACCAACCTTTTTTTTTGCAGGTGACTCCTCCATTTATTTCTCCTCCATTTGTTTCTTGTCCATTTGAGCAGAGTAGAATGCCGAAAGTTGTAAGGAGAATTTTTTGTAGGAACCTCAGAGAATTGTAAATACCAAAAATTGAAAACTGAACAGGCACTTAAAATGTGAAAAATTTTCATCATTTCACCTTTTAACCTTTATTTTGGGCAGGCTGGTGGTCGGTCTCTGGTCGGGCTGATAAGATAGATTAAAATCGAGCTGGTAGTCTAAGCGGACTATCCACATAAGCAAACTATGCGTAACAATTTTATTGGCATTCAGACATAGCTCTATGTCCGGAATCTGAACAAAATAATTTCTCCTTTAGAAGAAAAGTATGCATGATGGCGATGTTATTTGCTGTTGTAGTAGAAACCCTAAAGTATGGCAAGGAAGCATCCATTTTATTACTAAGGCCACTTCCTTTCTCTACACAAAAGAATCCGATCTAACAGAATTAGTCGCAACTATCTTCTGCAACTGCCAGAACCCCTACCGGAAGCTTGAAGAACGAACTACCTCCACTCCAGATCTTAAAGCTTTTTTTTTCCTTTTTCTTCTTCTTCTTCTTAGCAGTAATAGACCTAGTGAGGGGATTGTGACTTTGGGCGATCGAGTCATTAATAAGAGTACACGTTTTAGATATCTTGGATCTATTGTTCAGAGTGATGGTGAAATAGATGGGGATGTTATCAGTAGAATTCAAGTTGGATGGTTGAAGTGGAGGAATGCATCGGGCTTGTTGTGTGATAGAAAAGTCCCCCTTAAACTTAAGGGAAAATTCTATAAGATGGTGGTGAGACCTGCAATGCTTTATGGTGCAGAATGTTGGCCATTAAAAGAGAAGCACAATACTAAGTTATGTGTTGCGGAGATGAGGATGCTTAGGTGGATGAGTGGATTTACTCTTAGAGACAGGATACGAAATGAGCATATACGTGAAAAGGTTGGAGTAGCTCCAGTGGAGGATAAGATTAGAGAGAGTCGCCTTAGATGGTTTGGTCACATAAAACGGCGGCCTTCCGATGACCCAGTTAGGAAAGTAGAGGTATTAGATTTGACTTATGTTAAGAAAGGTAGAGGTAGACCTAAAAAGACTTGGTTAGAAAATATTAGAAATGACCTTTCTCTATTAGATTTAAACGAGAATTTGACTTTGAACCGGACACAATGGAGAAAAAGGATTCATGTTGCCGACCCCACGTAGTGGGACAAAGGCTTGTTGTTGTTGTTGTTGTTGTTGTCTTCTTCTTCTTCTTCTTTAGATCGCTGCTTTTTGAATTTTCATTGCCATCCATCCAATATAGTAAAAGAAAGAAGAGGCTGCAAAGAATGTGTTGTAATTTGGGTGAATCGGTTTGTTCATGTGAATTCTAATCCAAGTTAATGTTATTTAGATTTTTGATTATTACAAAAGCTTATTGTTTGTCTAATTCATCTTCTAACATATATTTGAGTTTTTTTGTTGTGTATACTAAAGTATCTTTCAGGAAATTTACACTCAAGATTGTTGAAGACTTCAAGTTCACAAACTTCAAGTTCACCTGTCCACTGTAAATGAAGTCTGTAAAATTTTCTTTTTCTTGAGTCTAAGAGAGTGTGATTGTAAGTTGGATAACTATGCACACACACACATTGGGGAGTAAAAATCTTAATTTTTTTAAGACTGATCGTACAGTACGATTTGTAATCGTACGGGACGATCTGTAGAATATGTCCTCCAAACAGAACCCGTATCCAAAGAAAATTTTTCTAAGTCATGTTCGTACAGTACGATTACTTTTCGTACATGAGTTTTGCTGTACGAACAACTTAAAATTGGGTTCGTCCAAGACTTCGTACGGGACGAAATGTTCGTACGAAACTCTCTGTTCGATTCGTCCAAGCTTTCGTACCGGACGAATGTTCGTACGAAGCTCTCTGTTCGATTCGTCCAAGCTTTCGTACAAGACGAAATGATCGATATTTTGAACTATTCGTATGGTACGATATGAGATCGTACGGGACGATCGACACGGACTTAACTTAAAATTTTAGTTTTTAGATGGTTTTTTTCTGTCCCAAGTATAAAAATGACTCAAAACTGTTTGAAGGAAAGATCCTTCTGCGAAAATTCTTTTGGGAAGTGAGAGGAGAGTGATTGGGATAGTGTTTGGGAGTGAGTTTTGAAAGATCTTTCAAGAGAAAATTGTGAGGAGATTCATAAGGTTATCCAATTGAGAGGATTTCTTTTACTTGTTCTTCAAGCATCTTCCTAGTTTCCTTGGAGACTTTTGCAAGAGGATTATTCGAGAGGATTCCGGTTCTCTGCCGCACTTGGAGAGTGAAAAGGACGAAGGTTCTCTGCCGCACTTGGAGAGTGAAAAGGATGATGGTTCTCTGCCGCACTTGGAGGGTGAAAAGGATGACGATTCTCTGCCGCACCGTGGTTGGTGGAAGAGAGTTTGTAAAGGCTTCTCAACCTTGCTGTGGGGGCAAAAGGAGGGTCACTTGAGTTTAGTGCAATACCTAGAGAAGGAGTCTCTAGGGAGTGGATGTAGGTCATGTTTTGATCGAACCACTATAAATTCTGGTGTTCTCTGTTCACTGTTTATTTTCTGCATTTTTTATTTCTTGTTGCAGTTTATTTTCTTTATGGTTGAATTTCTGTGGTTGAAGAAAAAGCCAAAGTTTAATCTGTTTGTACGGTACGAAGGTATATCGTACTGTACGATTTGCTTTAAAAATTTTCCATAAGCGAAGTGTAATTTTTAAAAGTACCAATTCACCCCTCCTCTTGGTTAGCCTAGGGACGTGAGAAATAGGTCTAACAACCTATTCGCGCCTTTCAGAATGCACGTTAGGAATGATTAGATAATAGTTTTTTCTTCATTGGATTCTCACCATTTTCCTCTCCTATGGCACCGGAGCACAGAAATTTCTGGCCGCAACTTACGGAGATATTTTGATCGAACCACTATAAATTCTGGTGTTCTCTGTTCACTGTTTATTTTCTGCATTTTTTATTTCTTGTTGCAGTTTATTTTCTTTGTGGTTGAATTTCTACGGTTGAAGAAAAAGCCAAAGTTTAATCTGTTTGTACGGTACGAAGGTATATCGTACTGTATGATTTGCTTTAAAAATTTTCCATAAGCCAAGTGTATTTTTTAAAAGTACCAATTCACCCCCCTCTTGGTTAGCCTAGGGATGTGAGAAATAGGTTTAACAACCTATTTGCGCCTTTCAGAATGCACGTTAGGAATGATTAGATAATAGTTTTTTCTTCATTGGATTCTCACCATTTTCCTCTCCTGTGGCACCGGAGCACAGAAATTTCTGGCCGCAACTTACGGAGATGGATCCAATGACATCTAGGTGGAGGACGATTAATGGTGTACAAAGCTGGTCCATAGGGAAAATTATTAGGTGTGGAGATCGGGCGTAGCTCTTTGTCTGGACACGAATAAGAACTTGATATATGGATCTTATGGATTATTGTTGACCTCTACAACCATCCAGAATAAAATAATAAAAAAATATATAATATAGAAAATACTTGCACAATTGGCACCCCATCCCGATCGCCTGCCAAAATCCCGCTCATGTTCTGTAGCTCTGCAAACAGCGCCAAACTCGGTCTCATCATGCATGCGTACAGAAATCTACTCCATTCGCATCATTAAATACCTACTCAAACGAAGCATTTGGTTCCCCTCCTGTTCGCAAGACCCCCGCAGACTTCCTTCCCACGACCTGCTTATGACCTCCTCCTACGAATCCAAGCAGCTACAAGTCTCGAACTCCTCCTCCCACGATACCTCCACATGTGCCTCTTCCTCATATAGCCGAACCCCACTGCCTACTCTGACATCCAGCCGCTCCCTCAATTGAAAGCCCGATTTGACCTATCTTTACCCGCCGGATCCAATCCAACCTCCTCTCTAGCCGTCCGACTTCGCTCCTCCGACCTCTCTCCCTTACCTCCAGGCCGCTGAAGTCAGTCCCGACCCCTACCTTCCATCCAACTTCTTACTCCTCGACGCCAACTCCATAGAGACCTAGCCTATGCCGACCCTGCCTTATTTGCAAGCAACAATCCAGAGAGAGAGAGAGAGAAAAGGAGCTTTCCCTACCTATCCGGCCTCCTCTCCAGCCGCCCGACTCCGCTCCTCTGACATTCCCTCCCTGCCGAATCGGAAGTTACAGCATTTCACTGGAAAAGACAAAGGGAGATCTCTCACTATGAAGGTAACTTGCTCCCATCCGCGCACCTCTTCGGCCAATTCCTGTAACTCTACTAAGAGGGAGGAGGATGTAACTTGCTGTGAGATTAACAGTGCCCTAAATCTTATAATAATTAATATTAATTATACTTAATTATAGCTAAGCATACTTAATTATAATTATTTATTATTAATATAATTAGATGTGATTAGTTACGATTAATTGTAATTAATTATCATTAATAATAAATAATGATAATTATTTATTATTAATTATATTTAATTATAATTAATTAGTTATTTATTATTAATTATGTTTGATTATTTTTAATTATGATTAATTATAATTAATTATAATTAATTATTACTAATTATAATTAATAAATATAATTAATTATTAATTATAATTAATAATAATTAATTATGGTTAATTGTAATTAATAATTAAAAAAAGAAGTGAGCTTCTCTCTTATGCTTCAATCCATGTGCTAACTCCGCCGACATCGCGCAGGTATAAACCCCTAAACCTTAAAACTCCGAGAGCCCATTCTCGTACTTCGCGGTGCACCGGAAAATCGCCTATACACGTGTTTATTCGCGTGATGGGATGGGACCCTAGTGTGACGCCTACAACGAGGCGGATAATCACTTAAAGCTCCATTTCGGCATTCGTGGCATACCGGAAAATCGCGCATACACGTTTTTATTCTTGTGGTGAGATGGGAACCCGGTATGATGCCTACGATGAAATGTGGGTTACTTATAAGTACCCGAATATGGGGAAACAACTGTATTTTTTTCAAACAGGTACCCTCACCGATCCCATACACGCTTTTAGTACTGTGGTGGAAATGAAGACACGGCCATGGCATCTAAGGATACCTACCATACATGTTTTTAGTAGTGTGGTGGGATGGCCCAGTTTCCCAAATTTTCTACTAAACAGGGGGGGGGACGTCGAGAGGCTGCCGGATTTTATAGTGACAGGGTACTTGGACTTAAGCAAACGACGATAAAATTTACTTAAGTAAACTTAAACAAAATTTGAAATTAACCAATGACAATAAATTTAGCAGGGGACTCGTGGATTCGAATTCAAACGAACTAAATTGAGGACTTGAACACTCACTAGGACTTGAACTCAAAAGGACAGTAGGGGACTTTTTATTTGGACAGCAGGGAACTTATCAGAACTCAAATGACTAATCAAAATCTGAACCTAAATGATATGAACTCACTTTGAACTTGAGCATAATTAAGAGAAGTGATATATGATAAAATTGAAATTTGAATAAGTAATAACTTGTGACATTAAGTCTAAGTTGAAGATGGATCTAAACAAACTAAGAGATCAATCAAGAACTTCATCTTGAGTGATAACTCAAGGAACTTGAGTGAATCAAGTTCGGGATATCATGTGACATGCATAGAAATGAACACCAATAGAGGAGCGACAAAGAATTTGATTTGAAGAATGATAAAGATGTCGATAGAACTACCATTCCAATTTGAATGAAAAGTCTAATTAAGGAAAATTTGAATCGTTCCAATCTCATGCAAGCAATGATGTAATGATTTTTAGATGAATATAAAGAAAATTATGAGAATGGTCGAGATGCAAGCAACAACAAACAATTAAAAGCAATGACCTATGATGAATAGAATCCCTATGTCTCACTCATAAGAGCAAGTAATATGAACTTAATGAGTAAGGATAATTGCAATGGGGATATTTATAAAAGATATACAGATGAATGTAGCGATGTCTTTACTATCAACAATAATTCAACATAAAAGCAAATACATCAGACCTTGCAAGCAGTAATACATCTATCTTGTACGACATAAGACAAAAGTACAGTGAATATAACAACATTCTACGCTCGACATCAAAATACAAATAAAGGAGCTGTCATCGAATGCAACAACTTATCGACGAATTGCATAACAAGATTATGATGTATGCGATGCATCCTCTACAATCCAAGAAATATTAGAAGAGACTATATGAAGTGGGTGATGATCAACATGTTATGGGTGCTCCAAAACCCCTACAATCAATCACTATTCAATGGCCAGTAAATATATCGATCCCTTTGCAACAAGAAGCGAGCGACATGACAAATGCATGCTCCTACATATCGCTGTGGGAGATCTATCATTTACACCACATGCTATCTACAAGCAAATACCAGATGATTACGAGCTGCTACGGAAGACCCATTCCACACCCAACATATCCGTTGTAACTAGGAGGATTACATACACAATGAAAATGGCAACTTGCAAGCGAGTGCAGCAACTTGCCAACTGGTGCATGTAGAAGGACTATGACAAGTATAGGCTTTTTTACAAGTTATTGTAAATGACTCATTATACGTCCAGTGTATCCTATATGATCACAAATGCCTACGAGCTGCTGCAAACATAGGCAGAAATACAACAGATGTAAAGTCCTACGGGTCGCCAAAAAAGATCCTTCAAGTATTTTAAAAATGCCCCCGCACATGCACTATAATATGTATATACATAGGTACATAAAAAGGGGGGATAAGTATAATCACACACCTGCATGGGCCTCGACGAGCATGTTATTGGTACACACGTGATGTCCAGGGATACTGCACGGGTTGATAAGTAAATTCAAGTTTGAGACTGATCCTTCTAGGTGAGTATGTAGGAGTCGACATGGCTCAAACCATTAAATAAATATGCGATCATGAGGTCGACCGGGATATTTATTTTATACATTCATATTATGCCTTCAAGGCCTATAATCAAGAGAATTAACTTACAAAGGCATAAAGCCAACAAAACTTGATCCTCTGTCGATAGCTTGATAGAGTCGACAAGGTTCAATCCACAAATGGAAATGACCTCATACACCCCGATGATGGCAGTGTTAAATGCAAATATCAACCAGAGGGGCCCACACAGATCCTTTCAAATGCCATCCCAAACACCTAAAAATTTAAAATTCCAGAAAACCCTAATTCCAAAATATTTAAAATTGAAACCTAATCATCTAAACACTTAAAGCAAAATCCATCTACCCTCCACAACAGTCTGCCGAGGTGAACAAGTTGAAAATAACCTCAGCTCATAAAGAGTTAATATTTGGTCAAGAATATCACTAGGATTCATTCTCAAATAGTCTCCTGCCAGTAAGGACGTGGTACGTGTCCTCTAACCAACAGTTTCATTGCCAAATGGCACTATAGGATAAATGGTTATGCCCTGGGGCCCTCTGAACCGAGTGGTTTTGCCGCCAAATGGCACCACAAGATAGCGGTTATGGCCAGAGCCAATATGTTCCTTATTGGCATCAAATCCTTGAGATATGAATTAATAGGATATGATCGATGGGGCATAAAGCCCTCTGTTAACTAAGCTAGATTCAAATTTTTCCCCTTGGATAAACATCCATGCTAGGTCTACAAGGTACCCTTAGACGAAGTAACCCATGGCTGCCGACAAGGATCCTTCTGTCAGGTTGGGTCGACTACCTCCTCTGACTAAGTAGACCAGGAACAATAATAGCTCAGGACGATAGAACCATGGGATCTTGATCGGGTCCATCATCCATTCCCCCACCATCCACTTTAAGTACAAGATGGTGAAATTTCAAATTTTAAATATCCCAAACCCATGCTGCTACTATATGCCAGATGCACGTATCTATATATATCTGATTGATGACTAGCCTTAATAAAAATTGTTATGATTTGTGTAAATCCGTTCATTCAAGAAAATTCTGATACAAATTATTTTTAATGATTACAAAAGCTTGTTATTTATTTTATTTTTCTCCTAACATATATTAGAGTTTTCTTTTTTTGTGCACTAACATATTTTTTAGGATATTCACACTTCAGATTGTTGAAGACTTCAAAATCATTTGTTAATATTTACTGAGAGTGAAGTCTACATTTCTTATTTTTCTTGAGTCTGAGAAAGTGTGATTGTAAGTTGGATAACTGTGCATACACACATAATGGGAGAGTAAAAACTTAAATTTTAAAACTGATTGTACACTATGATAGTATATCGTACAGGACGATCTGTATTACATGTCCTCCACAACTAACCTATCTGGCTTGAAAAATTTTCTAAGTTCAGTTCATATAGTACGAAATATGGTTCATACAGAAGGTTTTGTGGTACGAACAGCTCCATTTTTGGTTCGTACTGGTTCGTACGGGACGAATCGTTCAGTTTTTGAACTATTCGTACAATATGAAATATAATTCATACAGAAGATTTTGTGGTACGAACGACTCTATTTTTGGTTCGTACTGGTTCGTACGGGACAAATCGTTCAGTTTTTGAACTATTCGTATAGTATGAAATATAATTCGTACAGAAGATTTTTTGGTACGAACAGCTCTATTTTTTGTTTGCACTGGTTTGTACGGGATGAATCGTTCATTTTTGAATTATTCGTACAGTATGAAATATAATTCATACGGAAGATTTTATGATATGAACGGCTCTATTTTAGGTTCGTATGGGATCATACGAGATGAATCGTTCAATGATTTGAACTATTCATACAGTACGAAGATCGATTGTACAGGATGATCGGGATGCGTGAAACTTGAAAAATTCAGTTTATGGATGATTTTTCTTGTTCTTAGTATTTAAGGACCTTTAAACTGACTTGAATGAAGATGCTTCTACGAATTTCTTCTTGAGAGTGGAAAGGAGAGTGATAAGGGAGAGTGTTTGGGTATGAGTTGTGTGAGATCCTTGGAGTGAAAATTTTGAGGGGATTCACATGGTTATCCAAGAGTGAGGATTTCATTGTTTGTACATCAAGTCACTTCCCTATCTTCTTGAAGACTCTTGAGAGAAGATCTTTGAAGAAGGTCCGGTTCTCTGCCGTCACCAAGAGGGTGAAAAAGGATGCTTGATTCTCTACCGTCACTACGAGGGTGAAAAAGGATGCTTGGTTCTTTGCCATCACCAGAAAGGTGTAAAAGGATGCTTGGTTCTCTTCCATCACTTGGAGAGTAAAAAAGGATGATGGTTCTCTGCCACACCGGGTTCGTGGAAAAGAGTTTGTAAAGGCTTCTCCGCCTTGCTGTGGGGGCAAAAGGAGAGTCACTTGAGTTTAGTACAATACCTAGAGAAGGAGTCTATAGGGAGTGGATGTAGGTCGTGTTTGACCGAACTACTATAAATTTTGGTGTTTTTTGTTCTTAGTTTTTACTTTCCGCTCTGTTATTTTTATGCATTTTACTTTTCTGTGGTTAAATTTCTTTGATTGAAGAAAGCATTGTAAAACACTATGTTCGTACTGTACGAAGGTAAATCGTACGGTACAATTTGCATTAGAATTTTTATTAAAAGTTTTTCCAAAATTATAAGAGAAATTTTTAAAAGGACTAATTCACCCCCCTCTTGGTTAGCTTAGGGACGTAAGCAATAGGTCTAACAACCTATTCGATCTTTCAAGTGGTATCAGAGCCTATTTTAAAAATTATTGTTTAAACTATTTTTTGAAATTTGATCATGGCTAATTTTGAAAACCGAAACACTTTAGAAGGTTACTTGATCACTAGACCACCTTTGTTTGACAATTTCCCATTTAATTTTTGGAAAACTCGCATGTCTACATTTCTACAATCTCTTGATTATCGCATGTGGATGTTAGTACAAGAAGGTTATACTAAACCCTTTGTCGAATGGACTGTAGAAGAACGTGAGCTAGCTCAATTAAATGCAAAGTGTTTGAATAGCTTCTTTTGTGCTTTAAAATCAGAAGACTACATGCGTGTTTTTACTTATAAATCAGGAAAAAAATTTGGGATAGGCTTTGCATTACTTATGAAGGTTCAAATGAAGTGAAGCAAACTAAGTTGAACATTCTTTTGCACGACTATGAACTATTTCACATGAAATCGAATGAATCAATCTCAGACATGTATACATATTTTACAGATATCGTCACTTCATTGCATGCCTTAGGTAAGGAATTAACGAATGCAGAAAAAGTAAATAAGATACTTCGTTGCTTACTTACTACTTATAATGTAAAGATTACTGCTATAATGGAATCAAAAGATTTAAATGTCTATTCTATTGATAATCTTCTTGGATCACTAATTGCTTACGAGCAATCTGTGACTCAAAGATAGATTAATGCAGGAGACAAGCGGAAGGAGAAGAACATAGCTTTGAAGGTGGATGATTCAAATAGTAATCAGTCACTACCTGAGGATGAAGAGGACATTGCCTTGATAACAAGGCAATTTAGGAGTTTCCTAAAGAGGGAGCAGAGAAGATGCCAATAATGGAACAAGGGTAAGTTCCATAAAAATATAAAGGCTTCTAATGATGTTATTTTCTATGAATGCAGGAAGCCAGGTCATATAAAGACTGATTGCCCCAATCTCAAGGGATATCTTAGTAAGGATAAGGCCGAGGAGAAACCAAAGGAAAGAAGGGGTAAAAAGAAACTTCAACGAGCATTTTCGGCGGACTCAGCTTCAGATTCCTCAGAAACTGCACCAGAAGAGGAAGTCACAAATTTGTGCTTGATGGCTGACAATCTTGATCAATCAGATCAAGAAGAGGATCGCTCTCACACAAGATCTCGTGAAAGTATTTGGTACCTGGACAATGGCTGCTCTAAGCATATGATTGGAGATGTAAAATAATTTATAACGCTGGAAGCCAGGAATGGAGGCAAGGTTACACTTGGAGATAATGCTACCAAGTGAGTGGTAGGTATAAGTATTATTCGAAACTCAAAGAACTTTGTGATTAAAAATATTCTGTTAGTTGATGGTTTAAAACACAATCTGTTGAGCATAAATAAATCGTATGACAAAGGTTATCATATCAAAATTTTGCCTACTAGTTGTGTTATCAGTTAGAATAGACTTGTTGTATTAAATGGTGATAGAATAAATAATGTTTATATGCTAAATTTGAATGCTGTAAAACCTTCTACTACTTTGTGTTTGAAAACTGTATTAGATGAATCTTGGTTATGGCTTAGAAGGCTTTGTCACTCTAACATGAGAAATCTTAGGAAAATCACCCAAAAAGAGTTAATCCGAGGTGTACCCAAACTTGACTTTACAAAAGACCACTTGTGTGATGCATGTCAATTAGAAAAATAAGTTAGATTCTCTTTTAATTCAATCAAGGAGGTTAGAACTAGTAAGTCCTTAGAAATCCTACACATGGATCTATTTGGACCTGTTAGTACCTTAAGTCTAGGAGGAAAGAGTTTTGGGTATATAATTGTGGATGATTATTCAAGTTCACATGTATTAGATTTTTGTATCATAAAAGTGAATCATTCAAGGAGTTTAGAGATTTTGCTCCTTGGATTCAGAGAAAACTAGGTCTAAAAATTATAAAAATCCAAAGTGATCATGGGGGGGGGGGGGGAATTTGAAAATGAGTTGTTTGATGATTTTTAGAAATCTCATGGGATAGACCATAACTTCTCAGCCTCTAGGACACCTCAACAGAATGGAGTAGTTGAGAGAAAGAACAGAACATTGGTTGAAACTGCTAGAGCCATGTTGGTAGAATATTCACTTCCAAGATACTTTTGGGCTAAAGCAGTTAGCACCGTATGTTATGTGTTGAATAGGGTGAACATTAGATCAAAATTAAACAAGACACCCTATGAACTTCTTAAAGATAGGATTCCTAACCTCTCACACCTACATGTTTTTGGATGTAAGGTGTTCATACACAACAATGGAAAAACTATCTTAGGAAAATTTGATCCAAAATCTGATGAATGAATTTTTCTAGGATATTCAAGTGTTGGGAAATCCTATAGAGTTTTTAATAGAAGGACTTTGGTAGTTAAGGAGACCACTCATGTTATTTTTGATAAATCTGATAATAGTGGGGGGTCTAGGTTGGAGGAAGATGAAATTGTTGAAACAACTCAATGACTTGAAAATGTAAAAGTGGAAGAAAGGGTTGAAATTCAAGAAGAGAATACACTGCCTAGAGAATTGAATTATCCCAAGAGTCATCCTAAAGAGTTGATTTTAGGAGACCCAAGGGAAGGAGTTAAGACTAGGCATGGTATGAGGAAAGAAGTAAATCATTCAGCATTTATTTCAATGATTGAACATACCAATATTGATCAAGCACTTATGGATGAATTTTGGATTTTGGCCATGCAAGAAGAATTGAATCAATTTAAAAGAAAATAATATTTGGGAGTTAATTGAAAGGCAAAAAGATCAAAGTGTAGTTGGGACTAAGTGGGTGTTCAAAAAGAAAATGAATGATTCAGGAGTTGTGATAAGGAATAAGGCTAGATTGGTAGCTAAAGGGTGTAATCAAATAGAAGGAATTGATTTTGAGGAGACATTTGCCCCTGTAGCAAGACTTGAAGCAATTAGAGTGTTGTTAGCCTTTGCCGGTTTTAAAGATTTCAAATTATATCAAATGGATGTTAAAAGTGCCTTTTTAAATGGGGTGAAAGAAGAGGATGTTTATGTTGAGCAACCTCCAGGTTTTGAAAATTCTAAATTCTCAAATCATATTTTTAAATTGAAAAATGTATTATATGGACTAAAATAGGCACCTCGAGCGTGGTATGAGAGGTTAAGCGCTTTCTTATTAAAAGGATCATTTGTCAAAGGAAGTGTTGACACCACACTATTTTTGAAAAGAGTTAGAAATGAAATACTCATTATTCAAATATATGTTGATGACATTATTTTTGGATCAACTGATAAAAATTTATGTGATGAATTTTCAAAAATAATGAGTAGTGAATTTGAGATGAGTTTAATGGGTGATTCGAGTTATTTTCTTGGTTTTAGCATAAAGAAAAATGAGGAAGGAACTTTTCTTTGTCAATCTAAGTATGTTAGTGACATCCTCAAGAAGTATGAAATGAATAATGCTAAATCTATAACTACACCCATGAGTTTCTCAGTACTATTAGATAAGGATCCTAAGGGAAAATCTGTTGATCAAAAGAAGTTTAGAGGAATAATTGGATCTTTGCTTTACTTGACTGCTAGCAGACCTGACATCATATTTAGTGCTTACTTATGTGCTAGATTTCAAGCTAATCCAAAGGAATCACATTTGACAGCAGTGAAAAAAATTTTAAGATATCTTCTGGGAACTCAAAATTTAGGAATTTGGTATCCTAAGAACAGTTCTTCTTTTGAAATTATTAGATACTCAGATTCTGATTTTGCAGGCTACAGGGTAGATCGGAAGAGTACCTCTGGGACTTATCAATTTATTGGAAATTCAATAGTATCTTGGTCCAGTAGGAAATAAAATTCAGTAGCACTTTCTAAAGCTGAAACAGAATATATTGCCTTAGGGAGTTGTGTTACTCAGGTGCTTTGGTTGAAACAGTAAATGGTTGACTTAGGATTTTCTATTGATAGCATTCCAATCTTTTGTCATAACACTAGTGCTATTTGCATTTCAAAAAATCCTATTCAACATTGAAGAACAAAGCACATTGATATAAGGCATCATTTCATACGAGATCATATAGCGAAAGGGAAAATTGAACTACACCATGTCGCTACTAAAGATCAACTTGCAGATATTTTCACAAAACCCTTAGCTTTTGACACTTTTTAGCATTTTAAGGATAAGGCTATGTATAATTGATCTTAATGCATGATTGAAAATTCTGCAAATTTTGTTTTGTTAGTGTTCATTAGTTTGTTTCTAGTCTATTATATTTTTGTGATTTCCTTATATGTTTTTTCTTTAAAATTTTTAAAATTAAAAAAAAAATTATCTTATCTTATTTTGTGTTGGTCTTTTATTGGGTTCTAGAAATCTGTAGAGATGGAGTGACGAATTCGTACTGTATGATGATGTCATCGTACTGTACGATTGTAAGAGTTTTCGTCTGTATGAATGGGGAGGATTCACGGTTAGTGACAGTTATTAGTGTTGATCGTCCCGGGCAAATATGTTTTCGTTTGTACGATCCATGTGTAAATTTGGATAAGGACGAACCTAACCGTCGCCTGAACGATCCTTTAATATTCTGATCATCCCGGACGAACACATCATCGTCTGTACGATCGGGAAGTCAAAAAGCCTGTACGAAAGGACGCCTCGGGACGAGCAGTTTATGAAAAACCGTTTTATTTTGACTTCTTTCGTTCATCTCGGATGAAATTTGATTCATCCCAGATGAAATTAATTTCGTCTTGTACGAAATGGGTTCATACAGTACGATTGAATTGATTTTTTATATAAAGGAGGGTCGTTTTCTCTCATTTCACATTCACTTCAAACCTTTCAGAGCTCAATATAGAAATGTCAGGAAGTGGTAAGAAAGTGCGTCAATCAGAGGGACATCTTCAGGAGGGACTGGGATGATAATTTTTTAAGTGGACAAAATGAAGAGGCATACTATAGGTATGCTGCATCAAAAATCACCCCTTCCCGCATTCTATTGCAGGGAAACCACCATTTTATAGTAATGCCTCTATTCGATGCTACCCAATTTTCTTTCCTTCTCACACTGATTTACTCATATAATAAAGACCTTTTTCACGTATTTCTAGCCAACATGACTTTTAGTCAGGATCATATTAGAGTCTCCTCCTATATCCTGAAATAAAGGGTAGAAATTATGAAGGAGGATCTAGGAGCATATTTTCATCTAAGAACTTTGGGGATAAGGGTACATACTTTAACTTCTCAATCTGACTATGACTGGTCTGAAGTCAATCAGGTCATTAGAGGTGTAAGCCAACCAACTCATGTACCTAGAGTCGACACCTTGAACCAAAATGCCTAACTAATTCAACATGTTCTTAGGACTTCCATCATTCCTAAAGCTGGAGATAGAGTAAACATGACCCCTCTTCTCTCTTCTGTCACTTACCTAATTATGTCTAGTCAACCTATCGATGAAGCCCAACTGATTTTGGACTACATCTTTTACCTTACTGATATTGGCCATCCCAGTGTGAAGACGCAGAAGAATATTGCTCTTGGTCATATTATCTGTTATATCCTTGAAAAGAAATATAACCTAATACATCCTAACAGATCTTCTGAACTCCCACTCTATTTCACTGATGCCTCTTTTCGAGCACTTTTTGGGAGGCATAAACATGTAATCAGTTCTGATGATGAATCTACACCTGCTCCTACACCTGCACCTGGACCTAACCAAGATTTCTACCAACATATGGTCCAGCGATTTGATAGACTTGATCAAAGATTTGATCATATGGAGGCGCACCTGAAGCAGCAGGATGATCAATATAAAGAAGATAGGGGGTGGATAAGGGACCAATTCGAGTCTGTTAATATGAATATTACAGTACTTAATAATTACTTTGCTCTATTCAGCACTCCACCACCTCCTCCTGATAAGGGTCCATCAGATTACTAGCATGATGTGTGTTGGCTTGGCTTGGCTTTGGATGTGATTGTTTTTTGTTGTTCTTCTGAGTTGTTGGCCTGTTAGTTGTTTGTGCTTGTGGTTGTTTGTATTTTCTTTGATTATCGTATGGGAAGTAGCAAGTGAAATCTTATGTGATTGTGGGTATAATATGAAAGCTTGCTATGATTAGATATTTTAATTGATATCATGAATGAAAAAAGTTCAATGTTTATGTGCACATTATTCTGTGATAATGAGTATGACTGGAATTTACTAATTCTAAAATACTCAATTATAGTTGATTAAATTTCTAAAATGTTAATTGAGTTTATATTACAATAGAAAATTCTGTGCATAACTTTAAATTATCAAAATATTTAGATTTCATTATAATTTGGTGTAGATTAGAAGATCTTACTTTATCTTATTTTAGACATATATTACTTAGCCAAAAATTTTGTATATTTGATGTCTTAATATTACTCTCATATTCTATATCAAAGTGTTGATTATTGTAGTTGTGACCCAGAGATAGTATGGTTGGAAAGAATCCTTTAAAAAAAAAAACAAGCAAAGTTTGAAAAGATGCACAAAATATGCCCTACTTGAAAAGATGCGCAATGTCGCCAAATCTAGAAAAAGACACAAAGTGTGCCATACAATAAAAGATGCGCAATGTCGTCAAACCTAGAAAGAGGCACAAAATTAGCCCACACTTTGAAAAGATGTGCAATGTCGCCAATTGTTCTTTCATTTAGCATTTTCTCCAAGTTCACTAATCAATGATTGTTACTTTTGACTTAGAAATTTGGTAATATTATTTCATCTTTTGTGTAAAAGTTGAGGCTACTAATCTGTCTAATACATTACTACTTTAGATCTATTTTTCTTCTCCTTATTATAATATGCAATCTAGACCTTTTTGAGTATTTACTTTTTGCATTTGATTTGAATATTGTAGTTAAACTTCATTTAACATTATTCCACTTCTCAACTAATTTGAGTGTCGCTTTTTGTTGTTGTCAATAGGGGGAGAGTTTTATTGTTTGACTTTGTTTGATTGATTTTGTTTGACTTATTGCATTTAATTTAATTTTATTTTTTTTAGGTTCTTGTGTATGTGTTTGTGTTGTATGTGCTTGTGTGTAGTGCTTGTGTTGCATGTCTTGTATATTTTTTTTTCATTCCCTTGGCTTATTCAGTGCGTTAGATCATCTACCTCCTTTTATCCCTTGTTTAGGATAGGTCATTCCTTTAAGGGGAGCATAGGAGATCATTTACTTAGGGGGAGTGTATATTTAGTGAAAGTTTAGGAGACATGTAAATTAAATGGTTAAATCAAATAAATAAATGTTTTGCCATCATCAAAAAGGGGGAGATTGTTATGATTTGTGTAAATCCGTTCGTTCAAGAAAATTCTGATACAAATAATTTTTGATGATTATAAAAGCTTGTTATTTGTTTTATTTTTCTCCTAACATATGTTAGAGTTTTCTTTTTTATGCACTAACATGTTTTTCAGGATATTCACACTTTAGATTGTTGAAGACTTCAAAGTCATTTGTTAATGTTTACTGAGAGTGAATTCTGCATTTCTTATTTTTCTTGAGTCTGAGGAAGTGTGATTGTAAGTTGGATAACTGTGCATACACACACAATGGGGGAGTAAAAACTTAAATTTTAAAACTGATCATACAGTACGATAGTGTATCATACGGGACGATCTGTATTACATGTCCTCCATAACGAACCTATCTAGCTTAAAAATTTTTCTAAGTTCAGTTCGTATAGTATGAAATATGGTTCGTACAGAAGGTTTTGTGGTACGAACGGCTCTATTTTTGGTTCATACTGGTTCGTACGGGACGAATCGTTCAATTTTTGAACTATTCGTACAGTACGAAATATAATTCATACAGAAGATTTTGTGGTACGAACGGCTCTATTTTTGGTTCGTATTGGTTCGTATGGGATGAATCGTTCAATTTTTGAACTTTTCATACAGTACGGAATATAATTCGTACAGAAGATTTTGTGGTATGAACGGATCTATTTTTTATTTGTACTGGTTCGTACGAGACGAATCGTTCATTTTTGAACTATTCGTACAGTACGAAATATAATTCATACAGAAGATTTTGTGGTACGAATGGCTCTGTTTTAGGTTCATATGGGATTGTACGAGACGAATCGTTCAATGATTTGAACTATTCGTACAGTATGAAGATCAATCGTATGGGGCGATCGGGACGCGTGAAACTTGAAAAATTCAGTTTTTGGACGGTTTTTCTTGTCCTTAGTATTTAAGGACTTTTAAACTGACTTGAATGAAGATGCTTCTATGAATTTCTTCTTGAGAGTGGAAAGGAGAGTGATAAGGGAGAGTGTTTGGGTGTGAGTTGTGTGAGATCCTTGGAGTGAAATTTTTAAGGGGATTCACAAGGTTATCCAAGAGTGAGGATTTCATTATTTGTACTTCAAGTCACTTCCATATCTTCTTGAAGACTCTTAAGAGAAGATCTTTGAAGAAGGTCCGGTTCTCTGCCATCACCAGGAGGGTGAAAAAGGATGCTTGGTTCTTTGCCGTCACCAGGAGGGTGAAAAAGGATGCTTGGTTCTCTGCCATCACCTAGAAGGTGTAAAAGGACGCTTGGTTCTCTGCCATCACTTGGAGAGTGAAAAAGGTCGACAGTTCTCTGACTCACCGGGTTGGTGGAAGAGAGTTTGTAAAGGCTTCTCCGCCTTGTTGTGGGGGCAAAAGGAGAGTCACTTGAGTTTAGTGCAATACCTAGAGAAGGAGTCTCTAGGGAGTGGATGTAGGTCGTGTTTGACCGAACCACTATAAATTCTGGTATTTTCTGTTCTTACTTTTTACTTTTCTGCACTGTTACTTTTATGCATTTTACTTTTTTGTGGTTGAATTTCTGTGATTGAAGAAAGCATTGTAAAATACTCTGTTCGTACTGTACGAAGGTAAATCGTACAATACAATTTGCATTAGAATTTTTATTAAAAGTTTTTTCAAAATTCCAAGAGAAATTTTTAGAAGGACCAATTCACCCCCTCTTGGTTAGCCTAGGGACATAAGTAATAGGTCTAACAACCTATTCAGAATTTCAGAAAGTTCTCTCTCGTGATTGGGAGGGGTAATTAACTATAGGGACTTGCACCTATAGGAAACCAGAACTCAGATTATAAAGTCCTCGTAAAATAAGGGCAAAATCTAGGGGTAGTATCTTATCTATAAACTCATCTGCCTTTCAAAATTTACCCCGAAAGTTAATTCCGTTAAAACTCCCCCAAGAAAAGCAACGGGGGAGGCCGGGCCCAAATTTTCAGAGCCCACAATTATAAGATAAATTTTATAATTAAATTAATTTATATCAGTCCTCCCGACCCAACTCAGGTCACTATTTTTTCATCTAAATGTAGTGTTAGCGCTATTTTTAAAAATCCGCCAAAGATCCCTAAACCTAATATTTATTGGCCTTTTGATATTTATATCTACTGCTTAGAAAGAAAAAATGAGGAAGAAAATTACCGAATGGAGATGGAATGCTCAACGAAGGGAGAGGGGAAAGGGATGCAAGCAAACGTTGATGAATTGGAAGTTAACTTAGCTAGAACTTTCGCAGGTTTCAACTTATCAGTAAGTTTCATTTCAATCTCATCCCAAGTTATATTAAGACTGTACTTTTTAAAAGTTGTAAACAAAGCTATGTAGCAAAAGGACATCAATGTAGAGGATCTTACAAGTGCGTAAAAAAAGTAAATAAGCTCTTCTCATATCCTGCTCTGCTCTTTTATAATGTTTAGCTACCATTTATCTTTTAGTTAAATTAAGATGAACATCATTATTTTAGGTATGATTAATCTGAGGCACTTTAGTTATGCTATAAGTGTGCTTTACTGCCTTTAAGTGCACTATAACTGTGCTTTTACTATGCTTTAAGTGCGCTTTTGTTATGATTTAAGTGTGCTTTTGTTGCGCTTTAAGTACGCTTTTTTCTAATTTTATAATCTTTTCTTCTTATTTCAGGTTGTGTATAAAGATGAAATAGAAGCATATGAATGTTACTATACTTATGCCCATAATACTGGCTTTAGTGTCCGAAAGGATCATCACAATTACTGGCCAAATTCTAGAAAGATAAAATCCAAGGACTTTGTTTGTTCAAAAGTTGGTTTCAAGAAAAGAATTGATCTAAATTTCAAAAATAAATTTAGTAAACTAGAGGTTAGAATTGGTTGTCCATCTATGGTGAGGTTTGTAGTTAATGAAGGTGGTTACTGGTACATGAAAAGATTTATTGAATCCCACAACCATGAATTAGCTAGGCCAACCGACCGACACCTTTTGAGATCATATAGGAATATTGATGTTGAAAAAGCTTCTTTTCTAAAATCAATGATAGATGTAGGGATTATAACTGTTGATGCATACGCCTACCTTGTAGAGGAAGTTGGAGAATTGGATAATCTTGGATTCTTGAAGAGGGATGCCTACAATTATATTCAAAAGGAGAAAAGAGCAAAGATTGAATTTGGGGACACTAATTCTTTGATTCAATTATTTAAAGATCGTCAAGTTGATGATAACATATTCGCATGGGATGTTCAAATTAATAAGCATGATAGATTATTAAATTTTTTCTAGGTTGATGGGATAGGCATGATAGATTATGATTATTTTGGAGATGTGTTGATTTTCAATACTAGCTACAGGCTCAATAAGTATAATTTAGTATGTACACCATTTGTCAGTGTTAATAATCATTGATAGAATATTTTATTAGGGGTTATTTTTTTGTCAGATGAAACAATTAAATATTTTACATGATTGCTTAAAATATTTGTATGAATAATGGGTGATAAACATCTAGCGATAATCTTCACTAAGCAGGACCAGGCTATGGCTAGGGCTATAGAAGTTATATTACCTCACACTCATTATAGACTATATTAATGGCGCATCTCTAAAAGGTTCCATCAAAAGTACATATCTTCAATAACAATAATAAAGTCAGATGACTCTTCTATAAGTATTTGAGCAAGTGTGATTCTAAGAAAATGTTTGAGGAGACATGGGCTGAAATGATCAAGGAAGGGAACCTTCATAACCATGAATGGTTAGAGGATATTTATAAGATAAGGAGTAAGTGGTTAACAGCTTTCAATAAGGATTATTTTAACATGGGCATTTTATCCACGCAGCATAACGAGTATACGAATAATATGCGTCAGGGCATTTTGAAGCCAACAAGTTCATTAACTGATTATTTTCTTGGGTTAGAAATGGTACTTATGACTTGGCATCGAAATGAGCGAGATGAGGAGTATAAATGCAGTCAGTCTGAAATTGTTTTTATGATAAAGAGTAGCTCAATATTAAAGCAAGCTGCTTAATTTTACTCAAGAAAACTATATTCATTTTTTGAGAAAAAATTTTTACAAGGTGTAGGAGGAATGAGTATATATTACGTCTCTACTGACTCTTCAAAGTTTCTAGTCAACTGCATAGAGAGTAAGGACCAACATCATACTTGGGTTATTGAGTTTGATGCAACAGAAGGCAATATTCAATACAGCTGTATGAAGTATGATACGATGGGGTTGTTGTGTTCTCACTGTATGAGGGTTTTGAGATAGTTGGATATTGCTAAAATCCTTGAGAATTACCTACTACTGTGATGGTCAGCAAGGGCTCGAAAATATATTTATTCAGGTCACTTGGGTAATAGTATAAGAAATAATAAATTTGAAGGTGGTAGGGGATTTATATTCAGAAATCAAGTGAGCAAATTTATATATGAAATTAGCACACAAGCGCAAGAAAATGAGAAGGCTGAGCAGTACATGTTGGTCGCAATGAAAGATATTACTGAAAATAATGATTAATTATTGATGGCAAGAAAAAAACTATAAGTATATTGCAAGATCCGAGGGTGGCAGTGCAAACTTGAAAGATCCTGTAGTGAACTGGCCAGATCCTGCTCCTGTAGTAACCTGCACAAGACATGAAGCATTATCAGCATAATTATGAAATCAAAACTGAAAAGAAAGGAAAGAGACTGTACCTGAGCTGAAAGCAACTGCGAAAAATTTGAAGCAGTAAAAGACCTGCAAACTGGTGAACCTGCAAAGCTCGAGAAAATCTTGAATGAAACCTGTAATTATAGAGTACAAATGTCAAATTCATATATGATTGCAATATTGATAAATGTTGAGTTTATATAAAAATGCTTAGAACTAAAGTGACAATGATGCCAAAAGAAGAACGAAAAGTGGCAGTGTTATATACTAGCGTTAATCTACGAAGTAATACCCTAGGGATCTGAGTATAAAGTACTCTATCACTATCCCATGGATCCCTACTTGATAAGAGCCAACATGTCAATCTTATTGATGATTACGAAGGCATCTAAGAAGCTATAAAGATACAGAGATAGACTCTTGGAGATCTACAAAATAAAAATCTTAGCGTGACATCCAAGCAAGCCTTTGGAGATCCACAAAATAAAAACTCTTGTGTGACATCCATAGCAAATATCTGGAGATCAACAAAGTCAATTAGCATACAACAAACGTGATTCGCTTAAGACACGAACCACATTTATTGGGGGACATTTGTTGACCTCCATGTTATATCCAAAAAAAAAGTGACTCAAAATCATACCTTGTCCGTTGGATCCTTGTTTCATGCGCAAATCTTGCTGAGTGTGGCGCCGAAGCGATCAAATCCTATAAATCCTTTAAAAAACCTCGAAACCCCGCCTCTGCCTTCGCTAATAAAAGGCCAGCCAAGTCCCTTCCACTTCACAAAAAAAAAACTCACGAGTTCCACAGAACCCCGAAACATCCTCTGCCGACCCAAATTGAGCCGAAGCCTTCGAATCCCTGCTCATGTTCGCAAACCACAAGCATCCCGCCAAACTCCACTGCGATCAATCTTCCATAAACCCGATCGATCTCCTTCCTCCATCTCCCACAAGTCTTTAGCCATCAATCTCCTGTCCAACCTCGACCCCTTGGTTTCTCCGGCCCCGAGAGAGAAGGGGGGAGAGAGAGAGAGAGAAAGATCTACCTAACTGAAGCCTTCCCCATCCGACGCCTGCACTCAACCCATAACCCAGTCGAACTCATCCCGCAGCCGCAACCCCCTCACCTTGCCCGATCCCTTCATTCCACAAAGAAATAGAGAGAGAGAGGGAGAGTGAGTGAGTGAGAAGCTCCATACCTAAGCCATCCAATCCTCCATCTGTTTCCACGACCGAATCCCTACCCGATACCTCAAGCCCGCCTCCTCATATGCTTCAGCCAAAATATCCTATTGCTCTACCCGACTACACCCTATTTCATTTTTATTTCTTTTTAGCATTAACTATCATTAATTATTATTATAATTACAGATAGTTATAATAAGTATATTATTATAATTGTTAGTAATTATAATTATTATTAATTATGATGATTGTATAATTATAATTTTTTATAATTATAATTAATCATAATAATTATGTTATTAGAGTTATTATTAATGATAATAAGTATATTACATAATTATTGATAATTATTTTTATTATTAATTATAATTAAATATGATAATTATAATTAATTATTTTTAAATTACTATTAATTATTATTAATTTTAAATAATTATAATTAATTAGTTTTAAAAAAGGAAATTTTTGCAAAAAAAATCTGAAAAACTCGTTTCGACGCTTGCAACGCGACGAACAACCACCCATACACGTTTTTCTCTAGCGTGGTGGGAGGAAATTCGCTGCGATGTTAGCGACGAGGCGGGCAATCTTCTCAAAACCTATTTTCAGTGTTTGCGGCACACCGAGGGACCCCCTATGCACGCTTTTTTCTAGCATAGTGGGAGGAAACTCGGTGAGACGCTTATAATGAGGCAGGCGAGCCTCGTACGTTCTTTTCTTAGCACGACGGGGCAAAAATATAAGTACCCATATGCGGCTCTGTACCTGCGCGGAAAGCAAACCGTGTTCTTTTAAAATAGGTACTGAAGACCCATGCACGCTTTTCTCTGGCGTGGTGGGATTGAAGATTTTACGGTTGCGATGTCCAAGGACACCTACCGTGCACGCTTTTCTTTGGTGTGGCGGGAGGCCCAGTTTTCTGTAGTTTCCCCTAAACGAGGGAGATGCCGGGAGGTTGCCGAAATTTTGGGTGAACTTGAGACCATACTTAGACTTGACTTGAACTATTTGAACATAAGCAAAAGAACTTGCAAGGACTTGTGAACCTCTGAACAAAATTTGAACTTGATTCAAAACACCAACAAAGAACTTGCAAATTTGACTACAGGGGACTCGAACGAATACAGAAGACTTTGATTTGAACTTGAAAGAACAATAACTCGAGATAACTCGGGACAAATACAAGGAATTTGAACAACCTGAACTTAATTAAACTACAAGAGGTTTGAATTTCCAAAGTCCTAAGAAGACTTTGAACAAGAATTTGAACTTGTACTCTGAACTCAAACTGGACTCAAACCTGAGCAAACTACAAAGGATATGGACTTGACATCGAACACTCAACAAAAAATTAAACTCAAGCAAGAATTTGAACATGTATCGAATTTGACATGAACTTCTACTCAAACTCAGTCCAGAACTTGAGCTCAAGATGGAACCTATTTTGAACTTGCTTATGAGTTGAGTAGTATGGAACTTATTACATACAAAGAACAATATGTTGAAGCAGAACTCAAACATTGAATGAACAACTTTCAATGCTTGAAATGAAACTCGTAATTTGGCAAGATGAAAAGTTAACCATGCAAACAAGGATCAAGGGGAGAATGCAATGATGTGCTTGTAACTGACAATACAAGACTTTTAATGGAATATTGAGAGGTGATCACATCAATTAGAATGTAAATTTCAATCAGTAAATGATATCAAGTCCATCATACATACTACAAGCCACCTTTTGAAGGCAAAGAGTTTGCAAATACAATTTTCCTACAAGCAGGATAAGGAGATTGCAAAGGAAATGGCTCATTTGCTATCGATGCAATTACAATTATTCCCGATGATATCTACAAGCGGGAACTAATAGTCAGTGGATAGAAATGAGCCTCTACGAACCATTGCAAGAGATTTTTCATGTATAAAATACCCCACCTGTAAGTAGAAAGGGAAATTTGTGATGTAGATGCCAAAGTCCCCCAAAGCCAGGGGCGATAGATTTCTTATGAAAGTGTTAATGCCATTATACAAAAATAAACAACGAGCATTTGTGAACCATGAGGAATCCTTGATACATGTTCGATGAACTATCCACAAGCAAATGCAAAGTGTTTATATCAAATGTCGATGCCCACGAGTGGCACTAAAAGATTGACATGTAACACAACTTGCCTACAGACAATGATAGAAGATCTACAATACATACAAGCTCTCTACAAATACAGAGGTACGCACCACATGCTACCTATGGGTAGATGTAGAATGACTTCAGTAAATCCTGTAGTCAATTCTAGCCTGTGAATGAACACATCTACCTATCTGCAAAAGTAGCAGATATACAACAGACCAAAGACTATAACAAAAGCAAGTACTTACAAACCAGTGTAGGGAGATCTCTCATGCATATGAATAACGACAGTCAATGTGTAGTGTCCATAACAGTCTTGTGAGAAGACATGGTGATCCGTGCAAACAACAACAACATAAAGATTGTGAGGATGATCGACATTTTGTGGATGTAAATACACATGCGGCATATCATCCACGGGCAAGGATATTATACTTGCCGTGCAGACAAGTCAATAGCTATACAACGATAGTCCAAAGTAGGAGATTCGTTAGTGTACTACAATCTACCTGCATAAATCATGCAAGTGGTGCACGACAATCTACCTGTATAAGGTAGCAAACAGCTCAATCTCTAAGCTGCTGCAAAACACCACCGGATCCGCAACATCCGTGCAAGCGGACATAAGGCATTTACAAATATTCTAAAATGTCTCCCGTACGTGCACTGTAATATATATGCACATAGGTACACCGAAATGCACGTGTAACTATACACCCACATGGGCTCTGGCGAGCGTGTTATTGGTACACACGTGATGTCTAGGGATGTTGCCCGGGTCAATAAATTTGAACCCGATCCTCCTATACAAGCATATAAGAGTCGACAAGGTTCAATCAATAATTATAAAATACCCCCAAATACCTGTATGGGCCCCGACGAGCGTGTTGTAGGAACACACGTGACGTCTAGGGATGCTGTGCGGGTCAATAAGTGAATTCAAGTTTGAGCCCAATCCTTCTATTCATGTAGATAGGAGTCGACACGGCTCAAACTATTAAACGAATATACAGCCACGGGGTTGACTGAGATATTTATTTTATACGTTCATATTAGGCCTTCAAGGCCTATAATCAAGAGAATTCACTTACGAAGACATAAAGACTATGAAACCCAATCCTCTATTGTCAGCTCAATAGAGTCGATAAGGTTTAATCCACAAAATGAAAGTAACCCTTTACACCCCGATGATGGCCGTGTTGAACATTAATCTCAACCGGAGGGGTCCACAAACACTATCAAATGCCACCCAAATTCTCACAAAATCCAAAATTCTAGAAAATCCCAAAACTCCAAGATATTTAAAATTGAAATCCAATCATCAAACATTTAAAGCATAAAATCCATCCACTCTCCGCAACAGTTTGCCTGGGTGGACAAATGAAAACTACTTCAGCTCACATATAGCTAATGCCTAGTCAAAAATATTATTAAGATCCATTCTCAAATATTCTCCTGCTAATAAAGATATGGTACGAGTCCTCTAACCGACAGTTTCACTGCCAAATGGCACTGCAGGTAAACGGTTATGACCCGGGGCCCTCTAAATTGAGTGGTTTTGCCGCCAAATAGCACCACGAGATAGCTATTTTGGCCAAAGCCAATATGTCCCTTATTGACATCAAATCCTTTAGATATGAATCAATAGGATATGATCAATAAGGCACAAAGCCCTCTGTTAGCTAAGGTGGATCCAAATTTGTCCCCTTAGACAAATACCCATCTTAGGTCTACAAGGTACCCTTGGATGAAGAAACCCATGGCTGCCGACAAGGATCCTTCTATCAGGTTGGGTCGAATACCTCCTCTGACTAAGTAGACCATGGACCACGATGGCCCGAGACGACGGAACCATGGGATCTTAATCGGGTCCATCATCCATTCCCCCACCATCCGCTTTAATGGCAAGATGGTGAAATTTCCAATTTTAAATGTCAAATCCCTCAATTTTTAAACCTTCAACCCATGCTGCTACTATATGCCAAACTCACGTAGCGGGCGGAGGCCGGGGCCGAATTTTCGGAGCCCACATTTCAAAATACCCAAAATATCCTAAATCAGACAACATTGTCCTTATCTCTCTCTTTTCCCATTCCGTTGAAACCTTTTCTTTTCCTAAAATATCAAAGAGTAACTTGCTTTCTCTTTACTCCAACTGCTACAATACGGTTGCTATAGTGCCACCGCTAAAGGACCCAAACTACCACTGGTTCCACTTGTTTCTACCTTATGCTACTCAGTTAAGCTATTAAGATAAATATATATAAGTATATTTTTAAAATTATATTTATTTTTTCCCTCAAATTCACTACTTAAGTGATTCTAGAAAATTCATAATTGATATAGCAAATTAATAAAGTATACAACAATAACAATAACATCAAGCCTTTATCCCACTACATGGGGTCGGCTACATGAATCCTTTTTTACTCCATTGTGTCATATTAAGAGTCAAATTCTCATTTAAAGTTAAGAAAAAATATCATTTCTAATACTTTCTAACCAAGTCTTTTTTTATCTATCTATACCTTTCTTAACATAGGATAAATTTAATTCATCTACTCTCCTAAATAGGTCATTAGAAGGTCGATATTTTATGTGGCCAAACCACCTAAGGCAACTTTGTCTAATCTTAGTTTTTAATGGAGCTACTCCAACCATTTCACATAAATACTCAGTTCACACTACCTCTAAGTGTGAAACCACTCATCCACCTAAAAATCCTCATCTCTGTAAGACTTAATTTAATTTTATGATTCTCTTTTAATGGCCAATATTCTACATCATAAAGCATTGCAAGTCTCACCACCATCTTATAAACTTTTCTCTTAAGTTTGAGCAATATTTTTATCACACAATAAGCCCGATGCATTCCTCCACCTTAACCATTCAACTTAAATTCTACTAATAATATCCCCATCTATTTCACCATCACTTTGAACAATAGGCCCGAGATATCTAAAGCATGAACTGTTTTCTAATGACGTGATCGCCTAAAGTCACAAACCCCCTCCCCATTAGATTTATATCTACTAAAATTACACTCAATATATTATGCTTTAGATCTACTCAAAAAAAAAATCTTTAGAATATAATGTTGACCTCCATAATTCAAGTTTTCTTTCAACTCTCTCTAGTCTTATCAACAAGAAGAATATCATCAGCAAAGCATACACTGGGGTATACTCTTGTAAATGTCTAAAAAGAACATCCATGGATAAAGCAAAAACATTTGGGCTTAAAGCTGATCCTTGATGTAATCCAAGTGAACAAAAAAAATACTTGGTCAAACCATCTTATGTTTGAACACAAGTAACCACTCTTTTCTATATATCCTTAAAAGCTTGAATATAAGAATTATTAACTCCTTTTTTTTAGAACTTTTGAGAGCACTTCTCTTGAAACTTTATCATATGTTTTTTTTCTAAATCAATAAATATCATATGTAGATCCTCCTTACTCTCTATATACTTCTCGATCAAATCTCTCAATAAATATATGACTTCCATAATAGATCTACCCCGCATGAATCCAAAATAATTTTGAGAAACATTAGTATCACGTTGTAAACTATGCTCCATTTCTCTCTGTTCTCTCTCTCTCTCTCTCTCTCTCTCTCTCTCTCTCTCTCTCTCTCTCTCTCTCTCATAGTTTTAATGTATAACACATTAACTTAATTCCTCTATAATTCACACATTCTTATGCATCAAATTTATTTTTAAAAATAGGAATCAACACACTCCACTCATCTGACACATTTTTAATCTTTAAAATAATATTAAAAAGTTTAGTTAGCCAAGAAATTCATTCATATCTTATGCATTTTCACACCTATATTGGAATATCATTAGGTCCAACAGCTTTTTTCACACTTTATTTTCTTTAAAGCCTCTCTAACTTTTGCTTTATTAATATGACAATAAAAAACTATCTATTTTATTTTAGGGTGCTAAGGTCACTAAAGTTAATTGTATTCTCACAATCTTCATTGAAAAACTTATCAAAATATCTTATCCACATATGTTGAATATCTTCTTCTAATAAATATACTTTTTGATCTTCATCTTTAATGCACTTCACCTAAACTAGATCTTTACATCTCCTATTTCTTTACTTGGCTAATTAATACATACATTTTCATCATGTATGTAATTTATTATATAAATCACTAAAATTTAAATTCTTTACAACATATATTGCTTTCTTAGACTTCCAACTAGCCTCTCTATATCTTTTCCTATTTTTTTAGCTTTACATCTAAACTAATTTTTATAACAAAGCTTCTTACTTTTTATTTATATATTTATTTTTTTGTTCCATCACCAACTATTTTTATCATTAGAAGCTTTGCCTTTTGATACTCAAATACATATTTTGTGACATCCTTAATATCACTAGCTACTTTTTCCATATAACATTAAATTCTTCATGCACAATCAAAATCTTGAGATTTTAAATCTTACTCTCAAAAATATTTTTATTAGTAATTTTTAAAGGCCTCTATCTAATCCCAGGATAACATTTTAGTTTATTTTTTATATTCTACCCCTTCATCTTAAAATCCAAAACTAATAAATGATGTTGGGTTCATAACTTTCACTTGAAATGACTTTACAATATTTCCAATCTAAACGATTTATTTTACTTATTAAAATTTAATCAATATGAGTTTTATTATATATATTTTTATAAGTGATAAGATATTCCTCTCTTTTCTTAAATAAGATATTAGTAATTATAAAATCATAAGCTAAGGCAAAATTTAATATGATCCTATCACCTTTATTAGTCACTCTAAACTCATATAAATCATTAATACTTTTAAAATCTTTTACCACTCTACATAAATCTCTTTCAATAAAAAATTTTTCTCCAAGAGGTATCCGTTGTATTAATTCTTCTAAGTCATTCTAAAATTTTAATTTTGAACATATATCCAAACCTATTTGATGAACATAAATACTTATAATATTAATAATCTTAGTATTAATAATAATATTTAAAGTTATAATTATATCTTCAATTCTATTAATTTTTATAATATTATCTTTAAAATTCTTATTTATAATTACACATATATCATTTCTAATACGACTCATAACTGAGTACCATAATTTAAATCCTAAATTATTAATCTCCTTAATTTTTTTTCCAACCTATTTAATTTCCTGAATAAATATAATATTTATCTTTTTATGAATTATAATATTTAATAATTTTATTAATATGCTTGTAAGAGAACCTATATTTCAAATTTTTATCCTATTTCTAATTTCATAAACTAACTTCTTTGCCCGTATCTATTCATAAAGTGAAAGCCCTTGTGCAAGGAGCCTTACACCCTTTTTGTTGTATTCAAGTCATAGAGTGTCAAAAAAAAAAGTCATATTGTGTCACTTCTGGAGAACACCCTAGAACAATTAATAAAGTATAGTAAAATTAAAATATAAATAAAAAAACATAATTATATGCATAAATTGCTTTTATATTGATTATTTATATATGCTCCTTTATATCAAATGACCGAAATGAAGCACAAAATAAAATAAAAATGATTTCGTTAAATTTAAAAAATGTGAAAAAAAAATGAGAATTTTATTGAAGAAAATTTAAATCTACTTTTTGCAAAATTTGAGTATTATATCTAATAACTGAAGGGTCAATAGTCAATTCATCATCGGTGTCACAACAAGGTCACCAGGCTTGAAAGAATATCAAGGAAATCTGATAGAATGGAATGAGTTGATAAATTTTGAATTAATCTCAAAAAGTATATAAACATGATTGTATTAATATTTTTCCACAAATAGTACATGAGAGCATACAAATGTAAAAACATCTATTAATTTATCCATCAAAATATAATTAAAACTTAAAAACTACAACTCATTTATGAAATAAATCACTATTAAATGCAAAACTTTTTCTCTATAATGTACTACCTTTCAATGCTAAAAGCGAGTTCTGAGTTGCCCCTTCAGTCTAACTTTCAGACTCCCCGAGCATTGATGACCTGAAACGCTCCTAGAGCTTCTGGAGAACTCGCGCTACCTGCAGCATTGACAATGTTATAGATATCAGCTCTCTTCTTTGCTATATTCAAGTCATGTTCATGTTCAGTGTGAGCCTAATAAACAATTGGACACGCTGATGACAATACACGCTGAATCATTTCACACAAATTTCGTGCAGTATATAGCATCCGCAGCAAAGTCGCAATCACATACAGCTATTGTAAAGCAAAAGGTCACCAAAAAGCTGATATGCGGGGCAAAACTAGTTTCAAAAGCTCTTTCATACAAAAGTGCATCAAAAGTGCAAACATCTATACAAAACAGCAAGCCATTTATAAAAAAAAAAAAAAAAGTATAAAACGATTTTTTGGTATTATAAGGAAACACTCAAAATCATTATTTTTCTTGCAATAAAATTTGGCTGTTGTACAATTTATATGAAATATCTTATTGTTTTGAATAAATATCTTGTACTCTCGACGCATTTTTATATGAGAAGCTCTCGATGCAATTTTATACCCCTTTGTGTTGTCTTTTGCATAGCCTTCACCTACATGTGAAAATGTTGGCAATGCAACGGAATGTAGGCTGTGTAAGCACAGCTCTTGGTTCACATTGTACTTCTCAAAATTATGCATATGCATCACTAATGTTAACAAGGATGACTCGGCCTGGGCCTGGGTTCACGTTTGTGCATATGCAACAATAGGCATATAGGTGTACGAAAATGGAGGGAGAATATAAATAAGGGAAAAGCTAAATTAGCTGAAAATAAAGACCACAATTCATCCGCATGCAATGAGTCATGTTTTGGCGATTTTTAATGTTATTTTAACATTGCTAATAAAATATTTACCATTTAATCCCACAGCTTGAAAGGTCATAAAAGTTCCCAATCTTCCTTTGACATATCAAGATTTTCAAGCTCTCCATCTTCTCTTAAAATCTGCAGCAATATAAAAACATTTGTGTCTATGCATCTTCACAATAAATAAATTTAAAATTTTATATAATCAAACAGTAGATTTCCTTACAGTGTGCCTTCTGGTATGACAGTTGAATTCTACTATGACTCCTCCAAAGTACCTGCAACACTTCACTTAAGATTAATGATCTTGGCAGTTACAATATCAAGCAGACAAAAGGTTAGCTAGATTGTGCTGAATTCAAATGGTTAGCTCGGCCCTTAAGTTGGGATGAGAAACCTTTACTAATTAAACCCATGGATAATTAAATCATTATAAAGCTAGGTTTGATATTTCAATTTACTGAAAAATCATATAGATATCAAATCGGTGACTAGAGCTTTCTGAGTCAACATCGCTGATTCACCCTTGGGTTTATGAGCTGAGACTGATCTCTCCAATTTGGGCCTAAAGTTTGTTGGGTTGAAATCCTTCCCTTGGAATTTTTAAACTACTTCAATGCATTTTAAAACCCTTCTCTCGGGGGCTTGCTCAGTGGAGTGGGCACCTTTTGACTCAATCTCTTGAGCTCTGTTGATCTAGGATATTCTGCGATCTAACCGTTGGGAAATGCAA